>JANAVB010021795.1:565001-1303062 GCA_029216955.1 Iris pallida
AGTGAAGGGTACTGTTGGCCCAATGATTACATCGTGTTTTTGAATATGGCTAATCAGTTAAGTTTAACAAAATGATATCACTAATATTCATATACTCACTATCATGTTGCTACTTAAACTTAGCATTGTCCTAATTGTCCTGCTATGCTTGTATCGTACTGTAACATATTTTGCTTAGCATTGTCCTAATTGTCCTATATTATATTGCTATGCTTGTATCGTACTGCAATATTTTTTGCTTAGCATTGTCCTAATTGTCCTATATCATATTGCTATGCTTGTTTCGTACAGCAACATATTTTGCTGGCCTAACATGTATTTGTAGACATGTAGTAAGCATGATCAAACATGATCTAAACAGGACATAGGCAATGAAGAATTAATGATGGAGCACAGACGACGTCATACAAAGAGATTTCTCCGAACCGCCTAGCGACCTATCCGGGGCCTCGCATCGGGGGTTCGGGGGCGAAGCCCCCGAAAGGTATTCAGATTTCCAGATCTGTTTATCTTCGGACGACTGCTGTTAAGGAAAAAGACATCTTCAGTTCTGCTCAGATGTCAGAAGAAAGGCGTCATCAAAGGGTTCTTGGTTTTCCTATTTGTTCCAAGTCTGTAATCTTCAATTTATTGAGTGTAGGAGAATATGTACGTTGAGTCGCACTGAGTCATCTCAACCCCTAGACATATCTCTCCAAGCTCTACCATACAAACAGACCAATTCCTGAACCAAGCCCAAGCTCCACAAAGCCCAAAAGCCCAATGGACCAATTCTGTATTCTGGAGACAGAGTTCGGGCCGAACTCTGCCTCCACATAGAGTTCGGGCCGAACTCTGTCCCCTGATTTCCAGCACCCTAATTTTTAGGGCCTGCTTGCTACAAGCTGTCCAACGTTCAAAAATTTGAATTCTTGGGACAGAATTCTGGCCGAATTCTGCCTCCCCAGAGTAGTATAAATAGAGCTTGAATTCTTTCATTTCAAATCATCTATTACCTTCAAATATTCAAGCTTTCTAAGCTCTACTACTCCAAGCCTCATTCTTCCATATCTCCTAAGCCACAACTCTCATTAGCCCAAGGTGCTCAGTGCGATATCAGCTAGAAGTTGTGTGCAAGAGGGAAAGAAAAGTCACTTGGACAATTCCAAGTTTCGCTACCTGCGAATCTGTAAGAAGTTGGCGTGCTCTTCTGAGTAAAGGCACGTGGATGTACACTATTTCACAAATAGTGGATTTCAATCCTGAGCTAGAGTTCTCAGGCCTGGACTAGTCCTCCACGAGGGAAACCAGGTTAAAACTGCTGTGTTTGCGTATGCTCTTCTGATCTTTATTTACTTCCGTATTTCTCTAATTTATTTACTATCTTGATAGTTGTCTTGTGGAGGTGATATAGAGTTATTTTTTATTTGGTGATTATCGACACAAACTCTATTCACCCCCCTCTAGAGTTGCCTACACGTTATTTCAGGTACTTCTCCTTCATTTCTGACTCTAGCTCCCATGTCAACTCCTCAACTAAATGGTTGTGCCACAGTACACGAACCAAGCACATCGACCGATTTTGTAGGACCTTTTTCTTATGATCCAGAATTTACACAGGCTCCTTTGAGTATGATAAGTTAGCGCGCAACTCCAACTGATCGAAGCTAATTAATCACGTGACTTAGATCGTGCACATACTTTCGAAGTTGGGAGACATGGAAGACGTCATGCACTTCAGCCAAGGCAGGAGGTAGCACGATCCGATAAGCAAAAGTCCTCGACCAGAAACTCTAGTGGTCATCGACGAGTGTCCTCATAGCTCTTCTGCCGACTCTGTGTGATGCGTAGTCTTTATCCGATCATACAAACCTTTTTAATGGCTTATTCCACCAGTTTCGACTTGAACACCTGTCGCTTTTCGACTTCATCCTAGTATATCCGAGATCGGCACTTTCTTCCGTAGAGTGCCTCATAAGGAGCCATCTAGATGCTTGATTGATAACTGTTGTACACAAGCTCCGCAAGTGGCAAATGCGTGTCCTAACTAGTCTTTAAATTTAATACACACAGACGCAACATGTCTTCCAGGATCTAATTTACTATATCTGTCTGGCCGTCAGCTTGTGGGTGCATGGTACGCGAAGCTAAAATTAAGCTTTGTGCCAAGCGCCGCTTGCAGACTCGTCCAAAAATATGATAAGAATCGTCCATCTCTGTCCATAATGATTGTGGTCGGTATCCCATGAAGTCGAACAATCTTATCGATATAAATCTGCGCCAACCGATGGACGCTCCAGGATACTTTGATATATAGCGAAGAAATGAACGGACTTGGTCAATGGGTCAACAATGACCCAAATTAAGTTATTTCTCCGTAGCGACTTCGTAAAGCCCACGATGAAATCCGTAGAGATGTCTTCCCATTTTTATATTGGAATAGCGAGGTTTTGCAGCTCTCCGCCTGCTCGTTGGTGCTCGGCCTTCACTTGTTGACAGGCTTTGCATTGTGACACAAAAGTTGCCACATCTTTCTTCATGCCGTGCTACCAAAAAGTCTTGCGCAAGTCTTTATACATCTCACTACAAAAAAAGTGGCCTTTTGGGACGAAACTATTTGAAACACTATTTTAAAGGTCCTAAAAGATTAAAATTTGAGATGATTTAGTAGTTAGTAATAAAAGAGAATAATATTATTGACGGATTTATATATGGAACCTAATAATATAACTTATTTTAAACTGGAAGTTTGTTCCGTCTAAAAAAACTTTTTGTCTGTCCCAAAAACTATTGGCAAGAATAAAAACATTGGCTGGCAAAGGTGATGTCCCATTATTTTTTACTAATTTTTTAGTAATATCTTATAAAATAAATATGTACTGTTCATTCGTTTGATCTCAACCATTCAATTATTAGGTTAAGTTAAAACAATCCATTCACTCTCTCTCTCTCTCTTCATTACGTCGCCACTTTCATTCTCCCTCCCTCTTTCTCTCTTTCTCTCTCTCTCTCTCGAAAGGGTTTCTCTCTCTCTCTCGAAAGGGTTTGACGGCAGCTCTCTAGGGTTTGTTCGGCAGCTCTCTCTCTCTCAAAAGGGGTTTGATCGGTACTTTCGTAACCTATTTCTTCTGATTAGAGCTAAATTTTACTAATTTCATCATACGCTTGATTTGCGCTATGTTCTACTAATTTTAGTAGTTTGTAGATCTTTTCAGTTCATCGATGGTTTGGAATTGAAGGATGTTATCACTACCAAAATCTGTCAGATTAGCGACGTTTGTAAACGTCGCTAATGCCGACCAAAACGTCGCTAATTTAAGTTAGCGACGTTTCTAGCGTCGTTTTGGAAACGACGGAAAAAAGCGTATCGCTAATCGGTAAAACGTCGCAAAATGTCGCTACGGCGACGTTAATTAGCGATGTTACAAACGTCGCTAAGTAGCGACGTTATTTGCGACATTCGTTTGTGGTCGCCGTTTAGCGACATTTTAGCAACGTTTTGGCGAGGAAAGTTTTTTTGCCAAGTTAGCAATTTAACGACGTTCATAAACGTCGCTAAGTAATAGGGACGCTAAGAACGTCGCTAAATTAAAAAAAAATAAAAAATACAGAATCCAGAATGCAAATGGAGCTGGAGCTGGAGATACAATCCATAGATTGACACAGTACTAATTTATATATGTTTTGTAATTCCAAAAAAGAAACAAACTAGTAGATAGTCCAATACAAAATATATCCATAAAGCAAGTACAACTGGTAATAAGTACTAATAGTCCAATACAAAATATATTCATAAAACTACACTATACTAATGACGACCACGCAGCTCACGCAAACGCTCAGTGATACGATCACGTAACCACTTCAAATAAGTGGGATCGACGGCGCCAGGAGAGATGCAGTCCACTGCAGGTGCTGGATGAATGGAACTCCCAGTCTCACTAGCTACCGGTGCCACTTCCTCCTTAACAGTAGGAGAAGCCACCTCAGCATTCAGTGTTTTCCTCAAACGACGTACCGCTGCTCAGGTCATGGGTGCTATCTGGTAAGATCGATATTCACAAAGAATATAATTGTAACATAAACAAGCTAACTAAAGGAACCATCATCTTGTTTGAGTACATTTTCGAAAGCAGATAAAAATTTTATATTCAATTTTTTGCCAAGTGTGAGAACGGATGGCTCAGAACACAATCCAAAATTCATTCTAGCATACATTAGTGTGAATCGTCTATATTTTGTACATATGGTGTAGTATATGTTCTTATCGTATCTAGTATCTGAAGAATGTAACAGAATCAAGATGAACTCACATAATGTAATACTAAGACATCATCTACTACTATATAAGATATAGTGATAGATTGTCATATCATCATTGTCGAGGGATGAGGGTCGGAGGACAGTCAACTTCATCTACGGCTACATAGTTTTAGCCTCGCCAGTCGAATGGCTGCAGGGACTATGTCCTGATCACCATGTCGTACCATAGATTAATGCAAATGGAGCTGGAGCTGGAGCTGGAGCCAAAATACAGAATCCAATCCCTGGGTTCGCCAAAAATACGAAAACAAAGATTGACACACAATACTAATTCATATATGTTTTAAGTGTGAGAACGGATGGCTCAAAACACAACCTAAAATTTATTCTAGCGTACATTAGTGTGAATCACCTATGTTCTGTACATATGGTGTAGTATATGTTCTTATCGAATCTAGTATCTGAAGGATGTAACAGAATCAAGATGAACCCACAAAATGTAATACTAAGACATCATCTACTATAATAACAAAATCAAGATAGGTTGTCGTATCATCATTGCCAATGGATGGAGGTTAATTGGAGAAAGTTACTGCAGAAAGTGAAGAGCGACATGAACTGACGCACGAAAATGAGGGGCTCAAAGCTGGAACAAGTAAAGTTGTACTTTGTAAAAAGAACTCTTGTAAACTCTTTGTTCACAAAGCAATCTATAATTAAAGAATACAGAACAAGTATCGAGTTCGTAACTCAAGTATAGAGCTTACAAGAGTTATAAACTCGATACTTGTTCTGTATTCATTATATCTTCCTTTGTGAACAAAGAGCTTATAAGAGTAGAACATCCAAAACACAACTTTACTTACAGCTTTGATCCCCTACTTTTCGTGCGTCAGTTCATGTCAGTCTGCACTTTCTGCAGTAACGACCACAAGTTTTATGTTCTTCAACGATATATTTTACATGCTTAATTGCCAAGTGTGGAGACGAATGGCTCAGAACACAACCCAAAATTCAATCTAGCAAACATTAGTGTGAATCGTCTATGTTCTGTACATATGGTGTAGTATATGTTCTTATCGTATCTAGTATCTGAAGAATGCAACAGAATCAAGATGAACTCACATAATGTAATACTAAGACATCATCTACTACTATATAAGATATAGTGATAGGTTGTCATATCATCATTGTCGAGGGATGAGGGTCGGAGGACAGTCAACTTTATCTACGGCTACGTAGTTTCTGCCTCGCCAGTCGAATGGCTACAGGGACTATGTCCTGATCACCATGTCATACCATAGATTAATGCAAATGGAGCTGGAGCTAGAGCCAAAATACAGAATCCAAAATACAAAATACAGAATCTAATTCCTGGGTTCGCCGAAAATACAAAAACAAAGATTGACACACAGTACTAATTCATATCTGTTTTAAGTGTGAGAACGGGTGGCTTAGAACACAACCCAAAATTCATTCTAGCATACATTAGTGTGAATCATCTATGTTCTGTACATATGGTGTAGTATATGTTCTTATCGAATCTAGTATCTGAAGGATATAACAGAATCAAGATGAACCCAAATAATGTAATACTAAGACATCATCTACTACTAAAAGATATAATGATAGGTTGTCATATCATCATTGCCGAGAGAAATGGGTTGGATTGTCGTATCTAGAATAATACAAATCCAACCCATTTCATGAATAAAATGTTACCAATTAACCAACCAACAAAACTACTTTTTACAAATATCGACACTATCGGTGCTTTCGAATCGGAGTAGTAGATTTTTCGGTGTCAGAAAATAAATAATTATTACTAAATTATCAGATTTTTTGGCACTATCGGTGCCCCTGACCAAGCCCCCCCCCCCCCCCCCCCCCCCCGCACCCCCCTACACCACCCCTAACCCTAACCCGAACCCTATCCCAAACCCCTCACCCACCAGCCCTCCCTCCCCTCCCCAGCCTCCCTCACCCCCCTGCTCCCCTCCCCCACCAACCACCCCTAACCCTAACCCGAACCCTAACCCTAACCCTCCCCTCCCTCCAGTCCCCCTCCTCATCCACAGCCGCCCTCACCCCCCCCCCCCCGCCCCTCCCCCCCACCACACACACACCCCTAACCCTCACCCTAACGCTCCCCTCCCCTCCAGCCCCACCTTCTCACCCCCAGCCGCCCTCACACCCCTGCCCCACCCCCAGCCACCCCCCACTCACCACCCAACCACCCGCATCCCCCCTGCCCTTCACCCCCCATCAAACCATTCCTCACCCCTAACCACCCGCACCCCCTCTGTCCCTCCCTCCGAGCCACCCGCACCCTCCAACCACCAACAATCAAAATAAAGAGAGAGAGGGGGAGTCACGTACCGGAGAGGGAGAAGAGTCGCTGGAGAGAGTGAGAGCGCCGGAGGGGAGAAGGAGAGAGAGTGAGAGTAAAATGGGGGGAAATGAATCGTTGGGGGGGGGAATTTAATTAGAATTTAGCGACGTTCATTTTAGCGTCGCTAAATTAGTCGCTATTAGCGACGTCATAGCGAGGTTTCGTGACGACTAGCTCATGTAACTAATATACGTCGTTGTCACGTCGCTATTTCGTCGCTAGTAGCGACTATTAGCGACGTTTCAATTAAACATCGCTAATGTTCATAATTTAGCGACGTTATACGAACGTTGCTAAATTTACGTTGCTAATGGAGCATATTTTAGTAGTGTATTTAGGGATTCGTTAAAAAGTCGTTGGATCCATGTTGTTTTTGTTAGGTTTTTTTTATTTGCGTGATATATGTTAAATTATTGTATTATTATGAGATTGTGGGTGTTGATTCTGAAGAATGACGAGCATTTTGTTTGTTTAGATCTGATAAAGTTGGTAAAATTGTCTTTTTTAACAAGTTATGTGCATATATACACTAAAAATGTATTTTTTTTTGTTACACGGTGTGAAAATTGTGATTTTTGGGCGATGTCTGCATGTCCAACAGGATACTTCCTCGACATGCAGACATGGTTTTCCCAAACACAATACTTCCTCAACTAATTTTGTGTTCAATGTTAGGGTATAATTTGAAGATCTTTCAAAGTTGTGTGTTCTAACGATTTTTTTGTATGAGCTATTTCTTGTTCTGCTGAATTTTTTTTGAAAACTTCCAATATTTCTTTGTCAATTTTTAGGGTATTTGAATACTAATTTCATGTTCTACTGATTGTTTGCCATTGATTGTAAAAGTACAGAACAATTATCGGAGGACTGAACTTAGACTCACAATACAAACTCGCTCGTACAAAGAAAGCCTAGGGACGAAAACCTAGGTACAGCAGTCTAAGTACGATTGTTTATTTTAGATTCTAGGGGGTGACGATAGAGGCTCGGGAAAGCGACGGCCGCTCTGCCTTACTCCTTGGACGATCGGTACGCAGCCTTGACTCGGAGAAGATCTGCTTGGTCGTTGACGAAGAAATGCCTTCTTGCTCTCTCTCTGATTGCTCTCCTGGCTTCTCTCTCTTTCTGTGTATATTCTCTCTCTGACTATGGGGAAAGTCTCTCTGTGTATACGTATTCTTCTCTGGTTTCTTTTTTTTGTATATCTCTCTATCACAAGGGAATGGCACCTTGCTATTTATAATAGTGGGATGTGATCGCTAGGGTTGCCAATGATTAGCTCTTGGAGATGGCGGCGGCTAGGGGATTGATCAGTCCGGGCCGTTCGTTTCTGATTGCGACGAATCAGAACCATTAATGGTAGATTACACCAAATCCCCATTAGCAATTAATGCTGATTGGCATAAATCTTTCTTATAATGATTCTCTCATATCTGCGAATAAATCAAATTTATTCTCCTGCCACGTGCCCCAGATTATTGGGATTCGACCCGATCTTGGATTGCCATAAATCTGGAAGATTGATCGGCTAAGGACACGTGTCCTGAGAGCCAATGGTGAGACTTGAACCGCATGCAAATTGGGCCGCATGAGATTTGGGTCGCATAGATTTTGGGCCGTATAAGACTTGAGACACGTGTCAGGGCTGTCTGGGCAGTGGCCCCCTCCTTCAGACGTCTGAACCATATGATGAGCCGTATGGACCGCATAATGGTGTGTCTGCTTGAGCCGCATGGGCATGATCTTCTTGAGCCGCATAGGGATGATTCCACTCGAGCCGCATGGGACAGCTTCACTTTGAACCGCATGGGAAGTCTTCACTTCGAGCCGCATAAGCACACCCACGTGGCAGGGCCACGTGGCATTTTGTTGTTCTCGGGGGATCGTGTCAGAGATTTCTTTCTCTTCCCTAGAGATTCATCATCATGACAGAGTCATAATTACCTGCTTTGGTGTCAGGTCTGTCAACTTTTCAGAGGGGTCAGCCGTCAAAGCAATTAATGCAGCATGGATCGGAGGGGGACACTGTCACGCCACATGTCTTCTGAGCCGCATGGAATGCCTCCGGCCGCATAGCTCCTTATGCCGCATGACTCCCTGAGCCGCATGCGTTTTCTGAGCCGCATGAGTCTTTCTTGGCCGCATGAGTCAATTTCTTTAGTATTTTCCATGCTTCTACAGGACCCCCTTCAAAGTTTTCAATTTATAAAATTGAAATACTTTGAATAAGAAGCATGGCCGTGCTCTTCTAACCGCATATGAAACCCTGACCGCATAGAGATCTTGGCCGCATAGATTGTTCAGCCGTATAGCTGCTCGCCACGCCATTATGTCATGCATGCAAACCTTTTTGGGGCAGGATCCTAGGAGTTTTTGACCTCTAATTAACTAGTCAGTATCGATAGCCGAAGAGTCGACTACTTTGTACGAAGCGTCGGTCTTGGTCCTCCTTTCTCTATAAATGGAAGGGTATTTAGAATGATTTCTCTCTTAGACTCTTTCTAATTAAGATTTCTGTCTTGCTTCCTTCTTCCAACTGACAAACCACGATGGCACCTAGGGCTTCCAAGGCAGTGAAGAAGGTTGTGGCTAAGAGCAGGAAGTCGGTTTCATCTTCAATTGCCGCACCCCCCGTTCGTCTTGATGTTCATGTTGTCGTCGAAGGTAAGGACTGTACGGAAGATTGGGTGCTCTGAAACCCTAAAAGATGCTGCTCTGCTGCATTGCTTCATGCATAATCATTTTGATGCGAGCTTTTTAGATTACATGGTCTGCATACACATCCTATGAGCCGCATGGAAAATATTCCATGCCCAAGCCGCATAAGAATTGTCTTTAAACGAGCCGCATGAACACTTCTGAATATCTTCTGACTGTTTTCATCATTTTTCATCACTTTTTTTCGTCTTTTGGTTCTTATAGTGTCTCCATCGAGTGCTGATATTGCAGTGGTAGAGGATCCGTCGCTCCCTGGCGTCAATCAGGGGCCTTCCTCTGTTAAGAAGGAGACAATGAAAGAAGAATCGGAGCCTGAGAGGGACGACGTCCTCCCCACTGTCGAGACTGCTGAGGGTGACACCACTGGGAATCCTGATTCTCCCATTCTGGACGAGGATCTTCCTCAGTTGCACCCTTCATATGTAATGTGGTTGAAGGAGTTGTATACATATTTTTGTAACTAGGGGTTTGAGGTGTCTTGTCTGTAATGAAGAATTTTCCTGTAACCGTGTGGATGTAACTGATTTCTGACTGAATGGAATATATATTTGCTTCACTCTTTTGCTTTGTAATAATCCTTTTATCGGGTCATTTTGCGTGGACCCATTGTCCCTAACATACCCTGGTTTTGGATACGGACAATAAGTTTAAAAGAAAGGAACCAATCATACTGACTCAGAGGTGCTGAGGACATGGTGAGCATGAGGGTCTCTTTGACAGGGGGGTACATAGAACAACTCAGAGGTAATAAGGACATGGAAGTTCTATGTAGGGGTGATTTGTTTTTGGCGGAAATGGGACGACTCAGAGGTGATGAAGACATGGTCGTCTTGGAAATTTGTGGATCCGTTACCTTTGTTGTGCACTGGGAGTGCAGGTATTAGATCATGAGGGAGGATCTCTTGTAGGAAGAAAGTTCAGCGGTATGATTATACATGACTTTCTTTCAAAAGAGTGACCGGGATGTAAGTTCAGGGGTACCGATGGGCATATAACTCGTCAATCCATGAATGTTGGAATCAAAGTGTAAGTTCAGAGGTACCAGCAGGTACATGACTTAGGAATTTAGGATATGTTTTTGGAAGAAGGGCATGAGTTCAGCGGTACACGCGGGTACATGACTCAAAAATCTGTGAATGTTGGAATCAAAGTATAAGTTCAGAGGTACCAGCAGGTACATGACTTGGGAATTTGGGATATGAGTTCAGCGGTACAAGAGGGTATGTGACTCAATAAGTTGGAAAATTAGGGGGTTGAGTTCAGTGGTACCAGCGGGCACATAACTCGAAACTCTGGAAAATGTTGTTTAAACATAGTATTTCTTCAGGAACTTGCCGTTGACGGGCAACATGAGCAAGTCTCCGTTCTGCTTTGCGAGGCGGTAAGCACCATTAGAGAACACGGCCTCGATGATAAATGGGCCTTCCCATTTTGGTTGGAACTTGCCGGTGGTCTTGTGAGTCATGACCATTGGCCTCCTGACTGCCAAAACAAGATCGCCCACTTGGAATGTTCTGACTTTGACCTTTTTGTTGAAGGCTCCTGAGATGCGTGCTTAGTATAATTTGATCCTTTGCTGAGCTAGGAGGCATTTTTCATCTAAGGCCTCTAACTCTTGTAGTCGATGTCGGTAGTTATCATCCATTGTCAATTGATAAGTGAGGGCGACTCGGAGTGAGGGAATCTGAGTCTCTAATGGGAGAACTGCCTCACTCCCGTACACCAGAGAGAATGGTGTATTCCCGGTGGCTGTTCGAACCGTGGTGCGATAAGCCCATAAGCACTCGCCGAGCTTCTCGTTCCAGTCGCGTTTGTTGGAGGAGACAAATTTCTTGAGGAGTTTGATGATTGTTTTGTTGAATGCCTCTGCTAACCCGTTTGCTGCCGGGTTGTATGGTGTCGAAGCGACATTCTGAATGCGGTGTTTGTCGCAGAATCGGTAGAATGTGTGGCTTATAAACTGCGGACCATTATCATGGATGATCCTTCGGGGCAGTCCAAAACGGTAGATGACGTAGTGCTTCAGGAAGCTGATTACGTTAGAAGTCTTGACTTCGGCGAGTGGGACAGCTTCTGTCCACTTTGAGAAGTAATCAGTGATCGCCAGTATGAAGCAATGTCCTCGGGAGGAAGGTGGGGTGATTGGACCAATGATATCCATTCCCCATGCTTCGAATGGCCAGGACGCCACTGTCGGATGTAGGAATTCGGATGGTTGGTGAATGAAGTCTGTATGGACTTAGCAGGCCTTGCATTTTCGGGCATAATCTATTGCATCAGCCACCATTGTGGGCCAATAGTAGCCCATCCGACGAAGGCGGTCTTGCAGCTTAGGGCCAGGCTGATGGGCCCCGCAGACACCGTCATGAGCCTCTCGTACGGCTTCTTTGGCTTCTGCGTTCGACAAGCACCGAAGTAGTAATCCGTCGTAGGAGCGGCGATACAGCATTTTCGTCTCTGTATCGTAGAAGAATCTGAGAGAACGCCGTCTGATAGAAGCAGCCTCCTTCGGGTTCTCGGGCAGGATGTCGTAGACCACGAAGTCTATGAATGGTTGTCTCCAGTCTGGCGCTTCGTCGATCATCTGAGCAGAATAGCTCGCCATGGCTTGAACGTTGTTCTTGGGGCAGACCAGCTCACGGCCGACTACATCGACCGAATGATGAGAATGGTTTGGCACTGCTAGGGAAGCAGCCAGGCCCGCTAGGGCATCCGCTTCGATATTTTGGAGTCTGAGGACGTGTTCGATGAAGAATCCCTCGAATGATGAGATAATGCTGATCGCTATTTGGTGGTAGGGGATCATGTCTTCATGGCGGACTTCGTACGTCCCCCGAATCTGGTTGACGATTAATTGCGAATCACCGTATGCTTCAAGGTATTCCACCCCCAGTTCTCTTGCGAGTTGGAGGCCAATGACCAAAGCATTGTACTCGGCCACATTGTTAGAGCAGGGTTCCGTGAGAGAGTAGGCGCGATTGATCACTAGCCCGGTAGGAGAGACCAATACGACTCCGACTCCGACGACGATGTTTCCCTTGGGTCCGGTTCTTGAAGCGCCATCGAAGAACATCCGCCATATGTTATCGTGGGTGGTTGTATTTGAATCGGCGACCTCATCTGGGATTTCTTCGTATATTCTGGATGATTCCGATCCTGGATGGGCCGCCAAAAAGTCTGCCAGGGCTTGACCTTTGACAGCCTTCTGTGGGACGAAGATCATATGATAGGGGGACAGCAATATCGCCCATGTAGCGAGGCGGGAGCTGAGTGCCCCTGGTTTGGTCATGAGGACCCTGAGAGGGTTGATACGTGAGATCACATGTATGGTTTGCCCCGTGACATAGTGCCGCGTCTTTTGAATGGCGAATACCAGAGCGAGGCATTCTTTCTCCACAGCGGTGTATCGGTGTTCGGGCCCGACCATCATTCGGCTGAGATAGTAAATGGCCTGCTCGTGGCCTGCGTCATTGTTTTGTGCCAGCAGGGCACCGAAGGAGTGTTCCATTGCTCGTACATAGAGCAGGAATGGTTTTCCAGGGACCGGGGCCACTAGGACTGGAGGATTTGATAAATATTCTTTGATGTCATCGAAAGTGCGCTGGCATTCCTCGTCCCATACGAATGAGACTCCCTTCTTTATGAGGTGGGTGAATGGTCGGCATCGCCCGGAGAGGTTGGAAATGAACCTCCTGATATAAGCTAGCCTCCCTTGGAGGCCTCTAAGTTCACGGAGATTTCTCGGGGGACCCATCTCCATGATTGCCCTCGTTTTCTCGGGGTCTACATGGATACCCCGTGCAGTGATGATGAAGCCCAAGAACTTCCCGCTGGATACGCCCAAGAACGATTTTGTAGGGTTCATCTTCAGATTGTGGGCTCGCATTAGGTTGAACACCGTTCTCAGGTCTTGCAGATGATCCTCCTTACGGCGACTCTTGACGGCGATGTCATCGACATAGCATTCCACTGTCTTGTACAAATGTTCTCTGAAAATGATACTCATGGCCCGCTGATATGTAGCGCCAGCATTCTTTAGACCGAATGGCATGACTGTGTAGCAGTATGTGCCAATCGGGGTTCGGAATAAAGTGTACTTTTCGTCGTCGGGAGACATCTTGATTTGATTGTACCCCGAGAATCCATCCATGAATGATATACGTTCAAAGCCGCAGGTATTGTCGATAATGATGTCTGTGAAAGGAAAGGGAAATTCATCTTTGGGGCATGCCTCGTTCAGGTTGCGGAAGTCGATGCAGATTCGAATCTTCCCATTCTTCTTGAGGATGGGTACTATATTGGCGACCCAATCAGGATGTTGCTCTTCACGAATGAAGTCACTGGCTATTAGCTTGTTGACTTCTGCTTCAATCGCGTCCATGACGCCTGGGCGGAAGCGTCGTTGTTGCTGCTTGACTGGCTTTGCATCTGGCCGTATATTAAGTTTGTGGAGAGCGATGTCAGGATTTAACCCCGGCATGTCCTCATAGCTCCAGGCAAACACATCAATGTATTCTCTGACAAGTTCTAAAAGCGACTCTCGTTCTTCGTCAGTTAGGCTTCTACTGATAAAGATTGGTTTTGGAGAAGATTCGCTGCCGAGATCCACTTGTATGACTTCATCTTCAGTAGGAGGTTCTCTCAGTTCGAACCGCTTTTCCCATTGTGCGTCTAATTGCTGGGCCCATGGCTCTAGCTCAAGGATTTCGGGGATGTCTTCGTCTTCCTCGTAAGCGTCGGCGAATGCCATGTTGACTGACATGACTTGTCTGAACACATCTCCGATGCTAGTATCTGAGTCGAAAGTCGGTGATCCGGTTGAATGTGACTGCCAGTCGCATTCTTCATCTGAGCTTTCAGGGGTCGTAGTAGGCGTTACATACCCTAAACCGCATCGGGTTTTGTTATAGTAGTTCCGTGGTTTGCCCGCCGGGGCTGGCGTCTTCAAAGGTAATCGTCGTCCAGCGCCGTAGTTCAGTCCTGGCGTTGTCTCTAGATCATACCCCTATTTCTGCTTGAGATATTTGGATTGAGGGCCATAGAGATACAAAGGCAGTCTTCCAGCATCTGACCCGAAGTCGACTTCTTCCATGGCGAGGGGATGCAGGTTGTTCGTCCGGCCGAAGATGATTGGGTGGTCCCCTCCCTCGACTATTCGGTAAGCGTCTTCTACTGGAGTAAGTTGGATAGCGGTGTACACATTTGTCACCTGTGTATGTTGGTGAGTGCCTATACCGTGTTCCATAGCATACATTGTACATAGCTTATTGAGCTCGGTGTAGTTCAAAGATAACCCTTTATTGATGAAGTAAGATATCTTTTCTAGAGGGATTACATCATCTGTGGAGGGAGCGTCAGTGTGGGCAGCCACATACTTGGCTAGCTCTGGTTCCTCTTCGGCTACCCCCTGTGTGAATGAAGATTGAGAGGGCGTCCTAGTCAGCTTGATCTTCAGAGGTTCAACTGACGGAGCGGAGCATGGGGTTGTTGGTAGACTAGCAACCCCCAGTCCGGCACTTGATGTGGAGCGAAGGGTGGCTGGTTCGCTTGAAGTGTCAGACCTCGCATCGGGGTGACGACCTTTCTTAGGCAGGCGTATCGTCAGAGGTCCTTCGGAGGGATTGAGCTTCTCTGTTTGGGATTGACCGACTCTCGGCAATCTGATGGTAAGTGGCCCTGTTGTGGTCTCGGTACCTGGCCGGACCTTGGCAGCCGGATTCTCAACTGCTCTTCCTGTGCCGAGAGGCTGATCGCGTCCTTACGCAGCGTGGCCGTAAGGGGTGCAGAATTGCTTGGTTTGCGAGCCTGGAGGTGGATTGTCAGAGGTTCTGCTGATCCCGTGGTTGCTTCAACATCAGTTTGTTTATTTTCTCCTTCAAGGTGCCTCTTCGACTTTTCGTATAGGCAGGAGTCCGAGTAATAAGATTCGACCCCTTTGAAGGGATCGAGGTCAGCAAATTCTGTCCTCACGAAGCCGTGCTTGTTGACATATTTGAAGCATTGGTGTAGCGTGGAAGGCACGATCATATAATCATGAATCCAAGGACGCCCCAAAAGGATGTTATATTAAGTGTCGGCATCTATGACGTAGCAAGTGACTTCTGATTGGAGATCGCCAATCTGACATTTCAGACGGATCTTCCCGATTGGGTAGCTCCTGCCCGAATTGAACCCGCTGATGGCGGTGTTTGTAGGGGTCAGGGGATGCATCGGGATGCGAAGATGATGCAGTAATCCTTTTGGAATGATGCTTATGGAAGACCCGGGGTCAATGTGCATCCTGTCCACCTTTATGTCGCCGATGTAGCCTGTGTAGTATAATGTGCGATCGTGTAGATTAGTCTTGATGAGCATGTCTTATGGGGTGAAGATGATGTTGGGCATTGCTCCCGTACAGGCGCTGTCTTGGAGGTCTGCGGGCTGATTTTCTCCCGTGAGGTTGACCTGAGCTAGGTACGCGTCGGCATTTTGAAGTGCATCGCTCAAAGCTGTGCGGACATCTTTCGAGAGCCTCAGGAGTTCATATAAGGACAATTTGGCCGGTGTATTGGCCAATTGCGCCAAGATGTCGAAGTTGTAGGGCCTCTCCAGCCCCTGAGATGTTTCCTTTCGGAGGGATTTGTCGAAGCGAGTCTCCTTCGGCCTAGGCTTGTCGGTCGTCGAAGGCTGAGCCGGTCCCGGAGCATCCGTGGTAATGGGCAGATGATCATCAGTCGAGTTTTCAGCCACAGGTTGAGATTGTGCTCCGGATCGAGTAACAACGGCCGTGACTTCCTCTTCATCTGCTGAGGTGGTGGGGCAGGATCTGACTTTTCCATTTTTCTTTTTAGAAGATGGAGTGGACTGAGTTACCTCGTGGACTAGGTCCAGATGGACCCACATGATTTCCCCTCGTGATGTGGTGAGGGGTACTAGACCAGCAGCTTGAGCAGGCGAGATATTAGCAATCTCCATCGTTGCCAGAGGAATGGGTATAACCCCGTCCTGGGTCTCTTTTGGAGGGAAGCTGCCGAATTGTACGGACACCATGTTGGCTGCCACGGTTACCTCCTCGAAATCGATGGCCAGAGCGTTCGAATCGATGAGGTTCTGGATATATCATTTCAGTTGGTAGCAGTCGTGCGTAGCATGGTGGACGTAGCGGTGGTAATGGCAGAACCTTGGGTTTTCCAGATCAGCCGGCCGAGGCTCCCGTCTTGGTGGAGGAAGCTGAATCCTATCTCCTTGTATGAGCATGTCCAAGATAGGCTTGACGTGACCGTCTTCAAAAGAGTAAGTGATTTGAGGCCATTGTTTGTCCGCAGGTTGTGACTCAGGCTTCTGGGCTGTATCGGCCACCATAGCCTGCTTGCCTCTGTTGTCCCGGTTGTTGGAGGGGCTACCCCCTTTGTCGTTGGTGGTACTGGGACGCTTGCTCTTGTTCTCTCCCTCTGAGATATGTAATCCCAGTTGGCGAGCCTTCTTTAATCGTTCTTCGACGCTTGTAGCACTAATGATAAAAGCCTTCCAGTCCTTGAATTGACTCTTGCCCATCCAGAGACTGATTGTTGGGAGTAGTCTCTTTTGGCAAATTTTGATCAAGGAAGAGTCCGGGTTGCCAGATGGTAACTTCATTGCGGTTTGACGGAACCGCTCAATGTAATTCCTCGTCAGCTCTTTCTCTCCTTGAATGACATCCATGAGGGTAGACATCGTGACGTCCTGCCCTACCTCATAGAACCTCTCCAAGAACAGGCGTTTGAAGCCAGCGAATGAATGGATGCAATTGTCTGGCAGGTTGCGGTACCAATCGAAGGCGACTCCTTCCAATGCCCCAATGAATAACCGTGTCAGGATAGCGTCATCATGGGGCAGATGGTCGGTAGTGACCTCGAAGTAAGTGATGTACCGACTTGCTGAGGTCTTGCCATCATAGGGGTTGATATTGAACGGCTTATATCTTGGTGGGAATGGAACATCCCTCCATTCAGCAGGATATGGTTGCCGTATTCTGAAGTCTTGAGAGTTTTCTCTGGCGTAGAACATGGCTCGGAGATCTTGAACTTCTCTCCTTACTTCTCGGGTCTCATCTGTCGCAGTCGGAGCCGTTACTTCGGGAGGATTATTGCCCGGGTTCGGTGTCGCCGAATTTGAATCTACGTTGATTGGGGGACCCGTGCTTGTCTGGCCAGGTGTCACCCCCTGCAGATTAGGAAGTGCCGCTTTGATCTCGTCTACAGACTTGACCAAGGCGTGCAATATGGCTTCCAAAGTGTCGATGCGCTGGCGATCACCGGAACCGCCTTGATTGCTGTCTGTCATGAACACCGTCTTCACATGAGGAGTGACGGAAGGAGTGGTGGAGGATGTACCCTCCGAGTCATACCCGTGCATCGAGAAATCATCAGGATATGTGGGGATGTTCTCTTCAGGTTCAGACTCGGAAGGAACACTACCCCCGGCTTCGGAGCTTGCTTCGTCTAGGGTGTCCTTGGGGACGTCGGTGTCCGTTGTATCCGTCGGAGGATTTGCTTCCTCCAGTCCGTATTCCTGAAATGTCGGATTATCGTGGATGTTTGGAGGAGTGCTACCCCCAGTTCCGTCGACCCCCAATGTTGCAGACGATGAACTTCCTACTGCAGCAGTTTTCGTCTTCGAACGGGTGTGTTGAAATACTCCAGTGGAGGATAACCCTTTAGACAACGGTTTCTTAGCTGCAGTATTTGACACCTTTGGGCTGGAGATGCTCGTTTTCTTCCCTCTTCCCTTGGCGAAAACTTTCTGTGCGGACTTGCAGAAGACAACAGGAGGTGCCTCGTCTTTTGAGCTCGGGTGATGTAGTCTTTGGAAGACGGATGACCGGTCTTCCGTCACCGTCGCGTTGCTGCAACAGCAGTTGACGATGATCTGGGTGCATTGATGTCCGTGTGAGGGCTCTTTACACCCCGAAGCTCCTTCTTTTTCCTTGCGTTTGTGGAGGATAACTTCACACAGGTCAGAGGAACCACTTTGTCAGTTTGCCGCCGGGGGCTGGACTTGAGTGGTCTTATACAACTTCCCATCAGAGGCCCGCGTGATAATCAGCGGGACGCCCCGATAGTCAGAGGTTGGGGCAGTCGTCTGGACTTGATGAGCCCGTGCTGCCCTAGACTTCCTCCTTTTAGCACTTGTGGGTGCGTAATAGGAGGAGTCTAAGTCGAATACCACAGAGTCTGGATTATCATCCAGATAATAATCAGAGTCAGGACCGCATGAGAGCCGATCGAAGACTGATCGAGAGAAGCGTGGGACGGATGCTATGCGGCTAGCGTTGGGTACCGTACAGGCTGTCTGCATGCGGCTGTCTTTTGTTGTAGGATAAGTCTTTATTCGGTTAGGAGTCACGACCGTGCAGGCTGACCGTATGCGGCTGGCATCTGTGGCCGCATGGGTTTTCTGCAAGCGATTGACTTTAATAGCCGCATGAGTCTCATCCGTACGATTGGCAACTGTAGCTGCATAAGTTATGCGGCTGACAGATGTGGCCGCATGAGTTTTCTTTATGCGGTCGGCGGTTGTAGCCACATGGGTTTTCTCCCTGCGGTTAATACTCTTCTGCGGCTCGGATCGCGTAGAGTTCCTCTTTGCCCCTGGAAGTCCAGCATCATAGTGTTTTCTTCTGCCGGACTTGGGGACAGCAGAGTTGTCTACGGTCTGAAGTGGGGCCGCATGGGAGTCTTTCTCGCCATCTTGAGCAATAGAGAGCACCTCATCAAGGGCTTGCGGAGGAGCAAATGATTTTAGCCTCCACTCTTTGCGAGCCTTTATGGTGCGGGTGCACTTCTGGACCGGGCCAGTGCTACCTTCAGAGAGCATATCTTCGAACGCCTGTTGGTCGAAGCATACGACCATCTTCTGTTGTGTAGAGCCAAGTTTGGCTGTGTCCAATTGCGTCACCAACTCCTCAGCCGTGGAGAAGCTAGTCCCCAGCAGAGTCGCCATCGTGTTTGCCATTGATTGTAAAAGTATAGAACAATTATCGAGGACTGAAGTTAGACTCACAATACAAACTCGCTCGTACAAAGAAAGCCTAGGGACGAAAACCTAGGTACAACAGTCTAAGTACGATTGTTTATTTTAGATTCTGGGGGCGACGATAGAGGCTCGGGAATGCGACGGCCGCTCTGCCTTACTCCTTGGACGATCGGTATGCAGCCTTGACTCGGGGAAGATCTGCTTGGTCGTTGACGAAGAAATGCCTTCTTGCTCTCTCTCTGATTGCTCTCCTGGCTTCTCTCTCTCTGTGTATATTCTTTCTCTGACTATGGGGGAAGTCTCTCTGTGTATACGTATTCTTCTCTGGTTTCTTTTTTTTGTATATCTCTCTATCACAAGGGAATGGCACCTTGCTATTTATAATAGTGGGATGTGATCGCTAGGGTTGCCAATGATTAGCTCTTGGAGATGGCGGTGGCTAGGGGATTGATCAGTCCAGGCCGTTCGTTTCTGATTACGACGAATCAGAACCATTAAGGGTAGATTACACCAAATCCCCATTAGCAATTAATGCTGATTGGCATAAATCTTCCTTATAATGATTCTCTCATATCTGCGAATAAATCAAATTTATTCTCCTGCCACGTGCCCCAGATCATTGGGATTCGACCCGATCTTGGATTGCCATAAATCTGGGAGACTGATCGGCTAAGGACACGTGTCTTGAGAGCCAATGGTGAGACTTGAACCGCATGTAAATTGGGCCGCATGAGATTTGGGCCGCATGGATTTTGGGCCGCATAAGACTTGGGACACGTGTCAGGGCTGTCTGGGCAGTGGCCCCCTCCTTCAGACTTCTGAACCATATGATGAGTCGCATGGACCGCATAATGGTGTGTCTGCTTGAGCCGCATGGGCATGATCTTCTTGAGCCGCATAGGGATGATTCCACTCGAGCCGCATGGGACAGCTTCACTCTGAACCGCATGGGAAGTCTTCACTTCGAGCCGCATAAGCACACCCACGTGGCAGGGCCACGTGGCATTTTGTTGTTCTCGGGGGATCGTGTCAGAGATTTCTTTCTCTTCCCTAGAGATTCATCATCATGACAGAGTCATAATTACCTGCTTTGGTGTCAGGTCTGTCAACTTTTCAGAGGGGTCAGCCGTCAAAGCAATTAATGCAGCATGGATCGCAGGGGGGCACTGTCACGCCACGTGTCTTCTGAGCCGCATGGAATACCTCCGTCCGCATAGCTTCTTATGCCGCATGACTCCCTGAGCCGCATGCGTTTTCTGAGCCGCATGGGTCTTTCTTGGCCGCATGAGTCAATTTCTTTAGTATTTTCCATACTTCTACACTGATATTTTTTAATCACTTTAATGATTTTCCATTTTTCCATTTTGGTTGATAAACTTCCAAAGTTCCCTTTTTTCTCAAATTTCTTATTTTGTTTGTAGAACTATAAATCTTGTGTATTGTTTTTCTAGTTACTCCTTTTTTTCCAGGAATATAACATATGGGCTGGATGATGTTTTGGTGTAATTTGGATTGGTTCCAGTCAGGTTAGGGCCAAGACAGGTCGTAATATAATTTTGGTATGATCACATTCATAATTACTGTAAAGACTGTTAGACCAAATATATAATAATTTGTAGTCAACGTTTATAATTTTTGTTCAACGTAAAAGAACTATAGTTACTGGAGGTTGAAATAATTATATGCTTCTAGTAAAATCATGTACTGCAAAATTCAATTCTAATCATCCTTCTCATCCAACAGTAAACTATAGCTCTTGAAATATACAATCATGCTTCTAACATGTACTGTAAAAGTCAATTATAATCATGCTTCTAGTAAAATCATGTACTTCCTTAACTATTGAAATATACAATCAAGAGGCATACCCAATCATTAGCTCGATGTATTAGCGTATCTAAATGTGAATTATGCAGATATTTGGCGTATCTTAATGCAATATACAAATTACAACTAAATGTGAGAACCAAACTGCAACACTCTTTTGATGAACATGTATAATCTGCTAATACCTAATAACCTATTTTGATATGCTATGAAACATCAAGATAGGAATGTCCACCTAAAACGATAATTTTTAATTAGGTTTTCTTGTTGACAAGATACATGTATGAATTTTGTGTCAACATAACTTGTTCATTTGAATATGCTTTCCTGACTTATTATGAATGTGTATATTTTTATTTGGTGTTAGGTGAGATAATTTAAAAAGTTGATATAGATAAGTATTGGTTGGATAACGTGATTGGAATTTATTCAAGAAATTGGTCAACTCTTTTCGTGTTCAAAGTTAGAGAAGAATTTAAAAATCTTCCAATTGTGTTCTACTTATTTTTTTTCGTATTCTATTTTTGTCTTCTATTTTTTTGAAAAACTTCCAAAAAATTTCCAATTTTTTGGGTATATGAATACTGGTTTTGTGTTCTACTGGTGTTTTTGAAAACCCTCCAAAGATTTGCAATTTTTCAATTTTTTGATGAACTTCCAAAGTTTCCTTTTTTCCATTTTTTTCATTTTGGCTGTAGAACAATTATACATCTTGTGTATTTCTATTATAGTTTCTCTTCTTCAGGAATGTAACATTTGTGAATTCTCCTTTTCTTCAGGAATATAATTTCATTCATTGTCTTGTCTAACATAATTTTATGAAAAAGTCTAATCGAATTGGGTAATATTGACTTGTAACTGTCTTGGACTGTTCTGACCCTAAACAATTGCACATGCACTAAGCTAATCAGATATGATCAGATTGTTAATATCGAAAGTATATTCGATACTTATAGACTATTGATTTATTTATACTTCCCACGGTAATTTTAGCTATTACAACTCATTATACATATTCACCCACTACTGCAAGTTATCTCTTGTAACAGTTCTTTTCCCCAATGTTCTGTATCATGGTGTAGTAGCTCGTTTTTATTTCAACTCATGTTCTCATGCTTGTATTGATTGGTGTTGGTGAGGGAGTGAATGTTGGATGGAGAGTAATTTCGTGGGATGACCACTAGTAACTGCTTGAATAAAATCGTTTGCATGTTGGCATTTTTATGTCCAAAAATGTATATACTAGACATGCGACATACCGCTAGTATACTGGTCTTTTTAGTATAAATTGGTTCTGATGCACACTAGCGTATCTTGACTGTCGGAATATATCTTGATTGCCGGAAAGACGTGGTACTTTCTTGAATGATTACTAGCACTTTTATTTATGGACTTTCGGCTTGCTAGACATGTACATGAATATTATGCCTCGTGATTGAACCGATGATCACTAGTTTATTCTTATCTCGATAGTTTTGGATGTCCATGGTTTGCTGTACGAGTTAAATGAATGTAATTGACCGAGGGTGCATGCATTTTAATCAATGCATTTGACTGGATGTGTCTCACTCTGTGATCAGGACACTTGAGCTTATAATCTAAGTTTATAATTCATATGAAAGGCTTTTGAGAAAAGTAAAGAGAATTCTCATAGACGATGTAAATCTGTTCTAACTTGGAACGGTCTTTTCTTACTAGACTTTGAATATTGAATCAACATATTGAAGAAGACGACATAATGCAGTTAGCTAGAGTTCGGTTTGTCATCTAATATTTGAAACTGTCTTTGAGTATTATTTTTGTAATTCACAAGATACATATAAACTGTATCTTTGAGTAACTTTGGATGCATTACTTATTATTCCATCTTATTCAGTTCAGTTTGGCACATGTCATGATCTCTCTAAAAGTGCCCACCTATTTTAATGTTCAAGTCTGTGATTGCTGCATCGCTGCTTCACGACATTATGTTTCGACATACACTACTAGAATAAGTCATATTAGCGACGTCCAAAAACGTCGCTAATAAGTAAAAATACGTCGCTAAATATATTTAGCGACGTAATTAGCGACAGAATAAGCAGGTCGCCGAAAAGCTAGTCGCAGAACAAAAGTTCGTCGCCAATCGTCGCTGTTGCGACGAATAGTCTACGACGCTAAAACGTCGCAAACTTAGCGACGTTCGGCGACATTTACAGTACGTCATCAATTTAGCGACGTATATAGCGACGTCTATTCGTCGCATGTAGTGACATGGCAAGGTTTTCCATGTCAACATGTTGAGCGACGTTTAGCGACGGCCCGTCGCAGTTAGCGACGTTCAGATACATATTTGCGGCGTACTTTCGCGTCGCAAATCCGTCGCCAAACGTCGCAATCCGTCGCTAATATTCTAGAAATTAAAAAAAATGCAGTTTTCAAATCCTGCACACTGCGCTTTATATACAGTTTAAACACAAATCCTGTACTTTATATATAGTTTAAACACTAATCCTGCACACTGTACTTTATATTCAAATCCTGCACACTGCACACTACACTTTATATTCAAATCCTGCACACTGCACACTGTACTTTACACTTTATACTGCACTTTATATCATCACAAACATCATCACAGACACAAATCATAGGGCCAATACATACAACTCATAACAAATATCACCACAGACACACATCCTGCGTCACAAACATAAATATATTCAAATCCCGCATACTGTACTTCACAGACACACATCAGCACAAACATCCAATAGAGTCAAATAAAAATGGAAGATGATAAAAAGTCTCCCACCAAGTGTATAAACAAAAGTTTACCAATAAACAATTTGCCCATAGGGCCAATACATACAACTCATAAAAAATCAATGAAATCACTGAGGACCCCTGCTGCGCATCTGAGATAGCATGTACTCATACTGCTCATGTGTGAGCTGAACCGTAGGGACAGTAGGAGACAGTACAACATCTGGAGTCGGCGCCGTCGATTGACCGGGAGGACGTATCTGCTCCAGCTCTCGCAGTCGCTCAGCATACACAGCAAGGGAAATCACCATCCTCTTAGAACTCTCCTCAATCGAAGTATGTATCTGAGTGAGTGAGGCAGACATGGTCCTCAGCGATCCCTCCATCTCGACCTGTCTATGCTCTGTGTGCTGCGTAGACTCGATGAGCGTGTGCAAGCTGGCAGCTGTAGCCTGCTGCAGACTCATCAGCTCCTATATACTGTGCTCGACCGCATTAAATCGTCCAGTAATCATCGGATCGTCGGATCGTCGCTCTGCGGTATGGTAATCAAAAATCTGCTGCTGCAACTCGCGACGCAGCTCGTCGATCTGACGACCAATATCCTGAGCTCGTGATGACGCCTGCAAAGCTGGAGACTGTGCACTGACAGAGGGGGCCCGGGATGACTCTGAAGCCAAATAGGCGTCGTAGGATCCCATACCGTAGTACGTACCCTTCTGAAGACCACCAACGGTGGTCATCTAGAGGTCGTCCGGCAATGGAGCTGTAGGCGGCTGGGAGAAAGTACCAGCCCCTCCCTCTTGTAGCCGAAGAAACTCGGCCTAGAACAATGTTTGCTAACATCTAAGTGTTTGCTAAAGTCTATATTGATATCTATTTTCCTGTTTTCTAAATTATAGTAAATTAATATAAAGAATAGAACGTACATATGCCTGCGTCACTCTCTCGTCAATGAACTCCACAACCCTCCGATGGGTGACCAGGAAGACGGTCACCATGTTGGGGTCCTCACCCTTGTTTACCTGTTAAAATATATTATATATTATTAGTATTAAACATTCTATCCAACTATATATAAAATGATGTCCGTCATAAAAAATGTACCAGACGACGAAAATGCTCCGTCAAAGGAATGGAGCCACCACACCACTTACTGGCGCTCGACCGCACCACCTTGGCCTTGTTAGACTGCTCCTGGTACCTGGCCTCGCCGAATATAGCCTTCATCGCAGTCCACTGCTCTGGCATGATCCAACCATGGATCAGCTTTCTGGAGCGATCACGAGACTTCTGGTTGTGGATCGCATCACGGATGAGCTTTCCTGTGACGGCAGAAAATTGGGCCTTGATCTTCGCCGCCCGGTGTGGTAGATAGAAATAGGTCCTCTACAAGAAGTAAAATAGAAAAGTTGTATAATATACACAAATGATTATTAAAATTTAAAAATAAATAAATTTTTTACCTTGAAGTGGGCCAACCAAAAGGCCTTCCTATCTGCGGGAGCATATGAGTAGTTAATCCAAGGCCCACCATATTTCTGCCTCAGAAATAACTCCAGCTGTCTCTGTACTGCAGGAGGCCGATATCTATACAATAATAAATTTCATGAATATATATGTGCATATAATCGTTTGAGAAATATATATTAACTAATTAACTTACTTCGTAGGCCCGTCCGTCCAAATCTTCATACGTGTCTCGTCTGGGGGAGCGCATGGAGGGTCGCTCTCACCTCCTGCCTAGGCAGGATCAGTATGATCACCGTCCTCCATATGCTCGGCATCGGCTCTCCCCATGGAGCCGTCGGCAGGAGGAATGCTGGACGCGGGAGGAATGCTGGACGACGAGGGAGGAGTCGCCAACCTGCTGGAACTGTCATATCCCGGTAATGGACCGAGAACAGAATGGTACATTGGCGTACTCGGAGATGAGGATGAGGGTACGGAATCGTCATCCCCAGCCCGAGGCACACGGGACTGCCTAATATAGTATCCTTCGCGTCATCCTCTTGGTCTAGTCATACTTGATAATAACATATGACAATAAAATAAATATATATATTTATATGATAGACATCACAGATTTTTGAAAAATAACATAGTTACAGATAAAAGTGTCACTAAAGTGTCCCAGATTTATATGATAAAATTGTCACTAAAGTGTCAAATATGATGATAAAACAAACGTACAGATTTAATCCTCTTCTGAAAATTTATCTAGTTCGTTTAGCTCATCTTCTTCTTCTTCTTCTTCTTCTTCCTCCTCTACATCTTTACTTTCATCTGCATCTTCCTCTTCAGATAATTCTACTTCTTCTACAGAATTAGATGTGTAATGAGGAACTTCCGTCGTGTCCACTTCTATAATATTTGTTACAAGAGGTAGTTCATCCTCTTGATAAGCTATAGCGTCACCCTCAAAGGGATTTCTAGCTTTGGTCTTGCATACTGCCCACCAGTTCGACCTTGTTGTTCCTCGTTTAGGATAACTTGTGAAGTACACGAGCTGAGCCTGACTTGATAGGACAAATGGTTCATAGGCTTGATATCGACGCCGATAGTTTATATCCACAAGACCGTGCTTGTCTACTTTCCAACCTTGACCTTCAATCGGATCGAACCAATCACACCTGAATAACACAATCTTAGCAGACTCTATTCCATAACAATATGTCAGCTCCACAATCTCCCGTAGGAAGCCATAGAAATTGTTGTCCGTATCAACATCTTTGTAGTTCGAAGATCTGATACACAAACAGCTATTTTTGGTGGAATCGAGATCCACAAAGTTGTCTCTGATCGGGCAAGTTGTTGACTTGAACATAAACCTATTCACACAGTAGCTTGGCCATAATTTTGCAGCATAAATTAGTCCCTTGGCTAGCGTTCTAATAGACTCATTCTCAAGTCTTGCGTATGGACGATTGACCTAAATACTACGAAAAAATAAATTAAGCTTATTCTCAAGTGCATGTACAGAAAGGTAATTACAGAGTTCTCAAGTCTTACATATGCACTCAACCATGATAGAAAATAATTCCTCATTTCTTGTTCTAGTTCTTTTTCTGTTATGTGTGGCCTACCTGACCTTACATCATCATTAAATATACTGAAAACAACATCGTTCAATTAATATAATAGTATAATAATCAACACTATTAAAATAATGTAGACGTATTAATTACTTACCCCTCCAGCTTTCTACTTCATCATCGTCGCAGTTGAGTAATACATACACCTGAGCAGCCCTTAGCTCATCATCGTTCAGATATCTCTTCTTCATTTTACCCGATAGCTTTCCTGGGGCATTGAATACCTTCAGTATTGTATCATTACATTCATGATCTCCGTCGTCGTTTCTGGAAGCTCTCCTTCTATTAGTTGCAACATCAGGCTTGAAATACATCGAACAAAAGTTTGTAATCTCTTCGAGAACATAGGCTTCACAAATAGAACCCTCGACCCGTGCCTTATTTTTCACCTTTCTTTTTAGGTGATTCAAATGTCGCTCGAACGGGTACATCCATCGATATTCGACGGATCCACTAACACATGCCTCATAGGATAGATGAATCAGCAAATGCTCCATAGAGTCGAAGAATCCAGGAGGAAACACCCTCTCTAGCTTGTATAGTGTTACCGCAATGTCCTTCTCTTGCTTTTCTAGACGATCAATGAGCAATTTTTTAGAACAAAGATGCCTAAAGAATATGCTAAAGCTCCGTCAATGGATCCCAAACTGCCTGCGGTAAGAATTCCCGAAATGTAATCAGAATTAACCTCTCCATGAATACGTGACAATCGTGGCTCTTCATACCCGTCAATTTGTTTTCCTTCGGATCGACACATCTTCTCAGATTTGACACATATCCGTCTGGAAATTTTAGGCCCTGGATCTACCGACAAAGTCTTACTTTATCCTCCTTGTCCAGTGAGAAAATTGACTTCGGCATGAACTGTTTTCCATTCTCCTCTATCAAATGCAACGTAGGGCGTTTGCATATTTTTTCTAAGTCCAACCTGGCCTTGGGATTGTCTTTCGTTTTTTCCTTTACGTCCATTACAGTATTAATTATGTTATCAAACACATTCTTCTCAATATACATGACATCAAGATTATGTCTGATCAGATTGGTACTCCAATATGGCAGATCCTAGAATATGCTCCTCTTTGTCCAGTTATGATCTCTACCAAATCCATCGCACTTATACCCCGTTGTAGGATCTTCGATAGCACTTAGAAAATCTCTAACCTTCTTCCATATCGTGGCTCCGCACCACCTTGGCGGTGGATCACCCTTCTCTACAACACCGGTACGGAATGCATTCCTGTTCCTTCTGAACGGATGATCTTTTGGCAGAAATTGCCGATGACAATCAAAGAAGCACGATTTTCCTCCATGTTTCAAACAGAAAGCCTTAGTACGGTCCATGCAATACGGACATGAGAGACGGCCATGAGTGCTCCATCCAGATAACATTCTATAGGTCGGAAAGTCGTCGATGGTCCACATAAGGGTTGCCTTCATCTGAAAATTCTGCTTCCTGGAAACATCGTACGTTTTAGCGCCTACTTCCCATAACTGATTCAACTCATCTATCAAAGGCTGTAAGTACACATCAATGTTCCTCTTGGGATTGTTCGGACCAGGAATTATAACGATTAGAAACATGTACTGAGTCTTCATGCACATCCAAGGCGGTAGGTTATACGGAGTGACAATCACAGGCCAGCACGAATACTGGGATCCTGAAAGACCAAATCAAGGCTACTGCTGCTGATAACACATTCCTAAGCCGACTGTATTTTACTGTCCATGCCAAATCAAGGCAACGTCAAGGCAGGGCAAATACTATGCCACTGCCGCTGCAAACATCTACTCGTTGCAAACAGTCACTGAGCTAAAGCCACACTGCAACCCACTACACTAGTCTACCAAAACTAGATCAATCGAAAACCAAATATCCCAAAATCAACATAACCCTATACTCTAACTCCCACAGCTCATATACTTATATACATAGGTATATCAACTCAAATACATACATATAATCCTATAATCCTTGCCCTCTCTAGTACCGTACATCAAAGTATCAATTCAAAATATCAAACTCAAAATTAAACCCAAACCTATAACTCGAATACAATACATACTACTATATTAAATCTCTGATACATATGTATATCTATGAATATAACAAAACATTCAAAATCCTAAAATATAATGCAAAAACCGTGTGAGTGATAGAGGGGGTATGTGTGTGTGTGTGTCCGCACACCACACGTGTCTAGGGGTATGTGTGTGTGACACATATACCAAATCTCCTCGTTTTAGGGTTATGGTGTGCTTATATAAATATTAAAAAAATTTATATCCCCCGTAATATCTTGTTCACAAACTAAGCCAAGGGTCAAAGTACTAATCTTTAAAAATTATATATATCTATATACCAATGAGATAAGGTATATTGATTTGGAAGCTAAATAACAAAATCTTGATTGTAATATAATTTTTGTAGATGTCAAATGATTGGTGTAGCATAAAATCTTGAGGTGGAGCATAAAATCTTTGAACCATCTTGACTGGTAACCGCACCAGTCACATTAAAAAACATTGCAGCTTTTCATGGTAATTACCTAGTTGTGACATATTGTTTCATAACACAATCCGGCTGCGTCTTCCAAAAACCCATGTTTTGGGAGAATAGAATTTACTCCATCTACTAAATAAATTATTACTAGTAATTATAGAATTAGTTTATATTTGCTACTAATACTATATACAAAAATCCCAGAGGAACTTGTGAGTTATTAATTTTAAAAACTCAGGCAATGATAATAGTTGGATTAGACGCATTTTATTTCTTGATTTTTTTTCAAGCACCTACACACAAACAATAAACTAATTCTAAGGCCTAGCAATGGTAATCGATAACCTAATAACCTGACCAGATTTGTGACTCAAAGTTTGGGTTTTTAATATAAAAATTCATAGCCGAATGAACTTCGAATCGGATTCAGGTACAACATATGAAATCCTTGTCTACCCATGTCCAAACGAGGTCAAAATCGTGTCTAGATAGCTAGGGCTAGGGTTAGGGTTTACCTGATGGCGGCTCGGTCGGAGTTGGGAGGCGGCAAGGAGGGGGGCTTCGTCGGAGGAGGGAGGCGACGAGGAGGGGGGCTTCGTCGGAGGAGAAAAATTTTGGAAAATTTTTGGGAGAGAGAGAAGGGGGAAATGAAAGTTTCGAACGGGATATATTAAAACATTAGCGACGTCTGATTTAGACATCGCTGAACGCCGCTAAGGAGCGACATAACTTAAGTCACGTCGTTGAACGTCGCTATTCAGCGACGTAATTTATCTCTTATCGTTGAACGTCGCTATTCAGCGACATTTTGCGATGTCTATAGAAAGGAGTCGCTATATTCGATATTTAGTGACGTTATTTTATTCCGTCGCTAAATTACGTCGCTAAATTACGTTGCTAATAGAGCATATTTTAGTAGTGATAGTTGTGTGATTAATTGGTATAATCAGTTGGCTCCTAAGTAAAGTTTTAATCCATCTCTGCATACTTGTTTGATTTTTTTTCCTTATCTTTATTTTGTTTTGTGCACTATCTACTCATATAGTATAGTGGTGATTGTTGTGCAGAGACACTGACTCTTATTCCCTTTCCTTGTTGTTACTTTTTTTTGTAAGTTTCAGCATTGTGTAATTGAGGTTTCTCATTTAATCAATTTTAAGGTCCAGACGACACTAATATGGATAGGAACATAGACATTGGATATACCTGGGTTCAATTTTCCATCTAATATTTGAAACTGTCTTTGAATATTATTTTTGTAGTTCATAAGATACATATAAACTGTATCTTTGAGTAACTTTGGATGCATTACTTTTTATTCTCTAAAGGTGCCCACCTATTTTAATGTTCAAGTCTGTGATTGCTACATCGCTGCTTCACGACATTATGTTTCGGCAAATTATATATATTCTATATGTAGTGGGTGAATTGCTGCAAATAATACTTGGGTGAATTGCAGCAAATTATATATACCTGGGTGAATTGCTGCAAATTATATATATTCTATATGTAGTGGGATACATAACCTCCTCCTTTACTGATTGTTGTCTTATGCGAGGCTTATATTATTAGCAGTTTCTGAGATATATTATTTGTACTCATGCTAACTGTTCCCTCTTGTTATTTATATTATTATGAGTATTTTTCTTTTGTTTCTTATAAGGTACTTTGGAGAGTGGTTGTTCCAGTAGGCAAGGTAGAGGGCCCGCCATGCCATGGAAAGATTGGGATAGCGGAGTAAAAAAAAATAGAGTGGGATGAAGATTGTCAACCAGTTAGAGAATATGAACACCATTTGATGTCTCATCTTGGTAATCTTGCACGAAATGGCGAACTGTTCCCATTAACAATGTTATCTTTGCGCAAGGCAGATAAGGATACTCTCAAAATGATCTGGTCATCGGTGAAGGTAACACTTTGTCCCTTTGACTCCCTCTCTCATACAAACTATATATAGCATCAAGAAAGTTGTGTATATCCATGCTTATAATTCTTCTTTGGATGGATCATTGACGGATTTAAGTATTATTGATACCATTTTTTTATATAGTTGTAATAGTCAATTTTATTTTATTTTACAGATCGCTGATACCATGCTTTCACTATTGTTTTTCTTAGGAAAACACAAATGCCCCTGATGGCTTTAAAGCTATATGTTTTACAAAAATAGGAATTTCATAGAAGGCCTTCAAGCATCGTGTGAAGAAGGACTTTTATAAAAAAATTTGAGACCGATGCAGAGCATCTCGCAAATGTACCAACCCGTGTGGAGCCCCGTCAATGGCCAACGCTAGTGGCGTATTGGAATTTGGGTGACACAAAGGTATGACTAGCTAACAAATAACTTGATCCATATTTATACTAGTGATGAACCGTTGATTTCAATTTAGTATATAATGTTCAACTAATTTTTAGAAAGTTTCGGAGATAAACCAAGTTAATCGAGGAAAGCTTTATGCCCTCCCTAGAACTGGAAGAAGATCATTTCCAGAGATAAAGCGAAAGGTTTGTATAATATTTTTTATAATAAAATAATTCTCATATGTTTTTAGTCGATAGTGTATAATTTTTATTGTTATGTTTGAAACATGCACAAACACATCAGAGGAGGATGGAAAACAAGCCTATCGACCTTGTAAACATGTGGAGGGCCACTCGAGGAAAAGGTGGCAATTATAATGAAGAAGATGGAGCGACTGGTACAGAGGTATATAAATAGATGTTATCATGCATATTAAATAAATGTCAGTTTTAAATTAGAGAAAAGTAACACAAGTCTCCTTGCATGTTATAGAAAATGTTAGAAAGGCAATTGAAGAACTACCTGTGGAAGAAAGAGAGAACAAAGAGCAATTGAATAAGGTGTACAAGGAAGTAGTTGGACAAGATGGACACGGTCGAGTTTTAGGCCGAGGAGTAGGTACAAGACCCTATCGTAAATGTACAACATCCTCAACATCGACAGGATCTGAAAAAATGAATGCTGAAATTGAACAATCGCGAAAAGATGCAGACAAATTACGAGAAGGGACTAAGGCGTTAAGAAGAGAGCATGATGTGCAAGAAGCTCAACATAAGCAAGAGTTTGAGACAGTGAAGAATGATCTAAAAACTGAGCGTGATGAACAAGAGGCTCGACATAAATTAGAGCTTGAGATGGTGAAGAACGATCTTAAAACTGAGCGTGATGAGCAAGAGGCTCGACATAAGAAAGAGCTTGATAATATGAAGAATGAGCTTAGCGTTCAGCTGAAAGAGCAAGTTACAGCCTTGTTCTCGAATACTTTCGTCCTTCCTCGAACAGTCAACACATCAATTTTAGATATTTTTGGGTAATTTGCCAACTCTTTAACTTATCACTCTACTGTTCTTTTTGGCTTGGTTTTTTTTTCTTCTATTGGTTTTTCTTCTATTATTTTTTTTCATCTGCTGCTAAGTTACTTCGTCTGTTACTTGGTTTTTTTCCTTCTCCTATAGACAGTGTTCATTTTGTAAGACACTTTGTGTGACAATGTGATATGGCGTGTTAGTGATATGACCTTATATATGACAACCGGGACAGTTATCATTTTTTCGGGTATTTAAATATTGATTGCTTTTTCTTCTATTGGTTTTTCTTCTGTTCCATGGTTTTTTTTTCTTCTGTTGCTAAGTTTATTCTCCTATTACTTGGTTTTCTCTTTTGTTAGAACATCATTTTGAATATTGTCCTTTCTGGCTTGGTTTTTTCTTCTATTATGTTGGTTTTTCTCCTGTTGCTAAGTTTTTTTTCTTCTGTTTTTTCTCTTTGTTTTACAGGTCCTTGAAATGAATGGGTGGAATTATATGTTTGAATGGGTGGAAAATCATTTTGGATAATGCTTACTGACGTGAAAAGTTTTGGAGTTTGTTTTGTAAATGATGGAGATAACAGTGTTGATTTTATGAATCATGGGAGGACATCAAAATGTGATATGGCATATGGCCATGTTGTTTATTTTGTAAGACACTTTGTGTAAGTGATATGGCATGTAAACAATGTGATGGCCTGTAAGTGATATATGGCCTGTAGACTTCATTTTGTAAGACACTGTGACAAATGTGATACGGCCTTTAAGTGCCTTATATATGACAACTGGTACTTTTTGAGTGTTCTTGTATGCACAGTAGGAAAAGCATGAATCACTATTATAATTTTCATTTTAAGTGCATCTTTTGTCTGCACAATATGAATAATTCTAAGAGAACTGGAACAATTGTTGTATTTTTTGAATATAAAGTTTTGTATGTACAACTGGAACAACATATCTGTAACAAGTGGTCTACTTTTTTGGGACGGATATCTCCTTCAGTACTAAAAGTAAACTATATCTTTTAGGATATTTGCCTAAATTATTAGGACGGTCAATACCCGTTACAAATACCTAATTTTTGGGACGACAAAAGTAACCGTCACACAAACACAGAGTTTCACAACCTTTTGAGACAGTTTAATTTTATGTCCTTTAAAATTAATTAGGACGACAAAATCCGTCCCTTAAGCTTTTGCCATGCCACCCTAATAGCACTGTTTGATTCCGTCCCAACTGCCGTCCCAAATAATTTTTAGGACGGTAAAAGCTCTTTTTATAACGCTTTTTTGTTGTCCCAAAAGGCCACTTTTTTTGTAGTGGATCTTGGTGCTTCCAGGATGAACGAGTACTTCGTATAGTGAGCCTCCATCAGAATTTTTTTTCTAAGTTTCGCATGGTCAGGCACGCACGTCCTTCCCCTCACCCGCATCATCCCACCTCCGTCCACCGTAAATTCGGTCGCCTTTCCTGTCGAAATCAGCTCATTATTTTCTTCAGGAAATGGGTCACCCTCCTATGTGGTCTTTATCTTGTCGCGCAAGCTCGGCTCAAGGTGCAACTGAGCCAATTGTGCCCCTCTATATCGAATTCAGAGTTCGATGCCCTTTTTTGCCAAGTCGCGGTGCATATCGCAATTGATAGCCAGCCATCCCGTGAGCATTCTACTCAGAGCATACGCTATAACATTTTCCTTATCCGGCGTGTACTCGATTGTCAGATCATAATCCTTAATGAGTTTGAGCCAATGCTACTGCCGTAAGTTCAAGTCTCGTTGAAAATGTATTTGAGGCCTTTGTGGTCCGTATAGATGTTGCAAGCCACACCATAAAGATAATGACGCCATAGCTTCAACGCGAACACAATTGGCACTAGTTGTAGATCATACGTAGGATAATTCTTTTCGTGCTGCTTCAACTGTCTCGAAGCAAATAAAATTATCTTATCCCTTTGCATGAGCATGCACACTAAGCCAGTTCTAGATGCATCGCTGAATATTTAAAACCCTTCCGCCCGTCCGAAAGTGCAAGGATCGGAGATGAGATGAGCCATTGCTTTCACTCATGGAAGCTAGATTCACAGTCGTCGTTCCACTCGAATGTGACTCCCTTCTGGGTGAGGGGAGTCAGAGGCAACACAATCTTGGCAAAGTCTTTCACAAATCTTCGGTAGCAGCCCGCCAAGTCGAGAAAACTTCGGATGGCGCTTACCGGGGTAGGCCGTTTTCATTCAACTATTGCTTCAATCTTCTTTGGGTCAACCATGATGCCCTCAGCCAAAATAACGTACCCAAGGAATGTCACACTGCTCATCCAGAACTCATATTTACTTAATTTAGCATACAATTGATGTTCACACAAAGTCTGTAGTACCATATTCAAATGCTTTGCGTGCTCTTCCTTGCTTTCCGAATAAATAAGAATGACGTAAATGAATACGACGACGAATTTATCTATGAACGGTCGGAAGACTCGGTTCATCAGATCCACGAAGGCGGCGAAGGATTTTGTCAAATCGAACGGTATGACTAGGAACTCGTAATAGCCGTATCGAGTTTGGAAGGCGGACTTCGACACGTCTTCGGGCTTGATCTTCAATTGATGGTAGCATGAGCAAAGATCAATCTTGGAAAATATAATAGCCCCTTATAATTGATCAAACAAGTCGTCGATCCTCGACAACGGGCACTTGTTTCGTACCGTGGATTTGTTAAGTTCCCGATAGTCGATGCATAGCCGCATCGATCCATATATCCTTCTTCTTTACTAACAACACTAGAGCACCCCCCGGAGAGACGCTAGGACGAATATATCTATGATCTAGCAACACTTATAGTTGTGCTTTTAGTTCCTTCAGCTCTACTGGTGCCATTCGGTAGGGTGCTTTGGATATCGGTCGAGTGTCCGGAAAGGTGTCGATGCAGACTTCTATCTCTCGATTAGGCGTGATCCCTGAAAAATTGTCTGGGAATATGTCGGAAAAATCTGCCACGGCTTCAGCCTACACCATGCCTGCATCTCCTTTCTCGTGTCTCGAACTGATGCTAGGTACCCACTGCAACCAGAATACAACATGCACCTTCCTGAAATCGTCGATATCATCATGGTCGTCTTCGACGCTGCTCCGCATGAATAGAAGAACTTTATTTCACCAGGAAGACGAAACACAACTCTTTTTTTCGCGCACTCGATGGTTGCGTGGCATGCACCCAACCAATCCAGCTGAGGATGATATCGTACTCATTGATGTTGAGGATGATAACTTCCAATGATAGATTACTCCCATCGATGCTGATGTAACCGTTTCTACAAATTTGAATGGCAGGCATATCTACTCCCGATGGAGTGCTAACACTAAGATTCATATATAGTAATCGCAGGAAAAAAGAAAAAAGAAAAATATATATAGTAATTGCATGTGTAATTTTTTTATACAAAGTCATTAGCTATGAAGCTATGTATAGCACCCGAATTGAATAGTACTCTAGCAGGCATATTTTTATATAGTAGTATACCTGTTACAACCGTGTCAGATGCGAACACTTCATCCCGAGTCAGTACATAGACTCGGCCTTACGCCTTATGGATTTACTGGCCCTGCGTTTGCACCATTGGCGGGAGTTACCCTATTATGATTTTGGATGTTCCTTGGAGGATGTTGGTTCGTAACGTTCCTCAGAGAATGTTGGTTCGCCCTCCCCATTCGATAATTTGTCACTTTATGGCCTACCTGCCCATACGTGAAGCATCTATGTACAAGGTAATCGAATGTGTTGTTGATATATATATATAGTGTTATTGGGCTTTAGTCCCACATTGGCTAGAATGATAGGAGAGGAGGCTAGCCTCTCCTATATATATGTTGTTATTCCATTCACAATAAAATCACTTCAAGTCTCAACATGGTATCAAAGCCTAAAATTGCTTAGAATACCGTTAGAGACCCCTCCTCCACACAAACCCTCCCCCTTCTACGCCGCCGCTGCCGCCCGCTGCCACTGCAGCTGCTGCCGCCCGCTGTCGCTGCAGCTGCTGCCGCGCCGCCGCCGGCTGCTGCAGCTGCCGCGCCGCCGCTGCCGCGCTGCTGCCGTTGTTGTGCCGCTGTTGCGGCTGCAACTGCTGCTGCTGCTGCCGTGGTTGCCTTCGAGCACACCACTTTTAGGGCACCTACGCTGTAGGTCAGCCTGAAAGTTGCTGTACCGTTTTTACGGCTGCAGGATTTATTGTACCGCTATTGCGGGTACAAGATTCACGCTCGTTGCTGTACCGTTTTTACGGCTGCAGGATTCATTGTACCGCTATTGCGGGTACAAGATTCACGCTCGTTCTTGAGATCAATCTCAAGGAGATGCCTATAATCCCTAGATCCGATGAAATCAGACATATTCGGATTTAGGAGAGGACGGCAAGGACGAGCGTGAGTCGTGGAGCAAGTGTGAAGTGATCGAGAAGAAGCATCGATGGAGGAGATTCTCAAGAAGCTGGATGCTAACGATGTGGCGACATTGCTGAAGTTGATAAAGGTGTCGGCTGGTGAAAGCACGACACGAGCACCGCCAAAGTTGGAGCTACCCTCCATCGATCTGAAGTTGGATGGACCAGCCACCTATTTGAGTTGGTCACGACGGGTGAGAAGAACCCTTGCAGGTAAGAACCTGGAGGGATTCTTGACAGGCGAGAAGACAGAGCCGGAAGAGGGCTCGACAGGACGCGACGAGTGGAAATCCACTCATATGGTGATTTATATCTGGCTTCTCAACTCCTTAGTCCAGTCTATTGCTTCCACAGTAGATGGCATTGAGATGGTGAAAGACGTATGGGAGAAATTGAGAAGAACCTATGATGGCATAGGTAACAATCTACGGATCTTCCAGATAAAAGGGGAGATCGACGACACCGTACAAGGCGAGAAGACGGTGCAGGAGTACGCTACGGAGTTGGAACGTCTCTGGCTGGATTATGATCACCATTCCAAACGGGCAAGCTGCGGGGACCTAAAGTGCAAGGAGAGACAGGTGTGTCTGCAGGAGAGGACGATGAAATTCCTTAAGGGACTGACTGCAGCATTCACACAGAGGACAGCCTTACTCCTCGCCCAGCCAGCGATCCCTAGTCTCGAGGAGGCTATCTCAGCCATGATTCAGGAGGAGACGCGGATCAGATTACAGACAGAGACAGGCGCATCATCGACAGGTGCTTTACCCGAAGTGAAGTCAGCACTAGCAGCTACCGGTTCGGGGGATACAGGATCCAAGGGAGAGCTCTGGCAACAGAATCGGCAGTGCTACAACTGTGGGGAGATGGGCCACCATCGATATGCTTGTACCAAACCACCTAAGGAGGGAGACTCAGGTGGTGGACGTGGACGAGGATATGCTGGACGTGGACGTGGTCGAGGAGGCCGACGAGGCGGTCGAGGAGGCTATCGGGCAAACCTGCTGGTGGCAGATGGGAATGGAGGAGCTGGCGGCGCCTTTACTGAGGAGGATCAGGCGCTACTGGATCTGCTGGAGAGAAAGCAAAAAGCGTCAATCGAAGGAGACAGGAGGAGCGTAGCAGAGGAGGCATCCACTTCATTCTTCAGAGGCAACGCCGCTATGTATGCCCATCCATCAGAAGGTACTGACGAGTCTCACGCTCTTGCATCTATGTCTTCCCTTAAAATGTCAGACTGGATTATCGACTCAGGAGCATCTCGGCATGTGACCGGAAATGCTAGTAAGTTTTTCTCGTACACTCACCTAGCATCGACAGACACCATTCAGACTGCGGATGGTACTTTCCAACCAGTGGTCGGTAAGGTTACTGTTAATTGTACGGGTTCAGTAAGGTTATCCAATGTTTTGCATGCTCCATCCTTCCCAGTCAGTCTCTTGTCTATTAGTTCTATAATTCTCCAACTAAAATGCATTGTTTCTTTTGATATTCCTAAGGTGATCTTCCAGGAGAAAGGGACGGGACGAAGACTTGGGACTGGCACTTGGCATGATGGACTGTGGTACCTAGATCAAGACGGACTGGACTCAGCATTGGTGTCTATGGCAGAGAAGGCTGGAATGGAAGAACTGCAGCAGAAGACTGAAGACACTTTGATACTTCATCATAGGAGGATGGGGCATTCTTCCTTTGATACTCTAAATAAGTTGTATCCAGATATGTATGCAAAATCAAATAAAAGAAAATTAGTATGTGATGCATGTGAGTTAGGAAAACTTACTAGGAGTTCATATGTTGGAAATGGTCATAAGAGTTCTTCAGTCTTTGAGGTAGTTCATTCTGATGTTTGGGGCCCATGTGCTACTAACACTATGAATTGGTATAAGTATTTTGTTTCGTTTATCGATTGTGCATCTCGTGTCACCTGGCTGTATTTGATGAAGAACAAAAGTGATGTATTTGCTTGTTTTCGGGACTTTCATAAATATGTCCAGACTCAGTATAATACAGTGGTAAAGATACTGAGATCTGACAATGGGACGGAGTATACCAATAGGACACTTGCAGAGTACTTGTCAGCACATGGAATACAGCATCAGACCTCTTGTGCATATACACCAGCACAAAATGGAGTAGCAGAAAGGAAGAACCGACATCTTCTGGAGACCGCAAGAAGTATGATGATCGACATGAATGTCCCACAACACCTATGGGGATATGCGGTGTTGACAGCAGCTCAACATATAAACAGGATGCCTTCAAAAGTCCTGGGATGGAAGTCTCCATGTGAAGTATTACAAGGTAATAATAGTGGAATACTTCCACTAAAGGTGTTTGGATGTGTGTGTTTTGTGAAGGACAACAGACCATTCGTTGGAAAACTTGACCCTAGAGCAGTCAAGTGCATCTTCGTGGGCTACTCAGCAACTCAGAAGGGGTATGTATGCTGGAGTCCAGTAGAGAAGAAGAAATTTGTTAGTATGGACGTCCACTTCCGGGAGCATGAGCCATATTACCGCCAGGATGGAACTTCGTATAACATGCCTCATACTACAAGTATAAGGCGAGAGGGGGAGATAGAGAACTTGGAGAACCTGGTGGTAACCGATTTAGAAGTTTGGCATAGAGACACGGTTGAGGAAGAACATGAAGGTGAAGCGGAACAGAGGGAGGAGACGAGAAGTGTTACACCTACGGCTCAGGGGGAGTTACTGACCTACAACAGGAGAAACAACAAGCAGACTACAGGACCAGTACCTACAGTGTCAGTGCCAAGTCCCTTGCCTGCGCCTGTCCCAACTCCTGAGACACCTATACCACCATCCTCCTCATCTACACCACCATCCTCCTCATCTACACCACCACCCTCCTCAGGTGATATCGTTCCTCCCATACCACTACCTACACGAAGGACTACTCGCAGCAATGCGGGAAATCCTCCGGACAGATATGGTTGGGATCTTGCTAAGTTTGTTTCTTATAATCATATATCTTCTTCTCATGGAGCATTTATAGCATCTTTGGATAGTATTACTGTACCTAACAATTGGCAGGTTGCCAAGAACGATCCAAAGTGGAAAGCGGCAATGCACGAGGAGTTGGGAGCTCTTGAGAAGAACCACACTTGGGAGCTGGTGAGACTGCCAGAAGGGAAAAGAGCAGTTGGATGTAAATGGGTTTTTACTGTGAAACAGAACCCAGATGGACAGGTTGAGCGCTATAAAGCTCGACTGGTGGCAAAAGGATACAGTCAGACGTACGGCATCGACTATGACGAGACCTTTGCACCAGTGGCGAAGATGAGCACTGTCAGGACCTTGATCTCCCTGGCAGCCAATGGAGGGTGGAAGCTACACCAACTGGATGTGAAGAATGCATTTCTTCATGGAGATCTAGTAGAGGAGGTGTACATGGAGATACCACCAGGATTCGGCACAAAACAGACAGAAGGCAAGGTCTGCAGACTGAAGAAGTCTCTCTATGGACTGAAGCAGTCTCCTCGGGCATGGTTTGACAGGTTCAGAAGAGCAATGATAGGGATGGGATATCAGCAGATCAATGCTGATCACACTGTCTTCTTCAGACGGAGTGGAGGCCATATCACCATGCTTGCAGTATATGTAGATGATATGATTATCACAGGCAATGATGAGCAGGAGATCGCCCAACTCAAAGTAAAACTTGGCAAGGAGTTCGAGGTGAAAGATCTTGGCCCCCTTCGATACTTCCTTGGGATTGAGATTGCTCGAGATAATGAGGGAATCGTTCTTTCTCAAAGGAAGTACGCACTGGACCTGCTTACGGAAACAGGGATGATGGGATGTAAACCAGCTACGACACCGATAGACCAGAAGTTTAAACTGGATGCTGAAGCTGGAGAACCAGTTGACCGGGATAGATATCAGAGATTGGTGGGCAAGTTAATCTACTTAAGCCACACTCGACCTGATATCAGCTTTGCGGTAAGTGTAGTAAGCCGCTACATGCATGACCCCCGGAAGGGTCATATGGACGCAGTGTACCAGATTCTGAGGTACTTGAAGGGAGCCCCCGGGAAGGGACTGATCTTTAGAAGAAATAATCATGTAGGCATTGAGGGCTATTGTGATTCTGACTGGGCTAGCTGTGCTGACGACAGGAGATCCACATCGGGATACTGCATATTTGTAGGAGGCAACTTGGTCTCTTGGAGGAGTAAGAAGCAGTCAGTAGTGGCCAGATCAACAGCTGAAGCAGAGTATAGAGCGATGGCCTTGGGAGTCACAGAACTATTGTGGTTGAAGAATATGCTGACGGAGCTAAAGCTGGACCAGGGAGCAAAGATGAAGCTATGGTGTGACAACCAGTCAGCTATTAATATTGCCAACAATCCAGTACAGCATGACAGGACCAAACATATTGAGATTGACAGATTCTTCATCAAAGAGAAACTGGATAAAGGAGAACTAGAGCTGGGCTATGTTCCAACCAAAGATCAGGTAGCAGACGGACTGACAAAGGGGCTTAGTTCTATCAACATGATGAGAGGATGTGACAAGATGGGCTTAGTGAATATCTTTCGCCCATCTTGAGGGGGAGTGTTGTTGATATATATATATAGTGTTATTGGGCTTTAGTCCCACATTGGCTAGAATGATAGGAGAGGAGGCTAGCCTCTCCTGTATATATGTTGTTATTCCATTCACAATAAAATCACTTCAAGTCTCAACAGAATGCATGATACCTGTTTAGTCCGTATTTATTGCAGCGTACTCCGGGATTGGGCCCTCGGTTCTCGAACATAACGTGTTTTGATGCTTCGGCATTCAGAATCCTCTTGCATCGTGAGGACGATTGTTAAGTTGTTATGGACGGGTGGCACCGCTCTCCGGAATACGGGGCCGAAGATTCATTCATTGTCGAGTGTAGTTTTGTAGGACTCTCTGTAGGTGTGACATTTTTGGTTCATGATATCCCTACAAAGTTCGCCATTCAGGCCTTGTTGAAAGCGCTTGCACCATAATTCCTTATTCGGCAGGAAAGTCCCGACAAACTTCGCAAGTTTTGTGAACTTCGCGTCGTAGTCGTTGACTTACATATTTTCTTACTTCAAGGACATAAATTTATCCTCTTTCTGACGAAGAACGGCACGAGGAATATATTGTTCTAGGAAGGCTTGCCTGAACATTTCCTACGAGATCCTGGTGCCGGGGCCAGCTTCGTGGAGTTCCAGTTTCTTTGCCTCCTACCAGTCGTAGGCCCACAAGTGTAGCTGAATGGCCGCGCACGCTACCCTTTTGGATCCATTAATGTTGAGAAGATTGAACATGCCCTCGATCCTCACTAGCCATCCCATAATCTCGTCGGGTTTCGCTCGACTGTTGAACTCAGGCCGGTTCAGTTTTTTGAACTCGATTACTTTGAATAGGGACGGGGAAGACAAAGGCTTCATCGTTACACTTATTATTCTTCTTCTTCTTCTTCTTCTCTGTTGTAGTAGTTGCCGAATTCTGTTGGATTGCTATGGTGCTCACGATTCGGGTCAGTGCGTCCATATGTTTCTGTTGGGTACTGAACTGGGCCTGGATCTGTACCTGCAACTGTTATTGCTGCATCTCCGCCTGGCGCTGTTGGACTTCCATGAGGCGCATTAATCACTCTATGGTAGATTCTCTAGGTGCTGCCTCCTTAGTACTATCCATGCTACTCAACGTTGCATTAACAGCAGGGACACCAAATTTTTTTTGTTATTCCTACAAATTAAGCAAATCCGTTAGTATTCTCGAAAATATCTACGGGCTTATCTATATAGAATGATTGTTTCATGCAGTATATGTCAAAAAGCACAAAATTTAAAAAATCACAGCATCTAAAAAAAAAGTTTTTGAAAGGTCCGAGGTGTGAACCGTACTCTGATACCAACTTATCACATCCCGATTCGTCGAATCGTTCGTCCTCGCATCGATTCAAGGCGAATCGATCGTCCTCGCTGGGGCATAATGCCGTACAAGTTAAATTTGGACTTGTACAAGACAAGTATATGTATTTGATAATTATTTTGAGACAACAAGTTAAAATCAAATAGTGTAGATAGTTGAAGATGCAGTATAGGAAGAAAATAAGCTTTTTATTGATAAAACTTGTAAAGTATGTGTAAGGTCATTTTTACATTACATATGTCGTTGCGACTACATTCTTTAAAACACAAAAGAAAAACTTTCGACAAGCTGCCATAAAATAATCCTTGTCATTCCATACATTCATGCCCCTTTATATCATTTGAACAAAAAATCTTCAATCTGATTTGGGCTTCAAAATACTCCAAAATCGGAGAACTTCGAGCCATCTCCCATTTTTCAGCTTCAGCTTAGTCTCATGCTCCCGCAGCGCGCTCGTCAACTGGAGAGTTGGGGATTAGCACATTTGGGAATGCACTAGTGAGCAGAACGAATCCACTCGTCTAAACCAACACTAAATATTAAGGATTTCAAGCAATCGAAGTAATCTTTCTATTTAGAACTAAATGACTTATAGTTCATATCGAAGGCATAGTTTAAAGCAGTAAACAACATAACCATTTTCAGTTTATCGTACCACGGTCATGCTCCTTCCTGCATAAAACAAATATAATACTTACCATCTGTATAATATAACAGGTGAGCATGCTATCTATCTTATATGCGGTCATTAGTATTACGACAACACGAGGGACAATTCTCAATGGCATTGTGATACGTCCTATCAGTCCAGGTTGCGAGCCTAACTAGGGGTCTCTCAATGCCTCATACGAAGCACGAATCTCAAATTCCTTCTAGGTCGATTCGGTCCTGGGCCTTGGATACTGTTTCGAGGAAAATAATACCTTGTGCACAAGTTATCCATGACCATGCAAGTGTGTGAACAGTTTAAGCTAGGCAACATAATGCATTACACAAACAAAATTTAGAAGTAAAAATCTATATCTCGCGCAACTATTCATCTATTTTCCTCAGAGCCGTATGTTCGATTTGGAAACTCGTAAGTACCAAATACTTCGAGGCACCGTGCCGCAAATTGATGTTTTAATGTCCTTTCTTTCAACAGCTTTTCCGATTTTGAACCAAACTGCTCGCCTCGATGCGAGGTGCTAAGTTAATGTCTCTAGGCCTATTTATTCTAATTACGTTATAGTTATCCCATGTTCTTTATCTTAGTAGAACAGTATATATATATATATATATATATATATATATATATATATATATATATATATATATATATATTCAACCAGCATCATCGATTTGAACATTGAACTTAAAAATTTGTTGACGGAAAAGAGTATAAAAGAAGGGGCCGAACCACGCACCTAAAAGAAATGCGTCGAGAGTAGGAGTTCACTTCGCAACGTTCAAACATCAATTATACGAACTCCTGTAATTGCACGAACATAATATTATATAGAATTGCTTCTTCAATCCTCCCCTTTCGAAATTCTCAAAGGCGCATTCAAAAGTCGACGTGAAAGCACACTCATCAAGGCCAAGCAGCAAAACATCCAGAAAACCAAAAAAACCAACAACAGTCTGACCCAGTCGAATGGACTCTTTTTAGAGCTCATTCGCCTAGACACAGTCTGATGTGTCTAGGAATTATTCCAATAGAAGCCGATCCATTAGTTGGAACGATTCTAATATCATTCGTCTAAATCAATTTTTATTGATGCTCAAAGGTTTTTGTATACCAAACTCATTGCTGAGTTAGACCAGCCATCTACGTTCCCGATCGTGTCTGACTTGCCACGAGCCTATTACATAGTGCTTTGCCTGTAGTGTCCATCTCCAAGCGGTTCACTATGTAAGGCTTGTGGCTTGGCTAACTCGGTCGGAACCGAGTATTGGGAAAACTTACAGTCGGCATCGAATCGATCACGGACAAGTGCATAAGAACCTTTCCAACTAATGGATTGGTTTGGTTTCTCTTGAAATGCGTCCAAGAGTTTTCTCTGGATGTTTTGCTGCTGGTTTTGTTGCTTGGTTTTGATGGATGCTTTTCTGAACGATTTTCGATGATTTGATTCTTGCCCGTTTTCATCGATTTGCATAGCATTCATTCTTGAGAATTCTGAGAGAAGAGAACACAACGAGACGGATTATTAACCAAACTTTTGGTGCCAATGCAGACTGACGCGTAACGGAAGGCTAAGCGTGCAAGTGTTCCTCTCTCTCTCGACGATTCTCTAATTTGGTGAGTGTGGATCTCTGTGGTGGTATTGTCCCTCTCGCTATTCCTTCATGCCAACTAAATAATTGTCTTGCAACATCCGTTGATCGATATTAAGATGCTAATGCCACAAGTCAATACCACTAAGATGCTAGAGATCGAACATTGAAATGAATTGATTACACTGCAATGAACTGAACATTGAAATGAATGAATTGATGCCTAGAATGATGGTTATGAAATGCTAAGAATGAACATGTTGCCTATTACTTCAAATATTTTATGCACACTGTGTATATCGAGTCGGACACACATTCGCCTGACCATGGACAACTTGTATACAAAGATTGAGCAATAATTTCCTCGAACGGTACCGGGACGCCAGGACCGATTCGGCCTAGGAGGAAATAATGAAGTGCTTTGGAGAACATGAGTAATACGAGGCATCATAGAGGCTAGCTCCCTACTGTAGTGTCCCGCCCCTAGCGGTTCACTATGTAAGGCTTATGGCTTGGCTAACTCGGTCGGAACCGAGTATTGGGGAAACTTATCGTCGGCACCGAATCGATCACGGACAAGTGCATAAGAACCTTTCCAACTAATGGATTGGTTTCTCTTGAAATGCGTCCAAGAGTTTTCTCTGGATGTTTTTGCTGCTGGTTTTGTTGCTTGGTTTTGATGGATGCTTTTCTGGACGATTTTTGATGATTTGATTCTTGCCCGTTTTTATCGATTTGTATAGCATTCATTCTTGAGAATTCTGAGAGAAGAGAACACAACGAGATGGATTATTAATCAAACTTTTGGTGCCAATGCAGACTGATGCGTGACGGAAGGCTAAGCGTGCAAGTGTCTCTCTCTCTTGGCGATTCTCTAATTTGGTGAGTGTGGATCTCTGTGGTGGTATTGTCCCTCTCGCTATTCCTTCATGCCAACTAAATAATTGTCTTGCAACATCCGTTGATCGATATGAGTTGCTAATGCCACAAGTCAATACCACTAAGAAGTTAGAGATTGAACATTGAAATGAATGCTAGTCCATAGAACATTGAAATGAATGCTAGTCCCTTGAACATTGAAATGAAATGAATTGATGCCGATGAGGGTGGAATATGAAATGTTGAGAATGAATATGTGCCTAGTATTTCAATATTCTATGCACACTATAATTGTTGAGTCGGGCACACATTCGCATGACCGGGGACAACTTGTATACAAGGGGGTGACTGCTTCCTCGGACGGTATGCCCAGCGCTGGGGCCGATCCGACCATGGAGGAAGTGTAAACGTACTTTAAGGGTACGTGGTATCGGGACATTTCATTAGGGCTTGCAACCCGAGTGAAATGGCGCGCCGATTACCTTTCGAAGTCCTATATGGCAAACGTCCGAACTGGTGCACTAACACCAATGGTCATGTTGTAAGGATGTATGCTAATCAATGTCTTATGCAGGGGCGGTAAGTATTTTATTATTATCCTGTATCTTATGCAGGAAAACTGGATTCGGCTAAATGGTAAAGTAAACATGGTTTATTCCATGTTACATTTATTGTGAATTTCTCTTAATGTTGCCTGTCCCTAATAAGTTCATATCTTTAAAATGCTTGTCATTAATAAAATATTGGTTTAGCTGAGTGGGCCAACGGGGCTCACCAGCGCATTGTTATAATGTGCTGACCCCTCCTCCACAGGTACTGGAGAAGGCTCAGGCGCACGTCCGAATTAAAGCTTTCTGAACTGCTGTTTTCTTTCAAGTTGTTTTCCCTAAAGACGAACAAAGTATTGCAGAGTTTTTAAAGATAGCTGCTTATATTTCAAAGTACTAAAGGGGCATGATGTATGGAACGGGATATTATTTCATGGCGGCCTATCAGTTGTACTTCTTTTCATGAATCAATGTAGCCGAAATGGCATTTCAAATATTATCGAGAAAAGTTGTAATCTGACAACAATTATGAATAAAATGAGTATTTCTTCTTCCTATATTGTGTTCCAAATGTTTTTGCAACTATGGCTTATTTTCAAATGTTTCAAAGTGATATGAATGTGCATGTCCTAGCCTTGTACAAGTGCAATTCCAGACTTGTACGGTATCACGCCTTAGCGAGGACGATCGATTCGGCGTGAATCGAAGCAAAGCGAGCGATTCCCCGAATCGGGACGTGACAAGTTGGTATCAGAGCACGGTTTAGAATCCTCGGATTTTAAACATATTTTCAAAAAGGAAGTCTTGATGCAAATTTTCTCGATTGATGGTGTCGATAGCGCTGGCATGAAATAATGTTCCATACAATAAGCCCATAAATATTTTATGAGTGCTAATGGAATTATTTCTTTGTTGTAGAATGACTAAGGGTGATAGCTCAAAGACGAATTCATCGTCGGACCCGATTGAGAAACTGATTAAGCAAATGGAGGCTCAGAGGAAGCAGAGCGAAGCTCAACATCGCGCGCTTCAGGAGCAGCTTCAGTATCAGTTTTAGGAGCAGCTGGATGCTCAACAAAAATAAGTGGACAGTCTAACTCAGATTGTCACCAAGCTGACGGCCGATTTCAATGTTTCTGCAAAGGCCGCAGTAACCGAGACCGTAGAAGTGCCGGCAGAGAAATCTGAGACGCCGACACGGAAGAGACCGAGCTTCAAGTTCTCTGAATTTAAGAGTTGCGACCCTCCTGAATTTAATGGAAAAGAGGAGGCAGATGAGGTGATGGGCTTCTTGAACACACTGGAGGGCTATTTTCGGATGTTAGAGATTCAGGGCAGTAAGAGAGTAGAGTGTGCTGCTGTACAACTTCGTCTCAAGGCCCAGGAATGGTGGATTTCGCAGAGACAGGCACTTTGCGGAAATAGTCAGGATATAAAGATGTCTTGGGAGGCCTTCAAGCAGGCTTTCATTACCCAATTCATTCCACCTGCTGTCCGTCAACAAAAAGAGAATGAATTCATCGCACTTCGACAAGGCAGTATGTCAGTGCATGACTACGAGACAGAGTTTTTGAAAAGAGTCGCATTCGCTGGGTACATGGTACCGAACGACGATGCCAAGCGAGGAAGATTTGTGCAAGGCCTGAAAGAGGGCCTGGAGCGGGATGTTTTAAGTCGGAAGTGTACGTCATACAGAGAGGCGTACGAAACAGCTCTCGAGATGGAGAGATTTTATCGATCAACTAGTCGTGGGACGACACAGAACTACCAAGGCAATAACCAGAAACGACCTTGGTCGGCGGAAAGAAATGACGCACCTAAGCGTCACAATACTGGTGACAACAGAGGGCATCAACAACAGTTGCCACGTTGTAATAAATGCAGCCGAGTGGGACACCGTACTGAAGAGTGTCGCGCGGGATGTTATAAATGTGGCGGCATGGGCCAAAAGGCAGCGGAATGCGGAGGCAGGGGAGGGAATCAGTATCCTCCTCGTAGAAATAACAACAATCAGTATCGGGGGAACAACAATCAAAATCAAAATCGTGGCCAAGCGCCACCAGCCTTTTCAGCTCCAACTGGGAAAGCACCGAATCAACAAGGTAGCCAAGCAAGGGTTTATGCCTTGACTCAGGCAGAGGCCCAGACCGCAGAGAATGTTATAACAGGTATGTTGCTGTACAAAGGTATACCTGCAAGAGTACTTTTCGATTCTGGTGCTACTCATTGCTTTATCTCTTCTGATTTTGCAACGAAAAATAAATTTTGTATGACTCAACTAAAGACAGCTTTGTGTGTTAGTACTCCTTTGGGAGTAGATATGCCTGCAACTTTGATTTGCAGGGATGGCTACATTAAAATTGGAGGCAGGACTTTATCTTTGGACGCAATTGTACTCGACATCAAAGAGTACGATATCATATTGGGAATGGACTGGCTCAGCGCCTCTCATGCAACAATCGACTATGCGGATAAGAGAGTTGTGTTTCGCCTACCCGAAGAAACAGAATTCTCTTATTCGTGCGGCTCAGCGTTCCAAGGACCCATGGTCATATCAGCAATTACAGCAAGGCACATGCTGTACTCAGGATGTGAAGGCTTTCTTGCTTCTGTCCAAGACACTCGAATGAAGAGTGTAGGCTCGAATCAGACCGAAATTGTGGCAGAGTTCCCCGATGTGTTTCCGGACGAGATACCTGGAATGCCGCCGGATAGAGAAATTGAATTCGCAATTGATACATTTCCGGATACTCGTCCGATATCAAGAGCGCCGTACAGGATGGCTCCGGCAGAATTGAAGGAACTAAAGGTACAGCTACAAGAATTAATAGACCGGGGATACATTCGCCCAAGTGTATCTCCATGGGGAGCTCCAGTGCTGTTCGTAAAGAAGAAGGATGGGACGATGCGGCTATGCATCAATTACAGAGAACTGAATAAGGCAACCATCCGTAACAAGTATCCCTTGCCAAGAATAGATGATCTATTCGATCAGCTGCAAGGGGCGACCGTGTTTTCTAACATTGATCTTCGTTCAGGATACCATCAGTTGAAGATTAGACCCGAAGATGTTCCTAAGTCAGCATTCCGTACAAGATACGGACATTATGAGTTTTTGGTCATGCCATTCGGCTTGACCAATGCTCCAGCAGCCTTTATAGATTTAATGAATAGAGTGTTTCACCCGTTCTTAGACAAGTTCGTTGTCGTGTTCATCGATGACATCTTGATCTACTCAAAAGACAGGGAGACTCATGTCGAACACTTGAGAGAAGTACTTCAGACGCTGCAAGACAACCAGCTCTATGCAAAACTAAGCAAGTGCGAGTTTTGGATGAACAGCATGTCGTTCCTTGGACATGTTGTTTCGGCGGAAGGTGTTGCCATCGACCCAAAGAAGATTGAAGCAGTTGTGGACTGGAAGCAGCCTGCATCAGCTAGTGAAATACGGAGTTTCCTTGGTTTAGCCGGGTACTACCGTAGATTTGTGAAAGACTTCTCGAGAATTGCATCACCTTTGACTCGTCTAACTCAGAAGGGAGTCGCATTTAAGTGGACCGATGACTGTGAGAGTAGTTTCCAAGAACTCAAGCAGCGGCTCGTCACAGCTCCAATTTTAGCACTTCCAGAAGGCTCCGAGGGATTTCAGATCTACAGTGACGCATCGGGACTTGGGTTGGGATGTGTTCTCATGCAACGTGGGAAGACAATATCTTATGCATCGATACAACTCAAACAGCATGAGAAGAATTACCCAACACATGATTTGGAACTGGCGGCGATTGCGTTCGCGTTGAAATTGTGGCGACACTATCTCTATGGTGTGTCCTGCTAGATCTTCACGGATCATAAGAGCCTGAAATATATATTCACACAGAAAGAATTGAATTTGAGCCAGCGGCGTTGGTTAGAATTGATCAAGGATTATGACTTGACAATCTCCTACACGCCGGGTAAAGGAAATGTGGTAGCTGATGCCTTGAGTCGGAAATTTGTTGGGTCCCTAACAATAGCAAAGGAGGTGCTACGAGATCTTGAAGAGATGGGCATCGAGTTCAGGATTCGTCCGCAGAATGTGCAGTTGGCTCAGTTACAACTTGAGCCGAGTCTCCAGGGAAGGATTAAGATTGCTCAGAAGGATGACCCATTCCTGCAGAAGATACGCGAGTTGATTCTAGCAGGAAAGGCGTCAGACTTTACCGTTGAAGATGACACTATTCGTGTCAAGGGAAGATTGTGCATCCCTAAGGATGAGGATATCAGGAAGGAAATACTGACCGAGGCTCATTTCGCAAAGTATTCCTTGCATCCGGGAAGCACGAAAATGTATAAAGATCTGCGCACAATATTTTGGTGGCATAGCATGAAGAAGGATGTGGCGCTATTCGTGTCACAATACATGGATTGTCAGCGTGTAAAGGCCGAACATCAACGGCCAGGCGGAGAATTACAAAATTTGGCTATTCTACTGTAGAAGTGGGATAATATCTGTATGGATTTTATCGTCGGCTTGCCAAGAACTCAGAAGGGAAATGATGCGATTTGGGTCATCGTAGATAGATTAACCAAGTCGGCACATTTCATTCCAATAAAAGTCACATGGGGAGTAGAACGGTTGGCTCAGATCTACATAAATAAAATTGTTCGATTGCATGGGGTGCCAGCTTCTATAGTATCGAATAGAGACGGGAGATTCTTATCGCGATTTTGGATAAGTCTGCACTCGGCAATGGGCACAAAGTTGAACTTCGGTACGGCTTACCATCCGCAGACTGATGGTCAGACAGAGAGGGTAAATAAGATCCTGGAGGATATGTTGATATTGTGCGTGCTCGACTCGAAGACAAATTGGGATGCGCATCTCATACTAGCAGAATTTGCCTATAACAACAGTTATCAGGCAAGTATCCAAATGGCCCCGTACGAAGCCTTATATGGACGAAAATGTCGATCACCGATATGCTAGGATGAAGTCGGTGAACGGCAAGTGCTCGGACCAGAACTTGTGGAACAGGCCGTCGAGAGGGTTCGCTTAATTCGAGAAAGACTTAGAGTTGCTCAAAGTCGACAAAAGAGTTATGCGGATGTTCATCGACGACCTTTGGAATTCACAGCAGGCGATCATGTCTTCTTGAAGGTCACACCCATGCGAGGTGTGATGCAGTTTGGGATGAAAGGAAAGCTAAGCTCGAGATTCGTCGGACCATTCGAGATTTTTGGAGAAGGTAGCCTCAGTGGCTTATCGACTTGCACTACCTCCGGCTCTGGCTGATGTGCACGATATCTTCCATGTATCTCAACTTAAGAAGTACGTACATGATCCAAGTCATGTAGTGAACTTCGACCAGCTGCAGCTGAGCGCTGACCTATCCTACACTGAAGAGCCTGTCCAAATTTTGGATAGGAAAGAGAAAGTTTTGCGGAATCGGACAATATCTTTGGTCAACGTGCTGTGGAGGAACCATGCTGTAGAGGAGTCGACATGGGAATTAGAGGAAGAGATGCGGGTGAAATACCCTTCGCTGTTTGATAATTTTGAGGTAGGACTTTTGCTTTAAGTTTCGAGGACGAAACTTTTTCTTTGTGGTATATTATGTAGTGTCCCGCCCCTAGCGGTTCACTATGTAAGGCTTGTGGCTTGGCTAACTCGGTCGGAACCGAGTATTGGAGAAACTTACCGTCGGCACCGAATCGATCACGGACAAGTGAATAAGAACCTTTCCAACTAATGGATTGGTTTCTCTTAAAATGCGTCCAAGAGTTTTCTCTGGATGTTTTTGCTGCTGGTTTTGTTGCTTGGTTTTGATGGATGCTTTTCTGGACGATTTTCGATGATTTGATTCCTGCCCGTTTTAATCAATTTGTATAGCATTCATTCTTGAGAATTCTGAGAGAAGAGAACACAACGAGATGGATTATTAATCAAACTTTCGGTGCCAATGCAGACTGACGCGTGACGGAAGGCTAAGCGTGCAAGTGTCTCTCTCTCTCTTAGCGATTCTCTAATTTGGTGAGTGTGGATCTCTGTGGTGGTATTGTCCCTCTCGCTATTCCTTCATGCCAACTAAATAATTGTCTTGCAACATCCGTTGATCGATATGAGTTGCTAATGCCACAAGTCAATACCACTAAGAAGTTAGAGATTGAACATTGAAATGAATGCTAGTCCATAGAATATTGAAATGAATGCTAGTCCCTTGAACATTGAAATGAAATGAATTGATGCCGATGAGGGTGGAATATGAAATGTTGAGAATGAATATGTGCCTAGTATTTCAATATTCTATGCACACTATAATTGTTGAGTCGGACACACATTCGCATGACCGGGGACAATTTGTATACAAGGGGGTGACTGCTTCCTCAGACGGTATGCCCAGCGCTGGGGCCGATCCGACCATGGAGGAAGTGTAAACGTACTTTAAGGGTACGTGGTATCGGGACATTTTATTAGGGCTTGCAACCCGAGTGAAATGGCGCGCCGATTACCTTTCGAAGTCCTATATGGCAAACGTCCGAACTGGTGCACTAACACCAATGGTCATGTTGTAAGGATGTATGCTAATCAATGTCTTATACAGGGGCGGTAAGTATTTTATTATTATCCTGTATCTTATGCAGGAAAACTGGATTCGGCTAAATGGTAAAGTAAACATGGTTTATTCCATGTTATATTTATTGTGAATTACTCTTAATGTTGCCTGTCCCTAATAAGTTCATATCTTTAAAATGCTTGTCATTAATAAAATATTGGTTTAGCTGAGTGGGCCAACGGGGCTCACCAGCACATTATTATAATGTGCTGACCCCTCCTCCACAGGTACTGGAGAAGGCTCAGGCGCACGTCCAAATTAAAGCTTTCTGAACTGCTGTTTCCTTTCAAGTTGTTTTCCCTAAAGACGCACAAAGTATTACGGAGTTTTCAAAGATATCTGCTTATATTTCAAAGTACTAAAGGAGCATGATGTATGGAACGGGAAATTATTTCATGGCAGCCTATCAGTTGTACTTCTTTTCATGAATCAATGTAGCCGAAATGGCATTTCAAATATTATCGAAAAAAGTTGTAATCTGACTACAATTATGAATAAAATGAGTATTTCTTCATCCTATATTGTGTTCCAAATGTTTCCGCAACTGTGGCTTATTTTCAAATGTTTCAAAGTGATATGAATGTGCATGTCCTAGCCTTGTACAAGTGCAATTCCAGACTTGTACGGCATCACGCCTTAGCGAGGACGATCGATTCGGCGTGAATCGAAGCAAAGCGAGCGATTCCCCGAATCGGGGCGTGACACCTACTGTGCTGTCATCTCATTATCTTGAAGTCCCAAATACAAATGAATGAATAAAAAGAGTCCATAATGTTTTAACAACACCAGTGGTCACATCGTGGAAATGTATGCTAATCAATGTCTTATGCAGGGGCGGAAAGTATATTATTATTATCATGTATCTTATGCAGGAAAGCTAGATTCGGCCAATGGTAAAGTAAACATGGTTCTATGAACTACCATGTCATTGAATTATGACTTACTCTAAATGTTGCCTGTCCCTAATGAGTTTATATCTTTAAAATGCTTGTCATTAATAAAATGTTGGTTTAGCTGAGTGGGCTAACGGGGCTCACCAGTGCATTGTTATAATGTGCTAACCCTCCTCCACAGGTACTGGAGAAGGCTCGGGCGCACCTTGCAACTAAAGCTTTCTGAACTGCTATTTCCTTTCAAGTTGTTTTTCCCTAAAGACGCACAAAGTATTGCGGAGATTTCAAAGATAGCTGCTTATATTTCAAAGTACTAAAGGGGCATGATGTATGGAACGGGGAATTATTTCATGGCAGCCTATCAGTTGTACTTCTTTTCATGAATCAATGTAGCCGAAATGGCATTTCAAATATTATCGAGAAAAGTTATATTCTGACTACAATTATGAATAAAATGAGTATTTTTTCTTCCTATATTGTGTCTCAATGTTTTCGCAACTGTGGCTTACTTTTAAATGTTTTAAAATGATATAAATGTGCATGTTCTAGCCTTGTACAAGTGCAACTCCAGACTTGTACGGCATCACGCCTTAGCGAGGACGATCGATTCGGCGTGAATCGAAGCAAAGCGAGCGATTCCCCGAATCGGGGCGTGACAAGTTGGTATCAGAGCACGGCTTCAAATCCACGGATTTCAAAAATATTTTCAAAAAGGAAGTTTTGATGCAAATTTTCTCGATTGATGGTGTCGATAGCGCTGGCATAAAATAATGTTCCATACAATAAGCCCATAAATATTTTATGAGTGCTAATGGAATTATTTCTTTGTTGTAGAATGACCAAGGGTGATAGCTCAAAGATGAATTCATCATCGGACCCGATTGAGAAACTGATTAAGCAAATGGAGGCTCAGAGGAAGCAGAGCGAAGCTCAACATCGCGCGCTTCAGGAGCAGCTTCAGTATCAGTTTCAGGAGCAGCTGGATGCTCAACAAAAACAAGTGGATAGTCTGACTCAGATTGTCACAAAGCTGACGGCCGATTCCAATGTTTCTACAAAGGCCGCAGCAACCGAGACCGTGGAAGTGCTTGCAGAGAAATCTGAGATGCCGACACGGAAGAGAACAAGCTTCAAGTTCTCTGAATTTAAGAGTTGCGACCCGCCTAAATTTTATGGGAAAGAGGAGGCAGATGAGGTGATGGGCTTCTTGAACACACTAGAGGGCTATTTCCGAATGTTAGAGATTCAGGGCAGTAAGAGAGTGGAGTGTACCGCTGTACAACTTCGTCTCAAGGCCCAGGAATAGTGGATTTCGCAGAGACAGGCACTTTACGGACATAGTCAGGATATGAAGATGTCTTGGGAGGCCTTCAAGCAGGCTTTCATTACCCAATTCATCGCACCTGCTGTCCGTCAACAAAAAAAGAATGAGTATATTGCACTTTGACAGGGCAGTATGTCAGTGCATGACTACGAGACAGAGTTTTTAAAGAGAGTCACATTCGCTGGGTACATGGTACCGAATGACGATGCGAAGCGAGGAAGATTTGTGCAAGGCTTGAATGAGGGCCTTGAGCGGGATGTTCTAAGTCGAAAATGTACGTCTTACCGGGAGGCGTACGAGACAGCTCTCGAGATGGAGAGATTTCATAAGCCGGCTAGTCGTGAGACAACGAAGAGCAACCAAGGACTCAATAATCATAAACGACCTTGGTCTGCCAGCAGGAATGACGCACCTAAGCGTCACAATACTGGAGACAATAGGGGGTCTCAACATACAGAACGTTGTAATTCATGCAACCGTTGGAGACATCGATCCGAAGATTGTCGGGTTAAGTGTTTCAAATGTGGCGAACAGGGCCACAAGGAAGCTGACTGCAGAAATAGAGGAGGGAATCAGCATCCTCCTCGTGGGCATAACAACAATCATTATCATGGGCATAACAACAATCACAACCGGGGCCCATATAACAACCAACATCGTGGCGAAGCGCCACCAGCCTTACCGGCTCCAGCTGGGAATGCACCGAATCAACAAGGTGGGCAAGCAAGGGTTTATGCCTTGACTCAGGCAGAGGCCCAGACCGCAGAAAATGTTATAACAGGTACGTTGCTATATAAAGGCACACCTGCAAGAGTACTTTTTGATTCTGGCGCTACTCATTGCTTTATCTCTTCTGATTTTGTAACGGAAAATAAATTTTGTATGACTCAACTAAAGACAGCTTTGTATGTTAGCACTCCTTCGGGAGTAGATATGCCTGCAACTTTAATTTACAGGGACGGCTACATTAAAATTGGAGGCAAAACTTTATCTCTGGATGCAATTGTACTCGACATCAAAGAGTACGATATCATCTTGGGAATGGACTGGCTCAGCTCCTGTCATGCAACAATTGACTGTGCGGATAAGAGAGTTGTGTTTCGCCTAACCGGAGAAACAGAGTTCTCTTACTCGTGCGGCTCGACGTTCCAAGGACCCATGGTAATATCGGCAGTTACAGCAAGGCACTTGTTGTACTCAGGGTGTGAAGGGTTCCTTGCTTCTATTTTTGACACTCAATGAAGGATGTAGATTCGAATCAGACCGAAATTGTGACAGAGTTTCCTGATGTGTTTCCGGACGAGATACCTGGGATGCCGCCGGATAGAGAAATTGAATGCACAATTGATACATTTCCGGATACTCGTTCGATATCAAAAGTGTCGTACAGGATGGCTCCAGCAGAATTGAAGGAACTAAAGGTGCAGCTACAAGAATTGCTAGACCGGGGATACATTCGTCCAAGTGTATCTCCATGGGGAGCTCCAGTACTATTTGTAAAGAAGAAGGATGGAACGATGCGGCTGTGTATCGATTATAGAGAACTAAACAAGGCAACCATCCGTAACAAGTATCCCTTGCCCAGAATAGATGATCTGTTCGATCAGCTACAGGGGGCGACCGTGTTTTCTAAAATTGATCTTCGTTCAGGATACCATCAGTTGAAGATCAGACCCGAAGATGTTCCTAAGTCGGCATTCCGTACGAGATACGGACACTATGAGTTTTTGGTCATGCCATTCGGCTTGACTAATGCTCCAGCAGCCTTTATGGATTTAATGAATAGAGTGTTTCGACCGTTCTTAGACAAGTTTGTTGTTGTGTTCATCGATGACATCTTGATCTACTCAAAAGACAGGGAGACTCATGTCGAGCACTTGAGAGAAGTACTTCAGACGCTGCGGAACAACCAGCTCTATGCAAAGCTAAGCAAGTGCGAGTTTTGGATGAACAGCGTATCGTTCCTAGGATATGTTGTTTCGGCAGAAGGTGTTGCCGTTGACCCAAAGAAGATTGAGGCAGTTATGGACTGGAAGCAGCCTGCATCAGCTAGTGAGATACGGAGTTTTCTTGGTTTAGCCGGATACTACCATAGATTTGTGAAAGATTTCTCGAGAATCGCATCGCCTTTGACTCGCCTAACCCAAAAGGGAGTCGTATTTAAGTGGACCGACGACTGTGAGAGTTGTTTCCTAGAACTCAAGCAACGGCTCGTCACGGCTCCAATTTTAGCACTCCTAGAGGGCTCTGAGGGATTTTAGATCTACAGTGACGCGTCGGGACTCGGGTTGGGATGTGTTCTCATGCAACATGGGAAGACGATATCTTATGCATCGCGACAGCTCAAATAGCATGAGAAGAATTACCCAACACATGATTTGGAACTGGCGGCGATTGTGTTCGCGTTGAAATTGTGGCGACACTATCTCTATGGTGTGTCCTGCGAGATCTTTACGGATCACAAAAGCCTGAAATACATATTCACGCAAAAGGAATTGAATTTGAGGCATCGGCGTTGGTTAGAATTGATCAAAGACTATGACTTGACAATCTCCTACACGCTGGGTAAAAGAAATGTGGTAGCTGATGCCTTGAGTCGAAAATTTGTTGGGTCCCTAACAATTGCAAAAGAGGTACTACGGGATCTTGAAGAGATGGGCATCGAATTCAGGATTCGCCCACAGAATGTGCAGTTGGCTCAGTTGCAACTTGAGCTGAGTCTTCAGGGAAGGATTAAGATTGCTCAGAAGGATGATCCGTTTCTGCAGAAGATACGCGAGTTGATTCTAGCAGGAAAGGCGTCAGAATTTACCGTTGAAGATGACACTATTCGTGTCAAGGGAAGATTGTGCGTCCCTAAGGATGAGAATATCAGGAAGGAAATACTGACCGAGGCTCATTTCGTGAAGTATTCCTTGCATCCGGGAAGCACGAAAATGTATAAAGATCTGCGCACAACTTTTTGGTGGCATGGCATGAAGAAGGATGTGGTATTATTTGTGTTACAATGCATGGATTGTCAGCGTGTGAAGGCCAAACACCAACGGCCAGGCGGAGAACTGCAGAATTTGGCTATTCCATTGTGGAAGTGGGATAATATCTGTATGGATTTTATCGTCGGCTTGCCAAGAACTCAGAAAGAAAATAATGCGATTTGGCTTATCGTGGATAGATTACCAAGTCGGCATATTTCGTTCCAATAAAAGTTACATGGGGAGTAGAACGGTTGGCTCAGATCTATATAAATGAAATTGTCCGATTACATGGGGTGCCAGCTTCGATAGTGTCGGATAGAGACGGAAGATTTTTGTCGTAATTTTGGATAAGTCTGCACTCAGCAATGGACATAAAGTTGAACTTCGGTACGGCATACCATCCGCAGACTGATGGTCAGACAGAGAGAGTAAATCAAATTCTTGAAGATATGTTGAGATTGTGCGTGCTCGATTCGAAGACAAATTGGGACGCACATCTCGCATTAGCAGAGTTTGCCTATAACAACAGTTACCAGGCAAGTATCCAAATGGTCCCGTACGAAGCCTTATATGGACGGAAGTGTCGATCACCGATATGCTGGGATGAAGTCGGTGAACGGCAAGTGCTCGGACCAAAACTTGTAGAACAGGCCGTCGAGAGGGTTCGCTTAATTCGAGAAAGACTTAGAGTTGCTCAAAGTCGACAGAAGAGTTATGCGGACGTACATTGACGACCTTTGGAATTCACAGTAGGCGACCATGTCTTCTTGAAGGTCACACCCATGCGAGGTATGATGTGGTTTGGAATGAAAGGAAAGCTAAGCCCGAGATTCGTTGGACCCTTCGAGATTTTGGAGAAGGTAGCCTCAGTGGCTTATCGACTTGCACTACCTCCGGCCTTGGCTGATGTGCACGATGTCTTCTATGTATCCCAACTGCGGAAGTACGTGCATGATCCAGGCCATGTAGTAAACTTCGATCAGCTGCAGCTGAGTGCTGACCTATCCTACACTGAAGAGCCTGTCCAGATTTTGGACAAGAAAGAGAAAGTTTTGCGGAATCGGACAGTATCTTTAGTCAACGTACTGTGGCGAAACCATGCTGTTGAGGAGTCGACGTAGGAATTAGAAGAATAGATGCGGGTGAAATACCCTTCGCTGTTCGAAAATTTTGAGGTAGGACCTTTGCTTTAAGTTTCGAGGACGAAACTTTTTCTTAGTGGTATATTATGTAGTGTCCCGCTCCTAGCGGTTCACTATATAAGGCTTATGGCTTGGCTAACTGGGTCGGAACCGAGTATTAGAGAAACTTACCGTCGACATCGAATCGATCACGGACAAGTGCATAAGAACCTTTCCAACTAATGGATTGGTTTCTCTTGAAATACGTCCAAGAGTTTTCTCTGGATATTTTGCTGCTGGTTTTGTTGCTTAGTTTTGATGGATGCTTTTCTGAACGATTTTTGATGATTTGATTCTTGCCCATTTTTATCGATTTGCATAACATTCATTCTTGAGAATTCTGAGAGAAGAGAACACAACGAGACGGATCATTAACCAAACTTTTGGTGCCAATGAAGACTGACGCGTAACGGAAGGCTAAGCGTGCAAGTGTTCCTCTCTCTCTCGACGATTATCTAATTTGGTGAGTGTGGATCTCTGTGGTGGTATTGTCCCTCTCTCTATTCCTTCATGCCAACTAAATAATTATCTTGCAACATCCGTTGATCGATATTAAGATGCTAATGCCACAAGTTAATACCACTAAGATGCTAGAGATCGAACATTGAAATGAATTGATTACACTGCAATGAACTGAACATTGAAATGAATGAATTGATGCCTAGAATTTTGGTTATGAAATGCTAAGAATGAACATGTTGCCTATTACTTCAAATATTTTATGCACACTGTGTATATCGAGTCGGACACACATTCGCCTGACCATGGACAACTTGTATACAAGGATTTAGCAATAATTTCCTCGAACGGTACCGGGGCGCCGGGACCGATTCGGCCTAGGAGGAAATAATGAAGTGCTTTGGGGAACATAAGTAATGCGAGGCATCATAGAGGCTAGCTCCCTACTGTGCTGTCATCTCATGTCATCTCATTATCTTGAAGTCCCAAATGCAAATGAATGAATGAAAAGAGTCCATAATGGTTTAACAACACCAGTGGTCACATCGTGGGAATGTATGCTAATCAATGTCTTATGTAGGGGCGGTAAGTATATTATTATTATCCTGTATCTTATGCAGGAAAGCTGGATTCGGCCAATGGTAAAGTAAACATGGTTCTATGAACTACCATGTCAATGAATTGTGACTTACTCTAAATGTTGCCTGTCCCTAATGAGTTTATATCTTTAAAATGCTTATCATTAATAAAATATTAGTTTAGCTGAGTGGGCCAACGGGGCTCACCAGTGCATTGTTATAATGTGCTGACCCCTCCTCCACAGGTACTGGAGAAGGCTCGGGCGCACCTCGCAACTAAAGCTTTCTGAACTGCTGTTTCCTTTCAAGTTATTTTTTCCTAAAGCCGCACAAAGTATTGCAGAGATTTCAAAGAGAGCTGCTTATATTTCAAAGTACTAAAGGGGCATGATGTATGGAACGAAGAATTATTTTATGGCCGCCTATCAGTTGTACTTTTTTTTATGAATCAATGTAGCCAAAATGGCATTTCAAATATTATCGAAAAAAGTTGTATTCTGACTACAATTATGAATAAAATGAGTATTTCTTCTTCCTATATTGTGTCTCAATGTTTCCGCAACTGTGGCTTACTTTCAAATGTTTCAAAATAATATAAATGTGCATGTTCTAGCCTTGTACAAGTGCAACTCCAGACTTGTACGGCATCACGCCTTAGCAAGGACGATCGATTCGGCGTGAATCGAAGCAAAACGAGCGATTCCCCGAATCGGGGCGTGACATCGCCCCAACGATATAGCGGGACACTACAATAGGTATGACAACTAGAGGGCAAGCCATGGCCAATAGTTTGAGTATCAAACAGAAGTAGATATAGCAAGGGAGGAGGTAGCACTGGTAATAAGAAGTTGCTAGGAACAAATGACGGGAGTAAAAGCAGGAAATGTCATACAGGTCCGATCCAGAATGATACTAATCGAGTTTAGACTGGACTTACTGTAGGTGATGGTGCTGTATGTGCAGATAATCTTGATTATGAACTGAACCCTAGAGACAGACCTATGGAGACTAGTTCAAAGGATTGTGCATAGCTGGAGATTAGACCCAGCTCCCTACCGGGACGGTCCACTAGGTTTGGATGGGAAACCCAGCCCTGACACACAAGGGTCTATAGGTTAGGCAAGGCAGGGCTCGTATTAGGGTTGGGGTGAGGGGGAGGCAAACCTAGCCCAGCCTTGGGTTGAAAATCAGGTCGGGCAGGTTATGTACGTTGACTGTGCCTAGGCCAACGTAGTCCGGGTTTAACCATGTTGTTTCCATACTGTTTTGGGCTGCTTAGCCCATTTCACATCTCTACGTATTGGTTTGTCCTTCTTTTTTACCTTATTGTCCATATTGAAGACATTATCAAACACATTATTTTCGATGTGCATGGCGTCAAGCTTTTGACTCTTAATAGAAGATGTTTATTTCATTTTCCAATAAAAAGGATGTGACATATGGAACTAATCTACTAGAACCATATCGTGGATTGTAATCTCTATTCGGAAAGAACCTCAATTATATTGCAATGGTTTTCAGTTGATCTCTATAAACTTTTATGTCATAATATAATATTCTAACTTTTTGCTGCAAACCTTCAGTTGGATGTTATTGAGATTCTAGTATTCAAACTCATGTACAAAATCCAAATTAGACTAGTACAACATCACCCCTTTCGAGATTATTGTTTATCGGGATCAGGCTTTGACAATTCAAGATTAATTTGGAGAGTACATCAATTGTAAGAATAAATAATAATGGAGAGAGAGAGAGAGAAAGAGAGAGAGAGAGAGAGTGGGAGGGGGGGAGAGAGAGAGAGAGAGGATCCCCTTGCTTTAGACACCTTTTACATATGGCATAAGGTACCTTAATTTCGTTGACAATAACAGAATAACAACTTTCTTGCATAACATAACTAATTTTTTTTTCAGCACGTACGGGCTCGGTTAAATCGTGTGTCCCCTGTACACAATTTTTAGCTGGTCGTCATATCATTTCGGACTCTTCGTGCAGATTTCGTCCGTACTGGCTTTGTCATCATCGACCCGGTCATCATAATCTTTAATGTATGAAATGGGTTGTCTGGTGCGTGCATTGTGGATACAAACCTGTGATGATACATATAATAAATCGAGAAAACATTAAGAAAAGCTTGGGAATGTTTTACGTAGCAAGAGGAGAAAGAAGATCCATCTATAAAAGAAAAAATAAACTGATATTGTATTGAATATATATATTGGTTGTGAACCAATATATTCTTGTTGAAGATCAGCATGTGTATATGATTACATTTGAATTTGTTGCTTCAAATTAATGACGAAAACCAAATAAGAAACATAAAAAAGAGCATTACACAAGCAACGAGGGTTCCATCCCTAAATGTGCAGTAAGAATCCAAAAAATACAAATGAATAATAGCAATGAGTATTGCACAAGCGCGTAGTACACTAGCTAGCCGCCCCTGCAGTGGTCGGCCTTCAAGCAGCCTCTACCGGGATAAGGCCGAGGACTCGGCTCGCCCCCGTTGGGGCGGCAATTCGATTCGTATTCCCCGTTCTTCCTCTTACTGCAAGAAATATGGTCTCCCCTACGAATTGGTTCGTAGCCGATGAACTTAGCATCGGCTGCAACAGCCGCAGCAAAGTACGCAAACGCTACTAGCACTAGTACCAACCATGCACAGAAATTAGTTGCACCCATATTTATTTTCTGATCGATCGATAACTAGTACCACCTTTCTCTATATATCACAATTAATATATGTATATATATAGTTTTCTAGCCATACGTACGTACCCAAATTGAACATGGGGTCCTACGTTAAAAGAGGATAGAGAAAATTATATGCATGGCATGGCGATGGCATGCATATTGATTACAAGACCAATCAATGGTCTACGTTGGGCTGAATCGGTCAGTTAGAAGACCACCAGTACTAATCATAGAAATCATCCTTAATTTGGCCAATCCTATCTATGACCCTTGTAACTTGGACTCATGGACAATCATGCTGTTGTTCACATATAACAGACTTATTTTGGGTCGTCTCTTGATCACATAATTAATATTACAGTAAATTAACCTTTCCACCAAAATTAATCCTCTTTGTTCCATGTATGTCGTCGATTTTTCTTATTTAATCCTCTCGTCGATCCACCTCATCCTGAGTGGTCATCTCAGCCAGTAGAGACTGAAATGCACCTTGTACACCCACATTTTAATATCCTAAGATGTTTTCTAAGTTTTTTCAACTATCCTAAGTTATATGTACAAATTATATTGTATAATTATAGAATGAAAACAATATAGCTATGGAAGATACTATTAATCCCTCCAAAGTATTCTTCCAAACCATCGCTTCTTATGTGGCTACCAGGGCAGTCCTGAGTTTATGGGGGCCCTGGTCAAACTTTCAAAATGGGACCCATATAAATGGGGCCCATATATAATAAAATAAAATAAAAACTGGAATAAAAGTAAATTAAAAAAATGTTACAACTAAAAATTGAACCTATGACCTCTAATGTGCAAGTTTAACATAATAACCACTACACCACAATTGTTTTGTGTTTGAAGAGAATCATGTTACATATTAGTTCTATTTTAGGTACATGATTATTAACATATATGTTTATATTAATTTTTGGGCCCCCTTATTTTATGGGGCACTGGGCCAGGGCCGGCCCTGGTGGCTGCTGATGTGAACAAGCATCCTTGTAAGTCGACTTCTTGATTTCATCCTCTTGATACATATGCCACCAGTTGGTCTTCTGTAAATCCTAATTCAATGAACAAATTAAACATTTATAATAAATATGGAAATAAGACATGTTGATATAGTAGAAATACTCTCATCTAGTCCAGCGACTTGTACCTCTTTTCTGATGTCGGTCCCGATACTCATGGACCATGATGTGATTCTTGGAGAGATCTAGGATTTACTTCAATTTAGCATATGCTCTAGTTTATTTTCCTAGTTGTCCTAGATTTTTCACCGAATAAACCTTATTTTGGTTGTTGGAATAATTATGGATTCAAAATTGAGACGCTGATATTTGATTATTTTATTTACCTTTCCATGCTTATATCTACCTTTAATGTTGCTGTGATTGAGTAATGTTACTTTCATGATATTGGTATTATTTGAGGATTTATTGCAAGATATAGATAACGTGCTACCGTCGATACCGGGGCGTAGGTTGGACTTGACCACGTACTCGTACTCGGTTATCCGGGAGCAGGTCGTGATATTAAGGTACAATTCAAAGCTTAATTCAAGGTACAGCAGAAGCAACTTGATACTTTGTAGCGGATAGTTCAGTCGATCGTGGTCAATAATAATCACTCTGCAACCATGCATGTGTTAGTGTTATGTACTAAAAGCATCACTCTAGTAAGTATATGTCCTTATCTTTTTTCTGAATGAGAATTATATGAGCAAATGTTTGCATATTAATTATATTTTTTATAATATTAATGTAAGTGTCCGATATTCTACATTGTAGATAATATGGTGTGTGGTATCAGACAGAAGATCATATTATCAGTTCTTTGTATAATATATAAATGGTTCACAACCTAGATGAATTTAGACAAACCATTGGTAAGGTTGTAGTATAATGTGACATTAGTCTATCTCGACTACAAGCTTACACTAGTGCATTTTGTGTGTATTGAATATGACCACTTGAGGTTGTTCTCTTTGTACTGACTACATAAGAGAACAAGAACCTTCGTTATTATAGATACTTTTGCTATTAATCCGGATATAATAATAGATATGTATGTGTAGTGTGCATTACTTTGACTAATAAAAGAGTGATATTCATTATGGGTCAACAACATATATGAATTGGATAATGACATTGTGTGTATGATGGGCTTATAAAAGAAATCCATGTCCCAATATGTCGAGTTGATGATGTCCCCTTAAGGAGCTCATAAGAATTGCATGTAAACCCTGCAGATGGATTATATTTGATATGAAAAATGAAGTTGGGTGATACTACTTAAGGATAAAAGACGTCGATCAATATTGTTATCAGTAACTTAATTTGGTCAACAGACATTTGATATTTTAACATGGAGACACGAACAGGCATTATAATAAGGAGTCCATAAACGTAAATTGGGATTAAGAATGTAGTACAACAATAGCTCTTTAGTGGATCGACCAATTGTTAATGGGCATGAGAACATGTATATTATACAGGAAAGACGTCGTAAGGACGTCGAGTGTATAGAACGGGTGGCTGGGTGGCATCGGCTGTCGTAGGCGTCGTGAAGACGTCGGGTGTCACCCTCACTTTCCTGAATAGGACTAATATAGTAATTTATATTATTTTATTATTTTAATATTATTTAAATTATTATTGTTAGTGTTTTTACATTATTAGTTAAATAGGTATTTCGTGGATATAGATATATATATATATATATATATATATATATATATATATATATATATATATATATATATATATATATATATATATATATATATATATATATATATATATATATATATATATATTAAATATTTTAGAATTTGTTTGGTATTTATTTCATTTTATGAGATATATATAAATTACTTATTTATAAAGAAAGAAAAATAATTTTAAATAGAAATACTATTTATTAATGGGTTTTATTTATACAAATAAATATATGCATGCATGTATATATATATATTTTTTTTTCTATTTATTAATGGGTTTTATTTATACAAATAAATATATGCATGCATGTATATATATATATATATATATATATATATATATATATATATATATATATATATATATATATATATATATATATATATATATATATATAATGTAAAAAAAAAATATATATATATATATATATATATATATATATATATATATATATATATATATATATATATATATATATATATATATATATAAAATAGATATATATTTACATTATATATATATATATATATATATTTTTTTTTACAATATATATATATATATATATATATATATATATATATATATATATTTTATATATATATATATATATATATATATATATATATATATATATATATATATATATATATAAAAAAAATATATATATATATATATATTTTACATTATATATATATATATATATATATATATATATATATAAGAAATAAATAAAGAAAAGAAAGAATAGTAATAAAGAAAAGTCAAAAAATATATATATATATAAGAAATAAATAAAGAAAGAAAGAATAGTAATAAAGAAAAGTCAAAATAGAATAAGAAGTCAAAATTGAAATCAAAGCAAACACCAACACAGCAGCCACAACACAAACGCGCGCATACACCCACAACACCCCCAAGCCGACCCTTTCTTTTTCTTTTCCTTTAAACCGACCGACCCCCCCCCCCCCCCCCGACCCTTTATTTATAATTAGTGAAAGAGAGAGGGAGAGATTTTTATTGAAACCCTAACCCAAACCCAGTGTCTAGACCCCCCCTCCCGCCTGCCCCGACCACCTGGGCGACCACCAGGACCACCGGAGGCCGTCGGAAATCGTCGAACGCACTCGTAGTGTCGACAGCGCATAAGCAGCAAGGTGTCTCTCTTCCCCGTCTTGTTTCTACACGCACACTCGATCAAATCGAGATCCGTAAAATTCTACGTGTAGACAACCCATACATCTTTAATCCGCTTCAAATAGTTCATGCCGATTCGCATCTTGTGCGACAAAAAATGAGTTCCAAAATCGAGAAAAACTTAATTTATTGGACGTTAGAAACTGTCCCGAAACCTTAAATTTGTGGCCGATTTGTGACCAGTGTGCTGCTAGTTTTCATAATCGGTCTGAAAAGACTTGTAGACAACATACAGGAGATCAAAACCCTTCTTGTAGTTTAATTTTTATGCGTTATACAGAAAGTTATTGGCTTGTGAAGATTGAGAAAAAAATAGTTTTCAAAATTGAAATTTTAGAAAAATATCCCGATATGCCGTCCGTCCCGTCAATCCGGACGACGTGATCACGAACCGAAAGCATCAAAAGGTGTGTATCGACTTCGTGGACGTGTGGGCTTTGACGGAATTTAAATTGGTCGCGTGTGCGTGACGAATCTGATGCGTATCCGTCAAAATTCACCGTATCGGCCTTTTTGCAAATTTGTCAATTACTTTGTGCACACTCGTCATATCGAGACAAAACTTGTGCCAACAGGACCGTATTATTTTTCTAGTCCTGTATACCAAGTTTGGTCCGATTCTGAAAAGGTCGACCGGAATGCTATTTTGGCAGGCTCGCGACCCGATCCAACGGGCAAATTTGTGCACGGTCCACCGGAATCTAACTTTGGACATACGGTTGGGTTCGTCTCGTCAAACCAGACCTGTAGACATGTAGTTTGATGACTTTAGAGACCGTAGATTATGGCACATTTTTTGGTGCAAAGTGGGTCCAACGGCGGACACCATTTTGACCCGAAATTATCGTTTTGCCCCTGTGTCCAAAATTGGACTTATGGGTAGGCATTTATAGCTAATTTGACCATTCTGAGAATGTTGGTAATGTCTGTTTCAGTATTAGGAGACTGTTGTGCGAGTTAACCGTTCGTGGCTCATTGAGTGGGTTGTAGTTCGATTTTCTCAGCTCAGGACAGCAGGCAAGTATATTCTCTGATAGTTTTTATTGCTTTGATATCTACTATATCCGATTCAGTTGTAGTGATATACTTGATTCTCGACACAAGGATACACGGACTAGTATACGTGAATCTCGTCATGATATGTCATTCCTGGTTTACCTGGTATATTAGTACATTGTTCGATATTATTTCCTGTACTTGTATAGACACCGATTTGGTAGTGGGTTGGTCCCCTGCTCTTCGAATCTCATTTCATGACCTGTCATGTCTGGATTCATTATACTACTCATGGATGGGGCCGAAGTTATTAGAGGTTATGTGAACATTACCCCTACTTGTTTATTACTTGTGCATAGCTCCACCCTCACCACACATAGGGTGTAGCCTGACCTTATACTACCTATGTATAGCTTTCCATTTTGGCCGACCTGATCCCTATACTATTATACTACCTGTGCATAGCCGGTCAAATGGAACAGCCTGATCTTGACCCAAGCCGATCACATAACGCTCTAATATCTCATGGCACTTTCTTTTTATGTTTACATCATTCCACAGAATACTTTCTACTGTTTATATTCCAGTTTCATCTTATATCTCACACATGACATGATATCCAGTTCTCTTGTATTGTTTTACTTTCAGTCTTGATATTTTATCTTGTATTTCATTATAATTGTCTCTTATAGTATTTGTCAATTCACATGGAGCTGCTGTTAGCATTTGTACTTGCTCATATCCTGACAGGATAATTCCTGTTGTTTTTCAGAGGATTTAGATGCAGATTGCCGACCTACTACGGGTTCGGCATCGATGGAGCCTACGACCAGGACCAGCCTATGGACCCGGTGCTCATAGAGGACGCACAACCTGTAGTGACTTAGTATAGCTAGATTTTGTCTGGAATATATTCCAGCTTGATACTTTGAGACTTGTAGTATTTATTTGGGATCTTGTGTTATATCTTTAAATTTTGAACTTGTGATTGTGACTCAGCACTATTTCAGACTATTTATTCATCTTGTTTCTTTATCATATTCGTGCCTATCTTTCTTAGATTTATGTGATTGGGTTGTGTTTATATCCCTCCGTACGGAGATGATAGGTTATATTATTGTGTCTTAGATTCTATATATTCTAGATGACCTTTACAGCGTTCTACCGTCGATACTGCGGCGTAGGCTGGACGTACCCACGTGCCCGTGCCCCTAAACAGGGTGCGGGTCGTGACACGTTTTTATGGTGGCCCATGTAGGTCAGAGTCGCAACTAGTACGATTTTGTAATGGTACTCGACTTAGAGTACTAATTACAAGCCTGCGATTAGGATGTAGGTTTTAGGTTATGATAGGAGTTACTCAATCACATATTAGGAAAATTCCAAATCTTTTGATTTTCAAGACAACTCTCCTTGCATTTCAAAATAAATTGTCCTTCCTTGACGATATCTTATCATGTGCCATATTGATCTCTTTGCTTAGGACTTTTAAGAGATTCCTGTGATGACCCTTGAGAATCTTGTTTGAGTGTCAACTAGAAATCCTTTCCTTTTGTTTCTGTTCACCCTTGCTCCTTGTTATTAAATTTGATTTAATGGATCATCGTTGGTTTTTATTTTCAATCGAGATGAGTTTTATGGCCTGAGTTATGGTATCTTCTGATAACATATGTTAACGGAAATAGTAGATAAGGTAAAATGTCTACTTGGTTATAGAACCTGGAGTTTATCGCAGCTATATTAGTCGGCATAGCAGAAACATAGGGACCTGACTTCGGATGTACATATCTGGGTTATGAGATTTGGGATTTCTCACATACATACTAGTCGGCGTGGCAAGGATCCCAGACGACATGATTATAGAGGTACATACCCAGTTATGGAATCTATCGTTTATCGTAGCCTTGCTTACTGGCATGCGAGGATTCTGAGTATCATAATTTTGGACAGACGCGGATGATTAACAGATTGTATCTTGATAAGGGTCATAACATATCATTGTAGGAACGAAATCGTAAAGCAGAATACTCTAGAGGGGGGTGAATAGAGTTGGCAGCAGAATAATGCTAATTTAAAAATGTTAGCAGCAAGATCACAGAATAATAATCACAACTAAATAATATAAAGGCAGAGATAAAAAAGCAAACGCAAAGACAGCGATGTATACTGGTTTCCCTCTGTTGAGAACTAATCCAGTCGGTAGAACTCTTGCTACCAGTTGAATCCACTATTGGCAAAACCGCAAGTTTTCTTACGAAGTCCTTTCAACTTCTATAACGCGAGCTTTGATACGAAGAACTCGTCCAACTTCAATTGTGAAGAGGTATTCTTCTATCAAGCCTTCTGATTACAATCACTCTGAAACTTCTAGACCGTACCGCACTGGCAAATCGACTAGAGGATTGTAATTGGCTTAGGATCTGAAAATTAAAGCTCGAGAAAACTCTTTGAAAGGCTGAAAGCTTTAGATAGAGAGAAGATTGAAAGTGAATGAGTGAGTTAAAATGATCGAAATCCTTCTCTATTTATAGGAGTTCCAAAGACAGAATTCTGGCAGAATTCGGACAAAATTCGGGCAGAACTCGATGAGGAAATCTCGGTCAAATCTGCAACTGCAGGAGAACCAAGTTCCAAAGAATTCAAAAATCAAAACGGCCACTAACCGAACTCTGGCCGAACTCTGGCCGAGTTTTGTCAGGGTTAGGTTAGGTTTTTAAAAATAGTTTTTGGGAATTTTTGAAAACCTTTTTGAAAAACCTTTTTGAAGCTTTTGTTAATATGAATGTTTTTCAAAACTAAGGACATTTTAAAAATATTTTGAAATCATTTTGGAATAGCCTATTTGCCAGTACGACTCGGTGTATAAAGTATTTCTAGACTCAATAAAATAAAAAATACATTGCTCAAAGAAATACAGACTCGAACAGGCAAACATTGCTTCGGTCTTGAACTGTGTAGATAGCTGTTCTTGATCATGTCCAAGAGTCCGAGATATCCTGACTAGCTTCATATATCGAGACAGAGTTTGATCAATTATTAAAATCAGTTTGACCATATGACCAATGGGCCAACAATCTCCCCCATTTTGATAATTGACAAACTATGAATGATATAACATCTAAGCTTGGAATCAAATCAAAAAAAATTAAATTGTTCATATCCTGCATTTTCTCAAAAGAATGTTAGATCCTTATTTTTCTTCCCCGTTGTCACTTAGCAAAATAATTGCAAAAGAGAAAGCTTCCCCACAATCAATTCATAAGTAACAAACAGTGAAGAAACACAAAAAAATGACAGATGATAGAGAAAAAAATATAATGACATCACAGGCATGTATTAGTCTCAGGCAGTTTATAATTAAAGCAGATAAAGATGCTATAAATAAGTAAATAAACTGATGTGAAACATAAACTACGCATCTCATAAAGATAAAAAGATGTTCAGAAGACATCAATAAATATCCAGTACAAGTCCTCAAAAGAAATACTGATAATAAAGTCTAAAAACTTGGAATGTCGGAGCATTTCAAAGTGTACAGTAGTCAATAGCTAAGTCTCAAAAATCAGCTAACATATCACATCTCCTCCTCCTTCTCATCATCATTATCAGCATGACCGGCATGTCCAGAAGGACCAGCTCCAAAGGTACCAGCGCCAGAAGGGTGAGGAGGGGCGCCAGTATAAAACTCACCGACATAGTCTCGAGGAGCACGGTCAGAACGGTACCAATCATATGCGTTATCGGGCTGAAAGTAGGCATGAACAGCCTCATCCTTACAGCGGTAACCAGAGAAGGCTGGATCTCTAGGAATAGAACCGACAGAATGTCCAGTCTGAGCAAATCAGAGATTAGCAAAAGAATTTGCTATCGCCTGATAACGAGTGACATCGCGGAACTCACGTTCGCGGGCCATATCCGTCATCGAGACGTGCAAATCAGAAAGATGCTGGTGTATGCCCTCAAAGGTCATGGCATACTGCTGAGGAGGTGGAGGAGGTGGAGCAGTAGCAGGAGCAGTAGGAGGAGCAGCAGCAGTCATACTACGACGAGATAGTTTAAGAAACTTGGGCTCAAGGCCTTGAGTACAAGTTGACAAATCAATATCAAAATGCTGGAAGATGTGTGGGAGAATCATCCCATAAGAGAAATTTCTATCTCTTGCACGACAACATCCTATCATCTGGATAATAGTCTTAGGGACAGAAAAAGGTATCCCCTTAAGAATGTGATACAAAGCAGATAATTCAAGAGATGTGACATCATCATTTGAAGTAGACTTCGGAAGGAGAGTGGAGTAAATGATACGGTGCAATTCATAATTAAACAAGTTCAAGTTGTTTGCCTTGAACTTTCCAGAAAGAACTCGATCAGGTGCACAGAGTTCAGCTTTGAAACTAGCAAGTGTCGTACCGTCGGGGAAATCAAATTCAATGATATCAACAAGCAGTTCACCTTCGTTAGGAATACCAAGGATTTCCGCTAAGAGGACATCATTAAAATTGATATCTAGTCCGCCAACACGAGTACTTACGTCAAACGTGTTTAATATGATATTGCAGTAGAAAAGTCTAATGGCATTAGTTGCTACTGGGAAACAAAGTTTAACAAAATATTGTAACCCTAATACGACAAAATAAGGGCGGTGTTCTGGAAACACAGTCCACTTGATAGGAGTGCCTGTGCATATGGATCTCATGGAAAAGTCTCCATACTACAGAAGGGCTTGATCTAGGGTTTGAAAATAAAACCCGTCGAACGCGCCATCGCTCGATTGGACTGGCGAAAAGAGAGAATCCGTGGGTGGATTTGAAGATGATCCTTCCTCACTAGGATTGGTCGTCTTCTTCCTCTTGAAGGGGTTAAATCCCTTAGGTGCCATTTGTGCAAATAAAAGTAAATATGCACGAAATTGAAAGGATGAGAAATACGGAGTTATACCTCCTGAGATTTGATTATGTTGTAGAGGACAACGATCTCCGCACGAATCTAAAATTTGGATGGATTTCACTACGTAGATTGGGAGAGAAGGAGTGGTAAAGAACTAGGGTTTTAGAGCTTTTCGCGCGGCTACAGTGCTGTGATGGTGGAGTTTAGAAGCAATAAAGAAGAAAGGCTCTCGGGTTCTGGTTATATAACCTGATACCCTAACCGAATTCGGGCCGAATTCGGTCCGAATTCTGGCCGAATTCGCCTGGGGTTGGTTTGGACCACTTTCTTTTTCATTGGCTCATTTCAAATATTTAATTCAAAGATTAGTAATTTCAACCTTCAATTAATATAACTAATATTATTTTATAGATTAAATGTCATTTACACAGCAGCTGTCTCAGATTAGCTGTAGGAGTACTGTCCCAGCTGGCGGAGGTTCACCGGGGAACTCTTAAGTACCGCTTCGCTTCAACTGTAGTTGTGGTGACAGACAGACTCTTTATTAGCTTGTTTCTAACACAATTTTTGCATATTGAAATATAATCATAAAACAAAATCAATTAACATTATTGACGTCCAAAATTCCTAATTCTCGACGTAAATAATTGAAACGATCTTCTGCTAGAGGTTTTGTGAAAATATCAGGTAATTGATTCTCAGTGTCTATGTACACAAGGTCAATATCTCCATTCTGATGATGATCTCTAAGAAAATGATATCGAATCTCGATATGCTTAGTACGAGAGTGACATACTGGATTCTTAGTCAAATTAATTGTGCTCGTGTTGTCACAGAAAATGGGAATGTGTGTGTAAAATAAATCATAGTCTTCTAAGGTTTGTTTCATCCACAAAATTTGAGCACAACAACGTCCTACGGCGATATATTCAACCTCTGTTGTTGATGGGGCTACAGAATTTTGCTTTTTACTAAACCATGAGACTAGGGTCTTGCCTAAGAAATGACATGTGCCACTGGTACTTTTTCTATCAACTTTACATCCAGCAAAATCTGCATCCAAATAACCAATAAGGTCAAAGGACTTAGTTTTGGGATACCATAAGCCAACAAAAGAAGTGCCCTTAAGGTATCGAAAGATACGCTTAACTGCGCACAAATGTGATTCCTTTGGATTAGCTTGAAAACGTGCCACTACCAAAATACACCCATTTAGCGACGGCTTTTTAGCGACGGAATTTTTTCGTCGGTATTAGCGACGGTTTCGTGGCCGCTCAGCGACTGATTTTCGACTACAAGCCTTTGTCATTTTTATTTTAATTTTAGGAGGAGGAACAGTCGCTCCGCCGTCGCTAGACTGACGGTAATATAGCGACTGATTTACCGTCGTCGCAACACAGTCGTATATTTAGCAGGAATTGTGTAGGAAATTGGCGGGACATATTTTTGACGACTTAGCGACGGGTAGTCAGTTGGCACATATCAAAAAGGGCGACTATCGGGCGATGGATGTTTACCAGTCGCTAGTCCGTCGCTATATATACGTTCCAGACTTTAAATGAAACGGCGGAGGGAACTTTTCGCATTCCCCCCAAATTCACTCTCTCTCCTCTCTCTCTCTCTCTCTCTCTCTCTTTCTTGCCGGTGTCGGCTTCGGTGATCGGCATCGGTGTCGTCGTCGACGTCGGCGTCCTCTTCTCTCTCTCAACCGAAGGTAACCCCCTCTCTCTCTCTCTCTCTCGCGGTATCGTATAGGGGCTGGGCGGTGCGCTTGGGGCTGGGCCGTTCGGGGCTTGGCGGCTGGCTTGGGTCGGGGGCTGGGCGGCGGGCTTGGGGCTGGGGCGTCGGGGGCTGGGCGGTGGGCTTGGGGCAGGGGCGTCGGGGTCTGGGAGGCGGGCTTGGGGTTTTGGGGCATCGGGGGCTGGGCGGCTTGCTTGGGTCGGGGTCTAGGCGGTGGGCTTGGGGCGGGGGCGTCGGGGTCTGGGAGGCGGGGTTGGGGCGTCGGGGACTGGGCGGCTTGCTTGGGTCGGGGTTTGGGCGGTGGGCTTGGGGCGGTGGCGTCGGGGGCTGGGCGGCTGGCTTGGGGCGGGGGCGTCGGGGGCTGGGCGGCTGGCTTGGGTCGGGGGCTGGGCGGTGGGCTTGGGGCGGCGGCGTCGGAGGCTGGGCGGCTGGCTTGGGGCGGGGGCTTCGGGGGCTGGGCGACTGGCTTGGGTCGGTGACTGGGCGGTGGGCTTGGGGCGGCGGTGTCGGGGGCTGGGCGGCTGGCTTGGGTCGGGGGCTGGGCGGTGGGCTTGGGGCGGCGGCGTCGGGGGCTGGGCGGCTGGCTTGGGTCGGGGGTTGGGCGGTGGGCTTGGGGCGGCGGCGTCGGGGGCTGGGTGGCTGGTTTGGGGCGGCGGGCTTTGGTCGGGGACGGCGGGTGGCTTTGCTTCTCAAATTCATCTGAGTTTATATATTGGCTAAATAATGTGTTATCCATATTGGGTGTTTGATTAGTTTGGTGGTGTTTGGATTAGTAAATGTGAATATATATGGGGTTTGGATTCATGGTGTATATGTTCACTGTCTCAAGGACAGTGCGAGTTCTATCAGTTGTGTGCTTCTGTATAGATGTATATATCTATACATCTAGCTGTGATATACATATGTGTATGTGACAATCTCAGTTAGCGACGGACTAGTTACCGGTTAGCGACGGATATTTCCAGCTCCATTAATTGCATTAATCTACGGTACGACATGGTGACAGATATTCCCTGCAGCCATTCGACTGGCGAGGCAGAAACTATGTTGCCGTAGATAAAGTTGCCTGTCCTCCGACCCTCATCCCTCGGCAATGATGATACGACAACCCATCACTATATCTTATATAGTAGTAGATGATGTCTTAGTATTACATTAGTGAGTTCATCTTGATTCTGTTACGTACGTCCTTCAGATACTAGATACGATAAGGGTAACATATACTACACGATATATATACAGAATATAGATGATTCACACTAATGTATGCTAGAATGAATCTTGGGTTGTGTTCTGAGCCATCCGTTCTCACACTTAAAACACATAGGAATTAGTAGTGTGAGAGCGCCGGAGAGAGTGAGAGCGCCGGAGGGGGGGATGAGAGAGAGAGAGAGTAAAATGGTACGACATGGTGAATTAGTACTGTATTTTGGCTCCAGTTCCAGCTCTATTTGATCTACGGTACGACATGGTGATCAGGACATAGTCTCTGCAGCCATTCGACTGGCGAGGCAGAAACTATGTAGCCGTAGATAAAGTTGACTGTCTTCTGACCCTCATCCCTCGACAATGATGATACGACAACCTATCACTATATCTTATATAGTAGTAGATGATGTCTTAGTATTACATTATGTGAGTTCATCTTGATTCTGTTACGTTCTTCAGATACTAGATATGATAAGAACATATACTACACCATATGTACAGAACATAGATGATTCACACTAATGTATGCTTGAATGAATCTTGGGTTGTCTTCTGAGCCATCCGTTCTCACACTTGGCAAAAAATTGAATTTTTTATACTTTATCGGCTTTCGAAAATGTACTCAAATTACATGATGGTTCCTTTAGTTAGCTTGCTTATGTTACAATTATATTATTTGTGACTATCGATCTTACCAGATGGCACCCATGACCCGAGGAGCGGCACGTCGTTTGAAGAAAATAGTGAATGCTGAGGTGGCTCCTCCTACAGTTGAGGAGGAAGTGGCACCGGTTGCTAGTGAGACCGGGAGTTCTATTCATCCAGCACCGGTAGCTAGTGAGACCGAGAGTTTTCTTCATGCAGTCCTTGCAAGGGACGACATCTCTCCTCGCGCCAAAAATCTCGCTTTTTCGAGGTGGATGCGTGAACGTATCACTGAGCGTTTGCGTGAGCAGCGTGGTTCTCATTAGCTATTAGTACTTATTTGTATTGGACTATTGGTATTGGGTTATTTTTGTATTAGACTATTTGTATTGGACTACTTATTAAGTTGTTTTTGTATTAGACTATTTGTACTGTCCTCCGACCCTCATCCCTCGGCAATGATGATACGACAACCAACAAGAGAGAATATTAGATCCATCTCAGTATGACCTATACTCTGAGAGATTACTATTACAAGAATGATATCAGTAGTGAGATTGAGTGCTGCTGGAGGAGATATTATCAGAGTATACGTCCTACTCAGATTGGTTTCCCACCGTTACTAATTTTTTCTGACAGCATTGTGGATGTGCTCCGTCAACAGAATCTTGCTCCGAACCAAAACTTTGCCCCGGAGCTCAAGTAGACATCCTTCGTGTAGAGCTCGAGTGAGAGGTTCCTGACAGCATGGTGGTCTTATTTGTCAAAGTATTCGTGCTCATCCCACATTGGTTGTGGGACGAGCACGGATACTTTGACAATGGAGACCACCTTGCTGTCAGGAACCTCTCACTCGAGCTCTATACAAAGGATGTCCACTTGAGCTCCGGGGCAAAGTTTTGGCTCGGAGCCAGATTCTGTTGACGGAGCACATCCACCATGCTGTCAGAAAAAAATAGTAACGGTGAGAGACCCATCTGAGTAGGACGTATACTCTGATAGTATCCCCTCCAGCACTCAATCCCACTACTGATATCATTCTTGTAAAGGTGATCTCTCAGAGTATACGTCCTACTCAGATGGATCTCTCAGAGTATCCTCTCCGGTTGGTTGTGTTCTGAGCCATCCGTTCCAGGGATTTGATTCTGTATTTTGGTTTCTATATTTTGGCTCCATCTCCATTTGTATTTGATCTATGGTACGACATGGTGATCAGGACATAGTCCCTGCAGCCATTCGACTGGCGAGGCAGAAACTATGTAGCCGTAGATAAAGTTGCCTGTCCTCCGACCCTCATCCCTCGGCAATGATGATACGACAACCTATCACTATATCTTATATAGTAGTAGATGATGTCTTAGTATTACATTATGTGAGTTCATCTTGATTCTGTTACGTTCTTCAGGATAATTGATGTCTATTTTATATTAATTTGGTATGGTCTATATGATTCTTGGATAATTGGCATGCATTAAATTCGTATGTGCATATTTGGTCTATGTGATTTTTGGATAATTGGTGTGCATAATATATTGGTTTGGTTTATGCATATTTTTTCAGCTCCATTTGCATTAGTCTACGGTACGACATGGTGATCAGGACATAGTCCCTGCAGCCATTCGACTGGCGAGGCAGAAACTATGTAGCCGTAGATAAAGTTGCCTGTCCTCCGACCCTCATCCCTCGGCAATGATGATACGACAACCTATCACTATATCTTATATAGTAGTAGATGATGTCTTAGTATTACATTAGTGAGTTCATCTTGATTCTGTTACGTCCTTCAGATACTATATACGATAAGAACATAGATGATTCACACTAATGTATGCTAGAATGAAACTTGACTTGTGTTCTGAGCCATCCGTTCTGATCAAGCATCTTCCTTCTCCTCTCCTCCACCATGGCTCTGAACCAATCTGCTCCTCCCTAATTCCCTTCTGTTTATTTAACTCTCTCAGCCACATATGACATCCAGCTCAAGTGCAGAGTCGGAGGAGAAGAAGTGGGCAGGAAGATGAGGGGGAAGCAGCACAGCCTGCAGCATGACCCGGAGGAAGTACAGAGGTTTTCTTCAACAGCCGTAGGAGAAATAGTTCTCCTACGGCTATTGAAGAAAACCTATGTACTTCCTCCGAGTCATGCCGCCGGCTGTGCTGCTTCCCCCTCATCTTCCTGCCCACTTCTTCTTCCCCGACTCTACACTTGAGCTGGATGTCATTTGTGGCTGAGAGAGTCAAATAAAAAGAAGTGAAGTAGGGAGGAGCAGATTGGTTCAGAGCCATGGTGGAGGAGAGGAGAAGGAAGATGCTTGATCAGAACGGATGGCTCAGAACATGAGCCAAGATTTATTCTAGCATACATTAGTGTGAATCATCTATTTTCTTATCGTATATAGTATCTGAAGGACGTAACAAAATCAAGATGAACTCACTAATGTATGCTAGAATGAATCTTTGGTTGTGTTCTGAGCCATTCGTTCCAATACTTGGCAATTAAGTCATTCGACTGGTGAGGCAGCAACTATATATAAGGCTACTTGCATGTTCTTCCAACTTTAAATTACAAGATTACTACATTTGGTTACATAAATTACTAACCTCATCGCGGCCATTGTTTACAGTCTTGGTCTCAACTGTCTTCGATTCTATGATCCCATGCTTTCGAAAAATAGACAACGCAGACTCCATGGAATAGAATGGCCTTACATGCAAATCGTCTGTGATTATGTATCTTTTCCCTCCTTTCACAAACACGCCATCCTTGTTGCCTCCATCTACAACCCCCTCCCATGCAATATCCTCATCCATTGCCTTACCACAGGGACATCGAGCGCCAATAACCGAACTATACAGACGGTGAGTCTTGGTGTAGCACTCAAATGTGGGGCATCCGTAAATTCGTCGAGGTTTTAAATCATCGACATTGAGTTTTAAACCCTCACGTAGCCTTTCTGCTTCACTTCTAGGGTCGAGCAGCATCTTCTTGCAAGCTTTGGTCTCCAGATACTTAGTGTCAAGATTCTGGACGCTTTCGTAGAGCATGTCAACGCATCCTAGCGTCAATTTCCTGCCGAGTAAATTGACGCTAGGATGCGTTGACATGCTCTACAAAAGCGTCCAGAATCTTGACACTAAGTATCTGGAGACCGAAGCTTGCAAGAAGATGCTGCTCGACCCTAGAAGTGAAGCAGAAAGGCTACGTGAGGGTTTAAAACTCAATGTCGATGATTTAAAACCTCGGCGAATTTACGGGTGCCCCACATTTGAGTGCTACACCAAGACTCACCGTGATGAGGTTAGTGATTTATTTAACCTAAGACATGGGATCATAGAATCGAAGACAGTTGAGACCAAGACTGTAAACATTATGTGAGTTCATCTAGAATGAATTTTGGGTTGTGTTCTGAGCTATTCGTTCCCATACTTGACAATTAAGCATGTGAAATAGAACTGATTATGTTTAGTTTGTCTTACGATATAGATTTTCACATCCAAATTGAAATGGATCGTTACTTCGTTGTTCGTACATGGTTGTACTAGCGGATCAACCTCCTGGACCGTAGGTACTTATAAGTATTGACCGTGTCGGATTAGTATCGATCTATCGTTTTGGTATGGACCGTATCGGTTGGTATTGGCCTTAGCGAATTGGTATCGTCCTATCCGATATGTATCGGCCGTATAGCCATTAAGTCATATTGGCCCTATCGATTTGGTATCGGTCATATCCGATAGGTATCGGCCGTGTTGGATTATTATATACCATTTCGGATTAGTATCGTTGAAGGTTTAGTAACAAGTGTACTTGGATTTCTCTCTTCTAGAGCTAGATTACCATTGCAAGAGAGTCACGAGAGCGTAGATGGCCAGTTACAGAACATACATACTTCCTTTTCAATCTCGCTTTTCCTTATGGAAAATGAAGTATGTATGTTACTGTAACTGGCCAATCACGATCTGGTGATTCTCTTACAATGGTATTCTAGCTCGAGAAGAGAGAAATCCAAGTACAGTTGTTACTAAACCTTCCACGATACTAATCCGAAATAGTCTATACTAATCCAGTACGGCAGATACCTATCGGATATGACCGATACCAAATCGATAAGACCAATATGAATCCTAGCTATTCGGCCGATACATGTACATATCGGATATAGGACGATACCAATATGATACGTCCTATACCAAACCGATAGACCGATACTAATCTGATACACTAGATACTAAGTACATCTAGCATCTCTGTGGATCCATAAATTACTGCACGATAGTACCAACGACTCCAGTTACATCCGGTTATTGGTGAGTACATGATTACTTAGTAATTATGTTAGTCTTGTGATACAGATTTTTACTCTCTCATGCTACCAACGTCACAACTTTTTGAGTGTTGCTCCCTCTAATGATGATGAACGCAAAAAACCAACGTCACAACTTTTATAACTTGAGTAAATTTCTTTACCCTATATGAAAATTTCTGTTGACAGAAAGATGGCTCCTAGGACTCGTCGAGGTGGTGCTGCTAGTCGAGGAAGGGGTCGAGGCAAGAAACCCTTGGAGGTCGACACGGAGGAAGTCTCCGTCGTCAAACAAGAGCCGGTGACTGTCAAGGAAGAACCGATGACCATCAGGGAAGAGATTGCTCCCAAGCTTGAAGCTAAGGAGGAGCCACCGTCAGAGAGTAGTAGCATCGGAACCGACCCTCCTATCCCTACAGAAGACCTCAACCAGATTGAGCCTTCGTATGCAAAGTGGCTGATAGAATGGTACATGCCTCAACGCAACTATCATCCCTGGCTGTGAGGATTCATCGTCTGACTTGTGGTCTTTGTTGAGGCCAAAGTCGATTTTCCTATGTGTTTTGGAATATTTGTGAAAATTTTGGAATATTTATGCTATGATCGGTCGTCAGGATTGGATATTAGGTTACTGTAACTGGCTAACTCTTTTCTATGTGTTTTGGAATATTTGTGAAAAATTTGGAATATTTGTGCAATGATCGGATTATAACGATGGATATTAGGTTACTCTTCCGGATAACTGATGTCTATTTTATATTAATTTGGTTTGGTCTATATGATTCTTGGATAATTGGTGTGCATTAAATTCGTATGTGCATATTTTGGTCTATGTGATTCTTGGATAATTGGTGTGCATAATATATTTGGTCTATGTGATTGTTGGATAATTGGTGTGCATTATATATTGGTTTGGTTTATGCAAATTTTTGCGAACAGCTAAAAAGCAGTAATTTTTTTTTCAAAATATTCTCAGTTAGCGACGGATTTGTGACCGTTTTGCGACGGATGTCTCCAGTTTCCGACTATTTTTCGACGGTTATTCCGTCGCTAACTGGATATTTGAAAATTATTTCCAGGTAGCGACGGATGGTCGACGGACAATCCGTCGGCATGATTTATTGTTCGACGGAATAGCGACGACATATTCGTCGCCCCTATTCTGGAAATAACAAGAATTTCCAGAACAAGGTCGACGGTTAATCCGTCGCTATGCGGTCGATATATTGCGACGGCTTAGCGACGACTTATCCGTCGCCAAGTTGCTGGAAATGACATGAATTTCCAGAAGCTGGTCGACGGCTTTTCCGTCAGAAAACCGTCGCTAATCCGTCACTTGATATCGACGTTGTCGACGGATTAGCGACGAAACGATACGATCTGATACGCTTTTGCGACGGGTTAGCGACGGAAATTACGTCGGTATTGTCTACACAGTTAAGTACTTAAAAGCTGAAGTGGACGACAGTCCGTCGGAAATGCGTCGCTAATGCTTCGTATTGTGACGTCGACTATCCGTCGCTATTCCGTCATGTGACGACAACTTAGCGACGGATGGTTATTAGCGACGAGCTGATTGCCGAGGGATTTTTTTGGCCAATATCCGTCGGCAATCGGTCGCTAATAGTTATTACCGTCGTCTTAGCGACGGATTCGGCCGTCGCTAAATCGATAAATTTTGGTAGTGTGCACACAGGCAAACACTAAACATAATATCTGGACGACTAGCAGTTAAATATAGTGAACTACCGATCATACCTCGATACTTACGTGTGTCGACCGGCTTGCCTTGTTCATCAATATCAAACTTTGTTGAAGTTGCCATCGGAGTGCCAATAGGTTTGACATTGTCCAGATCAAACTTCTTTAGTAAATCTTTTATGTACTTGGCTTGATTTATGAATGTCCCATTGTCAGTTTGTTTGATTTGCAGTCCGAGAAAGAATTTTAGCTCTCCCATCATGCTCATCTCAAACTCATTCTGCATACACTTTGAGAATTCTTGACACAGAGATTCATCAGTAGATCCAAATATAATATCATCAACATAGACTTGTATTAAAAGAAGCTTGCCATTAAGAGACTTAATAAAAAGTGTAGTGTCAACCTTGCCTTTTGAAAAACTGTTGTCAAGTAAGAAAGAGCTTAGACGATCATACCAAGCACGAGGGGCTTGTTTTAAACCGTATAAAGCTTTCTTCAACTTGAAAATATGATCAGGGTTTTTAAAATCTGTGAAACCTGGAGGTTGTGCTACAAAAACTTTTTCTTTTATAAAACCATTTAAAAATGCACTCTTGACATCCATTTGAAATAATTTGAAATTATGAAAACATGCAAATGCACATAACATGTGAATGGATTCTAATCTCGCAACTGGGGCATAAGTCTCATCGTAGTCGATACCTTCTTCCTGATTGTATCCTTGAGCTACGAGTCGAGCCTTATTACGAGTCACTAAACCATTCTCATTAAGTTTATTTCGGAATACCCAGCGGGTGCCAATGACCGGATGATCAATAGGCTTTGGAACAATTTCCCAAACTTGATTCCGTTCAAATTGGTTTAATTCCTCTTGCATAGCATATATCCAAAAACTATCACTACATGCTTCATCAATGGTTTTGGGTTCTAGCTGTGAAATGAATGCAACACTAGAAACAATATCTCTACTGGATGTACGAGTACTTACACTATCACGCCCCAGAACCAGAATACTGGAGAGAGGGGGCAGACATAGCCAGCTACGTATATTGGAATGGAAAACTACCACGATATACGGTCACGACTGTCTAGAAATATGAGGGTTTACTACAAGCCAACAGTCTCTTATGGTCATGAACAAGCCTAATGTCTCAATCACAAGCAAGTAAGTAAGGTCACAAGATGTATGATCATTAAATATACAATAATAAGGCGTCCCAAATATTACATATTCAGCTGATCATGAAGCTAGTCGTACAAAATACGGGGACTAGCAAGAGTTAAGTCATACATGATGAACCCTAGGATTTGTTAATCATGTTTACAGCCCGTAGGCAGACAGTAAGTAAAAGTCCATCGAGCTAACAGGTGCTCGTCGGCTAAACGCCTCAAAAGAATAATTTTACAGTAGAGTGAGCGAAACAAAATAGAAAACCCACTCGTAGCCCGGGTTCCTTCTAGTCGCCACCATTGGGCTGGAAGCTTGGTAGATCCTCGGGAGCTGCTCTGAAATCTGGCCACACAAAACCAGCTGGATCAACCCCAGAAAGAGCAAGTGCCACAAGGGGGCCACGAAATAAGAACAAAAGCCAGCAATCAGCACAGAAAATCTAATATTAAAACTAAAATTATGAAAACATGTCAGGATGATATACGACGAGATAACCATGGAACTATTCCGATAGCCAGGTTACAACCCGTAAACCAAACAAGGACCGGGGTTGTAACCCTTCATCTGAACAGAGCTTGGTTTCCCACCATTTATCGGCAAGATAAGTAATGTAAGTAATCAAGACAGGAAGTAATCTTGCATGGGATCAAGACATGACTAGACTGGTTATACCTCATTCAATCAATCATGGCCAAGCAGATCCTACGGCTTACTACTTTAACTAACTAGGGTTATCACAGGCCTAATTACTAACAAGATGCAGTAAGATTGTTCCACAGCCACAAGCCCTGCAGACCATCCAGGTTACCCAGGACGAAAGATTAGGGTTGAATTCAGGTGGGTACATCGCCCGGGAGACAAATGTACCCTTAGGTGACTTACAGGGTGCAACACACGACGGTGTGCTGGAAATGTGTCCTACTCGACGGCAGGCTACAGATCCCAAGAGCGCCCAGGTAACGGGATTGCCTATAGCTGTGTCATCTCTTCATGACTACTGTGTTATTCTAGTTATTAACCTTAATCCATTTTAGTAGGTACTCCTGACCGTGGTACTCAGGAGTCTCATCCTAGACATGATGCAAGACTGGACAAGTGGATTAACAAGCAAGCAAGAAAGAACCACCCATGGTGTCAAGATAGGTCAAGCTAAGTTATCAGGTCATGTCAAGTCAGGATTGCGCCGTCACGGGCCACTACCAAGTTATCAAGATAAATCATGTCAGGGTACTTGTCAGGAGTGCGCCACGACGGGCCACTATCATGTCAGGTTGGTCATGTCAGGAGTGCACCACTACGGGTCACTGTCGTGTTATGTAAGTTCCTTGTCATACCAAGCCATGTACAATAGCCATTCCAAACATATTAAGTAAAATCAAGTTCATGTCAAAAGGCGTAAGGATATAAAATGGGCGTAAAATATCTAATAAAATATCAATATACAGGGCTATAGAAAAGCCAAGCTTAAAGAAATAAGACCAAAACTCCAAGAGCCAATGGGTTAAGCAAGGGGGTCAGGGGAGCAGCGTAGGTGAAAAGTCACGCACGCCAGAGAGCAGCGTAGGTGAAAAGTCACGCACGCTACAGGGAGCAGCGTAGGTGAAAATTCACGCACGCTGAGATAGCAGCGTAGGTGAAAAGTCACGCACACTGAGAGAGCAGCATAGGTGAAAAGTTACGCACGCTCAAGGGGAGCAGCATACGTGAAAAGTCACGCACGCTCAAGGGGAGCAGCATACGTGAAAAGTCACGCACGCTGAGAGAGCAGCGTACATGAAAAGTCATGCACGCTCAAGGGGAGCAGCGTTCGTGAAAAGTCACGCACGCTCAAGGGAGCAGCGTTCGTGAAAAGTCACGCACGCTCAAGGGACACGCTTCCAACAGAAAGCGTACCTAAGTCTGCGTACGCAGCACTAAAGAGTGCGCGTAGCTCAGGGTACGTAAGCTAAACTGCTCTGCACACTGCTCACTGTCTTCTCCAAACAGTAAGAACACTATGGATGAACCCAAGGCTTCAAAGCATCATAACTTGGCCATCCGAACTCCAAATCCAGATTTCCAAAGTTCCAACTTGGGTGAAACTGAATGCTCTTCCACTTGGAAACACCAAAACCGATGAAAATCCAACTTAAAGAGATTAAACCATACAAAATCTGAAAATAGAAATAACTTAGATCTAGAGCAAATGAGACTTCAAATCACAAAACACCAAGTTCTAATGTTGATCACCATGTCCTAATCTAGCAAATGGACAAAGAAAAGAGGGTTCTCATGTAGTGGCAAGATGCACTTGCCTAGGGTTAGGAGAGTTGTGGAGGAAGGAGAAGAAGAAGAAGAAGGAAATTAATGGTGGAAGTTATGAGGAGAAAGATTGGTAGGTGGGGGTTATAAAGAGGGGGAGTTGTGGTGGGGATGAGGGGTAGCATAGGGCTAGGGTGATCCAATGCACAAAAACCGAACCAAACCGAACCAACCCAATAAAACCGAGCCATGCCAAAAACCCAAAATACGAGAAATACCGAAATTTCACAAGTTAAGAAAAATAAAATACATGCCAAAAATCTAGATACGAGTATAATTACAAAATACGGAAAATACGGGAAATGAGGGTGACATACACCTTTGGTAATATCACCAATTACCAAATCCTTTGGATGATCAGCCGTAAATTTCAATCTTTTCGGCCGACTCTGAAGGTAGCTGGTTCCTGGATCTTCTCTAGGAGGATCAGCTAGTGCCGAGCTTGGTTGAGAATCAGTTATTGTTGAGCTTGGTACAGTTAGATCTTCTTCATTGTCATCGATAGTCATTTGATTGAGTTCATCAAAGGTGACGTTGATTGACTCTTCGATGATCATAGTTCGTTTGTTGAAGACTCTGTATCCTTTGCTCTTGGCCGCATAACCTAAAAATATACCTTCATCGACCTTTTCGTCAAACTTTCCCAAATTGTCTTTTGTATTAAGAATAAAGCATTTACAACCAAATATTCTAAAATATGAAACTGATGGAATTCTATCAAACCATAACTCAAATGGAGTCTTCTTCGATTTGGGTCAAATTAGAACTCTATTGAGAACAAAACAAGCTGTATTGACAGCTTCAGTCCAGAAATATTTGGGTAGACTAAACTGGTTTAACATTACTCTGGCCATTTCGGATAGAGTTCTGTTCTTAAGTTCCACAACTCCATTTTGTTATAGAGTCCTAGGGCAGGAGAACTCGAGTACAAAATCGTGTATGTCACAAAATTGCTCAAACTCTGTATTCTCGAATTCGCCACAATGATCGCTTCTAATACGAGTGATCATGTAACCATTTTCATTCTGTACTTTCTTGTAAAAGGCGATAAATTCGGATAATGCATCATTCTTGCGTGTCAAGAAGTATACCCACGTGTATCTAGAGTAATCATCTACAATTACAAAAGCATATAACTTACCTCCGAGGCTAGCAGCTCTGCTAGGACCAAATAAGTCCATATGTAGCAATTGTAGAGGTCTAGTAGTACATACTGCGTTTACTAACTTGAATGTGGATCTGGTAGCTTTGTTCTTTTCATATTGGCTGCATACCGAATCCTTCTTGAATGTTATGTCCGGTAAACCGTATACTAGCTTCTTCGTGGATAATCTTGAGATTGTGTCCATATTTGTGTGACCAAGTCTCATATGCCACAGATGACTCTCATCACTTTTAGCCATTAAGCATCTACCTGAAATGTTAGTTTCTTCCAACAAATAGAAAACATATATGTTGTCTTCCCTGATACCTTCAAAGATAGTACTACCAGTTAAGCTATCAACTATAGTACATTTGTCTTTGCCAAAGTTGATGCCATAACCATGATCAGCTAAATGACTTATGCTGAGTAGATAATGTTTCAACTCGGTAACCAGACAGACATCCTTAAATACAGGATAGGGAGATTTACCAACATCATCGATACCAATGATATACCCTTTCAAGTTATTACCGAAGGAAACATAACCTTCCTTCTTCTTCTTCGACAGTGTTGCAAATAATGTAACGTCACCGATCATATGCCGTGAACAACCGCTGTCGAGGATCCATTTGCTTTTAGCATGTGAAAGGTGTTCCACCCACAAAACAATTTGCAGATAAAACTTTTGGTACCCATTTCTTGTAGGGTCCTGAAATATTAACTTTTGGTATCCAAGCATAAATATTTAAATCAACAAGCTTTCTGATTCTACATGCAGGAGAAATATGACCAATGAGGCCACAATAATGACATTGTGCATGTTGAGTGTTGAAAGCTGAGTGGTGTGCATGGTTGGTAGGTTTAGGTTTTCTAGTATAGAAGAAAGCATACCTATAATCCTGTTTGGGCTACCTTTTGGGGTAAAGGTTTGATATGGTTAGGTCTGACAGTGTTTGGTTTGGGAATGTTTCGATTTTTCGATAAGTGACACGTGTTAGGGTAGGAAGCAGCAGTCTCAGGCTGTTTTCCTAACCTAATTTCCAATCTTTTGGAAGTGTCGTACAACTTAGTATAATCAGAAGTGAGTGTTTCCATTCTGATTTGTGCACATCGAAGACTTTTTTTCTCTTTAAAAAGTTCTTCTTTCAGTTGGTCAATAACCTTGTCTTTTTCTTCGGATGACTTGGTAGTCTCGTGTAATAAGAACTTAATAGAAAAAAGCTCACCAGACTCACTAACATTATTTCTAACCTCAGCTAGTAGGTCGGTAAGTCTTCCTATTTTACCTTTGTACTCTTTGAGTACCTTCTTAGAGGTCTGATATTTGCTACGCAGTTTCTTGTAATCACTTATCAGTTCACTGAAGGCATCTCCTAATTGCTCAAAGGTGAAGTCATCATATGTATCAACTACAGGTTCAGTAGGTACCTGATCGGATGCTATAAAGCATACGTTTGTAGCATCTTCTGATTTTTCGTCTTCTGAGTCGCTGGCTTCACTTTCATGACATATGCTGGTATTGGCATACTTCCGTGATGTTGATCTCTTCAGGTTCCCTTTCTCATACCTGTTGCTCTTCTTGCTTGATGATGAGTTTGTAGGACAATCCTTCTTCATGTGTCCCTTCTTCTTGCAGCCATAGCAGACAGCATCATCTTGATACCAGTTGTTGCTGCTATTGTTTTCTTTGGCTCTCTTCTCATATCTCATGAATCTTTTGAATTTCCTTGCTAGGAGTGCTTGATCTTCAGCATCAGATTCACTGCTGTCTGAATCACCTTCAGCAGCTTTTCTGTGCTGAGCCTTGAAAGCGATCGTCTTCTCCTTTGGTGCAGGCTCTTCAAAATCTTGTAGCTCCAGTTCATGAGTGAGTAGCTTATCCATGAGTACTTCGAGGGACATAGTTGTGAGGTCATTCCCTTCAATGATTGCAGTAGCATTTGGAATCCAGTTCTTGGTAAGTGCTCGCAGGAGTTATCGAATCTTTTCATGGTTACTGTAATCTTTGCCTAGGGAGGACAAAGGATTTACAATATCCAAGAATCTTTCGAACATTTGAGTAACTGTTTCGTTGGGCTTCATCTTGAACACCTCGTACTCCTGAGTAAGTCTGCTGACTTTTGATTCTTTGACTTGAGTCGTGCCTTCATGTGTGACTTCAAGGAGCTTCCATACTTCATTAGCAGTTGTGCAGATAGACACCCTGTTAAATTCAGTTTTGTCTAAAGCATAAAATAAAGCGTTAATAGCACGTGCGTCAAGACTGGCCTTTTTCTTTTCTTCCTCTGTATATCTGTTATGGGATTTTTCAACTAAAACTCCATCAACATTTATACGAGGTGGCTTTTGATAGCCATCAATAACAATAGACCATAAATCAAAGTCAAGTGATTTCAAAAAGAAACTCATCCGTGTTTTCCAATAGGTATAATTCGTACCTTCAAACAGTGGAGGTCTGTTTGTGGCCTGGCCTTCACTTGTGAATTTCACAGTTGCCATGTGTTGTGCTGTGATCTATATAACAATTAGTTAAATGAATAAATAATTGCAATATTACCTTGCTTTACCTGTAACACCCGCTCTGATACCAATTGTAGGAACAAAATCGTAAAGCAGAATACTCTAGAGGGAGGGTGAATAGAGTTGGCAGCGGAATAATGCTAATTTAAAAATGTTAGCAGCAAGATCACAGAATAATAATCACAACTAAATAATGTAAAAGAAGAGATAAAAAATCAAACGCAAAGACAGCGATGTATACTGGTTTCCCTCAGTTGAGGACTAATTCAGTCGGTAGAACTTTTGCTACCAGTTGAATCCACTATTGGCAAAACAGCAAGTTTTCTTACGAAGTACTTGCAACTTCTACAACACGAGCTTTGATACGAAGAACTCGTCCAACTTCAATTGTGAAGAGGTACTTTTCTATCAAGCCTTCTGATTATAATCACTCTGAAACTTCTAGACCGTACTGCACTGGCAAATCGACTAGAGGATTGTAATTGGCTTGGGATCTGAAAATTAAAGCTCGAAAAAACTCTTTGGAAGACTAAAAGCTTTAGATAGAGAGAAGATTGAAAGTGAATGAGTGAGTTGAAATGATCGAAATCTTTCTCTATTTATAGGAGTTCCAAAGACAAAATTCTGGTAGAATTCGGGCAGAATTCGGGCAAAACTCGATGAAGAAATCTCGGTCAAATCCGCAACTACAGGAGGACCAAGTTCCAAAGAATTCAAAAATCAAAACGGCCACTAACCGAACTCTGGCCGAACTCTGGCCGAACTCTGGCCGAGTTCTGTCAGGGTTAGGTTAGGTTTTTAAAAATAGTTTTGGGGGATTTTTGAAAACCTTTTTAAAGCTTTTGTTAATATGAATATTTTTCAAAACTAAGGACATTTTAAAAACATTTTGAAATCATTTTGGAATAGCCTATTTGCCAGTACGACTCGGTGTACAAAGTATTTCTAGACTCAATAAAATGAAAAATACATTGCTCAAAGAAATACAGACTCGAACAGGCAAACATTGCTTCGGTCTTGAACTGTGTAGATAGCTGTTCTTGATCATGTCCAAGAGTCCGAGATATCCTGACTAGCTTCATATATCGAGACAGAGTTTGATCAATTATTAAAATCAGTTTGACCATATGACCAATGGGCCAACAATCATCTCTATCATTTTACTTCTGTTATTATATATTCTATTCCATCATCAATTAGCTTAGGAGTAGGGATAGTTTCAGTTATTTAGTCCAGGTCCTTGTAGAGTCTCATTTCATTATAGGTTCTTCGTAGTATGATGGTTTGGTGACTTATAATTGGTTTGTGTCCTTGAGTATTAGTGTTAATAGCTTAGAGTATGGATAGGAAGTATTGCATATGACTGTTGATAATTGAATATAGATGAGAAACCCTAGGGTGATTAATAAGTGTTAAGGTAGGAGTTGCCCCTAGTGCCAGAATAAGAGGAGTACCCTAGTAGCAATAGCCAGAGTATTTCAAGTGTTATAGAGGTTTAGGTACCAATATTTTAAGTAACTAGTTAGATGAGGGACATAAGTAACCTAGTATAGGAGTACCATTCAAGTATCATACAGAGGAGTTAGTGCCTTGTATAGACATTGTCAAGACTTGGGTAGACACCCTAGAGAGAGTATTATAGATAGACAAATGTATCAATAGGGTGCGTGATTACGGTGTGCACCAGTGTTCATCGCAAGAAGAATGGTTAAGTAGTGTAAGGCGATAGAGAAACTGAAACTGATATAGGGTTTATTTTAAATTTTCTAAATGAATTATTTTCAAAGAATAATTTTTATCATTAGATTTTCTTTTCGTGACTTTGATTTCTGGAGCGTCAGAGATGTCAATCTCTGGAAATTTTCTTCGTAAGTTTGTAGTAGACAAGACTATCTTCATTTTGATGAATCATGTCCCACTCAAACTTGTTCCCTTGTACTATTTTTGCATCACCCAACTTCCGGGTCAAATTAGGCCAATTGACCATTTCCCCACTTTTATTTAGGATTATCATATACACATTTTCAGGACTTCTAATTTAGGAGCACAAGACTAGTTATTTTCTCAAAACCAACTTTACATGCATGATCTAGTCAAGACACCCTACACTCATGACCTTCGTGTCCCACTCAGACACTCTATTTTGTGCTTTATTTTTATCGTGACACAAGATCCAATCTTGATTCACCCTACGAAGTCATATTTATTTTCGACTCGAATTGGAGACACCATTTCGACCCAAAATATGGACACGACCCACATTAAGCCTACTACCCACATGACACTTGTGTCTCATTCAATTGAACCCCGCATGCTACTTATTTAACCGCATTCTTTTGAGGCAGTCAATAGAAGGTATTATCCCGTAAAATGTAGTATAGTATCCTGGATAGTGTGCCAGTAAGTTGAGTTTGCCATAGCTGAAACCATATTATACGATAGTATTATAATTGGTAACCCATTGTAGATAGTTCTTCTGTTATCATGATAATTATCAGTTTTTGTTATTTTGTTTAATGATAACCTGTCTTACAACCTTTAGTGATTCTTTGGTTTTCACCTACCTTTTCGGTATGGCACCCGTAACCAGAGCCCGTCGACTGAGAGCAGCTACAATTTCGGACAGGGTTGGTGGCTTACTTTCACCTCCTACTGCTCAAGAGGTAGTGACCCCTCCGGCTAACTAGGGGGTAGTTGCACCACCTTCCCTTGAGGAGGTGGTAGCAGCCTCACCAGAGAGTTTTCCTACCATTCAAGAGAGGGCTGCAGTTTCGTCCGAAACTCAGAGTCTTCCTCCGCCTCCTCCTCTGCCTCCTGGAGTGGTGCCTCATACCATATACACGGGAGCTTTGCCCATTGATGGAACTCATATATCTGGACTCCTTCGGGACGTGTTAAAGACACAGAGAGTTCAGACAGAGATCTTAAGGGAGCAGAATCAGAGGATCCGAGAGCTGAGAACCTAGTGCATTCTCGAGGAGAAGAGTCTAGTTCCAAGAAAGTGAGGAGCAGTATCCTCCCTGGGCCTCAGAAGTGCCCAAACTTTCAGCCTATGTCGTATATTCCAGTTTGGATTCCTGCTTAGCAGAGACCAGTAGAGCGGGTGCTTACCTGTAACTTCTGAAAGAAGTCGGGTGTCACGCCCCGCTCCCGTAGGAGCGATCGTTATCGCTAAGGCGTGATACCATACGAGCCTAGATTGCGCTCGTGCAAGGCAGTTTCATAACAACTGATTATATCGGCGGCGACGGGGTTGTCGCACAGAAGTCCCAAGCAGAAACATTGAACATGCAACAGAAATTTAAAGGCAAAACATAAGTTACTCAAAAGTAATCTTTATTAATATTGAATAATAAGATTACAATAGACGCAAGGCCATGATTACAAGTCTCTCGTGCTCACTTTTCTCTCATTTTACAAGTCACTCTGCTCTCTCTCCTCTCTCAATACAAGTCTTGAACGGCGGATGCTTCGGAGAGGCGATGTCCATACATTATGTCCCGTATAAGTCTTGACTCCACGCGGTCGCACGCTTCGAATCGCCAAAGAACTCCATGCTTCGACGCATCCAAGTGAGCTCCGCACCACGAGCTTCTACCTGCGCCTGAACATGAAAACTATGTGGGTGTCAGTACTCAACTGTACTGGTGGAGTTAGCTTCTCGCCCACCCATACAAAACCAACACGTTAATTTACTTTTGTAAAACAGAAATCCTTTACGATTGTCTTTCTACTCTTGTCTTAGGATCAGTTTCAGGACATAGACTCTCGGCCTATTTAGTGTCGTTAGACCGTCACCGTGCTATTGCACCGATAACTTTCTTACCCTTGCCTCTAGACCATTCTCGTGCTTGCATTGTCAATGCACCGACTCATACTTGTCTTTCGTTCTATACTCTGGGACGTAATGACTTGGTAGTGCCATAAACTCGATTCATGCTTATCTCTGCGGCAGTGCCTCCTCGCTAAGTATTGCCTATTCTTGTGTTGTGACAACGCGGCCGTGCCTCACATTTCTAGGTCGTGCCCTACAAACACCGAGGTCGTGCCTCGCACCCACTTAACCTGATTTTAACACAACTTGCCCTACGGCCCTTTCTCGACTTAACTCGTAACGTGTAATCCAACTTATGGAACCGGTGTTGAGAACTCAAGCACGACGCCTATAACTCGTACCGAAGCACGTGTCTTTACGCATAGCCAAATCTTAGGCTTCATAATACCTTGTGTGCATACCGTGCACGCATTCCATAACTCAACACATATCGTGCTTACACTTCTTTTGTTACGACCAGCACCGTGCATGCGGATTCGCCGCTTAGCACGCTAATTATCTATATGAAAGGCCACTGGCACGACAAGCTATCGTGGACATAGCTCAGGTAGGCGGCGGGTCCTTCGATGCAAGGTAGCTTGCCCCATGGAAAGCCCCCGACTACCGATGCAATACGTGCGCTGCTATAACGTCTACCTCCTAGGACGACTAGGCCCGGTACCCCGGCGTATAACCAGTCTAGACAGAAATCCTTGTCGACATGTTGTCCAATGACCACGCACCTACGAGACATCTAGACTCACGTAAATACATGGCCTAATTTGTTGGTATGACTGGAACTATACTTAGCAACTCGTGCTCTGAACCACACTTTGCATAACGTGCACCAGGACCGCGAGACTCGCAACCGAGGGACCGCCTCGAACTTTTTAACGTGCATAGGAACACGAGACTCCCAACTGAGGGATCGCCTTGAACTTCTTAACGTGCATAGGAATACGAGACTCCCAACCGAGGGACCGCCTCGTACTTCTTAACTTGCATAGGAATGTCTCATACTCTAATGTATTTCGTGCGACACTATCGTCCAAGTCACACTCTATGTGATGAGCCTTAAGACCGTTGGAACGAATGGCTATATGCAGCCGTAGAACCGTGGGACCGTGCATACGCTCAACTTGAACAACCATATTCTTTGGGGACCTAAACTCAATGCCATAAGCCGTGCGATACAACTTAGTTCGTGGGACGATCAAGGCTACGCCGAGCCTTGCAATCGAGGAAACGTGCAAGCTTTATCGAGCATCTAGGCAGGCGACGCCTATGACTTAGACTAACTCATAGTTTGTGACGAATACCAACTTTTCCTTCTCCCAAGCCACGGGATGAAGGACCGAGTGTCATTTTCAAAGCACGCCGTGCACCAACTCTAATCCGACTGTGGGACGTTTTCCATGTTCTAAACTCGATTCGACATGTCGGGATTATTCTCTTAGCTATGTGGATTCGTCTCTTTTATTATTAAGCCTACTTGTGTAAGTTGAAAATATGTGATTTATTATGTGAAGGCTGAGATGAGGAAAGTTCACCGAAACTACCCCACTTGAGTGAACGGTCGCCTTGACCGAGCGATGTCTTCGAGCAGCCGTTGCAAGGCTAAGTCCGAACGCCGTCGGCATTTCGATTCTTCCGATTGACTGAGCGGGACGGGACACTACATCATACACCACTCAAAAAAAGTTTCATCCTCAAAACTTACTGAGTATACTTATCGGCTTATAACTTGATCCAACATCCTACGTTTCTCGCACACACTACACCTACGCGTTCCCTCAATCCGAGCCTCGCTCGTGCTATCGCTAACTTAGTCGTAAGGCACACCAACCGATCAACCAACATTCGAACTCGTCTTAATTTAATGATCGCGTTACCATCGACATTTCTTCGAAACTCACGATTTCAAAATTCTCGACACTTTCCCGTTCCTCAAGTCTCACTTGATTCAACGTATCACTTAGTTGGATCGTGCACATATTCTAGGCGTCCCCAAAATACATGCATTTCAACCAAGCCTCGTGATAGAGAATCCGCCATCACCACTCGAGTTGGATCGTGCACATATTCGGGCGTCCCTGATATACGTGCATGTCAACCGAGCCTCAAGAGCGGTGCCTCCACAAATCCTATCGCTTCGTGCCGGAACGTCTGCCTAACCGCTAGGCTACGTCTTTAGGCCAAGGTCAAACCGTCAGTATTGGAATCATAGTTCCCAAACAACAATATCAATACTGACCCCATCGTAAGGTCAAACCAAGTTGATAGTACGGGATTTTCTACCCAAGCTCGTATCACACCGATTTCTAAACTTCGAGCATCGATTCCCAACGCACATCCCAATATTCATCGCACGGTGTCCGAGTCATTCAGTAAAGCCATCCTATGATAACTCACGTTCAACCAATCCTCGATAAGAATATATCGCTCGTTCATCAAGCCATTTCGCATCGTCTATCTCTTCGAACACGTTCGACATTAGTTCGCCTATCATTCATTCTCAAATCAAGCATGCTATGACACAATTCATCTCTAAACCATAATTCATATTTCATGTTTCCGAAATCATCTATTCTAATTCACGTAATCGATCACAAGGTCGTCTGACTTAACAATATGCCACGCTCCGATCTCACGCGAGTCCGAATTTTTATGGTGGGCATGAAATCACCATGCAACGCTCCCACGGAATAATCGTTCTCATCGGGGCGTAACACATGTTTTGGGTCTAGACTAAATCATTCTCGATGCGCGGATTGGACCTACACAATCCTCAAGTTTTATTCGATTATCATTCAAAAGTCCTAACATCCACAAATTTGCCTTCGCATCAAACCAACAAGTCGAGACAATCAAAGTTGTCGCGTCCTGATTTTCCAAGTTCAATCATTCCCGCGACATGAATCACCATGTCAGCGCTCACGCGGAACGATCGCCCCTAATTCGATGCAACGCATGTGCGAGGCTAGAGTTGCGCACGCACAAGACAAGATTGTCGATGTTGTGATTATTTGCGTAACCATCAAGACACGATCATATTCACCAACATTCATTTCAACTAAAATCCTAAGTATTACATCCATTCAGAACGATAACACTTACACGATCGTCATTCACCGTGTCAGATTACCCCCGAGTTATCGTATATCGATCTTTGATATGCCTCAATACCATCGATGATATGCGTAACCTGACGATCTTCTTTTGTAACGAATTTTGAATCGTACGAATGATGCTAGCGTCCAACTGGATGATCTCCTCGACATTCAACATCAAGTTCGATCATTATCCCCCGAATCCTTTACAAGATCAATTCGTTCAAATCCAAAATCATGTATCGTTCATCCGTCTATCATAAGTCATCGACCAACATATTTTCTCAACTTGTATCATTCTTTGCTAACTCAATCATCGAACGACATCCATTCCAATCCTCAGAGTCATTTTCAAACATTTGAATCAAACTTTTTATGCACACTATCTTCCTGTCATGCTAACTTTTCGTATACGATCCGTATCAATTTCTTCAATCAAGTTATCCATTCGCTACACCTTAACTTTTTCTCGATTCGATTTCACCTACTCAATCATTTTCACATTTTATACTCGCGCAATCCTCAATCTTTCGCTCGAATGATTTCCAAGACGGACCATACAATACTCAGGATTCGAGCCATCCGATCTAGTCCAAATCATGTTCGCGTTATTCGCTAAGACATGTTTCAGATTCGTCCGACGAATCTCTAGCGTAATTGCTCATGTCGTATCGACGCACTAAGTCGTTCGCACTATTTCTCAAAATTTAAACAAATCTTCCGTGTACGCCTAAGCGTTAGTCCGATAGCGTTCCTATCGATATACACTCCAAGTGTATCTTTGTTCCCGACCAAGCGATACTTAATATTGTTTGCAACTCGTTTGTACCAAAAGGTTGAGGTGCGCGATACGCGGCACAACTTAGCCAAAAGGCCGTACGCATAACCATCCCGTACAGACTATATTCCGAGTTTGTATGCTCACTTTCTAAGGTTGACGTAGGACTATTCGGCACATACGCAACTTTGCTAACATTAGCACATGATTTCTATCAACTCAAGGTTGGCACCGTTCGGCCCAAAGGCCTACTGATGCGTTCGATTGAACACATGTACGAGCTTTTGAAAATATTAGACTTATTGTATGGACATCCCATGGGACAATTGAGAGAGAGCGCACCAACGATATTTGTAGCGCCCCGCTTTCGATAGGCGACGGAACTTCATAATATGCTTGTGCCGAGTCAGATCGGCCGGGAACTTAGATGGCCATTGTCACGCCCCAGAACCAGAATACTGGAGAGCGGGGGCGAACATAGCCAGCTACGTATATTGAAATGAAGTCCATCTCGCTATACGGTCACGGCTGTCTAGATATGAGGGTTTACTACAAGCCATCAGTCTCTTAAGGTCGAGCCTACTGTCTCAATCTCAAGCAAATAATATAATTACAAGATGTTTGACCACCAAATATACAATAAAAGGCGTCCCAAATATTACATATCAGCTGATCATGAAGCTAGTCGTACAAAATGCTAGGACTAGCAAGAGTTAAGTCATACATGATCAACCCTAGGATTTGTTAATCATGTTTACAGCCCGTAGGCCGACAGTAAGTAAAAGTGCATCGAGCTAACAGGTGCTCGTCGGCTAAACGCCTCAAAAGAATAATTTTTACAACAGAGTGAGCGAAACAAAATAGAAAACCCACTCGTAGCCCGGGTTCCTTCTAGTCGCCACCATCGGACTGGAGGTTCGGTAGATCCTCGGGTGCTGCTCCGAAATCTGGCCACACAAAACCAGCTGGATTAAACCCCAGAAAGAGCAAGTGCCACAAGGGAGGCCACAAAATAAGAACAAAAGCCAGCATATCAGAACATAAGAAAATGAAAGAAAAGTACAAGTAATAAAGAGAACGTCAGGACAATAAACGACTAGGGACGTGGAACCATTCTGGGAGCCAGGTTACAACCCGTAAACCAAACAAGGACCGGGGTTATAACCCCTCGCCTGAATATCTCCCTGTCCGTACCCAATTATTGTTAAATCAAGTAAAACAATCATGTTCAGGAGTACCAGGGTACAGGGACTAGACAAGACTTAGACAGAGCTAGACATCATTCATTCAGAAGCGGCCAAGCAATTACTACGGCTTACTACTTTAACTAACTAGGGTTGTCACAAGCCTAATTACTAACAAGATGCAATGAGAATTTCCCAGTCCCAAGCCCTGCAGACCATCCAGTTATCCTTCCGCGGGTTGAGAGTATGGTTGGGTACATCGCCCCGGAGACGATATACCCTTAGGTGACTTAGAGGGTGCAACACATGACAGTGCGCTGGAAATGTGCTCTACTCGTCGGCAAGCTACAAGTCCAATTAAGAGCGCCCAGATAACGAGATTGCCTGTGACTGGAAATTCTCCATGAGCTATAGTTTGATCTAGTCATTAGCCTAATCCATATTCAGTATGAATTCCTGACCGTGGGAACCAGGGAGTCACGCCCTAGACATGATGCAAGACAAGACAAGTGGATTCCACAAGCAAGCAAGCAGGAACACCCACGGTGTCAAGTTGATTATACGAGTCAAGTTAGCCGTCGCAACAGCATCAAGATAAATCATGTCAGGGTACTTATCAGGAGTGCGCCACGACGAGCCACTATCATGTCAGGTTGGTCATGTCAGGAGTGCACCACTACGGGTCACTGTCGTGTTATGCTAGTTCCTTGTCATACCATGTCATGTACAATAGTCATTCCAAACATATTATGTAAAATCAAGTTCATGACAAAAGGCGTAAGGATATAAAATGGGCGTAAAATATCTAATAAAATATCAATATACAGGGCTATAGAAGAGCCAAGCTTAAGAAAAAAATAAAACCAAATCTCCATGATTGGACAGATTGTGCAAGGGTCCCTGGGGTCGGGTTGCGCAGGAGTCAAGTGCGCCAGGGGCCAACTGCGCAGGAGTGAGCTGCGCAAAAGTCGGCTTGCGCTGAGCTGGTTGGCTTAGGGGTCAGATTGTGCAGGGATCAATTGCGTAGGGTGCAAGTTGCACAAGGATCAATTGCGCAGGGTACAGGTTGCGCAGAATCAGATGGCGCAGCGGCCAATGGCGCAGGGACGTGCGCGCAATCGGACAGCGGCCAGGGCTGAGCGGTCAGCGACCAGCGCTAAAGAGCGCAACGCGGGGGAAGGTTGCGCGGTTCAGCACTGCGCTAAAGAGCGCAGGCTGGAGTCTTCTTCTCCAGGCCGAGAGCAAGTCCAAGAACACTAAAAACTTCTAATCTTTATAACTTGGCCAAATCAAAACCAAATCTAGATTTTCAAAGGTCTAACTTGGGTAAAATTGAATTCTCTTCCACATGGAAGCATCAAAACAAGCAAAAATCAAAGTTTAATAGATCAAAACCAAGAATTTCTGAAAATAATTAAAACCTAGATCTAGAAAAATGGAAGCTCCAAATCCAAAAATGTCAAGTTCTAATGTTGATCTCCATGTCCTAATCTAGCTAATGGGCAAATAAAACGTGGTACTTATTTGATGGCAAGGTGCACTTGCCTATGGTGTTGGTGAGTTGTGTAGAGGAAGGAAGAAGGAGATGGAGAAAATAAATAAAAGTAAAGAGGAGAGAGAAAAGTTAGGTGGGATTTAATGGGGGTGGTTGTGGTGTGTTGGGGGTGGAGCATAGGCTAAGGTGTTCTAATGCATATTAAACCAAACCAACCAAACCAATTCTCCTCCAAAAAATAAAACCAAGTCATGTCAAAACTCGTTTTACGAGAAAGCTAAAAATCTGCAAGCCGAGCCAAAATACAATTACAGGCCAGAATCTGAGAAAATAAAATACAGGTCCGAAATACATGCAGGCTTAAATCAAAATATACGCTCTGAGATATGGGTGTTACAGCCATCTGACTCGATCGCTAAGCTTGGTAAACGATAATGCCTTGCGGCATTGATTCAAATCGATTTGGACGGAAGTTACGAGAATCGATCCAACTAATGGAATGACTTCTGTTGGAATAAGTCCTAGATGCAACGGGCTGGATCTCGGCGAGTGAGCTCTCTATAAGAGTCCCTTCAACGAGACCGGACCGTTGTATGGTTTTCGTGGAGCTTTGCCGCTGGGCTTGATTGAAGTGCTTTCGTGTCGTTTTCATGGATGCAATTACAAATTTCGATGCAAGGGGAAAAGAAAGAAATCTAACAAAGTGTTGGTGCCATTGCAGGAGCTCGCGTAACTAAAGCTTGACGTTGCGTAGAGCTTCGACGACCGGCACGAAGCAAAGTAATCGGTGGGTGATTCGACCCTTCTTTTCTACTCTGTCCCGCAAACTTATTCCTTGCCTCGAATTCATTCAGATCGAACGATGCCAAGTTAATTGCATGCCAATCCACTAAGGTCAAGAACTCGAGAAAAACGTATCAATTTTGAGTAATCTACTCTGAAAAATATAAGTTTCTCACATAAACGGAAAACTTTAAGGTTCTAGTAAAAAGATAGACTATTTCACGTGCTACAAAATAATGTAAAACGTTAATCATGGGTTATGACACCTCGGACAATTTGGTACCTACGGGACACTAAATCGGTGTACGGCTTTGGAGAAAATGAATCGTTGCATGAGTTACGAGAAATAATAATGTCGTTCGATACTATCTGCGCTATACGAAACGGTTTGCATATATTAAACTGTTCGTACATAGGCATGGTCATGGACAGCTTGTGCATAAGTTCATTTTCCTCGAAACGGTATCCGGGGCATCGGAACCGATTCGTCCTAGGGGAAATAATTTATCGTGCTTCGGCGTGAGGCATGCGGGACCTTCAGTAAGGCTTACAACCTAGGCTGAATGGGTAGCGTTGCATGCCAACTTCGATTAAGTCCCTAGTGGTACGTAGCACCAATGACAGCATATAAGATAGTTGCATGCTCACTTATTGTCTTATGCAGGTGTAAATATTATCTCTGTTTTCATGCAGGGACGAGCACGGCCATGGTAAGAAATATGATAAACTGCGATGTTATACTGCATGCTTTATTACTCAGAGACGACTATCGAATATGAACTGAATTCATGTAGTTCTAATAGAAATACAACTCTAAAGCATGCCTACCTTAACAATCAGAGTCGGTTTAGACGAGTTGGTTCGTCTCGTCCACTTAGCAAGTGTGCTAATCCCCTCCCCCAATTTCCCCAGGTGCGGCGGGAGCTCTAACCTAAATTGAAGCTGAAGTGCGAAGAGGCGTTTTGAAGCTCTTCCTATGCTGAAGTATTTTGAAGCCAATTCAAGTCGACGGCTTATGTATAAAGGGGCAAATGTATGGGACGGCAAGCGTAGTTCAGGCAACTTGTCGAGTGTATTTCTTTCTGTTTTCAATCAATGTAGCCGCAATGGCATCCAATGTAATTACGACTTGCCCTTCGTTGCAAGCTATGAATGAAAAGCATTTCTATCTTCCTATACTGCGTCTTATATTCTGATGTGATTTGTGAAGTTTTAACTTGGCGTATTAATATACAATTCAACGTAACGTTCTTGCCTTGTACGAGTGCAACTCTAGACTCGTATAACATCACGCCTTAGCGAGGACGATCGAATCGGCAAAATTAACATCGGGGACGAACGTTGCCGACTCGAGGCGTGACAATATCAACTTGCGGAAGCAACACTCAGAGTTTGCAGAAAACAACGGATTTAAAGAATTCAATCGAAAGTCCAAGGACGTAAAGTTGTGCTCTGATACCATTATGTCACGCCCCGCTCCCGTAGGAGCGATCGTCCTCGCTAAGGCGTGATACCGTACGAGCCTAGATTGCGCTCGTGCAAGGCAGTTTCATAACGGCCGATTACATCGGCGACGACGGGGTCGTCGCACAGAAGTCCCAAGCAGAAACATTGAACATGCAGCAAAAATTTAAAGGCAAAACATAAGTTACTCAAAAGTACTCTTTATTGATATTGAATAATAAGATTACAATAGACGCAGGGCCATGATTACAAGTCTCTCGTGCTCACTTTTCTCTCATTTTACAAGTCACTCTGCTCTCTCTCCTCTCTGAATACAAGTCTTGAACGGCGGATGCTTCAGAGAGGCGATATCCATACATTATGTCCCGTATAAGTCTTGACTTCACGCGATCGCAAGCTTCGAATCGCCAAGGAACTCCATGCCTCGACGCATCCAAGCGAGCTCCGCACCACGAGCTTCTACCTGCGCCTGTACATGAAAACTATGTGGGTGTCAATACTCAACTGTACTGGTGGAGTTAGCTCCTCGTCCACCCATACAAAACCAACACGTTAATTTACTTTTGTGCAACATAAATCCTTTACGATTGTCTTTCTACTCTTGCCTTAGGATCAGTTTTAGGACATAGACTCTCGGCCTATTTAGTGTCGTTAGACCGTCACCGTGCTATTGCACCGATAACTTTCTTACCCTTACCTATAGACCATTCTCGTGCTTGCATTGTCAATGCACCAACTCATACTTGTTTTTCTTGCTATACTCTAGGACGTAATGACTTGGTCGTGCCATGAACTCGATTTGTGCTTATCTCTGCGGCAGTGCCTCCTCGCTAAGTATTGCCTATTCTTGTGTTGTGACAACGCGGCCGTGCCTCACATTTCGAGGTCGTGTCCTACAAACACCAAGGTCGTGCCTCGTACCCACTTAACCTGATTTTAACACAACTTGCCCCACGACTCTTTCTCGACTTAACTCGCAACGTCTAACCCAACTTGTGGAACCGGTGTTGAGAACTCAAGCACGACGCCTATGACACGTACGAAGCACGTGTCTTTATGCATAGCCAAATCGTAGGCTTCATAATACCTTATGTGCATACCATGCACGCATTCCATAACTCAACACATACCGTACTTACACTTCCTTTGTTACGACCGACATCGTGCATGCGGATTCACCGCTTAGCACGCTAATTATCTATATGAAAGGCCACTGGCATGACAAGCCATCGTGGACATAGCTCGAGTTGGCGACGGGTCCTTTGATGCAAGTTAGCTAGCCCCATGGAAAGCCCCCGACTACCCATGCAATACGTGTGCTGCTATAACGTCTACCTTCTAGGACGACTGGGCCCGGTGCCCCGGCGTATAACCAGTCTAGGCTGAAATCCTTGTCGACAAGTTGTCCAATGACCACGCACCTACGAGATATCTAGACTCAAGTAAATACATGGCCTAATTTGTTGGTATGACTGGAACTATACTTAGCAACTCGTACTCTGAACCACACTTTGCATAACGTGCACCAAGACCGTGAGACTCCCAACTGAGGGACCGCATCATACTTCTTAACGTGCATAGGAATGCGAGACTCCAAACCGAAGGACCGCCTCATACCTCTTAACATGGATAGGAATGCGAGACTCCCAACCGAAGGACAGCCTCGAACTTCTTAACGTGCATAGGAACGCGCGACTCCCAACCGAGGGACCGCCTCGAACTTCTTAACGTTTATAGGAATGCGAGACTCCCAACCGAGGGACCGCCTCGTACTTCTTAACGTGTATAGGAATGTCTCATACTCTAATGTATTCCGTGCGACACTATCGTCCAAGTCACACTCTATGTGACGAGCCTTAAGACCGTAGGAACGAATGGCTATATGCAGCCGTAGAACCGTGGGACCGTGCATACGCTCAACTTGAACAACCAAATTCTTTGGGGACCTAACCTCATGCCATAAGCCGTGCGATACAACTTAGTTCGTGGGACGATCAAGGCTACGCCGAGCCTTGCAATCAAGGAAACGTGCATACTTTATCGAGCATTTACGCGGGCGACGCCTATGACTTAGGCTAACTCATAGTTTGTGACGAATACCAACTTTTTCTTCTTCCAAGCCACGGGACGAAGGATCGAGTGTCATTTTCAAAGCACACCGTGCACCAACTCTAATCCGACCGTGGGGCATTTTCCATGTTCTAAACTTGATTCGACACGTTAGGATTATTCCCTTAGCTATGTGGATTCGTCTCTTTTATTATTAAGCCTACTTGTGCAAGTTGAAAACATGCGATTTATTATGTGAAGGCTGAGATGAGGCAAGTTCACCGAAACTATCCCACTTGAGCGAGCGGTCGCCTTGACCGAGCGATGTCCTCGAGCAGCCGTTGCAAGGCTAAGTCCGAACGCCGTCGGCATTTCGATTCCTCCGATTGACTCAGCAAGATGGGGAACTACACCGGGGCATGTAAGGATCAACAGTAGGAAGAGGAAGGAATTGTGCCTATTTTGTGGGTTAGCTACACACCTGATGCGAGACTGTCCAAGTGGGCCCTTCCTAGCTAAAGCCCCGGTTCAGGGAGGGAGTCCCAGCCAATAGACCGGGTTGGAGGTAAGCGACTAAACTAGATGTTGGTTGTTTCTTGAGATAAATTAGAGATGATAACTAGAACTGTAACCTTATATGCGAATGATTTTATTTGCAATAGAATTTATGTAGAAGAGTAGAAATACAAGTGTTAACTCTAGGAGCTAGTATCATATCATGGTAGGTGAACATATAGTAGATCAAGTATAGACTTTGGGTGGCTCGGGATTGACAGCGGCATTGGGCTGATAGCCACTGGAGACCGTTAGAGTTCGAGGTTAGTATCAGTTTTTTTGTTTGTGATTGTTTGCTTTAGAGTCCTGTATTGAGTCTTATTTTACGTCTAGGCTGGCGATATGGTGTTCCTGAGGATTTCTCCGACATGAGGCACGATTCGTTTTGGCCGAGGCGGGAAGCTTAGTCCGCACTTCATCGGACCTTTAACTATTCTTGGAACGGTCGGTGCAGTGGCCTATCGACTAGACTTGTCGCCTACGCTCGAGGGAGTTCATAACGTATTCCTTGTGTCGTAGTTGAGGCGGTACGTGGCAGACCCTAGTCACGTATTGGATCACTCCGAGTTAGAGGTGGGGCCTACTCTCCGCTATCCAGAGCAGCCTGTGGAGATTCTGGGTCGTCGGAAGAAGGTGCTCCAGAACCAAGTTATTCTTTTGGTTCATGTCGCATGGAGGCATCACTCTCCAGGTGAGTCTACCTGGGAGAGAGGACGAAATACGGGAGCGTTACCGTTATCTCTTCGAGCCTTGAGGTATTTTTTTCCTTGTTCTTGCTAGTGTTATTGTGCTAGTTTGCTCTAGTTTCGAGGACGAAATTTTTTTTAGGAGGGTAGATTTGTCACCCCCACTTTTATGAATAGGGCTAATATAGTAATTTATATTATTTTATTATTTTAATATTATTTAAATTATTATTGTTAGTGTTTTTACATTATTAGCTAAATAGGTATTTTGTGGATATAGATATATATATGTTCAATAAGTTTTATTATCAAACTTTTAATATATTAAATAAATATAGATACAGAATATTTATTTTTATTTTTAGAAATATTTTAGAATTTTTTTGGTATTTATTTCATTTTATGATATATATATATATATATATATATATATATATATATATATATATATATATATATATATATATATATATATATATATATATATATATATATATATATATGTATGTATATATGTATGGTTGTATATATAATGTATATATATATAAGAAATAAATAAATAAAGAGAAAGAATAGTAAGAAAAAAAAGACAAAATAGAATAGGAAGTCAAAATTTAAAATCAAAGCAAACACCAACACAGCAGCCACAACACAAACACGCGCACACACCCACAGCACCCCTAAGCCGACCCATTCCTTTTCTTTTTCTTTAAACTGAACGAACCCCCCCCCCCCCCCGACCCTTAATATATAATTCGTAAGAGAGAGAGGGAGAGATTTTTATTGAAACCCTAACCCAAACCCAGCGTCGACACCCCCGTCGCCTTCCCGACCACCTGGACGACCACCACGACCCCCGGAGGGCGTCGTAAATCGCCGAACGCGCGTAGTGTCGACAGCGCCCAAGCAGCAAAGTACCTATCTTCCCCGTCTCGTTTCTACATGCATACTCGATCAAATCGAGATCCGTAAAATTCTACGTGTAGACAACCCATACATCTTTAATCCTCTTCAAATAGTTCGTACCGATTCGCATCATGTACGACGAAAAATGATTTCCAAAATCGAGAAAAACTTGATTTATTGAACGTTAGAAACTGTCCCGAAACCCCAACTTTGTGGCCGATTTGCGACCAGCGTATTGCTAGTTTTCACAATCGGTCTGAAAAGACTTGTAGACAACATATAGGAGATCAAAACCCTTCATGTAGATTTAATTTTTATGCATTATACAGAAAGTTATTGGTTTGTGAAGATTGAGAAAAAAATGGTTTTCAAAACTGAAATTTTAGAAAAATATCCAGATACGCCGTCCTTTCCGTCAATCCGGACGACGTGGTCGCGAATCGAAAGTATCAAAAGGTGCGTATCGACTTCGTGGACGTGCGGGCTTTGACGGAATTCAAATTGGTCGCGTGTGCACGACGAATTTGATGCGTATTCATCAAAATTTATCGTATCGACCTTTTTGTAAATTTGTCAATTACTTTGTGCACGCTCGTCATATCGAGATGAAACTTGCGCCAACAGGACCATATCATTTTTTTGGTCCTGTATATCTAGTTTGGTCCGATTCTGAGAAGGTCGACCGGAACGCTATTTTGGCGGTCCCGTGACCCGATCCAACGGATAAATTTGTGCACGGCCCACCGGAATCCAACTTTAGAAATACGGTTGGGTTCGTTTCGTCAAATTGGACCTTTAGACATGTAGTTTGATAACTTCAAAGACCGTAGGTTCTGGCACATTTTTTGGTACAAAGTGGGTCCAACGATGGACACCATTTTGAACCGAAATTACCGTTTTGCCCCTGTGTCTAGAATTGGACTTATGGGTAAGCATTTTTAGCTAATTTGACCATTCTGAGAATGTTGGTAATGTCTGTTTCAGCATTAGGAGACTGTTGTGCGAGTTGACCGTTCGTGGCTCATTGAGTGGGTTGTAGTTCGATTTTTTCAGCTCAGGACAGCATGCAAGTACATTCTCTGATAGTTTTCATTACTTTGATATCTACTATATCTGATTCAGTTGTAGAGATATACTTGATTCTCGACACAAGGATACACGGACTCGTATACGTGAATCTTGACATGAGATGTCATTCCTGGTTTACCTGGTATATGAGTACATTATTCAATATTGTTTCATGTACTTGTATAGACACCGATTTAGGAGTGGGCTGGCCCCCTGCTCTTTGAATCCCGTGTCATAACCTGTCATATCTGGATTTATTATACTACTCGAGGATAGGGAGTTATTAGAGGTTATGTGATCATTACATCCACTTGTTTATTACTTGTGCATAGCTCCACCCTCACCACACGTAGGGTGTAGCTTGACCTTATGCTACCTGTGCATAGCTTTCCATTTTGGCCGGCCTGATCCCTATACTATTATACTACCTGTGCATAGCCAGTCAAATAGAACAGCCTGATCTTGACCCAAGCCGATCACATAACGCTCTAATATCTCATGGTACTTTCTTTTTATGTTTACATCATACCTCAGATACTTTACACTGTTTATATTCCAGTTTTATCTTATATCTCACATATGACATGATATCCAGTTCTCTTGTACTATTTTACTTTTAGTCTTGATATTTTATCTTGTATTTCATTATAATTGTCTCTTATAGTATTTTTTAATTCACATGGAACTGTTGTTAGCATTTGTACTTGCTCATATCCTGACAAGATAACCTCCATTATTTTTTAGAGGATTTAGATGCAGATTATCTGACCTACTATGGGTTTGGCATCGATGGAGCCTACGACCAGGACCAGCCTGTGGACCCGGTGCTCATAGAGGACGCACTATCATGTCCCGATTCGTAGAGTCATTTATTCACATATTTTATCTCTTGGAATCGATCGTCCTCGCTTGGGCGTGATGCCGTACAAGTCTGGTGTTGCACTTGTAAAAGGCAAAGATGGTACATAATCGATTATCTTCAAATATGAACACATCGCAGCGGTAGAAGCAGACAAATTAAAGTTAATAAGGACAATCTTTCTTATTGAATAGAAACACATCAGTTTCTTTATAGCAGCGGAGATAAAAGGATAACTTGAAGTCTCACAGAGATATACAGAACTTTATTCTCTTTATTGATAATTGAAGAAGAGTACAAGTCTTGTATTGAAGTACAATGCTTACATCACATCTCACTTTACATTGAAAGCCAACTGAACAATGCTATACAGCTTACATCTGATACTTTGATACATTGGATTACAACTCGATATACCAACTTGGCCTACAACTCACTAGTACAACTGATTACAATGTTCCATACATTATGCCCTTTATAAACAGAAGACATCATCTTGTACAAGGAGAACTTCTGTATGTCCAACAAATCTTCGATGCCGCGGGACCAATCAAGCCAATCTTCGTGTGTAGAACATCCCAAGCATGAGCACTTGCCCACAAAAATGTGGGTCAGCACATTATCTATGTACTAGCGAGCAGAATCCAACCCACTCGCCTAAACCAACACTAACTGGTCGATTTTAGCATGCATTTAATAGAATGATCTTTCTACTTGGGGCCTAGCATCAGTTTACAGTTCATGGACAATAATCATAGTGAAGCATGTAAACATATTCTTAGCAATATTCATGTGGACATATCATTTTAGCATTCTTGGTGTTATCATGCAACGACATCATTGAGACATACTAGTTGTTATCATAAAAAGGCATCATTGAGGCATCGTTAACATTAATATCTTAAAAATGTTATGACATTTCTCACTTCAAGCATCACTTAGCATGTATGTCTTATTTGAGCAACGGTTATCGCAAGTGATCTTTCTAGCATACTGAACTTAACATATTAAGAAGGTTCTCATATTGAAAGACTACACATAGCATCATTTACTTGGCACGTTAAGCACGCAAGTTAAACCAACACATATATCGAGTATATCATATTTAAGTGATTCATTACCGATAGCCGACTCCCTCGTACCTGCATCAAATACAGGTTAGCAGATATACTTACTCTGCCTGCATAAAACATTCATTAGCATGCATCCTGACTAAATGGTCACTGGTGTTTAACCATACGGACGTTGCCATATAGGTCTTCATTGGTAATACGATGACTCCAGAGAAGGTTGCTAGCCCCAAAGCATGTCTCACAAAACCCGTGCCCCTACTGGCACGCCAATGTTTCCTCCTAGGCCGGATCGGTCGCCCTAACGTCCCGGGGTACCGTCCGAGAAAACATATCCCCATCTCTTATGCATAAGTTGTCCTATGACCATGCGAATGCGTGTCCGACTCAATCGTGAACATAAAATGCATGGTGAAATATTGAAGTAAAGACAACAGTGCATCATCATTCATCTCATTCAAGTCATGTTCAATGACTTATTCATTCCCAATATTACCATCATTTCATTTGGTGATCTCAACGATCCCAAGCCTCATCAATTCTCATTATTTGTTTCATTGCAATATTTCTCATTATGTTCCTTCTAAGGAGGAACAACAGCATTCATTCATTTCGAAGGGACCTATAGCATTTCATTCATTTCATAGGAACAATAGCATATTCAATTCTTTTCTCATGTATCATTCACGCAGCATCTCATTATTCAAGTGATTCATTCATTTCATCAACATTAAGCATGAGGGACATTCTTAATTCATTCTCAGGCATCAAGTTACATTAGCAGTTCGAGTGTTATTCGTTCCGCAGTTCAATATTCATGTGTTATTCATTCAATGATTTCCAGCATATGCATCTCTATCGATTTAGCAACTAAAGCATTGCATCATAATTATTCAACATTCAAGGTAAGAGACATTAGGGACATATTCATAGCATCACGTTTTTCTATTTATTAAGCATGCAGAAATATGGAGGAAGGAGGACAGTTCCACTTGCCTGCATAAAAGGGTCTTCTTACTCTGGTTGCACACATTTTCCCTAAGCGTAGCTCCACCAGCGAGCCACATTCCTGATACTTAATCCATCTAGCCAACTAAGAGAGACTGCATCAGTCTTAACTCTCCCGATTCCCAACATAAGTCACGGTCCAACATTTTGATAGCATCCAACAAGCCAACCAAATGCCTCGTGCGGAGCGGGGCATTACATAATATACCACTCAGAAAAAGTTTCGTTCTCGAAACTTAAGAAAACAACTCATCTACTAGATTTACTTAATCACAATGAGTTACTCATTCAGCTTCAATTCAATATTCATTTTAGCCCACTCGGTCATTTCAAAATAGCTATCCATCTGTAACATTTTAATCCATCAATGATTCAATCCATTTTTCTCTTTTTCCAAATACTTATAACTTTTCATTGATTCACCAACATTTTCCTTGCATTCTATCTTGGTCACAATATATCACTTCGTTTGGATCCATACACATATTTCAGGCGTCCCCAAAACATATGCATTTTAGCCAAAGTCCGGGCTACTGCGATAAATTCTTCCCATAATGTTATCTCAGTCGCAATCTATCACTTCGGCTGGATCCATACACATATTTCGGGCGTCCCCAAAACATATATACTTCAGCCAACTTCCATGATAGCGCGATTCGATCAGCCACGATACAACTCTCTTTTCCAAATCCGATTTAGCATCCTTTCAATTGACTTATCACTTTATTCACTTGCCACAATCACTATCTCCCAGGCCACAACACTTAACATCAGGGACAGCTCTCTATCCAAGCATAATAATATTTTTAACATTCGGTTAAGGGTCTAACTTAGAGCCAATCATATCAAACGTTCACAACATGCAATCATATTCTTCCCAAATCCAACAATATTTTTCACCGAGGCAATTCATCTTTTCTAAAAGATATAATCCGACATCACCAACTATCGATTACCCGAGTCAGGGTATAATTCTATGCAACAGTCAAGGTTAACCTAGCTACCCGACTATAGATACCTATCCAACATTTCCGTCATGAGCAGTCAATTCCATCTCATGGAATAATTCACTACTCGATACATACAACTCAAGTCTCATCCCACGATTCTAGTCTTACTATAGGCCGACACATAATCCTCAAGGGTTAAACATCTCTAAGGTTCATATTGAAGCATATACATACAACATATCATTGTTAGGCAGTACTCATCACCATCTCTCGTTTAATGCCACAAGGTCATTCTATGGGTCGCCAACGGCCATCTATTATTCGGTCAAGTCTCTATGGTTAGCTAACCAACAGCTAAACCTAATCATTCAGGTGACTCCCCTAGAGTGGACGGCTACTAGGGATCATATAAATTGCTTATTCTCAAGCCAACAGGCAACCGACAGTTCTAAAGAACTCTACCAAAACCTATGGGTATCAACTCAGTCTGAATAACTAATCGCCATTGTCGGCTATGCCAATAATTGGTCATGCAGCCCACGGTCGCTAGGGTCAAGTCTATCTATCCAGGGTCTTCCTCAAGGAAAATAATTCCCATAGAGGCTCAGTCTAGACTTACCCAACGATCGACTAAGATCGATCTATCAACATTACAGTCAATCCCAACCCGACATACGATTCTCATCGTTCTGATAATCCATCAAGTAAATTCCCAACGATTCAATTTCTATTTCAAATCCTTTGTACACACACGAACCCATAAGCCAAGGCTAACTATTCAAGGGTCATCGATTCCGATAATCTTAACATAACTATGGTATCATAATATTCGATCTGTATGACAGAGTCATACCCCCAAGTCATAAGCCAACAATCTATATCCCAACCAGCAGTCACATATATCGACATTATCCAACACATTTGTAATTTATCAATCCTATTCGTTTCTCAGTCATCAAATTATCTTACGGGCATTCTTAAATCTCATGCAGCAAGGGTCGAGTAGTTTATCCCTTTCAATCCGACAATTCATGTATCAACTAACCATTCTCTATGCAACAAAATTATTCAGGGTTGCTACTTGTTACTTTTCTAATCCCATTAAATTCCTCAGCATACATGCACATAGGCAACGACTATCCTTTGGTGATCTAGATGGGTTAACATCTATTACACCTTAGGGTCAAGGCACAGATCTCTAATATTCCTTTGGTTTACCGATAATATTTCTAAAACTTTCAGCTATGCAACCAACTTTGTATTAGCCACATTTGATTTACATCCAACCAATCGAAGTCAACATTCAGATGTTCTAAGCCACAACATTCTCTAGCCAAATCCATTCATCCATAGCATACTAACGGTCTTACTAGTCTGAGTCATCACTCGACTAAACAATTTCTAACCAAGCCACCAGCTACAATTTTCGACAATCTTGCTACTCAATATAACATCACCGTCAAGGGACACTCGAGTCATCTAGCCGCAATACATGACTCCCAGCTAAGTCTCGACACTACCCAGTACCCACAGATAGTCTCCTTGCTATCCTGTGGAAAGGGTCAACATACATCTCGTTCTGAGGTGGTAGAGGCAATATACCACTCAGAAACGAAGCCATCCTTAAACAATCCCACTCAAATCTATTCCGAACATTCATGATCTACAATGGTCATAATACTTAGCCCACATCTCGGGGTCTTAATATCACAAGCCAACATTCTTAGGGTCTCAAAAGCACTAGCCAGTATACATGAGTCAACTCACCAGTTCCGTTGAGCTCATCAATTACCCCATTCATAATTCATTTCCAACATCACGTGAAATCTCAACTTGTTATAGCATACATAGCAACTTTTCTTTATTTCCACAATTCCAAGCAGCATTCATACTATAGAATACTATGGCATCGAGTCATTGTTGGGTTATTTGTGTCCAAACCAACAACAATCATTCATTCAGGGGCATCATAATGTATATAGACTTATTATATGGAACATCCAGTGAGCAGCCAAGAGGGTCAACGAACTTTCAGACACAACAACATAGGATGATTGCAGAACAATGACAGCATAATCGCGGAAGCAATCTCTGATTTAAATCTCGGAAGCAACGTTGAGTAATCGCAGAAACAACTTTGGTTAACCGTCGATGCAACTTTGATTTGAAATGAATCAAAGAAGAAACCAAGGACGTAAAGTCGTGCTCTGATACCAATTTGTCACGCCCCAATTCGTAGAGTCATTTATTCACATATTTCATCTCTTGGAATCGATCGTCCTCGCTTGGGCGTGATGCCATACAAGTCTGGTGTTACACTTGTACAAGGCAAAGATGGTACATAATCGATTATCTTTAAATAGGAATACATCGCAGCGGCAAAAACAGACAAATTGAAGTTAATAAGGACAATCTTTCTTATTAAATAGAAACACATCAGTTTTTTTATAGCAGCGGAGATAAAAAGATAACTTAAAGTCTCACAGAGATATACAGAACTTTATTCTCTTTATTGATGATTGAAGAAGAGTACAAGACTTGTATTGAAGTGCAATGCTTACATCACATCTCACTTTACATTAAAAGTCAACTGAACAATGCTATACAGCTTACATCTGATACTTTGATACATTGGATTACAACTCGATATACCAACTTGGCTTACAACTCACTTGTACAACTGATTATAATGTTCTATACATTATGCCCTTTATAAACAGAAGACATCATCTTGTACAAGAAGAGCTTTTGTATGCCCAACAAATCTTCGATGCCGCAGGACCAATCAAGCCAATCTTCGTGTGTAGAACATCCCAAGCATGAGCACCTGCCCACAAAAATATGGGTCAGCACATCATCTATGTACTGGCGAGCAAAATCCAACCCACTCGCCTAAACCAACACTAACTGGTCGATTTTAGCAAGCATTTAATAGAATAAAGTTTCTACTTGGGGCCTAGCATTAGTTTACAGTTTATGGGCAATAATCATAGTGAAGCATGTAAACATATTCTTAGCAATATTCATGTGGACGTATCATTTTAGCATTCTTGGTGTTATCATGCAATGGCATCATTGAGGCATACTAGGTGTTATCATAAAAAGACATCATTGAGGCATCGTTAATATTAATATCTTAAACATGTTATGACAATTTTCACTTCAAGCATCACTTAGCATGTATGTCTTATTTGAGCAACGGTTATCGCAAGGCATCTTTCTAGCATACTGAACTTAACATGTGAAGCAGGTTCTCATATTGAAAGACTACACATAGCATCATTTACTTGGCACATTGAGCACGCAAGTTAAACCAACACATATATCGAGTAAATCATATTTAAGTGATTCATTACCGATAGCCGACTCCCTCGTACCTGCATCAAATACAGATTAGCAGATATACTTACTCTGCCTGCACAAAACATTTATTAGCATGCATCCTGACTACATGGTCACTGGTGTTTAACCATACGGACGTTGCCATATAGGTCTTCATTGGTAATACGATGACTCCAGAGAAGGTAGCTAGCCCCAAAGGATGTCTCGCAAAACCCGTGCCCCTACTGGCACGCCAATGTTTCCTCCTAGGCTGGATTGGTCGCCCTAACGTCCCAGGGTACCGTCCGAGAAAACATATCCCCATCTCTTATGCATAAGTTGTCCTATGACCATGCGAATGCGTGTCCGACTCAATCGTGAACATAAAATGCATGGTGAAATATTAAAGTAAAGACAACAGTGCATCATCATTCATCTCATTCAAGTCATGTTCAATGACTTATTCATTTCCAACATTACCATCATTTTATTTGGTGATCTCAACGATCCCAAGCTTCATCAATTTTCATTGTTTGTTTTATTGCAACATTTCTCATTACGTTCCTTTTAAGGAGGAACAACAGCATTTATTCATTTCGAAGGGACCTGTAGCATTTCATTCATTTTATAGGAACAATAGAATATTCAATTCTTTTCTCATGTATCATTCACGCAGCATCTCATTATTCAAGTGATTCATTCATTTCATCAACATTAAGCATGAGAGACATTCTCAATTCATTCTCAGGCATCAAGTTAAATTACCAGTTCGAGTGTTATTCGTTCCGCAGTTTAATATTCATGTGTTATTCATTCAATGATTTCCAGCATATGCATCTCTATCGATTTAGCAACTAAAGCATCGCATCACAATTATTCAACATTCAAGGTAAGAGACATTAGGGACATATTTATAGCATCACGTTATTCTATTTATTAAGCATGCAGGAATAAGGAGGAAGGAGGACAGTTCCACTTGCCTGCATAAAAGGGTCTTTTTACTCTGGTTGCACATATTTCCCCTAAGCGTAGCTCCACCAGCGAGCTACGTTCCCAACACTTAATCCGTCTAGCTAGCTAAGAGAGACTGTATCAGTCTTAACTCTCCCGATTCTAAACATAAGTCATGGTCCAACATCTTGATAGCATCCAACAAGCTAACCAAATGCCTCGTACGGAGCGGGCATTACACGCACAGCCTGTAGTGACTTAGTTTAGCTAGATATTGTCTGGATTATATTCTAGCTTGATACTTTGAGACTTGTAGTATTTATTTTGGATCTTGTGTTATATCTTTAAATTCTGAACTTGTGATTGTGACTCAGCACTATTTCAGACTATTTATTCATCTTGTTTCTTTATCATATTCAGTCCTATCTTTCTTAGATTTATGTGATTGGGTTGTGTTTATATTCTTCCGTACGGAGATGTCTGGTTATATTATTGTGTCTTAGATTCTATATATTCTTGATGACCTTTACAGCGTTCTACCGCCGAGACTGCGGCTGCTGGAATTTTGATTATATCGATTCTTGCTCAGTATTGACTTCCTTGTTCGATCTGTCTTCAGGATGGTGGAGACACGATCACATCGCTCTGGTACAGCAGTCGCTGGAGAGGAGTCTGCCACCTCTCGTCTAGTGCAGTAGCCTGCTGGGACTGTAGCACCTTCTGTTCCTGATCAGACAGAAACGACTGCAGCCATTGGGGGTATGCCTCCACCTGTTCGGAGGACGACCCCAGTCATCCTTGAAATGTTTCAGCAGCAGCATCAGCAGCCACCTGCAGGATTGGTTAATGTTGTCTACCTGTTTTCTTTTGTGGAGAGGATTCTGGAGTCCCACCAGCACCAGCAGCAGCGTCAGACTGCCGACTTCCGTTAGGGTATAGACGAGGCTCACCAGCTGGTCAGGGCGACAGTAGAGATGGTTACCGTACGCCGGGTATTTAGGAGTTTCAGAAGATGCGTCCGAGGGATTTCCTTGGTACAGAGGGCATCCACTATGCGGATGACTGGATAGAGCATATTGAGGAGATATTTCGGCTAGCAGAGATACCAGTCCGACTTCAGATAGAGGCGACAGGCAGCCAGATGCAGGACCTGGCCCGCACCTGGCACCAGACAGACCCCCGAGTGGGAACCGAGGGACAGACTTGGGCAGCCTTCAAGGAGTTGTTCTAGGAGCAGTTCTTTCCAGACGTAGCACTTGGAGGCATAGAGACACAGTTTGAGAGCCTGGTTCAGGGGAGCCAGACAGTCGGGGAATATGCTGGAGAGTTCTGTCGGCTGGACAGATTCATTGAGGACCTGAGCGAGAAGACGAAGGCGGGGAAGTTCCGCAGAGGTTTGATCAGAGAGGTCCGATTATTGACCAAGAGTGACAGGGATACTTTTTTCGCGGAGATCTTAGCAGGAGCTATGGCGGCAGAGGACGACCTAGGGTTGAAGCTGAAGAGGGGTCGGGACTTTCAGGGAGCCAGTAGCAGCGGAGGTCAGGCCAAGAGGCCTCATGTACAGATTCAGCAGACACAGGCACCAGTGATGGTTCGGCAGGTGCAGTATCAGTATCGGGGTCAGGACCCGAAGACAATCAGTTGTTCCTACTGCAGGAAGTTGGGACACACCAGGGAGCAGTGTAGGAAGAGGCTGAGGGTTTGCTATTTCTGTGGGTCTGAAGCCCACCAGAAGATGGATTGTCCCATTGCACCTCCTTTTTAGGGAGCTAGGCCACATGTAGCTCAGCATCAGAGGGGTGGATCTTTCGCGATGGTGGTCGAGGAGACCGACGCTACAGGTGACGGGTTAGCAGGTTTGACCTTCTTGTTCTTCTCTCCCACCTCCATGTGTGATTTCCATTAGTACCTGTCAGGATATTCTTGTGATATGCTAGATAGCGTAGTTACCCTGCTCGAGACTGTGGAATCACGACCAGTATGACTGAGTTTGCATGTTATCCTTCGACCTTATTTAATTAGGGGTTTGACCTAGGAGGAGTATGATCATCTTAATTTCGAGGACGAAATTCTTCTAAGGGGGGTAGACTTGTAACACCCAATTTTCCAGATAAGGGTAATTTTGAAAATTTGTGATTATAATCATTTAATAATGATATTTAAATCATGTTGTAATTTTTGGTGATGTTTAGTCAATTTAAAACTATTTAAAATGTGGAATGGTGATTTTGATGATTAACTAGTGTAACCCTAGAATTGCTAAGCCTAGAGACTAACCATGACCAAGGGAGCCTAGTCATGTGATTAGAAATCAAATTACCCATTTTTAGCCTAAGGGTATTTTGGTCATTTTGACAATTTTGTGGAATTATAATTTTGATTAATTAAATATCTAGTCTTTTAGTTAAGCCTTAACCTAGATGTTTAACCTAACCTAGATTAGTTTTGAGATTAGAATCATGGTTAGAACATTCCTACTATGTGCCAAGGTTAGTAATATCTAGATATTCCTAGGTAGGATATTTTTCTTTTAAGATATTTGTGAAAAGAAGCCTTAGACCAATAGGAAGGCTTGGAATTGGGTTGAGGAACCTCAACCGCTCATCTAAAACCCTAACCCTAATATTTCAACAGCCATATAAGCCCCCCCTCCTATAAGTATCCCACTTAAGAGCCTTTGTCTCTTTTTACAAACCCAAGAAGAACCCTACTTGTTCTTCCCTAAACTTCTCCCAATTAATCCAAATTGAGCCCAAATTGAGTCAAATCAATTGCATCATCATCCACAACATTAGAGGAGACTTGTGGGTACTTGCTAGCGAGGTTTGAGGATATTTGAATCGTAGCAAATCAAGGAAGACGTCGAGTCGAGGCTCTTTGCACTGAGTTTGAACACTCAATAGGTAAAACCCTATAAACCCTATTAAATTTCCAATTTCTTCCAATAGATGCATTCAATTAGGGTCCTTCTAGGTGTAGCCCAAGTTTGTTAGGAATTCGTGTCCATTTTGTGTCCGTATCGGACACGTATCGGTGTATTTAAATGGGTGTTTGATGAAATGCTTGAATGAAATAAATATTGTTAATTTCAAAAAGTAATTAAACATAGTTGTAGCCCTATGCATGTGCTTTGGATTTCGTATGGACTGAGTCGACATTCGAGTCGTGTCCGTGTCCAAAACAGACATGAACTCGCTGTACGAGCAGCCGCACACATGCCCTGCTGCTCGGGCTTGCTGTGGGACACGACACGGTAACTCAGGTCGTGAAACATGGTAGATACGTTGTCCTAGTGACTGACATGACACCCATAAAGTTTTACGGGTTCTCATTTAGTGTGCACGAAGAAAATCGACTCGTACTGTCTTTGTACTGTACCGCTTCAGACTAGTTTTGCACTCTGATACGCATGTTTTGACACGATACGGAGACACGTTGACATGGTACAGGCTATTTGACACGTACCCCTATCCTTGGTGTACCCTAGGACACGAGCACGAGCCCTCTGGTGTCATGTGTCGTGTCCTAGGTCACGCTGCACCTCTGTACGAGGTCGTCAGTTTGTCCTTCCTGCTGTATGTGTATTTTCGCGATTGGACACATCGTGTCCACTTTTCTGGACACGAGATACATGTGTGATACCATGTTATGTATACGACACTATGTTGTCCTTTAATTTGAGGTTTTTATGTAGATTCGAATCCTAATTTTGGCTTCCTACATTCTCTGATACATGTTTCTGTTCTGTTGTGTCTTCTTACAGAGTTTAAATAATTAAATGGTTAATTAATGTATTTAATGTTCAATTGTTAATATGTAACATGATTACATGCCTGGGGATGAGTTTGTGATGATTTGGATTGGGCTTATACAGTGAACTCGAATTTGGGTTTCTGTGTAAGTCCTGATACTCTTTGTGTTCTCTGATTTCAGAGTTCACTAATAATGTTTAATCCATTTTTACATGCTAAATTATATAGTTTTTATATTGTATTTACCTAGGTATACATGCTAGAGTGTTAGGGTTTTCGTTTTGTAGTTGTGTTGGTTGTTTTGTGTTCGAATGCATTGAGCATACTCGAACAACATGTTATACAATATAACCTTGATTCCAGTTTTCCCTTATAACTGAACCTAAGTTTGTTTCCCTTATAAATGAACATAACATGTGATACAATGTATGATAATTCCTGAGCATACCTAGATTTATATATGGGTTTCAGTATTTGGTTTTTGAATGAATTGGGGTTTGATTTGGTCCTTACCTGAAATGGTATAAGCTAGGTAAATATATAATGTGTGCAATGAATGTAATAACTGAGATTGGTTAAAACTGAGATTGGGTTATTTCAATAACTGAGGATAGGGATAGACTTTTAAAACTGAGTTTTATTGGAAGCTTATTGATGAATTTGATTGGTTGAATATAAATTTCTGAGAATACTGAATTGTTTGCCATTGATTGTAAAAGTACAGAACAGTTTTATGGGAGGACTGAACTTAGACTCACAATACAAACTCGCTTGTACAAAGAAAGCCTAGGGACGAAAGCCTAGGTACAACAGACTAAGTATAATTGTTTATTTTAGATTCTGGGGGATGACGATAGAGGCTCGGGAAGGCGACAGCAGCCCTGCCTTACTCCTTGGACGATCGGTATGCAGCCTTGGCTCGTGGAAGATCTGCTTGGCGTTGACGAAGAAATGCCCTTCTTGCTCTCCTCGTGTTGCTCTTCTGGCTTCTCTCTCTCTGTGTGTACTTCCTCTCTGATTATTAAGGGGGGAGCGCTCTGTGTATATGTATCTCTCTCTGATAGTGTATCTTTCGCCAGGTAATGGCACCTTGCTATTTATAATAGTGGGGGATCATTAGGGTTTGGATGATTACCCATTCTCAAAGTGGCGGCGGCCTAATGTATAATCAATCTGGACCATTCGTTTAAGGCGTGAAGGATCTGAGCCATAAATGGGGATAGTACTGAATCCTGTGAATGATTAATGCTGATTGCTTTAAATCTTCATGATTGATTGTGTCAAGCTTGGTTTTCTCACCACGTGTCCCATTGGCTTGATCATGAATGATATGACCTGATCTCATTAATTATGAGGATAACATTAAATATGGTCATTGGGATCTGGTAAATCTCTGATTAATCTGCATCCCATAATCATCCTTGCTAAGTTGTGGGGACCATCGAATCTCTGCCACGTGTCTTAATGGTGGACCCTGTCAGAACCGTATGATATCCATGAACCGTATGAGACAGCGTCTCAGTGAGCTGCATAGGTATAGTACTTACGATCCGCATGGGGTAGTTTTTCGGTGTGCCGCATAGGTGTAATACCTGCGAGCCGTATGGGGTGGCTTCTTGGTGCGAGCCGCATGGGGTGGCTTCTTGGTGAGCCGCAGGAAGATGATTCTTGTCAGCCACATGAAGCTGTTCTTCAATGGAGCCGCATGGGAATAGCCACGTGTCAATCTCGAATCGTGTCAGAGATTTTCTCCTATTCCCAAAGAGTCTGTCATTATGGCAGGACCATTATGACACTTCATGTCAGAGTCTGTCATTATGGCAGGACCATTATGACACTTCATGTCAGAGCCGTCAGCTGTCAAATCACGACAGAGCATTGAATAGGGCCATTATTCGATGGCTAGTTGTGTGAAGGGGTCCCATGGGGACACGTGGTGTTGATCGAGCCGCATGTCTCTGTTGGTCGTATGTGAGCCGCATATACTTCTGAACCGTATGCGGCTGGGGGGCTCTTTGAACCGCATAGGACTGTCCCTATGTAAGCCGCATGGACTCTCCTGCCCCGAGCCGCATGAGACTAAGATTCTCTCTGAACCGCATGGGACTGCTCCTGTATGAGCCGCATGGGGTTCTCCTGTTCCGAGCCGCATAGATCATCGTTCTGATATTTTCCATGCTTCTATAAGACCCCCTTCAAAGTTTTCAATTTACAAAATTGAAATACTTTGAATAAGAAGTATGGCCTTTGTTGACCGTATAGATGATTCAGCTGCATGGATTTATCTGGCCGCATGAGCTGTTTGGCCGCATAGACTTTTTGCCACGTGTACTCCCAACCACCTGTGCAAATCTTCTGCATTAAATGCCCTTGATTCGTTTTTTGAATTAATGCCGCCTCTTATGGGAGGATCCCAAGGGTCAGTTTTGTTTTGACCGAAGCATTTTTCCTTTATTCTTTTAGGCGGCGCGTGGATCGAGGCATTTGTTTGATTTTTCGAGCCTCCTTCGCCTATAAATAGGAGTAATTTTATTCTTTGAGGGTTTTTTTACCTTCTCTCTTTTGCTCAGACTCCTTGTTGCCGACTTCCTCTTCGTCTTCTCCCATCAACGATTGCCAATAGCTCCCAAGAAGACTACCGCTGGTACGGGCAAGAAGGCTGCGTCATCGTCTGCAGCAGCGAAGGGCAAGAGGGCCGTGTCTTCATCGACGGTGACGAACGTGGTGGCTCTTCTACCGGCTGACGTGCCTATTTTTTACCCCGACGTTCACCCGCCTATTGCTGGTAGGACTATCAACGTGAACTGTCACGGCTACGCCGCATATTTTATGCGCGAGCCTGTATTTCCAAGTATGCTGCGTGTCCGACTCATGTTCGAGCCGTATGGGATATGACCTAGGTCTGAGCCGCATGAAAGTTGTTGTTTGCAGTCGCATAACTACTTCATCCTCAGGGCCGCATATGCTCATCTGGACTGGACCGCATGAGCTCTTTCAAACTGAGCCGCATAAGCCTATTTCGAAATGAACCATATAAGCTTATTCGAGTTAGACCGTATAGGCTCATCCGAACTGAACCGTATATGCTCCTTTCGAACCGAACCGCATAAGCCTATTTCAAACCGAACCGCATAAGCTCATTCGCATGAGTTCTTTCAAACTGAGCCGCATGAAGTTATGCTGAGCTAAGCCGCATAAGCGTCTCGTAGTTTGTGTTTCGGCTATCTTTTTGACTTGTTTCTTTTGTCTTTCTTCAGTGAATCTGCCAGTAAATCCTGCGGGGGAACTTCTGGTTGGCTCGAATCAGTTTGCCTTGTGCGTGCGTCGGGATGATTTAGTTCGTCAAGTATCCGAGCAGCTTCTTGTTAATGAACCTTTGGAGCAACTAAATGCTATCAGGGTTCAATCTTTCCAATTTCTTAGTGGCATGATGAGTTCCGGGAAGCCTGATGGGAAGCATCTAAGACCGGTCTTCCTCTTTGGGGATGCGTTGATCATAGAAAACTCTCGAGTGCTGGATGTTTCCGAGAGTTGGGATTTTGACCTGGACGGGATGCCGATTCACATCCCCATTATGAAGCGTCATTTCCCCTTTGCATGGTTCAACATGATTGTTTTGGACAGGCAGATGCCAGACCCCCTCACTCCAACCAGACCGGGGATATTTGTTGGTAACATCCGCTACAACAAAACCACTGGGTCAGTGCGCGCGATCAAGGATCCGGCCAGTCGATCCGTGATGGGGTTAGTTCCGGGTACCTTTATCAACACACCCGGTCCTAACTTCTCATTCTCTCAGGCAGATACTTTCCTGAGCCAGCTTGCTCGTAAAGGGTCCTATCCTGTTGGCAGATTGGTACTGCCGAGCTGGTTACACCCCATTCCCCCGTGGGCTAACCTGACCTCGTGGATTCTACGAAATACGGGGAATTTTTGTGAGAAGTTAATCTTTATGATGCTATCCGGGGTACCAGCCACGGGTTGCCCGTTAATAAGCCATTGTTCATGGCTCTTCTGGAGATGTATAATCATCGGACAGGGACTTTTTTCACCCCTGTAGGGGAATTGGGGCTCGCTCTTCACGAAATGTATGCTGTCTCCAAGCTCCCCTGGGGAGACGAGCCCTTCGAAGCGTACACTCCGACAAATGAGGAGTTACAGGATTTAGACCGTCGATTCTCCGGTCTCGTCACTGTGTATCAAGAACTATTGTGTCATCATAGCACCTGTCACCGAACGGCTATCCAGAAAAATGACAGCTCGGAAGGGGACGCTCTCCATACCAAATCTTGGGTCTCATACCTTTTCAAATTCAGCGCTGCTGGCCGAGTTACTTCCCGGGATCGTCAAACTCCTAGGGAAGTAGAGGACTTGGTGTCGACTGCTAGGAGGTCGAAGTCTAAAGGTGACAAATTTGGGAGCCAGATTGATACCTTCAACTATTTTTATTATAGTACCCGGCGGCTGTCAGAGAAGGCGCTCTTGGCAGGGTTTTTAATGGTATGGCTGTGCAATTGTGTGGTCTCAGGAGGGGCAGGTTCTATCGAGAGGATCAGTCGCCACTTCATTCTCCCTGCCGTGAAGTTGGCCTTTGGGGCAGGCTGGCTCTTCTTCCTGCTATGGTGTGCAGTATTCAGCATGGTCTCCGTACCTTCTCGTCCAAGGTCATTGCTCGTGACGTGACAATGGACTTTGAACGTATAGAACTACCTTATCATTACTTGCTGGGATGGCTGTTGTTGCATTATCAGTCTTTGATGAGACCTGGGACTGGAGATGGCGTTACGGACGACGACGCTTTTCTTTTCAGGTATCATCATCAGCCTTGGAAATGTAGTACCATGCCAACGTGTCGGAGGATGTTGGCGAGGGTGGACGGATATAATTTCTTCATGTCCGTTCCCCGTTTCACCGACCAGGAAGTGAGAAGTGTTCATGTTGATGGCGTTGGACCTCCTCATTTTTTACCTGAAAAGATGCGTTTCTGGCTGCGTAACATTCGCCCGGCGCATTTAGTTTACCGCAATCGCAACACTGTGTACTTGGAACCCTACTTGCCCAGTAGGTTTGCCCGTCAATTTGGGTACAGTCAGCTATTCCTCGGGCGTCCCAGTTCCCACCTGGGATTTGAAGGTAGCATTCTCGATGGTATTAGGGCATGGAGCTACTATGACACTTGTCATACTCGAACTAGCTTTTCGATTCCTGCAGCAAATATGATAGGAGAAATCTTACACATGGTGGCCTTGTATCATGTTACGGCAAATCATCCTCCTCTCGATTTTGACCCGAGGACTAGCTTCATCGTGGGCACTCGTCTGGCGGAAAAGGCTATGGTGTCGAGGGCAAAGAAGAGAGGGGCGAATGGAGTTCCTACGCCCGATTCCGAGTCCTTTGACACAATTGAGGAAGACAACGAGCGGAACGACGAGGACTCTCCCTCTTCTGGTGACGAGGCAACGGCGGGTCAGCCTCCCATCATGGCAGATGAGATGATGACGGATCAACCGTCGGTTGTATTAGATGAGGCGGTAGACCAGTTGCCATCTGTACCGAAGGTGGTACGGGTAGAACTACCGCCTGTCGTGCCTGGTCCCTCGCGTAAGCGAGGCAGGCGTGAGTCTACTGGCGGAGGAGTAGCCTTTTCTGTGAAGAGAGCGGCGGTCGGACCCCGTAGGCTACTTATTACGGAGAGGGGGTGAGGATACAGACGATGTTCCGGAGGTAAGACCAAGTCGGAGCCATCTCTTTGTTGTGGTTTTCTTTTCTCTTGGAGATATAACTTAATCACTTTTCTTTGTAGGCGTCTGATGAACCAGCCTCTCCTGAACCGTCTGCTGCCCCTGGAGTTGATCCGGCCCTTGCTGCTTTGATTAGCGACATGTGTGCCGCGGTACTTTCTGCGGGGGCTCTCTCAGCGGTGGCTGGAAGCTCCCAGGTTGCTGAGGCCTCGGCCCGGGGTGACGAAGGTTTCCTCGGGCCCGTCTCCGAGACCGCTGAACTTCAGCAGGGCGACGCTGATCTCGTTGCATCCTCTTCCGAGGGTACAGGGGCGGAGGAGTCTATTATACCTGACTCGGAGACTGTTGGTGAAGAGGCTGCGGTGGCTGCAGGCGAACCTCAGCCTCCACACTCCTCCACTGGTAAGATAAGCCAAATATTGACTAGTGAGGGGGCTTATTTGCTCTATCAACATATCCTCCGGGTCAAATCGATTCATGGTTGCCTTGGCCCTACAGGTCCTGACCCTTTACTTCCCACCGAGGATGTTCTTGGGGAAGGCTTGGCCTGTCGTGATCAGGGAGAAAGGAGCGTTTCCTCTCCTTCGCCGTCTCATGTCGAGGGGCCTCCCGCCAGCCCCGGACAGATGGGAATGGAGCTTGCGATGGTCTCCACCTCATCCTCTGCTGATCATACGGCTCCGGAGATTGACCTCTCGACCCTTCCGAGCATTCAAGTTCTGCGGGCCGCTGAGGAGGAGTTGGCCGCTGTTCATACGTCCTTCCGTGCGGAGTTTGTTTCTCTTGTGGCAGGAGCGGCAGATTCTGTTGCGTCTTCTTCAGCGTTGCCGGCTACACTCCCTTTGACACCGGCTTCCTCGGAGGCTCTGGACGAGGTGACACAGGATGTGGTCGACAGCTTCTATCGCCACTTAAAGAGGGGTGTAGACGCTGCTGTAGAACGGGGGACCCCTTTCACTCTGTCTCTGCGGTGCGCTCTGGGCCAGGTTACAACTTTGAAGTCTCTGCCCGGCGGGGTGGGATTGGCTGCACTTCTGGAGCCTAAGTTGGCAGAGGCTAATCAGCTTGTGACCCAATTGCTGGCGATACGGCAGGCGGGTTTGCCTGCTGCGATTGATCGGGAGCGGGGCTTCCTCGTTGCTGCTCGGGATAGGATCAAGCTCGCTCGAGACACTGCCGGGCCAGTTGTGTAGGGAGACCTTGACAAGTTCTCCGCTTCATACGACAGGCAGGGTCGTCGAAGTCAGGCTTGTCGGGCTCGAGAAGAGTCTGCTTCTCGTGGGATCGCTGATACGAAGGAGCGAATTCTCGCACTCCAGAGGGAGTTGACTTTCTTAGAGTCGGAGCTGGAGGCTGCTCGTGCGGAGCAGGAGCGATTGCCCGGGAGGCCGAGAGGGTTTCCCGCTCTTCTGTCAACCTGGAGCGGGCCTTTAAGAGATTCGAGGATAACTGGCAAGCCCATGCTCAACTGGAGGACGAGGCGGTGCTGACTCGAGAGGCGGAGCGTCGAGCTACCCAGAGGTTTGAGCGGTCGGTTGCCCTGCTGACGGACCGTCTCAGGGTGTTATGTGCCCCGGAGCAGTGATCGGCTTTCTGTTTTTCTTTTGCTGTTGTTTTCTTTTTTCGTCTTTTTGTTTTGATTTTGTAAAGGATGTGATCCTAAATGAGGTAGCACTTTGAATTTTGAATGAATGAGCATGTTTCAACTCATCTTCTGTTTCTTGTGCTTGCGGTGTTCGTGGAACTGGACTTGCTGGGGGATTATTTGTGGACCTGTTACCCTAGGCGTACCTTGGTTTTAGGTACGGATAACAAGTTTGTTCAGGATGTCCGAAACAGCCATGGCAAAGTGGTCATGGGTGTTCTCGGTATTGGGGAAAAGAATGCCGTAGAGCAGCTGGGCTCCCGGGGCATGGTGAGATGGTGGATTTATGCTAAGAAGCTTAGCAAGGGATATTTGTGGACCTATTATCCTTGGCGTACCCTGGTTCAGGATACGGATAATGGGATGAAAGGAAACCAACATATTTGCTCAGAGGTTATGAGGACATGGCAAGCATGAGGGTTTTACCGTGGAATCTTTCTGCTCAGAGGTAATGAGAACATGGCAGGAGAGACTTCATGGAAGATATTCGTGGTCAATAGCGGACATTTGTGGTCAACAGAGGACATTTGTGGTCAACAGAAGACATTTGTGGTCAACAGAGGACATTTGTGGTCAACAGAGGACATTTGTGGTCAACAGAGGACATTTGTGGACCTATTATCCTTGTCGTACTCCGGTTGTGGGTACAGATAATAGGTTGAAAGGGAACCGACATACTTGCTCAGAGGTAATGTGGACATGGCAAGCAAGAAGGTTTCTTCGACGGAGCCTTCCCACTCAGAGGTAATGAGGACATGGCAGGAGTGGGCTCAATGAAGAGGGGGTACATAGAACGACTCAGAGGTAGGAGAACGTGGAAGTTCTATGCGAGGGGGCGGTTTGTTTTTGGTGGAAGTGAAAATGACTCAAAGGTAATGAGGACATGGCCGTTTCAAAAATTTGTGGATCGATTACCCTTTTTGTGCACTGGGAGTGCGGGTAGTGGATCATGAGGGAGGATCTCTTCCAGGAAGAAAGTTCAGAGGTATAATCATACATGACTTACTATCTGAAAGAGTGGCCAAAATGTGAGTTCAGAGGCACCAGCGGGTACATAACTCAGTATTTCTAAAAAATTAAGAAAGTGTGAGTTCAGCGGTACCAGCGGGTACATGACTCAATAATCTGAAGGGAATGTGGAGGTGAGTTCAGCGGTACCAGCCGGTACATGACTCAATAATCTGGAGAGGATGTCGTTTAGACATAATATTTCTTCAGGAACTTGTCGTTGACGGGCAACATGAGCAAGTCTCCGTTTTGTTTTGCGAGACGGTAAGCACCGTTGGAGAATATTGCCTCAATGATAAATGGGCCTTCCCACTTTGGCTGGAATTTGCCGGCGGTCTTGTGAGTCATGACCATCGGCCTCCGGACTGCCAGAACGAGATCGCCCACCTGGAATGTTCTGATTTTGACCTTCTTGTTGAAGGCTCCAGAGATGCGTGCTTGGTATAGCTCGATCCTTTGCTGAGCTAGGAGGCACTTTTCATTTAAGGCCTCCAGCTCTTGTAGTCGACGTCGGTAGTTGTCATCCGTCGTCAATTGATACGTGAGGGCGACGCGGAGTGAGGGTATTTGGGTTTCCAATGGGAGGACTGCCTCACTCCCGTACACCAGGGAGAATGGTGTATTCCCGGTGGCTGTTCGAACTGTAGTACGATAAGCCCATAAGCATTCGCCGAGCTTCTCGTTCCAGTCGCGTTTGTTGGAGGAGACAAACTTCTTGAGGAGTTTGATGATTGTTTTGTTAAATGCCTCTGCCAACCCGTTTGCTGCCGGGTTGTATGGTGTCGAAGCGACATTCTGAATACGGTGCTTATCGCAAAACCGATAGAATACGTGGCTTGCAAACTGCGGACCATTATCATGGATGATCCTTCGGGGCAGTCCAAAGCGGTAGATGACGTGATGCTTAAGGAAGCTGATCACGTTTGAAGTCTTAACTTCTGCGAGTGGGACCGCTTCCGCCCATTTGGAGAAGTAATCAGTGATCGCAAGAATGAAGCGATGTCCTCGGGAGAAAGGTGGGGTGATTGGACCAATGATATCCATTTCCCATGCTTCGAATGGCCAGGACGCCACCGTCGGATGTAGAAACTCGGATGGTTGGTAAATGAAGTCCGCGTGGACTTGGCAGGCTTTGTATTTTCTAGCATAATCTATCGCATCTGCCACCATTGTGGGCCAATAGTAGCCCATTCAGCGAATGCGGTCTTACAGTTTTGGGCCGGGCTGGTGGGCCCCGCAGACACCGTCATGAGCTTCTCGTACAGCTTCTTTGGCTTCTGTATTTGACAGACACCGAAGCAGTAATCCGTCGTAGGAGCAACGATACAGCATTTTCGTCTCTGTATCGTAGAAGAATCTGAGAGAACGCCGTCTAATGGAGGTGGCTTCCTTTGGGTTCTCGGGCAGGATGTCATAGACGACGAAGTCGATGAATGGTTGTCTCCAATCTGGGGCATCATCGATCGTCTGTGCGGAATAACTCGCCACGAATTACACATTGTTCTTGGGACAGACCAGTTCGTGGCCTATCACATCCACTGATTGGCGATCATAATTCGGAACTGCTAGGGAAGCGGCAAGACCAGCTAAGGCATCAGCTTCGATATTTCGGAGTCTGGGGTCATGTTCGATGAAGAACCCCTCGAATGACGAGATGATGTCAATCGCTATTTGGTGATAAGGGATCATGTCTTTGTGGCAGACCTCATATGAGCCCCGTATCTGATTGACGATTAGTTGGGAGTCGCCATATGCTTCAAGGTATTCTACCCCCAGCTCTCTTGCAAGTTGGAGGCCAATGACCAGAGCGTTGTACTCGGCCACATTGTTAGAGCAGGGCTCTGTGAGGGAGTAAGCACGGTTAATCACCAATCCGGAAGGGAAGACCAGCACTACCCCGACTCCGACGACTATATTGCCTTTAGGTCCAGTCTTCGAAGCACCGTCGAAGAACATTCGCCATATAGCCTCGTGAGAGGTTGCATGTGAGTCGGCGACCTCATCTGGGATCTCTTCGTATATTTTGGAGGACTCCGAGCCTGGATGGGCTGCTAAGAAGTCTGCCAGGGCTTGACCTTTGACTGCCTTTTGGCGGACGAAGATCATATGATAAGGGGACATCAATATTGCCCATGTAGCGAGGCGAGAGCTGAGTGCCCCTGGTTTAGTCATGAGGACCCTGAGAGGGTTGACTCGTGAGATCACATGTATGGTTTGTCCTGTGACATAATGTCGCGTCTTCTGAATAGCGAACACCAAGGCGAGGCATTCCTTCTCTACCGCGGTGTATCTGTGCTCTGGCCCAATCATCATTCGACTGAGGTAATATATGGCCTGCTCATGGCCTGCGTCGTTGTTTTGTGCCAGCAGAGCCCCGAGGGAGTGTTCCATTGCTCGTACATAAAGCAGGAATGGTTTTCCGAGAACCGGGGCCACCAAGAATGGAGGATTTGACAAATATTCTTTGATGTTGTCGAAAGCACGCTGGCATTCCTCGTCCCATACGAAAGAGACTCCTTTTTTCATGAGATGGGTGAACGGTCAACATCGCCCGGAGAGGTTGGAAATGAACCTCCTGATGTAAGCTAGCCTCCCTTGAAGGCCTCTGAGTTCGCGAAGATTTTTCGGAGGACCTATCTCCATGATTGCTTTCGTCTTCTCAGGGTCTACATGGATACCCTATGCAGTGATGATGAAGCCCAAGAACTTCCCGCTGGATACACCCAGAAAGGACTTCGTAGGGTTCATTTTCAAATTGTGCGCTCGTATTAGGTCGAATACCGTCCTTAGATCCTGCAGATGGTCTTCCTTGCAGCGACTCTTAACGGCGATGTCGTCAACATAGCACTCCACTGTCTTGCGTAGGTGGTCTCTGAAGATGATGCTCATTGTAGAAGCATAGAAAATATCAGAATAATGGTCCATGCGGCTCCGGATACGAAGCCCATGCGGCTCATATGGGAGCTGTCTTATACGGTTCAAAGGAAGACTCTCAGTCTCATGCGGCTCGAGAGTGTATGCGGTTCAGCAGGAATATGCGGCTCGATCGATGCCACGTCCCCTTGTGATCCTTCCCTACAGCTGGCCCTTTGAATAGTGGCCTCATTTAATGCTCTGACACGATTTGACGACTGTGGCGGCTCTGGCATAAAGTGTCATAATGGCTCTGCCATAATGACAGACTCTTCGGGAAAAGAGGAAGATCTCTGACCCGATCCGTCAGAAATCCTAGGTTGTCACGTGGCAAATCTCATGCGGCTTAAATAGAGAATAGCTTCATGCGGCTCACTGAGAAGTCACCCTATATGATTAGCAGAAATCAGCCATATGCGGCCCACTGAAAGCTCAGCCCCTGCGGCTCAATACAACGCTAGCTCATGCGGCTCGTAAAGACTATGCATATGCGGCTCATTGAGAGTTCGTTCCCTGCGGCTCGATGAGGCATTGTCCTATGCGGCTCACGAAAGGTATCTCCCTGCGGTTCAAGTGTTGCCCATCCTATGCGGCTCTGGCAGGACCCACAATTAAAACACGTGGCATCGGATCAATCAAGGATTTAACCGAATCTCAACAAATATATTTGACATCATCATCATAATTACTGAGATCAAGGCATATCATTTATCATCAAGCCAATGGGACACGTGGCGAGCAATCGGACATTGGCATAATCAATCATGAAGATTTAAAGCAGTTAGCATTAATTGCTCACAAGATACGGTGTTATCCGCATTAATGGCCTAGATTTATTGTAATCAGGATCAAGGGTTCAGATAGATTGAAGGAGCGCCGACATTCCAAACCAATGATCATTAGCAAACCCTAATGATCACACCCCACTCCTATAAATAGCCAGCATCATTCCCTTGCAAAACCCCCCGGCAACTAGAGAATAAAAAAAAAAGAGAGACAGATATACAGAGAGAGCTCCCCCCTTTTTTGATAATCACAGAGAGAGAGAGAAGCCAGGAGAGCAACACGAGGAGAGCAAGAAGAGCATTTTTTCGTCCACGCCAAGCAGATCTTCTCCGAGCCAAGACTGCATACCGATCGTCCAAAGAGTAAGGCAGAGCGGCCGTCGCTTTCCCGAGCCTCTATCGTCACCCCCAGAATCTAAAATAAACAATTGTACTTAGACTGCCGTACCTAGGTTTTCGTCCCTAGGCTTTCTTTGTACAAGCGAGTTTGTATTGTGAGTCTAAGTTCAGTCCTTCCATAAAACTGTTCTGTACTTTTACAATCAATGGTAAACACGATGGCGACTCTACTGGGGACAAACTTCTCCACGGCTGAGGAGTTGGTGACACAATCGGATGCAGCCAAACTTGGCTCCACACAACAGAAGATGGTCGTCCGCTTCGACCAACGGGCGTTCGAAGAGATGCTCTCTGAAGGCAGCGTTGGCCCGATCCAGAAGCACACCCGCACTACAAAGGCTCGCAAAGAGTGGAGGCCAAAATCATTTGCTTCTCCTCAATTCTTCGATGGGATACCCTCTGTTGCTCAAGACGGCGAGAAGGACTCTCCTGCGGCCCCACTTCAGACCGTAGACAACTCTGCTGTCCCCAAGTTCGGCAGAAGAAAATACTATGATGCTGGACTTGCAGGGGCAAAGAGAAACTCTACGCGATCCGAGCCGCAGAAGGGTATTAGCCGCAGGAAGAAAGCCCATGCGGCTACATCCGCCAACCGCGTGAAGAAAACTTATGCGGCCACATCTGTCAGCCGCATAACTTATGCGGCTACAGTTGCCAACCGCATGGATGAAACTCATACGGCTATTAGAGTCAATCGTTTGCAGAAAACCCATGCGGCCACAGATGCCAACCGCATGCGGCCAGCCTGCACGGTCGTGACTCCTAGCCGCATAAGAACTCAGCCGACGACAGAAGACAACCGCATGCAGACAGCCTGTACGATTTCCAATCCCAGCCGCATAGCATCCGCTCCATGCTCCTCTCGATCAGTTTTTGACCGTCTCTCGTACGGTCCGAACCCTGATGATTCTCCAGACTCTGTGGTATTCAACTTAGACTCTTCTTATTATGCACCCACAGGTGCTAAGAAGAAGAAGTCCAGGGCAGCGCGGGCTCATCAAGCCCAGACAGCTGCCCTAACCTCTGACTATCAGGGCGTCCCGCTAATTATCACGCGGGCCTCTGATGGGAAGTTGTATAGAACCGCTCAAGTCCAGTCCCCAGCGGCAAACGGACAAAGTGGTTCCTCTGACCTGCGTGAGGCTGTCCTCCACAAACGCAAGAAGAGAGAAGGGGCCTCGGCGTGCAAAGAGTCCTCACATGGACGTCACTGTACCCAGATCATCGTCAACTGCTGCTGCAACAATACGGCAGTGACGGAAGACCGGCCGTCCGTCTTCCAAAGATTACAGCATCCGAGCTCGGAGGACGAAGCACCTCCTATTGTCTTCTGCAATTCCGCGCAGAAAGTCCCCGCCGAGGGGAAAGGGAAGAAGACAAGCATCTCCAGCCCAAAAATATCAACCACTACAGCTAAGAAATTGTCGGCTAAACGGTTGCCCTACACCGGAGTATACCAACACACCCGTTCAAAGACAAAATCTGCTGCAATGGGAGGTTCATCGTCCGCATCGCTGAGGGTCGAGGGAGCTGGGAGTAGCACTCCTCCGAACATCCACAACAATCCGATGTTTTAAGGAGACGAGCCCGGAGAAACAACTCTCCCATCAGGTGCAACAGATGCTGATGTCCCCGAGGACATCCGTGACTCTCAAGATGAAGCAAACTCCGAAGCTGGGGGTACTGTTCCTTCTGAGTCCGAACCCGAAAAGAATATTCCTACCTATCCCGATGATTTCTCGATGCATGGGTACGACTCGGAGGGCGCACCCTCCACCGTCCCTTCCGTCACTCCTCACGTAAGGACGGTATTCATGACGGACAACAATCAAGATGGCTCCAGTGATCGCCAACGTATCGACACTTTGGAGGCCATACTGCACACCTTGGTCAAGTCTGTAGACGAGATCAAAACGACGCTTCCTACTCTGCAGGGAGTGACACCTGGCCAGACAAGTGCGGGTCCCACAATCAACGTAGATTCAAATTCGGCGACACCGAACCCGGGCAATAATCCTCCCGAAGTAACGGCTCCGACTGCGACAGATGAGACCCGAGAAGTAAGGAGAGAAGTTCAAGAGCTCCGAGCCATGTTCCACGCCCGAGAAAACTCTCAAGACTTCAGAATACGGCAACCATATCCTGCTGAATGGAGGGATGTTCCATTCCTACCAAGATATAAGCCGTTCAATATCAACCCCTATGATGGCAAGACCTCAGCAAGTCGGTATATCACTTACTTCGAGGTCACCACCGACCATCTGCCCCCATGATGACGCTATCCTCACACGGTTATTCATCGGGGCATTGGAAGGAGTCGCCTTCGACTGGTACCGCAACCTGCCGGACAATTGCATCCACTCCTTCGCTGGCTTCAAACGCTTGTTCTTGAAGAGGTTCTACGAGGTAGGGCAGGACGTCACAATGTCTACCCTCATGGACGTCATCCAAGGAGAGAAAGAGCTGACGAGGAATTACATTGAGCGGTTTCGTCAAACCGCAATGAAGTTACCATCTGGCAATCCGGATTCTTCCCTGATTGAAATTTGCCAAAAGAGACTACTCCCAACAATTAGTCTCTGGATGGGCGAAAGTCAATTCAACGACTGGAAGGCTTTTATCATCAGTGCTATAAGTGCCGAAGAACGATTGAAGAAGGTCCGCCAGCTGGGGTTGCATATCTCAGAGGGAGAGAACAAGGGCAAGCGTTCCAGCACCAATACCGACAATGGGGGTAGCCCCTCCAACAATCGGGACAACAGAGGCAAACAGGCTATGGTGGCCGACACGGCCCAGAAGCCCGAGTCACAACCAACAGACAAACAATGGCCTCAAATCACTTACTCTTTTGAAGACGGCCACGTCAAGCCTATCTTGGATATGCTTATACAAGGAGATAGAATTCAGCTCCCTCCACCAAGACGGGAGCCTCGGCCGGCTGACTTGGAGAACCCAAAATTCTGCCATTACCACCGTTACGTCCACCATGCTACACACGACTGCTACCAACTGAAGAGGTACATCCAAAACCTCATCGATTCGAACGCTCTAGCCATCGATTTCGAGGAGGTAACCGTAGCAGCCAACAGGTATCCGTACAATTTGGCAGCTTCCCGCCAACAGAGACTCAAGACGGTGTTATACCTATCCCTCTGGCAACGATGAAAATTGCTAATATTTCGTCTGCTCGAGATCAAGCTGTCGATCTTGTACCTCTCACTACATCATGAGGAGAAATTATGTGGGTCCATCCGGACTTGGTCCACGAGGTGACTCAGCCCACAACGCCTTCCATTCATAAGAAGAGAAGCGGAAAAGTCAGATCCTGCCGCACCGTCTCGGCAGATGAAGAAGAAGTCACGGCCGTTGTTACTCGATCTGGAGCACAATCTCAGCCCGTGGCTGAGAACTCGACTGATGATCATCCGCCCACTTCTACCGATGCTCCGGGACCGGCTCAGCCTTCGACGACCGATAAGCCTAGGCCGAAGGAGACTCGCTTCGACAAATCCCTCCGAAAGGAGACACCTCAGGGGCTGGAGAGGCCCTATAACTTCGACATCTTGGCACAATTGGCCAATACACCAGCCAAATTGTCCTTATATGAACTCCTAAGGCTCTCAAAGGATGTCCGCACAGTTTTGAGTGATGCACTCCAAAACGCCGACGCGTACTTGGCTCAGGTCAACCTCACGGAAGATAATCAACCTGCAGATCTCCAAGATAGTGCGTGTACGGGAGCGATGCCCAATATCGTCTTCTCTCTGCAGGATATGCTCATCAAAACTAACCTGCACGATCGCCCGTTAAACTACACTGGATACATTGGCGACGTAAAGGTGGACCGAATGCATATTGACCCTGGGTCTTCCATAAGCATCATTTTGAAGGGTCTGCTACATCATCTTTGTATTCCGATGCATCGCCTGACGCCTACGAGCACCGCCATTAGCGGTTTTAATTCGGACAGGAGCTACCCAATCGAAAAGATCCGTCTGAAATGCCAGATTGGCGATCTCCAATCAGAAGTCACCTGCTACGTCATAGACGCCGACACTTCTTACAACATCCTTTTGGGGCGGCCTTGGATACAAGATTACATGATTGTGCCTTCCACGCTGCACCAATGCTTCAAATATGTCGATAAGCATGGCTTCGTGAGGACAGAATTTGCTGATATCGATCCCTTCAAGGGGGTCGAATCTTATTACTCAGACTCCTGTCTGTATGAAAAATCAAAGAAGCACCTGGTCGAAGAAGATGTGCAAGTTCATACCAAGACGGCCACAGGATCAGAAGAACCTCTAACGATCCACCTCCAGGCTCGCAAACCAGGCAATTTCGCACCCCTCACGGCCATTCTGCGTAAGGACGCAATCAGCCTCTCGGCACAGGAAGAGCAGTTGAGAATCCGGTTGCCAAGGTCCGGCCAGGTGCCGAGACCTATAACAGGGCCACTTACCATCAGACTTCCAAGAGTCGTTCAACCCCAAACGGAGAAACTCAATCCCTCCGATAGGCCACTGACAATACGCCTTCCCAAGAAAGGTCATCATCCCGATACAAGGTCTGACACTTCTAGCGAACCAGCCACCCCTCGCTCCACATCGAGTGCCAGACTGGGGGTTGCTAGTCTACCGACAACCCCACGCTCTTCTCCGTCAGTTGAACCTCTGAAGATCAAGCTGACTAGGACGTCCTCTCAGTCTTCACTTACACAGGGGGTAGCCGAGGAGGAGCCGGAACAAGCTAAGTATGTGGCTACTCACACTAATGTTCCCTCCGCCGATGATGTAATTCCCCTAGAAAAGATACCTTACTTCATCAATAAAGGGTTATCTTTGAACTACGCCGAGCTCAACAAGCTATGTACAATGTATGCTATGGACCACGGTATAGGCACTTACCTACACACACAGGTGACAAATGTATACACCGCGATCCAGCTTACTCCAGCAGAAGATGCCTACCGAATATACGAGGGAGGGGACCATCCAATTATCTTCGACCGGAAAGTCGATCCGTACCCTTTCATCATAAAGGAAGCCGATCTTGGGTCAGATGTCGGGAGACTGTCTCTGTATCTTTATAGCCCCCAGTCCAAATATCTCATGCAAAAGCAGGGATATGATCTGGAGACTACACCAGGTTTGAATTACGGCACTGGACGGCGACAACCTTTGAAGCCCCCAGTACCGACCGGCAAGCCACGGGACTACTATAGCAAAACTCGATGTGGACTAGGGTATGTAACTCCCACGACGACCCCCGAGAGTTAAGATGAAGAGTGTGACTGGCAGTCACATTCAACCGGGTCACCAACTTCTGACTCGGATACCAGCATCGGAGACATATTCAGACAAGTCCTGTCAGTCAATATGGCATTTGCTGACGCTTACGAAGAAGACGAAGACATTCCTGAAATCCTCGAACTAGAGCCGTAGGCACAACAGCTGGACGCGCAATGGGAAAAATGGTTCGAGCAGAGAGAACCTCCTACCGAAGATGAAGTTATGCAGGTCGACCTCGGCAGCGAGTCCTCTCCAAATCCAATCTTTGTCAGTAAGAGTTTAACAGACGAAGAGCGAGAATCGCTACTGGAACTTATCAAAGAATATATTGATGTGTTCGTCTGGAGTTATGAGGACATGCCGGGTTTAGATCCCGACATTGCTCTTCATAAGCTCAACATACGTCCAGATGCAAAACCAGTCAAGCAGCAACAACGACGCTTCCGCCCAGGCGTCATGGATGCGATCGAAGCCGAAGTCAACAAACTAATAGCCAGCAGCTTCATCCGTGAGGAGCAACATCCTGACTGGGTCGCCAATATAGTTCCGGTCCTTAAGAAGAATGGGAAGATCTGAATCTGCATCGACTTCCGTAATCTAAATGAGGCATGTCCGATAGACGAATTTCCCCTCCCCATCACAGACATCATGATCGACAACACATGCGACTTTGAACGTATGTCATTCATGGATGGATTCTCGGGGTACAATCAAATCAAGATGTCTCCCGACGACGAAAAGCACACATTATTCCGAACGCCGATTGGCACATACTGCTACACAGTCATGCCATTCGGTCTAAAGAATGCTGGCGCTACATATCAGCGAGCCATGAGTATTATTTTCAGAGAACATTTGCGCAAGACAGTGGAATGCTATGTCGACGACATCGCCGTCAAGAGTCGCCATAAGGAAGATCATCTTCAGGACCTGAAGACGGTATTCGACCTAATGCGAGCCCACAATCTAAAGATGAACCCTACGAAATCATTCTTGGGCGTATCCAGCGGGAAGTTCTTGGGCTTCATCATCACTGCACAGGGTATCCATGTAGACCCCGAGAAAACAAAGGCGATCATGGAGATGGCTCCCCCGAAAAATCTCTGCGAACTTAGAGGCCTCCAAGGAAGGCTAGCTTACATCAGGAGGTTCATTTCTAACCTCTTCGGACGATGCCGACCGTTCACACACCTCATAAAGAAAGGAGTCTCATTCATAAGGGACGAGGAATGCCAGCGTGCTTTCGACAGCATCAAGGAATACTTATCAAATCCTCCAGTTTTGGTGGCCCCGGTCCCTGGAAAACCATTCTTGCTCTACGTACGAGCAATGGAACACTCCCTTGGCGCCCTGCTGGCACAAAGCAATGACGTAGGCCACGAGCAGGCCATATATTACCTCAGCCGAATGATGATTGGGCCAGAACACCGATACACCACTGTGGAGAAGGAATGCCTCGCCCTGGTGTTCGCCATTCAAAAGACGTGACACTACATCACAGGGCAAACCATACATGTAATCTCCTGAGTCAACCCTCTCAGAGTCCTCATAACTAAACCAGGGGCACTCAGCTCTCGCCTCGCTACATGGGCAATATTGATGTCCCCCTATCATATGATCTTCGTCCCACAGAAGGCTGTCAAGGGTCAAGCCCTGGCAGACTTCTTGGCAGCCCACCCAGGATCGGAGTCATCCAGAATCTATGAAGAGATCCCAGATGAGGTCGCCAATTCGAATACAGCTACCCACGATAACATATGGCAGATGTTCTTCGATGGCGCTTCAAGAACCGGACCCAAGGGAAATATCGCCGTTGGGGTCGGAGTGGTATTGATCTCTCCTACCGGGCTGGTGATCAATCGCGCCTACTCCCTCACAGAACCCTGCTCTAACAATGTGGCCGAGTATAACGCTCTGGTCATTGGTCTCCAACTGGCAAGAGAGCTGGGGGTAGAATACCTTGAAGCGTACGGCGACTCCCAACTAATCGTTAATCAGATCCGGGGCTCATACGAGGTCCGCCATGAAGACATGATCCCCTACCATCAAATTGCGATCAATATTATCTCATCGTTCGAGGGGTTCTTCATCGAACACGTTCCCAGATTCCAAAATATCGAAGCCGATGCTCTAGCAGGCCTTGCCGCTTCTTTAGCAGTGCCAAACCAGGCTCATCATTCGGTTGACGTGATAGGCCACGAACTGGTCTGCCCCAAGAACAATGTTCAATTCGTGGCAAGTTATTCCACCCAGACGGTCGACGAAGCACCAGACTGGAGACAGCCATTCATCGACTTCGTCGTCTACGACATCCTCCCTGAGAACCCAAAGGAAGCTACTTCTGTCAGACGGCGTTCTCTCAGATTCTTCTACGATACAGAGACGAAGATGCTGTATCGCCGCTCCTATAACGGATTATTACTCCGGTGCCTATCGAACGCAGAAGCCAAAGAAGCCGTACGAGAAGCTCATGACGGTGTCTGCGGGGCCCATCAGCCCGGCCCAAAACTACAAGATCGCCTTCGCCGAATGGGCTACTACTGGCCCACAATGGTGGCAGACGTGATAGACTATGCCAGAAAATGCAAAGCTTGCCAAGTCCACGCAGACTTCATTCACCAACCATCGGAGTTTCTACATCCGACAGTGGCATCCTGGCCATTCGAAGCATGGGGAATGGATATCATTGGCCCAATCACCCCACCTTCCTCCCGAGGACATCGCTTCATACTTGCTATCACTGATTACTTCTCCAAATGGGCGAAAGCTGTCCCACTCGTAGAAGTTAAGACTTCAAACGTGATCAGCTTCCTTAAGCATCACGTCATCTACCGCTTTGGATTACCCTGAAGGATTATCCATGACAATGGTCCGCAGTTTGTAAGCCACGCATTCTATCGGTTCTGCGATAAGCACCGCATTCAGAATGTCGCTTCGACACCGTACAACCCGGCAGCAAACGGGTTAGCAGAGGCATTCAACAAAACAATCATCAAACTCCTCAAGAAGTTTGTCTCCTCCAACAAACGTGACTGGAACGAAAAGCTCGGCGAATGCTTATGGGCTTATCGCACCACAGTTCGAACAGCCACCGGGAATACACTATTTTCCCTGGTGTACGGGAGTGAGGCAGTCCTCCCATTAGAGACTCAAATCCCCTCACTCCGCGTCGCCCTCACCTATCAATTGACAACGGATGATAACTACCGACGTCGACTACAAGAGTTGTAGGCCTTAGATGAAAAATACCTCCTAGCTCAGCAAAGGATCGAGCTATACCAAGCACGCAACTCAGGAGCCTTCAACAAGAAGGTTAAAATCAGAACATTCCAAGTGGGCGATCTTGTGCTGGCAGTCCACAGGCCAATGGTCATGACTCACAAGACCGCCGGCAAGTTCCAGCCAAAATGGGAAGGTCCATTTATCATCGAGGTCGTGTTCTCCAACGGTGCTTACCGCCTCGCCAAGCAGAACGGAGACTTGCTCATCTTGCCCGTCAACGACAAGTTCCTGAAAAAATACTATGTTTAAACATCATTCTCCAGATTATCGAGTCATGTACCCCTTTAGTACCACTGAACTCTCATCCACCCTATTTCAGATTATCGAGCCATGCACCCGCTGGTGCCGCTGAACTCTCACTCCATCAATATTCTAAATTACTAAGTTATGTATCGGCTGGTGCCTCTGAACTTACATTCCGGTCACTCTTGCAGATAGTAAGTCACGTATGATTATACCTCTGAACTTTCTTCCTGGAAGAGATCCTCCCTCATGATCCACTACCCGCACTCCCAGTGCACAAAAAGGGTAGTCGATCCACCAATTTCCGAAACGACCATGTCCTCATTACCTCTGAGTCGTCTTCACTTCCACCAAAAACAAACCGCCCCCTCGCATAGAACTTCCACGTTCTCCTACCTCTGAGTCGTTCTATGTACCCACTCTTCATTAAGCCCACTCCTGCCATGTCCTCATTACCTCTGAATGGGAAGGCTCCGTCGAAGAAATCGTCATATTTGCCATGTCCATATTACCTCTGAGCAAGTATGCCGGTCCTCTTTCAACCTATTATCTGTACCCACAACCGGAGTACGACAAGGATAATAGGTCCACAAATGTCCTCTGTTGACCACAAATGTCCTCTGTTGACCACAAATGTCCTCTGTTGACCACAAATATCCGCTATTTACTACAAATAGCTTCCGTGAAGTCTCCCTGCCATGTTCTCATTACCTCTGAGCGGGAAGATTTCACGGTAAAACCTTCACGTTTGTCATGTCATCATAACCTCTGAGCAAATGTGATTGGTTTCCTTTCATCCCATTATCCGTATCCTGAACCAGGGTACGCCAAGGATAATAGGTCCACAAATATCCCTTGCTAAGCTTCTTAGCATAAATCCACCATCTTACCATGCCCCGGGAGCCTAGCTGCTCTACGGCATTCTTTCCCCCAACACCAAGAACACCCATGACTACTTTGCCATGGCTGCTCCAAACATCCAAACTTGTTATCCATACCTAAAGCCAAGGTACACCTAGGGTAACAGGTCCACAAATAATCCTCCAGCAAGTCCGGTTCTATAAACACCGCAAGTACAAGAAAGAAAAGATGAGTTGAAACATGCTCATTTATTCAAAAATCAAAGGGCTACATCAGCGGGGATCACACCCCTTACAAAAATTAAAAGAGAAAAAAAAAGGAGAAGAAGAAAAAGACAGAGGGCGGATCACTGCTCTGGAGCACATAACACCGTGAGACGGTCCTTTATCAAGGCAACCGACCGCTCAAGCCTCTGTTTGGCTCGACGCTCCGCCTCCTGGTTCAGCACCGCTGCATCCTCCAGATGAGCATGGGCTTGCCAGTTGTCCTCAAACTTCTTGAAGGCCCGCTCCAGGTTGACAGAAGATCGGGAAACCCTCTCGGTCTCCCGAGCGATCGACTCCTGTTCTGCATGAGCAGCCTCCCGCTCTGACTCTAAGAAGGCCAACTCCTTCTGGAGTGCGAGAATCCGCTCCTTCGTGTCAGCTATTCCACGAGAGGCAGATTCTTCCCGGGCCCTACAAGCCTGACTCCGACGACCCAGTCGGTCATAGGAGACGGAGAACTTGTCAAGGTCCCCCTGCACAGCAGGCCCGACAGTTTCTCGAGCGAGCTTGATCCTGTCCCGAGCAGCAACCAGGAAGCCCCGCTCCCGTTCAATCGCAGCAGACAAGCCAGCCTGTCGTACTGCCAGCAGTTGGGTCACAAGCTGGTCAGCCTCTGTCAACTTAGGTTCTAGGAGCGCGGCTAACCCCACCCCGCCAGGAAGACCCTTCATGTCACGCCCCGATTCCGTCGAATCGATAGTCGTCCCCCGGGCGTGATGCCGTGCGAACCTAATTTGCGATCGCACAAGGCCTAGTCATAAGGTAATCCGAGACACGAGATCTAAGAGAGTACGCAGACAAATTGATACACACAATAATTAAAGGAAACTTGATCTTTATTGATAATGAACATCTTTTTACAGACTCTGATACAAGACTCTTTGTCGCGCGGGCTACAACATGACTCGATTACAAAAGAGTGCCGATGAGATAGCCGTTCCATACATTGCACACATCCCTCAATATTCACAAGTACTCTATTGACCTGGATGGGAGGGACGCTGAGTCATTTTCCTTGGACTGTCGAGAGCCTTCAAAAGTAGAGTCGCTGAAAGAGAGTCTTCGACGCACGGCCGAAGCTTCAAAAGTCACGAACGCCGCCGAGCTAGCTGGCGCATCCTTCCTGGTTCGCGGGACCTACAAAGAGCGAGGATCAGCATGAAACACATGTACTGGCGAATGGCTAATTAAATCCAAGCTCTGTATTTGATTCAAGAAGTTTCGTAAACATGTTAGCTAGCTATTTCAATGATCTTTCTAACCATCCTGTTCGATTTGCATGTTAACATGTTTTGAGGCAAGCATATGAACTTGTATATCATTAAGTAATTATCATGTTCATCCCGTGTCCCGTGCACCTGTTAAGCAGTGAAAAGGGGTATTAAGGCCACTGGCAATGTCAAGCCATCGCGGACTATAGCATTTGGTTAGACGACGCCCCTTTCGCGTCGGGTAGCTAGCCCTGTACGAAAGTGCCCGCATAACTCGCGCCGATGAAGGGTTGGCGCTGCTACACTCGTTCCTCCCGGGCCGAATCGGTCCCTTGGCCTAGGCAACCGTTCGAGGAAACTTCACCTTGTCGACAAGTTGTCTAATGACCGTTTTCCTTTGGACTTAGTTGATTTTCTTACTTAGCCGTATCGTTGCGATAAACGTTAATCGATTCATTCATTGTTTGCATAGGCTAAGTGAATTTGTATAAGAAAGCTCATTTTCTATTTTCAAAACCGACAGTTTGATAGCAGGTGTTTCGTGAAGAATCGTGTCATGATTTCTTTGATTCTACACTATTATGATAAGCATTTATTTACTTCACATGTTGAGTTTGAAATAGAGGGACGAGACAAAGGAGGTTAGCCACTCGCCTTAGTCTTTGCTTCAAGCGAGCGACCGGTTGGCTGCGCTGACGTCGCCTATGCGATCACCTGCAATCGCATAAGCAACTGATTAGAACACTGTATAATTCAAGGATATTCGATATGAATGCGAAGCTCGAAAATGCATCACGAAAACCCATCGAAAACATTCACGAAAAACGCATTCACGAAATCCAAAGCCAAAGCCAAATCAAGTGCGGCATGAAAACCAGAGCAACGGGAGGTCTCTTCCGACTCAGCCGCAGAGCCAATCCTCGAGGCGCAACCCGCTGAATATGGGACTTGGTTCCGAAGAAGCCATTCCATAACGTGGAATGGATCTTAATTCAACCGTTCCCGTTCGATCGACTCGGCCGATTCCGACCTATCGGTCCCGATCGAATCGATAGCGACAGTGTTCCTTTCTCGCACACCCCGTGGACGAAGACGGGGCACGATGTAGGGACGGAGCACTACATTGCCTCATTATCCATCGACCCCAGATTGCTACGCGACCTAGAAGAGATGGGCATCGAGCTCCGAGTCAGATTCCGGAATGTGCAGTTGGCAAAGTTGCAGTTAGAGCCGAGCTTGCTTGAAAAGATTAAAGACCGTGCAGAGTCGTCAGAAAAGCTATGCAGACATTCATCGTCGACCGCTCGAGTTTCTAGTAGGCGATCATGTATTTCTCAAAGTGTCGCCCATGCGGGGAGTTACTCGGCTCGGCACGAAAGGAAAGTTGAGTCCGAGATTCGTTGGGCCGTTCGAAATACTTGAACGGGTCGCGCCAGTGGCCTACAAAATTGCCCTACCGTCGGCGCTTGATGGTGTACACAACGTCTTCCACGTCTCTCAGTTGCGGAAGTACGTGCACAACCCTAGCCACGTGGTAGATTTTGGCCAGCTGGAGCTAAAGTCAGACTTATCCTACGTCGAAGAGCCAGTTCAAATCTTAGAACGCAAGGATAAGTTGCTGCGAAATCGAGCGATCCCTCTCGTTTGCGTCCTCTGGAAGAACCACTCGATCGAAGAGTCGACGTGGGAGCTTGAATCGGAGATGAAGGATAAATTCCCTTCATTGTTCTCGTAGAGGTAGGTTTCATCTTTAAGTTTCGAGGACGAAACTTTTTATTAGTTGGTTATGGTGTAGTGCCCCGTCCCTACATCGTGCCCCGTCTCCGTCCACGGGGTGCGCGAGAAAGGAACAATGTCGCTATCGATTCGGTCGGGACCGATAGGTCGGAATCGGCCGAGTCGATCGAACGGGAACGGTTGAATTTAGATCCATTCCACGTTATGGAATGGCTTCTTCGGAACCAAGTCCCATATTCAGCGGGTTGCGCCTCGAGGATTGGCTCTGCGGCTGAGTCGGAAGAGACCTCCCGTTGCTCTGGTTTTCATGCCGCACTTGATTTGGCTTTGGCTTTGGATTTCGTGAATGCGTTTTTCGTGAATGTTTTCGATGGGTTTTCGTGATGCATTTTTGAGCTTCGCATTCATATCGAATATCCTTGAATTATATAGTGTTCTAATCAGTTTCTTATGCGATTGCAGGTGATCGCGTAGGCGACGTCAGCGCAGCCAACCGGTCGCTCGCTTGAAGCAAAGACTAAGGCGAGTGGCTAACCTCCTTCGTCTCGTCCCTCTATTTCAAACTCAACATGTGAAGTAAATAAATGCTTGTCATAATAGTGTAGAATTAAAGAAATCATGGCACGATTCTTCACGAAACACCTGCTATCAAATTGCCGGTTTTGAAAATAGAAAATGAGCTTTCTTATACAAATTCACTTAGCCAATGCAAACAATGAATGAATCGATTAACGTTTATCGCAACGATACGGCTAAGTAAGGAAATCAACTAAGTCCAAAGGAAAACGGTCATTGGACAACTTGTCGACAAGGTGAAGTTTCCTCGAACGGTTGCCTAGGCCAAGGGACCGATTCGGCCTGGGTGGAACGAGTGTAGCAGCGCCAACCCTTCATCGGCGCGAGTTATGCGGGCACTTTCATACAGGGCTAGCTACCCGACGTGAAAGGGGCGTCGTCTAACCAAATGCTATAGTCCGCGATGGCTTGACATTGCCAGTGGCCTTAATACCCCTTTTTACTGCTTAACAGGTGCACGGGACACGGAATGAACATGATAATTACTTAATGATATACAAGTTCATATGCTTGCCTCAAAACATGTTAACATGCAAATCGAACAGGATGGTTAGAAAGATCATTGAAATAGCTAGCTAACATATTTACGAAACTTCTTGAATCAAATACAGAGCTTGGATTTAATTAGCCATTCGCCAGTACATGTGTTTCGTGCTGATCCTCGCTCTTTGCAGGTCCCGCGAACCAGGAAGGACGCGCCAACTAGCTCGACGGCGTTCGTGACTTTTGAAGCTTCGGCCGTGCGTCGAAGACTCTCTTTCAGCGACTCTACTTTTGAAGGCTCTCGACAGTCCAAGGAAAATGACTCAGCGTCCCTCCCATCCAGGTCAATAGAGTACTTATGAATATTGAGGGATGTGTGCAATGTATGGAACGGCTATCTCATCGACACTCTTTTGTAATCGAGTCATGTTGTAGCCCGCGCGGCAAAGTATCTTGTATCAGAGTCTGTAAAAAGATGTTCATTATCAATAAAGATCAAGTTTTCTTTAATTATTGTGTGTATCAATTTGTCTGCATACTCTCTTAGATCTCGTGTCTCGGATTACCTTATGACTAGGCCTTGTGCGATCGTAAATTAGGTTCGCACGGCATCACGCCCGGGGGACGACTATCGATTCGACGGAATCGGGGCGTGACACTTCAGAGTGTCGATTTGACCCCGAGCGCCCCACAGAGACAGAGAAAAAGGGATCCCCCGTTCCACGGCAGCGTTTACACCCCTCCCTAAGTGACGATAGAAGCTGTCAACCACATCCTGCGTCACCTCGTTCAGAGCCTCCTTGGAAGCCGGTGTCAACGGGAGTGTGGCTGGCAGCGCGAAAGAAGACGCGACAGAATCTGCCGCTCCTGCCACAAGAGAAACAAACTCTGTACGGAAGGACGCTTGAACATCGGCCAATTTTTCTTCAGCGGCCTGCAGAATTTGGATGCTCGGCAGGGTCGAGAAGTCGATCTCCGGAGCCGTATAAGCAGCCGAAGACGAGGCCGGGGCCAGCACCAACTCCATCCCCATCTGCCCAGAGCTGGCAGGATATCCCTTAACATGCGATGACGAAGGAGAGAAAATGCTCCTTTCGCCCAGATCACAGCAGACCGGGCCTTCCCCGAGAATATCCGCGACGGGAGGTAAAGGGTCAGGACCTGCAGGGCCAAGGCAACCATGAATCGACTTGACCCGAAGGATATGTTGATAGAGCAAATAAGCCCCCTCGGTGGTCAATATGTGGCTCAGCTTACCAGTGGAGGAGTGTGGAGGCTGGGGTTTGCCTACAGCCATCACAACCTCTTCACCAACAGCCTTCGAGTCAGAAATAATAGACTCATCCGCCCTTGCATCCTCGGGAGAAGATGCACCGAGAATGGCGTCATCTTGCTGAAGTTCAGCAATCTCGGAGACGGGCCCAAGGAAACTTTTGTCACCCCGGGCTGGGGCCTCAGCGGCTTGGAATCCTCGGCCGCCACTGAGAGAGCCCCCGCAGAGAGAACCGCGGCACACATGTCGCTAATCAAAGCAGCAAGGGCCGGATTAACTACTGGGGCAGTAGATGGTTCAGGAGAGCCTGGTTCGTCAGACGCCTACAAAGAAAAATGATCAAGTCATATCCCCGAGAGGAAAGAAAACTACAACAAAGAGATAACTCCGACTTAGTCTTACCTCCAGAGCAGCATCGGTACCTTCACCCCTCTCGGTAATAAGTAATCCATGAGACTTAATGGCAGCTCTCTTCACGGAAAAGGTCGCTCTGCTGTCAGAAGACTCGCGCCTGACCCGTTTACGTGAGGAACCAGACACAGCTGGAGGCTGTTCTTCCCTCACTACTTCCTCTTATGTAGAAGGCAACGGGTCTTCCGTCGATTCATCGGGGGTGGGAAGCGGTTGATCCGCTACTTCTTCACCCCCACCAGAAAGGGAGTCTTCGCTATCATCCTCTTCCTCAGCCGACTCGGAAGGTTCTGATTCAGGGAGAGGAATCTGGAGCGCCAGTTGCTTTCTAGCCTTAGCCCCCTTGGGCTTCTCCTCTAAACTAGTACCTACGATGAAACTGGTACTCGGATCGAAGTTAACAGGAGGCTTGTTTGCCATAACGTGATACAAAGCAGCCACGTACAAAATTTCTCTCGGTACCTTAGCATCGGGAACCGAGAAGCTGGCCCGAGTATGATAAGCGTCATAATAATTCCACGCTCGGACGCCGTCAAGAATGCTGCCTTCAAAACCCAAACAAGGGTTGGGACAATCAAGGAACAACTGGCTATAGCCAAATTGGCGAGAAAACCTACTAGGTAGGTAAGGCTCCAAGTACACATTATCCCGGTTGCGATAAACCAGATGCGCGGGGCGGATATTGCGCAACCAAGCAAGCATATCCGGAGACAGAAAATGAAAAGGTCCAGTACCATCAAGGTGTACCTTCCTTACTTCCTCATCAGAAAAAGGAGGAACAGACACAAAGAGGTCACACCCATCCACTCTCGCCAGCGCCCTCCGACAAGCTGGCATAGTGTTGTATTCCCAAGACCGGTGATGGCACTTGAAGAGGAAAGCATCTTCGGCTGTAGCGTCTTCCGCTATCCCAGGCCCCAGCAAAGACTTGTAGTGCATCGCCAACCACCCCATCAGGTAGTGGAAGGGCAGTTCTACGCGCTAAAAATCCAAAGTCTTCTTGCGAGCAATAACCTTGGACGAGAATGTTCGCAGACCATGGTGTATGCTGCACACCATAGCAGGAAGGAGGGCCAGCCTAACTCCGAATACTAGTTTAACGGCAGGGAGGATGAAATGACGACCAATCCTCTCGATAGAACCCGCTCCTCCAGAGACTACGCAGTTCTGTAGCCATATCATTAAAAATCCAGCCAGAAGCGCCTTCTCTGACATCTGTATGGTCCCGTAGTAAAAATAACTAAGAGAGTCAGCTTGACTCCCGAATATATCGCTCTTGGATCGTGACTTCTTGACACTTGACATCAGATCCCTTACCTCTGCATGCGTTCGAGGGGCTCGGGGAGTAACTTCGCCAGAAGGATCAACCCTAAAAAGATAATTAATCCAGGATGTGGTATGGGGAGCAGTCCCCTCGGAGCTATCCGTCGTTTTTATAGCCATCTGATGACAAGCACTATGGTGGCATAACAACTCCCGATACACCGCAACAGAACCCGGGAGTTGCCTGTCCAAGGCCTCGAACTCCTCATTCGACGGGGTATACACCTCGAAAGGCTCATTCCCCCATGGAAGTTTAGAGACAGTATACATCTCGTGAAGAGCAAGCCCCAGCTCCCCTACTGGTACAAAGAACGTCCCCGTTCGTCGGCTATACATCTCCAAGAGCGCTACGAACAGTGGTTTATTAATGGGAAGCCCGTGACAAGTGTCCCGAATGGCATGGTAAAGCCCCACCTCCCGCAAGAATGTTCCATAGGTCTGCAAAACCCAAGTAGTCAACTGGGCCCACGTAGAGGTAGGGTTTATCCAGTTCGGCAGTGCCAGCCTACCAACAGGATAAGACTTCTTACGAACAAGCCGATTCAGGAAAGTATCAGCTTGAGTAAGTGTGAAGTTGGGATCGTATACATTCATGAAAGAGCCCGGGGCCAGACCCATCATATACCGGAGGACGGAATCCTTACCCGCATACGCTGACCGCATATTCGAATTATAATGGATGTTGCCCATCAACATCCCTGATTGAGTGGGAGTTAAGTTACACACCATCTTCCTGTCCAGCAACACCATATTGAACCATGACAAAGGATAATGACGTTCCATGAGAGGAATATGGATTGCCACCCCATCCAAAGAAAAATCCCAGTTCTCGGAAATCTCTAAAACTCGGGGATTCTTGATGATTAAAGCATCACCAAAAAGGAACTAAGGCTTCAGGAATTTTCCATCCAACTTTCCAGTATTCATCATGGAACGGAGGTAATGGAGGGTTTGATCCTCAATGGCCTTCAACCTCTCCGAAGGCTCATCAGTAGGGAACTGATTCAACACATGCCTAATTAAGTCGTCAAGACACACGCCCAGGGCGAATTGATTCGAACCCACTATAAGCTCCCCAGCAGGATTTACGGGCATATTTACTAGAGAAAGACGAAAGAAACGAGGTTAGAAGATAGTCAAAAAACAGAAACATTGGAAAGATCATCTGAGTCTATGTAGCTCGGGTCGTCACAGCCTCATGCGGCTCAGCATTAGATACGTCCATACGGTTCGGTGCATCATAGCCTCATGCGGCTCCGAGTTAGCCGAGTCAACTCAAATTCAGACGAGCTTATAGACCCATGCGGTTCAGGTTAAGCATGCCTACGAAGCCAGACTCATACGAGCGGATGCGGATGCAAGCGAGCGAGTTTATGTGGTTCAAAAAGTGAGCAACGTTTATGCGGCCCAAATCAAAAATATATATGCGGCTCAGATCGAGTATAACAAGCTCATGCGGCCCCATGGGGCGAAAGGCTTATGCGGTTACATCGATAAGCCCCGTACATACGGCTTGTGCATAAAGTATACAGCAGAGCCATGGCAACCGTTAGGGTTTTCAGACGACCCTTACCAACGATAGGCGGGTGAATGTCCGGATGGATAGAACGCACAGCAGCCGGCGGAGGAGTGACTACGTTCGTCGCTGTAGTCGTCGTAGAAGCAACCGCCTTACCCTTCGCGACTTTCGACGCAGCAGCCTTCTTGGGAGCCATTTTCGATCGTTGAAGGAAGAAGACGAAGAGCAAAGACGGCAACAGGGAATTCGAGCAAAGAGAGAAGGTAAAGAAACCTCCAAGAGACTAAAAGACTCCTATTTATAGGCGAAAGAGACCTATAAAAATAAACAGACATCTCGGATTATGCACCGCCTCAAAACATAAAGGCAAAACGCTTCGGTCAAGGCAAAACCGACCCTTGGGATCCTTCCCCAAAAAGACGGCATTAAATCAAAACGAATCAAGAGCATTTAATGAAGATTTGCACACGTAGTCAGGACACGTGGCAAAGAGCCTATGCGGACAGATGAATCTATGCGGCTGGGACACTTATGCGGCATGAACGGGACCATGCTTCTTATTCAAAGTGTTTCAATTTTGTAAATTGAAAACTTTGAAGGGGGTCCTGTAGAAGCATGGAAAATATCAGAATAATGGTCCATGCGGCTCCGAATACGAAGCCCATGCGGCTCATATAGGAGCTGTCTTATACGGTTCAAAGGAAGACTCTCAGTCTCATGCGGCTCGAGAGTGTATACGGTTCAGCAGAAATATGTGGCTCGATCGATGCCACGTCCCCTTGTGATCCTTCCCTACAGCTGGCCCTTTGAATAGTAGCCTCATTTAATGCTCTGACACGATTTGACGACTGTGGCGGCTCTGGTATAAAGTGTCATAATGGCTCTGCCATAATGACAGACTCTTCGGGAAAAGAGGAAGATCTCTGACCCGATCCGTCAGAAATCCTAGGTTGCCACGTGGCAAATCTCATGCAGCTTAAATAGAGAACAGCTTCATGCGGCTCACTGAGAAGTCACCCTATATGATTAGCAAAAATCAGCCATATACGGCCCACTGAAAGCTCAGCCCCTGCGGCTCAATACAACGCTAGCTCATGCGGCTCGCAAAGACTATGCATATGCGGCTCATTGAGAGTTCGTTCCCTGCGGCTCGATGAGGCATTATCCTATACGGCTCACGAAAGGTATCTCCCTGCGGTTCAAGTGTTGCCCATCTTATGCGGCTCTGGCAGGACCCACAATTAAAACACGTGGCATCAGATCAATCAAGGATTTAACCGAATCTCAACAAATATATTTGACATCATCATCATAATTACTGAGATCAAGGCATAGCATTTATCATCAAGCCAATGGGACACGTGGCGAGCAATCGGACATTGGCATAATCAATTATGAAGATTTAAAGCAGTTAGCATTAATTGCTCACAAGATACGGTGCTATCCGCATTAATGGCCTAGATTTATTATAATCAGGATCAAGGGTTCAGATAGATTGAAGGAGCGCCGACATTCCAAACAAATGATCATTAGCAAACCCTAATGATCACACCCCACTCCTATAAATAGCCAGTATCATTCCCTTGCAAAAAACCCCCGGCAACTAGAGAATAAAAAAAAAGAGACAGATATACAGAGAGAGCTCCCCCCTTTTTTGATAATCACAGAGAGAGAGAAGCCAGGAGAGCAACACGAGGAGAGCAAGAAGAGCATTTCTTCGTCCACGCCAAGCAGATCTTCTCCGAGCCAAGACTGCATACCGATCGTCCAAGGAGTAAGGCAGAGCGGCCGTCGCTTTCCCGAGCCTCTATCGTCACCCCCCAGAATCTAAAATAAACAATTGTACTTAGACTGCTGTACCTAGGTTTTCATCCCTAGGCTTTCTTTGTACAAGCGAGTTTGTATTGTGAGTCTAAGTTCAGTCCTCCCATAAAACTGTTCTGTACTTTTACAATCAATGGCAAACACTCATGGCTCTTTGATATGTGGCATCGGCATTCTTCAAACCGAAAGGCATGACTGTGTAGCAGTACGTGCCAATTGGTGTTCGGAATAATGTATGCTTTTCGTCCTCAGGAGACATTTTGATTTGGTTGTACCCCGAGAAGCCATCCATGAATGACATACGTTCGAAGCCGCAGGTATTGTCGATCATGATGTCTGTGATAGGAAGGGGGAATTCATCTTTGGGGCACGCTTCGTTCAGATTGCGGAAGTCAATACAGATTCGAATCTTTCCATTCTTCTTGAGGACGGGTACTATATTGGCGACCCAATCGGGATGTTGCTCCTCACGAATGAAGCTACTAGATATCAGTTTATTGACTTCGGCTTCGATTGCGTCCATGATGTCTGGGCGGAAGCGTCGCTGTTGTTGCTTGACTGGCTTCGCATATGGCCGAATGTTGAGTTTGTGAAGAGCAATGTCGGGATTTAACCCTGGCATGTCTTCATAGCTCCATGCGAACACATCAATGTATTCTCTGACAAGTTCTAACAGCGACTTTCGCTCTTCGTCTGCTAGGCTTTTACTGACGAAAATTGGTTTTGGAGAAGATTCGCTGCCGAGATCCACTTGTATGACCTCATCTTCAGTAGGAGGTTCTCTTTGTTCGAACCATTTTTCCCATTGTGCATCCAATTGCTGGGCCCACGGTTCAAGCTCGAGGATTTTGGGAATGTCTTCGTCTTCTTCGTAAGCGTCGACGACTGCCATGTTGACTGTCATGACCTGTCTGAACATATCTCCGATGCTGGTATCCGAGTCAGAAGTTAGTGACCCGATTGAATGTGACTGCCAGTCGCATTCTTCATCTGAACTCTCTGGGGTCGTAGTAGGTGTTACATACCCTAACCCGCATCGAGTTTTACTATAGTAGTCCCGTGGTTTGCCCGCCGTAACTGGCGGCTTCAAAGGTAATCGTTGCCCAGTGCCGTAGTTCAAACCTGGCGTCATCTCCAGATCATACCCCTGTTTCTGCATAAAATATTTGGATTGGGGGCTATAGAGATACAGAGGCAGTCTTCCGGCATCTGACTCGAGGTCGGCTTCCTCTATGGTGAAGGGATGCAGATCGTCTTTTCGGCCGAAGATGATTGGGTGATCCCCTCCCTCGATTATGCGATAAGCATCTTCTGCTGGAATAAGCTGGATTGTGGTGTGCACATTTGTCACCTGTGTGTGTAGGTGGGTGCCTATACCATGTTTCATAGCGTACATTATACAAAGCTTATTAAGCTCGATGTAGTTCAAAGATAGCCCTTTATTGATGAAATAAGGTATCTTTTCTAGGGGGATTACATCATCAGCGGAGGGAACATCAGTGTAGGCAGCCACATACTTGACTAGCTCCGGTTCTTTTTCGGCTACCCCCTGTGTGAATGAAGACTGAGAGGACGTCCTAGAAAGCTTGATTGTCAGCGGTTCAGTTGATGGAGCAGAGCGTTGAGTTGTTGGCAGACTAGCGACCCCAGTTTGGCACTTGATGTGGAGCAAGGAGTGGCCGGTTCGCTAAAAATGTCAGATCTTGCATCGGGGTGACGACCCTTCTTGGGAAGGCGTATCGTCAGTGGCCTATCGGAGGGATTGAGCTTCTCCGTTTGGGGTTGACCGACTCTCGGTAGTCTGATTGTCAGTGGCCCCATTGTGGGTCTCGGCACTTGGCCGGACCTTGGCAGCCGGATTATCATCTGCTCTTCCTACGCCGAGAGGCTGATCGCGTCCTTCCGCAGAGTGGCAGTAAGGGGTGCGAACTTGCCCGGTTTGCGAGCTTGGAGGTGGATCGTCAGAGGTCCTTCCGATCCCGTGGCCGTTTTGGTACTAGCTTGTTCCTTTCCTTCACCAAGGTGCCTCTTCGACTTTTCGTATAGGCAGGAGTCCGAGTAGTAAGATTCGACCCCTTTGAAGGGATCGATGTCAGCAAATTCCGTCTTCACAAAGCCATGTTTGTCGACATATTTGAAGCACTGGTGTAGCATGGAAGGCACGATCATATAATCGTGTATCCATGGGCGCCCCAAGAGGATGTTGTAAGAAGTGTCTGCATCTATGACGTAGCAGGTGACTTCGGATTAGAGGTCGCCAATTTGACACTTCAGACGAATCTTCCCAATAGGGTAGCTCCTGCCCGAATTGAAACCGCTGATGGCGGTACTTGTAGGCGTCAGGTGATGCATTGGGATACGGAGATGATGTAGCAGACCCTTCGGGATGATGCTTATAGAAGAGCCAGGATCTATGTGCATCCGATCCACCTTCACGTTGCCGATGTATCCCATGTAGTATAGCGGGCGATCGTGTAGGTTGGTTTTGATGAGCATGTCCTGCGGAGTGAAGACGATGTTGGGCATTGCTCCCGTGCAGGCACTGTCTTGGAGATCCACGGGTGAGTCCTCCCCGGTGAGGTTAGATTGAGCCAGATAGACATCGGCATTTTGGAGCACTTCGCTTAATGCGATACAAACGTCCTTGGAGAGCCTTAGGAGTTCGTATAGTGACAGCTTGGCCGGTGTGTTAGCTAATTACGCTAAGATGTCAAAGTTGTAGGGCCTCTCTAGCCCTTGGGCTGTCTCTTTTCGGAGGGATTTGTCGAAGCGGGTCTCCTTCGGCCTAGGCTTGTCGGTCGTAGAGGGCTGAGCCGGTCCCGAAGCATCAGTTGTAGTGGGTTGATGATTTTCAGCTGGATTATCAACCACAGGTTGGGATTGCGCTCTGGACCGTGTGACGACGGCTGTAGCTTCTTCTTTGTCTGCCGAGATTGTGTGGCAGGTCCTGACTTTTCTACTTTTCTTTTTGTCGGTGGAAGATGGTATGGGCCGAGTCACTTCTGACACCAAGTCTGAATGGACCACATGACCTTCCCTCGTGATGTGGTGAGGGGTACTAGACCGGCAGCCTGATCTCGGGGAGGTGGAAGATTGGTAATTTCTATTGTCGCTAGAGGGACGGGGACAACCCCGTCTTGAGTTTTTGTTGGAGGGAAGCTGCCGAATTGTACGGACACCATATGGGCCGCCACGGTTACCTCTTCGAAATCGATGGCCAGAGCGTTTGAGTCGATGAGGTTTTGGATGTACCATTTCAGCTGGTAGCAATCGTGTGTAGCATGATGGACATAGCGATGATAATGGCAGTACTTTGGATTCTCCATCTCTGCCGGTCGCGGTTTTCGTCTCGGTGGAGGAAGCTGAATCCTGTTCCCTTGTATGAGCATGTCTAAGATGGGCTTGACGTGACCATCTTCGAAGGAGTAAGTGATTTGCGGCCATTATTTATCTGCTGGCTTCGGCTCAGGTTTTTGTGCTGTATCGGCCACCATGGCCTGATTTTCCTTGCTGTCCCGATTGTTGGAGGGGCTACCCCCATTATCGTTGTTGGGATGCTTGCCCTTGTTTTCTCCTTCCATGATGTGCAATCCTAGTTGGCGAGCTTTCTTCAGTCGTTCTTCGGCGCTCGTGGCGCTGATGATGAACGTCTTCCAATCTTTGAATTGACTTTCGCCCATCCAGAGACTGATCGTTGGAAGCATTCTCTTTCGATAAATTTCAATTAAAGAGGAATCTAGATTTTCGGAGGGCAGCTTCATGGCGGTTTGGCGGAACCGCTCAATGTAGTTCCTTGTCAGCTCTTTCTCTCCTTGGATGACGTCCATGAAGGTAGACATCGTGACGTCCTGTCCTACCTCGTAGAATCTCTCTAAGAACAAGCGCTTGAAGCCAGTGAAAGAGTGGATGCAGTTGTCTGGCAGGTTGCGGTACCAGTCGAAGGCGACTCCTTCCAATACCCCAATGAATAATCGTGTGAGGATAGCGTCATCATGGGGCAGATGGTCGGTGGTGACCTCGAAGTAAGTGATGTACTGACTTGCTGAGGTCTTGCCATCATACGGATTGATATTGAACGGCTTATATTTTGGTGGGAATGGAACATCCCTCCATTCAGCAGGGTATGGGTGCTGTATTCTGAGGTCCTGAGCATTTTCTCGGGCATGGAACATGGCTCGGAGCTCCTGAACCTCTCTTCTTACTTCTCGGGCCTCATCTGTCGCGGTAGGGGCCGTTATTTCAGGAGGATTATTGCCCGGGTTCGGTGCCGCTGAATTTGAATCTACATTGATTGCGGGACCCGTGCTTGTTTGGCCAGGTGTCACTCCCTGCAGAGTAGGAAGAGCCGCTTTGATCTCGTCTACAGACTTGACCAAGGCGTGCAGTATGGCCTCCAAAGTGTTGATGCGTTGGCGATCACTGGAACCATCTTGATTGCTGTCTGTCATGAACACCGTCCTTACATGAGGAGTGATGGAAGGAGCGGTGGAGGATGTGCCCTCCGAGTCATACCCATGCACCGAGAAGTCATCGGGGTAGGTGGGAATGTCCTCTTCGGGTTCGGACTCGGAGGGAACAGTACCCCCAGCCTCGGAGCTTGCTTCGTCTTGAGAGTTATGGATGTCCTCGGGGACATCGGCGTCTGTTGTATCTGATGGAAGAGTTGTTTCCCCGGGCTCGTCTCCTTGAAACATCGGATTGTTGTGGATGTTCGGAGGAGTACTATCCCCAGTTCCTATGACCCCCAGCGATGTGGATGATGAATCTCCTATTACAGCAGATTTTGTTTTTGAACGGGTGTGTTGGAATACTCCGGTGCAGGACAACCGTTTAGATGACAGTTTCTTAGCTGTAGCGGTTGATATCTTGGGGCTGGAGATGCTTGTCTTCTTTCCTCTTCCCTCGGCGGGAACTTTCTGAGTGAAATTGCAGGAGACAACAGGAGGTGCCTCGTCCTCTGAGCTCGGATGCTGTAGTCTTTGGAAGACTGATGGCCGGTCTTCCGTCACTGCCGTGTTGTTGCAACAGCAGTTGACGATGATCTGGGTGCAGTGACGTCCGTGTGAGGACTCTTTGTATGCCACGGCCCCTTCTCTTTCCTTGCGTTTGTGGAGGATAGCCTCACGCAGGTCAGAGGAACCACTCTGTCCGTTTGCCGCCGGGGGCTGGGTTCGAGTAGTTCGGTACAACTTCCCATCAGAGGCCCGCATGATAATCAGCGGGACGCCCCGATGGTCAGAGGTTGGGGCAGCTAACTGGGCTTGGTGAGCCCGCGCTGCCCTAGACTTCCTCCTTTTAGCACTTGCGGGTGCGTAATAGGAGGAGTCCAAGTTGAATACCACAGAGTCTGGCTTATCACCCAGAGAACCATCAGGGTCAGGACCGCATGAGAGACGGTCGAAGACTGATCTAGATAAGCGTGGAACGGATGCTTTGCGGCTAGAATTAGGTACCGTGCAGGCTGTTTGCATGCGGTTGTCTTCTGCCGTTGGATGAGTTGTTTTTGTGCGACTGGAAGCCACGACCGTGCAGGCTGGCCGCATGCGGTTGGCAACTGTGGCCGTATGGGTTTTCTGCGAGCGATTGACTTCCACAGCCGCATGAGTTTCATCCATGTGGTTGGCAACTGTAGCCGCATAAGCTATGCGGTTGACAGATGTGGCCGCATGAGTTTTTTTCATGCGGCTAGCGGATGTAGCCGCATGAGCTTTCTCCCTGCGGGTAATACCCTTATGCGGCTCGGATCGTATAGAGTTCCTCTTTGCCCCTGCAAGTCCAGCATTATAGTGTTTTCTTCTGCCGGACTTGGGGACAGCAGACTTGTTTACGGTCCGAAGTGGGGCCGCAGGAGAGTCTTTCCCGCCGTCTTGAGCAACAGAGGGCATCCCATCGAGGGCTTGGGGAGGAGCAAATGATTTTGGCCTCCACTCTTTGCGAGCCTTCGTCCCGCGGGTGCGCTTCTGGACGGGGCCAACGCTTCCTTCGGAGAGCATCTCTTCAAACGCATGTTGGTCGAAGCGGACGACCATCTCTTGTTGCGTGGAGCCAAGTTTGGCTGCATTCGACTGCATCACCAACTCCTTAGTCGTGGAGAAGTTTGTCTCCAGCAGAGTCGTCATCGTATTTTCCATTGATTGTAAAAGTACAGAACAGTTTTATGGGAGGACTGAACTTAGACTCACAATATAAACTCACTTGTACAAAAAAAGCCTAGGGACGAAAGCCTAGGTACAGCAGACTAAGTATAATTGTTTATTTTAGATTCTGGGGGGTGACGATAGAGGCTCGGGAAGGCGACGGCAGCCCTGCCTTACTCCTTGGACGATCGGTATGCAGCCTTGGCTCGGGGAAGATCTGCTTGACGTTGACGAAGAAATGCCCTTCTTGCTCTCCTCGTGTTGCTCTTCTGGCTTCTCTCTCTCTCTGTGTACTTCCTCTCTGATTATTAAGGGGGAAGCTCTCTGTGTATATGTATCTCTCTCTGATAGTGTATCTTTTGCCAGGTAATGGCACCTTGCTATTTATAATAGTGGGGGATCATTAGGGTTTGGATGATTATCCATTCTCAAAGTGGCGGCGGCCTAATGTATAATCAATTTGGACCATTCGTTTAAGGCGTGAAGGATCTGAGCCATAAATGGAGATAGTACTGAATCCTGTGAATGATTAATGCCGATTGCTTTAAATCTTCATGATTGATTGTGTCAAGCTTGGTTTTCTCACCACGTGTCCCATTGGCTTGATCATGAATGATATGACCTGATCTCATTAATTATGAGGATAACGTTAAATATGGTCATTGGGATCTGGTAAATCTCTGATTAATCTGCATCCCATAATCATCCTTGCTAAGTTGTGGGGACCATCGAATCTCTGCCACGTGTCTTAATGGTGGACCCTGTCAGAACCGCATGATATCTATGAACCGCATGAGACAGCGTCTCAGTGAGCCGCATAGGTATAGTACTTGCGATCCGCATGGGGTAGTTTTTCGGTGTGCCGTATAGGTGTAATACTTGCGAGCCGCATGGGATGGCTTCTTGGTGAGCCGCAGGAAGATGATTCTCATCAGCCGCATAAAGCTGTTCTTCAATGGAGCCGTATGGGAATAGCCACGTGTCAATCTCGGATCGTGTCAGAGATTTTCTCCTATTTCCAAAGAGTCTGTCATTATGACAGGACCATTATAACACTTCATGTCAGAGCCGTCAGCTGTCAAATCACGGCAGAGCATTGAATAGGGCCATTATTCGATGGCCAGCTGTGTAAAGGGGTCCCATGGGGACACGTGGTGTTGATCGAGCCGCATGTCTCTGTTGGTCGTATATGAGCCGCATATACTTCTGAACCGCATGCGGCTGGGGGTCTCTTTGAACCGCATAGGACTGTCCCTATGTAAGACGTATGGACTCTCCTGCCCCGAGCCGCATGAGACTAAGAGTCTCTCTGAACTGCATGGGACTGCTCCTGTATGAGCCGCATGGGGTTCTCCTGTTCCGAACCGCATAGATCATCGTTCTGATATTTTCCAAGCTTCTACATGAATCCTTCATGAAATTTACCCTGTTAACGGTGTGCACTAAGACCATACACACACATAAGCTGAGAACCACTAAATTCTTGAGTTTCCTCACTCATTCGTATACACCCATATACATTTCACATGTTTAAACACACACATCCTATTTAACACACTGATTTCCTATTTCTGTACACACATAACACTCTACTAAAACCTGTGAACACTTGACACATGAACATTGTTTTCATACACTATTTAGTATTTACTGAGAACTGAGAATTCACACACACACACACACACACACACACAGTTTTGAACTCACATTGAATCAATTACACTGTTTTACTATTGACAGTACACACAACTGCATCACACACATGGCTCTCACATTGACACACCATGCACCATTCACTGATTTTAGATTCCATTAGCACACATCACTGTACACACACATATGGCCTTCACCCATTGACACATCACTAATCCGTTTTCCTGTCACATGTACACTCTCACACATTGTCCCCTCTCCACACTCAGTCTTTCCTTCCTTCTTGAATGATATGTATGAATGCATATATGTTATGTAATGTACATATATATGCATGAATACCATGTGTGCAAGTTGTGTGCCCAATGCAATGTAGTGTATGCATCTATGTAATGTATTTATGCCACATATATATATGAGTTTATATATATGTAAAATGCTAGTATGTAATAGGATATGCAAGTATCCATATATGAAAATATGTATGTGGTTTTGCTTGATAGGCTTATGTATGTCTAGGGCTATAGATATTGGGTATATACATACATTGATATGTATATATGATATATAGGATATCCTAGTCTATGGGTTGGTTTTGAGTTAGCCTTTAGAGTTGACCAATAACCTAATTGACCTTGACCAAGTTGATCATAGTCCAAGTTGACTAAAGGTTGACTCTTTAACCTAGATTGGACTAGTTGACCTAATTTGACTAGACAGTTGACCAAAGTCAACATTAAGTCTATATATGACCAATTGACCTAAGTTGACTAGAGTCTGAAATAGTTGACTAAGATTGATCTAGTTGACCAAGTTGACTTTGACCCAGAGTTGACCAAGTTTAACTTTGACCTAGATTGACCTAGAAATCATGTAGATTGCATCGTAAACTTCATTCATCATATTTTAAACACATTATAACCTGTACTGCTCTATTTAGGACACTGTGACTCCGGTGCAGACATCTGATATTATACTACTCTTTTCAGAGTATCAGGCGAGTACATTCTCTGATAGTTCTCTCATTTACTTGTCAATTACTGTACTTCAGTTCTAGTTAGTTTTATGTGATTCTTACAATACGTATGGATATTTCTGGATTCATGTATGCGACACACATACCATATTGTCTGGCCTCTATTACTGGAATCATTGTTGGTATCATCATGTCTGGCATCTATTACTGGAATCTACTGGAATCATTCTGGAATCATTGCTGGTATCATCATGTTTGGCTGGACTCATCTCGATTCTCGTGTCTTGTACTGGATTCACTTGTATTGTGGGGCGGGGAAATATTGAATAAGACATGTAGACATATCCCAAATCTGGAATCTCCCTACTGAAATCTACTGGAAGCATAGCCATCTCTCGCCTGATCAGTGAGAGATGTGCCTGATATCTACAGCCGTTTACATGTCGATCTCGGTATTTTAAAACATACTGTTAGAGTATAGTCTGGACTCACCATGGAATCTTTGATCACTGACTGGAATCATCTTATACTGGACTCATCCTGTACTGGAATCACCTGGTATCAGATTTATACTGTCTGGACTTACTTGGGTTTACACTTGTTTACATTACTGTCTGGACTTATATCATGTTACTCTAGTTCAGCTAGTTTCTATTTACTGTCTTTAGTGCCATGATTCTTCTCTTGTTTTACTTACCTTACTTTCCTTGTATCTTAACTGTTTCTCTATACCATCACCTGAATATAAACTACCATGTTCATCAATAAAACTGTCTATAATTGCTTTAGAGTTCTCTGTCATTTACTTGGGTTTTCTAGATGAATTGTACTCGTTCCTGTCCTGACTGGACCTGTTAAAAATATTACAGATGCTTGCCCTGAGGACATTTGCCCTACTTGCCTTGGAGCAGGAGATTGCTTAGCTACCTTTAGCCCGGATACTCAGGACTGATCGGGAGACTAGCTAGTAGGCTTGGTTTAGTTTTCATGTTTTAGAACTTGAATTGTAATAACTTGAGATACGAGCTTGTATTTGAGTTTGTTTGAGATATTATTATTTAGTAGTTTATAATTGTTGTTGTTTAGTCTTTACTTATAAACTTCTGTGTTATCATATCGTGCTTAGACTGTGATTGAGATTTTATTATATATATACTTGTCCTCTGTTTGGAGTTGAGATTTGACAAGTATATTATATAATTGCGTGAGTTGTTGATTAGATAGTAACCTAGGACAGCGTTCTACCGCCGACACTGCGGCGTAGGCTGGACGTACCCACTTCTCGTGCCCCTACACTGGGTGCGGATCGTGACACAACGAAAAGAACATAGAGTATACGAAACAATTCTCTTTATTGATATTCAAAACTGAGATTACAAAGGCTTTCAATAGCCCAACTAAATTTGCCAGGTTGGCTACAACACTCAGGTTCCCTCTTGCCCACAAAGGATTTCACTTACATCATGCCTTCTATATCTCGGCCGCATTAATCTTGTTGTATGTTCGAGCGTCAATACGATCGCACGCTTCAATAAGCTTTGACATTCCAAGCCTCAACACGTTCAAGCAAAGCTATACCGCGAGCCATCTATTCCCTGCACCCTACATGAAAGCTGGTGGAGGATCAGTACGTTCGTCCTCGTATGTACTGATGCAAAGTCCTTCTTTCTAAACCGACATTTAGTATTTATGTTGAATCATGCAACTTAGCTTATGATCTTGCTATATTCTCCTTAGGGTCGATTTCATGGAATATTCGAAAGCAGTAAAGCATGTTATTCGAGTTGAATAGGCAAGTAGGCAAGCAATCTCGTGTTTGTTTTGTGGCGCGACTTTTTACCAAGTCGACGCACTCGCCCTTGCACCGATGTAAGGTGAATGCGCCCCATTCCTTCCCTGTCATGTTATAAGTACATCTCTAAGCAGGATCTATGTGTACGGGATACATACGTGCCTGTACTTTCGACCAATCGTTCCTTAACTATATGAAGGTCTTGGCGTATCCGTACCGGAATAGACTAAAGGAGTTTCTCTTTTATTTTTCTTACTTTCTTTTATCTCCTTCTTTTCTTTCTCGAATTTGAATTTGTATACAACTCGATTTGGATCCGTACCTATATTCAAGGCGTCCCGAAGATATATATATTTTGACCAAGTCCAGTGGTAGCAAATTGGAACAAAGCTGACAGGTAAATTTTAATCCTATGCTTGCTATCTCGTACTCCCTATCGGACTTATCTTTAGCAACTGTTGTCGAAATTTCATCACATACGTATATTCGATACATACGTGATTTATTTAATAAAGTCACTGCACGCGACGCGATTCAAAAATTATATTTCTCATTTCGTATGTTTCGTATGGACTATCAACTTTATGCGTCGCGTCGAGCCGTCGCGCATCCGATCGCAACGATCCTCCGCAACGCCTTGCGTTCGAAGTTGTCACCCAACTATTTCTGAAGTCTGGCTATGCAACTTATCTCGATACAATTTCCTTTGTTGACTTGGAAATGCATCAACATTTAGGGCTACGCCCGCTAGGTTACTTACCTAGACATCATGCTTAAACTCTCCCGACAAAACTTTAAATTGACATTGCACAAAGGCCACAATCTATCCGACGCAAAAGTTTACATCAAGGCGACAGTGCTCAAGACAACGATCGCCTTGACACGAAGGTCTTTACAATGCGCCTTACGTTCGATTTCCTAACGAGTGAGAATTCACTAGCCAAATTCCCAACTTATCCGTCTCGCAACATCGAATATAAGTTCGATTCACGCAAGCTCAATTGCAAGGTGAATCTGAATCTAACGACATGACTCGTAAGTCATTTCCTTATCATTCTCTCTCATGTATAGCACGACTCTCATAATCGCCTATCTGAATCACCAAGTTCGTTGGTGAATTTCTCGTTCGATCGTCGACCAACGTAACCATTCAAGCATTCATCCAACGAATATTTAAAATCTAACTATCATTTTCAATCGAAAGCTGTTCCAACAATTATCGATCTCCTAGACTTATCGTCAACATGCACCACATTTTCTTTCTCGATATAATTTCATATGCGACATCGCATGGGTCATCTTACGGTCTGCAACATTCAATTTGATTTGCCGATCAAGACTTCTAGGGTCAGCTGCCCCGAAGCTACGCTCGATAATTATGGATCATCACCGAAGGACAGTTTACTACGAACCATGCTATATCTTATGTTGGAGCCAAATCACGTTCCGACGATTTCTGTGACTATCCAATTTTGGACAAAGCCAGTTCTATCGGCGCAACTAATGCGCAACTATCCTCCAAGTAAGGTCATGCACTACCGTCGATGATTTCGCAATTTATAAAACATCTATTCGTATCGAGTTTGAGTCTATCTTATTTGCGGGTCGACACACGAGAGGCTATACGCATCGAGCAATCGTCGATGACTTTTAGTCTCGTCTTGATCAATCACAAAGTTCATGATCAACCAGTTCGTTCATTCTTGTATTGTTATTTACAAAATTTTGATAGCACAAGGCACACTCCATTTTGTATTCTCATATCGTGCTGACGTTTCCTTACGTATCGATCTCGATACACGTATCAATTTCGATAGCGTAAGGGTCAACATTGAACTTGTTTCAACATCAACTTAACTCGTATTGCATATATCCAAGTTCGCAATGAACTTTTCCATACGCATCAATTCGTTTTTCGATTCGCCGTATCCCACTATACTTTGATCACGTAACTGAGTTACCGATTATCCAACATCGAACCCTCAAGTTATACGATCTCGCCCTCTAAGTTTTGCGTGTTTTTGGTCGTACTCAATGAGTTTCGTCGTTACGTAACCAACTATCTCTTAGGCACTATTTACCCGCATCAACCAACTCTTCACCGAAGTTGCACATCGTGCGATCCGATTATAATTTGCCTCGCCCAATATTTCTATCGAGATCGCAAGTCATACGATTCGATTCGCCTCGCCCAACATTTCTATCGAGATCGCAAGTCGTACGACTCGTTTGTAAGTTTAAGTTTTCCTTTCCCGTCGATCCGATTATTGCTTCAAAGCATAATCGTTACGCTAGTCTAGGTCGTCTGACCGACTTATAATTTTTGTCCGACGTATCACTCATTGATAAGAGTCTCTCCTTATCGTCCCAACCGATTTTCGAAGAACACTTGTATCAACATACCGTCATACAAATTTCCAATCGAGTCTCGGTACTCTCTCGTCCGTTACGGACAAACCTTCCGCAATTCTCACAACACGTCGATGCAATTCATCGCACAAGGGGTATACCATATCTACTCGAAATCGAGCCATTCATCGTATACGTGGTATGGCATATACCACTCGGAAATCAAGTCATTTCCCTCGTATTATACTTAGTATAAACCAACGATCTCTTCCTACTCATGATTTCTGCAGTGATCGTGCTTGATCACAACCGTAACTTTGATTAAATCAAATGTGATACAACTCGGCCAATGTTTTCATTCTATCGATTTATGATTTCTATTCATTTACGTTGCATCTCGTGCAACAATTTATTTTCAACCTCCTTTGCACTCCGTACAACGATTAATTTGATATGTGTTGCACCACGTGCAAAAATATTACTTCTGACACGCGTTGCACATCGTGCAACGACTTATTTCCGATATTCGTTGTACCTTGTGCAACGATTTATTCCCGACTTTCGAAGTCAATGCCCAAATCCGTTCAACACATTCGATATTGACTTATTACTTTCATTTTAACGTATATTCACAATTAACTCGTTGCACTTCGTGCATCATTTTATTTCTCATTCAATATGTTACATTGCAACAACAACATCTCACATCACATTTCACAATTTATTGCACTTGCAGCAACTAACATTTCACGGCTCGTGCATTCAATGCAACGAACTTTTCATGACTTTCACCGCAACATCAAGTAAATTTGAAGTACTTGCTGCATCGTTACTCGGCTTTGTATTACACTTATTGTATGGAACATCCAGTGCAGCATCGAGTAGAGTCAAGAGTGATTTCGAGTGGTGGTGGGCAACTCTTTGGAATTGAAACAAAGCAAACGTCCTGAGAAAATTGAGCCTAGAGCTCTGATACCAATTTGTCACGCCCCGACCCGGCATCACGTCCCCTGCGAGGACGATGATTCGGGTGATTCTAGGTCGGGACGTGACATCTTCCTCCATGCTTCTTAGTCCCCATGTAGCTGACCAACTCTTGAGCCATCATGATATTATCGACTATTTCTCTTCCCTGCACAAACGCACTTTGTTCAGCCGAAATGACCTTCGGGAGGAGGAACTCCATCCTGTTGGAGATAAGTTTAGAAATGATCTTGTTAAGAAAATTACATAAACTTATCGGCCGAAAATCTTTGAATGATAAGGGGTTACTAGTCTTAGGGAGCAAGACAAACAACGTGTTCCCCACAGCCTTGGGAAGATGGAGCCCCTAGAAGAAAGCAAACACCGCCTCCACGACGTCCGCGCCCACGATCTCCCAGCACGACTGAAAAAATGATCCCGAGAACCTGCCAGGACCCGCAGCGTTGTCCGCCTTCATAGAGAAAACAGTATATCTGACTTCCTCGGCAGTAGGAGCCTTCTCGAGACCATGGTTGTCCTCCTCCGAGATGAGCTTTGGGATGCCCTTCAGCAGGTCATCGTCTTTGTAGATCGCCTCCTTAGACAGCAAGTTGGAAAAGAACTCCGTCGCTTCATCTAGAATTTCCTTCTGATCCTGGCAAATTTTGCCATCCTTTCCCTCAATTTGGTGGATGTGCAGCTGATGCCTCCTGCTACTAATGCATCCATGGAAATACTTTGTGTTCTTATCTCCTTCCATGTCTCATCTCATCCTTGCCTTCTCTCTCCAGTAATCTTCTTCTGTAGAGATACGTCGCTTGAGCAAAGCTTGTGCCCGATGAAGATCAGACCTGTTGCCTTCACTTCCGTCAGCCACAAACGCCAACTCCGTCCACAGAGCAGCATCCTCGGCCATCTTTACCTCCTGGAATATGTCTTCATATTCTTCTCTTCTCCATCTACCCAGTACACGCCTGACAGCCTTCAGACGGATAGACACCTTAATGAGACGGCTGGAGTGATGTTCAATCTCCCAAGCTTTGCTTACCGTAGGAAGGAAGCTCTGGTTTTTGATCCAGTGATCAAGAAACCTAAACGGCTTCAAAGTAGTAGGTTTGTGATGCTTGACCTCCACCAAGAGAGGGCTGTGATCCGACTCCAATTGATTCAGGTGCTTAACTGACGTGCTATATATTGCTTTATTCCAAAACGAGTCGATAAGAACTCTGTCCAGACGAGACCCCTGCCTCTTCCTCCCCTCTTGATTGTTAGTCCAAGTGAAATAGGAGCCAGAGTAAGAAACTTGACTCAAATCGGCTCTGAACATAAAATTGGAGAAATCTGACATTGACGCCGAAATCGACGGCAGGCCACCCGTTTTCTCCTTCGAGCTCAAGGCAGTATTAAAATCCCCTCCACATATCCAAGGGACCCCCTGAATGATCCCCTGAACCTGTAACAAATTATCCCACATATTGCGCCTATCTTTCACCGTCTTGCCCCCATGAGTAACTGTAAGTCGGAATCTAGTAGACGAAGTACTATCTTTCACCAAGACCGTAAGTGACTGCTCGTTGTCATCTTCAATCTGTAGCCTAACGCCATCCCTCGACATAATCCAAATATCCTTGCATCCTGACACTCCATCCTGAAAACCCATCTTCATTCGAATAGAGACCATCTTCTTTACCTTGATCTTAGGCTCAATAATAGCCAAAATCGCCACTTATGTATCCTACATAGCATCTTCACTCTGTTGAATGTTTGTTTGTTGCTGATCCCCCTCACATTTCAAATAAGGATTTTAGACATTAACAGAAAAATAGGGAGAAACACTATCAACCTTGGCACCTTCTCTTAGCTATAGGACTTCATTTTCAGCCTTACTGCTATTCTTCTTCTTATTCCTCTTCTTGCCTGCTCCCTGTCCACCTCCTTCAGAATCTAACGGCGCAGACCCCTTATCCCTCCCCTGGCCTTCCTCGTCCTGCGAGGCGTCAGTCCCTCCACATGTGTTGTCAAGAACGATCTTGATGCTTCCTGGCCGTAGACTTCGATTCTCCGTATTGCCTCCCTTGTCAGTATCCCTCGAGTTGTCCTCCTTTTCTTTTTCCCCCTCGGACTGTGTTGTCAAGGTATCTTTGTGTCCGACCCTGACTTTAGCCCCCTGCGATTCTTCTTCTATCCTTGTGTTGGTTCCCTCTGAGCTTGTATTAATCCTTGTGCAGGCTCCCTCTGTGCTAGTACTGAGGCTCGTTTCCCTCGTCTTCTTCCCTTCGCTGTTTAGATTGCTAATCTCCCCTTCTTCTAATCCGACAATGTCGAATCTCTCCGGATGCCCACCTACTTCAGCATCTGCGATGGTTTGCAGGATTTGAGCCTCTCCTGGGCCCTCCTTACTCCAACCTTCAATCATCAGACCTTTGCCTTTTCTCCTTCTTTCTTCTCCCACCTTGGCCGCCGAGGAGGGTAGAGTGGAACTCTGTTTGTTGTTATTGCCTTCCTTTCGAGACACTTTGCAAACCGCTTTTGTGTGTCCCCAATGATGACATGCCGAGCAGTAGAGAGGGGTCCTTTCGTATACGATCGCTTGCCAGTAGCTCCTGCCTTTGGGTAGGACAATTCTGACTTTTAAGTGCAACGGTTTGCTGATGTCAACTTCTACGAGGACCCTTACTCTGTTCGGCCTGAGCCCCAGCGAAGAATATCTGTCAATGGCTAACGGCGTACCGAAGCACTCCGCTATGTTGAAGAGAGTATCTTTAGTGATAAGATGTGGCGGTAAGTCCGGCAACGATACCCATACCGGCACGATCGGGGATTCTATAAAAGGCGAGAATTCTGGGGACCATCTAAAAAGCCGCATCGGGCATTTGGTGATGCTCCAGAGATCCTTCACCCTCAGCCGAAGGAAATCTATTTCCAGACAAGGCCGAATAAGGACGTGTTTGTTGTCTATCTGACCTATCAAGACTTTCCCCTGCAGACCGAGACCAGAGAAAGCCATGCGAATCGCTGCGAGAGGGGCCTTCCCATGCGAGAACTTCCCAACGATAGCCCACTTGAAAGGAGCGACCAGTAGAACTTCGTCCGCCTCGTCGAACGCAATAGCCGGGAGGCCCTGAATAAATGGGGCTTTCGATGATGGATCTGAGGCGGCCGAATGGGCAGAAGGGGCTCGGTGCGCTCTTGCTTCCCGCAGCCACTGAGGCATAAGATTTCCTAGAGCTATCCACCGGAGGAGGCGGCAGGGCGGTCGGAAGCTCCCCGCTCGGAGCGGCTGGGTCGGGAGGAAAAAGGGGAAACGGAGAGCTAGGGCACATTTTTCTGATATATATATATATATATATATATATATATATATATATATATATATATATATATATATATATATGTATATAATAATAAAAATATATATATATATATATATGTATATAATGATAATCGTTACAATGAGTGGACAGTTGTGAATGAAAAATACATTGTAGTCACAGTAATAACTGTGACCAAAAAAGTATTTTGTAATACTAATAACCGTGATGAATTTTATTTTCCTCACGGTTATTACTGTGACGAAAAATACAATTCATCACGGTAATTATCGTTATGAAATATTTACCACGTCCAAAAAAATATATGTCAATGTACTATCCGTGGGCATTCACCAATATATTTCTCTCGTATACATTGCTCTGCATATGGAAGTGGTGGTAAATTGTTGTAGGCAAAATAATATCATTTTGAATTATGTTCTTTAGATGTACCTGATAAAGTCTACGGTGAATGGAAGCTTTCTTACTTGACAGTATGATGAGTCTAACAATCGTATAAGCTAACAGTGGTCAAATATATATTTGATAATCTTTTAATGCATGAAATGGGTTGTCTGGTGCGTGCATTATGGATACAAACATGTGATGGTACATATAATAAATCGTGGAAACATTCAGAAAAGCTTGGGAACATTGTACGTAGCAACAGGAGAAAGAAGATCCATCTATAAAAGAAAAAATAAACTGATATTGTATTGAACATATATATTGGTTGTGACAACCAATATATTCTTGTTGAAGACCAGCATGTGTATATGATTACATTTGAATTTGTTGCTTCAAATTAATGACGAAAACCAAATAAGAAATATAAAAAAGAGCATTGCACAAGCAACGAGGGTTCCATCCCTAAATATGCAGTAAGAATCCAAAAAATACAAATGAATAATAGCAATGAGCATTGCACAAGCGTGCAGTACACTAGCTAGCCGCCCCTGCAGTGGTCGGCCTTCAAGCAGCCTCTACCGGGATAAGGCCGAGGACTCGGCTCGCCCCTGTTGGGGCGGCAATTCGATTCGTATTCCCCGTTCTTCCTCTTACTGCAAGAAATATGGTATCCCCTACGAATTGGTTCGTAGCCGATAAACTTAGCATCGGCTGCAACAGCCGCAGCAAAGTACGCGAATGCTACTAGCACTAGTACCAACCATGTACGGAAATTAGTTGCACCCATATTTATTTTCTGATCGATCGATAACTAGTACCACCTTTCTCTATATATCACAATTAATGTATGTATATATATAGTTTTCTAGCCATACGTACGTACCCAAATTGAACATGGGGTCCTACGTTAAAAGAGGATAGAGAAATTTATATGCATGGCATGGAGATGGCATGCAGATCGATTACAAGACCAATCAATGGTCGACGTAGGGCTGAATCGGTCAGTTAGAAGACCACCAGTACTAATCATAGAAATCATCCTTAATTTGGCCAATCCTATCTATGACTCTTGTAACTTGGACTCATGGATAATCATGCTCTTGTTCACATATAACAGACTTATTTTGGGTCGTCTCTTGATCACATAATTAATATTACAGTAAATTAACCTTTCCACCAAAATTAATCCTCTTTGTTCCATGTATGTTGTAGGTTTTTCTTATAACCGTATATTAAGTTATATAAAAGCTTTTCATATAACCGTATTTTTTTGAAATACTAGAATAATGTCATTTAACATGTCACGTCAGCTGCAACATAAGGAGGATTGGTTTGGAGGGACACTTTGGTGGGATTAATAATGTTACTCTATAACTATAATACTTACAAATGTCTTGCTCGTCTTCTTATCCACGTATCTCCCGTTCTTGCTCTTGTGTGTATGCTCGATGACCTCGATAAAATCAACTAATCCAATAAAAATAAAAGTATTAAATTATATAGTTAAGAAATTTAAATACTTTAGATTTCTTAATTTTATAATGAAGATCTTCATAAATTGTAAAAAAAAGGAAACAAATAACATGGAACTATTGAATATCATTACGGCTGCAAATGAGCCAAGCCGTTCGTAAGCTGCTCAAAGCTCAGCTCGATAAAAGCTCGTTTGAGCTCGGTTCGTTTACTAAACAAGCTGAGCTCAAGCTTCATTTTCGAGCTCGTTTAATAAACGAGCCAAGCTCAAGCTTAGAAGTACTCGGCTCATTTGAGCTCATGAGCTAGCTCGTTTATGAGCTTCCGAGTTGGCTCGTTTAGGAGCTTGTTTAGAAGCTCGTTTGTTCTTTGTTGAATTCTAATTTTGTATATATTTTTCTTGCATTATATATTTATATGTCCTTAATAATTGATAATAAGGAACATTTTTAATTAAATTTTTATAAATAAATTGTTAATATTACAGGTACTTGAATTCAAACCTAACTAAATTGAAATCGAGCTCGTTAAGCTTGAAATCAAGCTTAATGAGCTTGAAAAAAAGTTGAGCGAGCTTGATTTTGAGCTTATCGAGCTTGTTTATTAAGCTTGAATCGAGCTTGCTTATCAAGCCAAGCTCGAGCTCAAACCAAGCCAAGTTCAAGCTTAATATAAACAAGCTCGAACCAAGCTTAAGCTCTAAAATAAAAAAATTTATCAAGCTCGAGCTCGAGCTTGAGCTCGATTAATTCTAGTCAACCAAGCTCAAGCTTCAAAAGCTTGGCTCGACTTGGCTCGTTTGCAGCCCTAAATATCATAAAACTTCAAAAGATTATGTGAACAAAGATTATTGTAGCTTTTATAAAAACGAAAAAAAAGCAACTCATGAATCCTACAGATAAGTCATAAACCATTCTAGTTCCCTTTCGTGTCCATCGCTACTTGACTGAAAGCGACAAATCACATTTTACAAAACAAACTCGGCCATTTCTAGCTCCAATGAATTGAAAGTATTAACATAAACATAGTAGATCATGATTAGAATTTATCCTATTTCAAAACATCATCAAAACTCAAAAATCTCTTAGAAAATATCACTGCATGCTACATCATTCTATGAAATTTACATTTTATATGAGCTATCATATATATACTTAATGGACCAAATTGGAAGGAAATAAGTACTGATTGATGTTCTTTTGTTTGTAGTTTCATAGTAGTACCTTTCCATAATGTATTATTAAGCTAGATAAGACTCGAAGCTAGCAAATATTAAATTGTCAATCATGTGTGGTTTCTAGTTCTAGAACTTTGTTATTGTAATCGTTATGTCTCATTGTAGCAACTGTGATTGCGAAAGAAGAACGAGTTTACTTTTCCTTGTGTTTGTTATATCTCATTGTAGCAGCTGCAATTGTGAAGAGTATAACAGTTTTACTTCATTCATGTCATTAGATAGCACTGAGAAAACTTACATAGGCTTTGGTCGCCCGATCATCTACGAGCTTTCCATCCTTCTTTCGCTTATGGCTACGCTTGAAAACTCTGTGAAAGTCGATGGTGTTTGGGTATCCGAATCCAATATCTAAAATGTCAAGTAATATCTGAAAATTAGGATACATAAATGAAATCGACAAGTGTCCATGTCGTGTGCTCGTGTCCATGTCGTGTGCTCATGTCCATGTCCATTTTATCGTGTGTTTACGTGTCCAACACCAAAATCTAAATTTATATGCCCTCCAAAATCACAGATACAATAATTAAATAAAATAGCAATGAGGATTAAAGTTTATCTTCGGCGGAGGAGGATGGGGTCTGACTGGAGGGACGTTGGGTCTGAGGGGGGTCGTCGTGCGAGGGGGGTGACGTCTGGTCGGAGGAGGAAAAAGAGGAGGAGGAGGAGGAGGTGATCAGTGGAGGAGGAGGAGGAGGGGGGAAGGGGTCGCCGGAGACTTTGGTGGTTGGAGGGGTCGGGGTCACATAGGCTTTGTAGGGAAATGAATTTTGGAGGAAATTTTGATAATGAGAAAGAAAGGGTTACTGTTTCACTTTTACTAGTGGCCAACGAAGAAAATTTATGTCGCTAATCAGTCGATATACATATATAGCGACGTACTATTGACGAAAATAGCGACGTAAATTTATATTGTATTTTACATAAATTATCAGTAGCTAGTCAGTCGCTATTCCGTCGCTGCTTAGCGACTTTTTTACTTCCGTCGGTAATATTAGTCGCTAATTAATAGTATTTTGTGGTGCTCATACTCGTCTCAGGAATTGTATCCAACTCGAGCAAAGTTTTATCGGTAGACCTCCTCCCCATAGGCTCCACCGAGTTTTTAACCATCGTTCGTGGACAAACCCTAGAACTCCTTGGTATCGATGATGTAGAATTAGGTCTCCCTCCTCTCCTCGCCTACTGCGGTCCACCCTCCACTTGCACAGTCTTCCTCCGAATGCCTTCCCTTAGCCGAGTCCTCCCAGCCGCCCGACCGTGTCGCCCACGGGAAACTGTGGTCCAACCTCCACCTTCTGTAACCCTCGCTAGTTGAAGATTAATATCCCCTTCCCGGCCACGTGTCTTCCCCGGATCACACACCCCTGGAAACCCTAGTTCCCCGCTTGTCGCCCTAGCCGCTCATATATATATATATATATATATATATATATATATATATATATATATATATATATATATATATATATATATATATATATATATATATATATTTTATATAAAAAAATATATATATATATATATATTTTTTATATATATATATATACTTTTTTTGAAAAAAGGAAAATCTTATAAATGGAAACTGGAGCACAGGCTTACAAAAAGAGCACCCGCTTCCCACACACAAAAGCCAGCCTTAGGCCAACAAAAAGAGCCTGGCAGACAAAAAGCACCCGCTCCCTACACTCGAAACCCAGCCAAAGGCAAACAAAATGAGCACCCGCTCCCCACACTCTCAGGCTAGCCGAAGAAGCTGCCAGCAACAAAATGAGAAAAACCCACCCGATAGACTCCCAAAACCAAAAAGGAAACTAACAGGAAACTAAGCTAGACTTGGCTCCACCCTCTAGACTTTCTCTTTCTGCCGAATGGTTTCGAAACTCAAATGTTGCTTTGAAAATGAATGTTCTTCGTACCTGTGTTTATTTCTGTTTTTCCAAAGGACCCATAAAATAGCTGTCGCCTCCACTCTAGCCTCCTCTTTCCAGTTCGAGAGCCACCAGAAATTAATCTGAGCTAGCTTTGATATCCTTCCCTCTGCACTCAGACTTCCATTTCTTCTCTAGGTTATTCCAAAGTTCCGTTGTGATCTCCCCCTCTGCAAGGATATGGCTCAATGTCTTCTCTGCCCTATTGACGCAATAGTGACATCGGGACGCAAATTAAAAACCCATGGATTTGAGAATGTCATCCGTAGGCAGCTTGCCACGAAGAATATGCCACATCAAAATACTCTACTTAATCGGGAAATGCTTACACCAAATGTTCTCGAACACAGGTTCGGTGACGTACCTCTCGCGAGTCACCTCCCACGTCGACCGGAGAGAGAACAGTCTACTAGGCGACGCCGACCAGAAAAGTGTATCCTCCTTATCATCGATCGAAACACCCCTGCTTCTGACCGCAGCCACCGCTTCATCACCGAAAAGCCCGACCATGCGGTCGAAGTCCCATCCTCTTTCTTCGGACCAGAGCTCAGCGACCGCGGTAGGAGCTGACCCCTCAGCCAGAAGCCTGGGCCTCCCGATCCCAGTCCAGTTCTCCTTGAGTAGGTCGTAATCCCCCTTGTCAATCTTCATCTGGATACAGTGTTCCCCCAACTCCCTCCCTGTAATCAGGCGCCTCCAAATATGCGATGCCTTGCAGTTGGCAATGGCAACAGATGGGTACCTTTTCTTGCAGTACCTCCTCCTCATGAATTTGGACCACAGCGAGTTTTGGCTTCGCACTTTCCACCAAAGCTTGACTGAGAGAGCATCGATGAATTCTTTGATACCACGAATCCCCAGACCCCCCTCCACGTACGTCCTAGACATGCTCCTCCATCCGGCCCACACCCCCTTCATCCGACCCTCTCTCTTCCCCAAAAAGAAGTCGACGAACATACGCTCGATACCTTTCACGACCACCCCCGTCGGGTTGCACGCGGCTAATGTGTACATCGCCATGGAACACAACACGTTCTTAACCAGTATCAACTTACCTCCAAGAGACAGGACTGAATAGTGCCAGCCCTCAATCCTCGCTCTGATCTTAGAAATGAGCGACTCGAACAGCTCAGCCCGCCTTCTGCCATAGGCCAACGGACATCCCAAGTATAGGAACGGGGGGGGGAGCCCGATGGGAAACCAGAGATCGCCTCCAACTTCCTGTGCCTCACTGCCGAGAACGAATGGTGTAGGAAGATTTTGCTCTTACCTGCATTCACCCGCTGACCTGAAGCCCGTTCGTACTTCTGGATCACGTTCATCACCATCGACACCGACACTTTATCACCAGCCGAAAAGATCAACACGTCGTCAGCATATGGAGGTGTGACACGATCGGGCAACCTTTCGAAGAGAAGTACCTCCGGAATCGCAGATTGTTCGCCAAACCGTTCAGACTCCTACTGAAATCTTCAGCCGCCAGGATCTCGCAGGGGAGAGGGGGTCCCCCTGTCGTACCCCCCTCTGAGATTTGAAATACCCCGCCGCCTCCCCATTTACAAGTGGCGTGAACCAGTAATCGGACACTGCTCTGAATATAATATACGTCCACTTCTCCGAGAAGCCAAACGCCCTGAATATCCAAATGATGAAGCTCTAATCCAGCCGGTCGTATGCTTTCTCTATGTCCAGTTTAATAGCCACTCTCCTGTCACGCCCCGACCCGGAATCACCCGAATCATCGTCCTCGCAGGGGGCATGATGCCGTACGAGCCTGGAGTTACACTCGTGCAAGGCAAGATGACAAGTTCTCAAATGGTTATCTTTGAGTTGATATTAACAACGAAAGAAAAACAGAGTATACGAAACAATTCTCTTTATTGATATTCGAAACTGAGATTACAAAGGCTTTCAATAGCCCAACTAAATTTCCCAGGTTGGCTACAACACTCAGGTTCTCTCTTGCCCATAAAGGATTTCACCGTTCCATACATCATGCCTTTTATATCTCGGCCGCATCAATCCTGATGCATGTTTGAGCGTCAATGCGATCGCACGCTTCAATACGCTTCGGCATTCCAAGCCTCAACGCGTTCAAGCGAAGCTTCGTCGTGAGCCATCCATTCCCTGCACCCTGCATGAAAGCTGGTAGAGGATCAGTACATTCGTCCTCGTATGTACTGATGCAAAGACCTTCTTTCTAAACCGACATTTAGTATTTATGTTGAATCATGCAACTTAGCTTATGATCTTGCTATATTCTCCTTAGGATCAATTTTATGGCATAATCGAAAGCAATAAAGCATGTTATCATGGCAAGCATGTTATTCAAGTTGAATAGGCAAGCAGGCAAGCAATCTCGTGTTTGTTTTGTGGCGCAACTTCTTACCAAGTCGACGCACTCGCCCTTGCACCGATGTAAGGTGAATGCGCCCCATTCCTTCCCTGTCATATTATAAGTGCATCTCTAAGCATGATCTATGTGTGCGAGATACATACGTACCTGCACTTTCGACCAATCGTTCCTTAACTATATGAAGGTCTTGGCGTATCCGCGCTGGAATGGACTAAAGGAGTTTCTCTTTTATTTTCCTTACTTTTTTTTCTCTCCTTCTTTTTTCTCGAATTTGAATTTGTATACAACTCGATTTGGATTCGTACCTATATTCAAGGCGTCCCGAAGATATATGTATTTCGACCAAGTCCAGTGGTAGCAAATTGGAACAAAGCTGACAGGTAAATTTCAATCCTATGCTTGCTATCTCGTACTCCCTATCGGACTTATCTTTAGCAACTGTTCTCAAAATTTCATCGCATACGTATATTCGATACATACGTGATTCATTCAATAAAGTCACTACACGCGACGCGATTCAAAAATCGTATTTCTTATTTCGTATGTTTCGTATGGACTATCAACTTTATGCGTCGCGTCGAGCTGTCACGCATCTGATCGCAACGATCCTCCGCAACGCCTTGCGTTCGAAGTCGCCACCCAACTATTTTCGAAGTTTGGCTATGTAACTTATCTCGATACGATTTCCTTTGTTAACTTGGAAATACATTAACATTTAGGGCTACGCCCGCTAGGTTACTTACCTAGACATCATGCTTAAACTCTCCCGACAAAACTTTAAATTGACATTGCATAAAGGCTACAATCTATCCGACGCAAAAGTTTACATCAAGGCGACGGTGCTCAAGACAATGATCGCCTTGACACGAAGGTCTTTACGATGCACCTTACGTTCGATTTTCTAACGAGTAAGAATTTACTAGCCAAATTTCCAACTTATCCGTCTTGCAACATCGAATATAAGTTCGATTCACGCAAGCTCAATTGTAAGGTGAATCTGAATCTAACGACATGACTCGTAAGTCATTTTCTTATTGTTCTCTCTCGTGCATAGCACGACTCTTATAATCGTCTATCCGAATCACCAAGTTCGTTGGTGAATTTCTCGTTCGATCATCGACCAACATAACCATTCAAGCATTCATCCAACAAATATTCAAAATATAACTATCATTCTCAATCGAAAGTTGTTCCAACAATTCTCGATCGCCTAGACTTATCGTTAACATGCACCATATTTTCTTTTTCGATGCAATTTTATATGCGATATCGTATGGGTCATCTTACGGTCTGCAACATTCAATTTGACTTAGCGGTCAAGTCTTCTAGGGTCAGCTGCCCCGAAGCTACGCTTGATAATTGTGGATCATCACCGAAGGACAGTTTACTACGAACCATGCTATATCGTATGTCGGAGCCAAATCACGTTTCGACGATTTCTATGTGACTATCCAATTTCGGACAAAGCCATTTCTATCGGCACAACTGATGCGCAACTATCCTTCGAGTAAGGTCATGCACTACCGTCAATGATTTTGCAATTTATGAAACATCTACACGTATCGAGTTCGAGTCTATCTTTTTTGCGGGTCGACACACGAGAGGCTATACGCATCGAGCAATCGTCGATGACTTATAGTCTCGTCTTGATCAATCACAAAGTTCATGATCAACCAGTTCGTTCATTCTCGTATTATTATTTACAAAATTTTGATAGCACAAGGCACACTCCATTTTGTATTCTCACATCGTGCTGACGTTTCCTTACGTATCGATCTCGATACGTCGTATCAATTTCGATAGCGTAAGGGTCAACATTGAATCCATTTCAACGTCAACTTAACTCACATTGCATATATCCAAGTTCGCAATGAACTTTTCCATACGCATCAACTCATTTTCTGATTCGCCGCATATCCTGCTATACTTTGATCACGTAACAGAGTTACCGATTATCCAACATCGAACCCTCAAGTTATACGATCTCGCCCTCTAAGTTTTACGTGTTTTCAGTCGTACTCAATGAGTTTTGCCGTTACGTAACCAACTATCTCTTAGGCACTATTTACCCGCATCAACCAACTCTTCACCGAAGTCGCACAACGTGCGATCCGATTATAATTCACCTTGCCCAATATTTCTATCGAGATCGCAAGTAGTGCGATTCGATTCGCCTCGCCCAACATTTTTATCAAGATCGCAAGTCGTGTGACTCGTTTGTAAGTTCAAGTTTTCCTTTCCCTTCGTTCTGATTATTGCTTCAAAGCATAATCGTTACGCTAGTCTCGGTCGTCCGACCGACTTAAAATTTTTGTCCGACGTATCACTCATTGATACGAGTCTCGCCTTATCATCCCAACCAATTTTCGAAGAACACTTGCATCAACATATCGTCATACAAATTTCCAATCGAGTCTCGGTACTCTCCCGTCCGTTACGGACAAACCTTTCGTAATTCTCACAATGCGTCGATGCAATTCATCGCATAAGGGGTATACCATATACCACTCGGAATTGGGTCATTCATCGCATACGTGGTATGGCATATACCACTCGAAAATCAAGTCATTTCCCTCGCATTATACTTAGTATAAACCAACGATCTCTTCCGACTCACGATTTTTGCAGTGATCGTGCTTGATCACAACCGTAACTTTGATTAAATCAAATCTGATACAACTCGGCCAACGTTTTCATTTACCAACACAAGTTTGGTGTGCAACCGAATGATTTATTCTATCGATTTATGATTTCTGTTCCTTTATGTTGCATCTCGTGCAACAATTTATTTTCAATCTCCTTTGCACTCCGTGCAACGATTAATTTGATATACGTTGTACCACGTGCAAAAAATTTACTTTCGACACGCGTTGCACATCGTGCAACGACTTATTTTCGATATTCGTTGCACCTTGTGCAACGATTTATTCCCGACTTTCGAAGTCAATGCCCAAATCCGTTCAATACATTCGATATTGACTTATCACTTTCATTTTAACGAATATTCACAATTAACTCGTTGCACTTCGTGCATCATTTTATTTCTCATTCAATATGTTACATTGCAACAACAACATCTCACATCATATTTCACAATTTGTTGCACTTGCAGCAACTAACATTTCACGGCTCGTGCATTCAATGCAACGAACTTTTCACGACTTTCTCCGCAACATCAAGTTAATTTGAAGTACTTGCGGCATCGTTACTCGGCTTTGTATTACACTTATTGTATGGAACATCCAGTGTAGCATCGAGTAGAGTCAAGAGTGATTTCGAGTGGTGGTGGGCAACTCTTTGGAATTGAAACAAAGCAAACGTCCTGAGGAAATTGAGCCTAGAGCTCTGATACCAATTTGTCACGCCACGACCCGGCATCATGCCCCCTGCGAGGACGATGATTCGGGTGATTCCGGGTAGGGGCGTGACATCTTCCTCCATGCTTCTTAGTCCCCATGTAGCTGACCAACTCTTGAGCCATCATGATATTATCGACTATTTCTCTTCCCTGCACAAACGCACTTTGTTCAGCCGAAATGATCTTCGGGAGGAGGAACTCCATCCTGTTGGAGATAAGTTTAGACATGATCTTGTTAACAAAATTACATAAACTTATCGGCCAAAAATCTTTGAATGATAAGGGGTTACTAGTCTTAGGAAGCAAGACAAGCAACATGTTCCCCACAGCCTTGGGAAGATGGAGCCCCTCGAAGAAAGCAACCACCGCCTCCACGACGTCCGCGCCCACGATCTTCCAGCACGACTGAAAAAATGATCCTGAGAACCTGTCAGGACCCGCAGCGTTGTCCGCCTTCATAGAGAAAACAGTATATCTGACTTCCTCGGCAGTAGAAGCCTTCTCGAGGCCATGGTTGTCCTCCTCTGAGATGAGCTTTGGGATGCCCTTCAGCAGGTCATCGTCTTTGTAGATCGCCTCCTTAGACAACAAGTTGGAAAAGAACTCCGTCGCTTCATCAAGAATTTCCTTCTGATCCTGGCAAATTTTGCCATCATTTCCCTCAATTTGGTGGATGTGCAGCTGATGCCTCCTGCTACTAATGCATCCATGGAAATACTTTGTGTTTTTATCTCCTTCCATGTCCCATCTCATCCTTGCCTTCTCTCTCCAGTAATCTTCCTCTGTAGAGATACGTCGCTTGAGCAAAGCTTGTGCCCGATGAAGATCAGACATGTTGCCTTCACTCCCGTCAGCCACAAACGCAAACTCCGCCCACAGAGCAGCATCCTTGGCCATCTTCACCTCCTGGAATATGTCTCCATATTCCTCTCTTCTCCATCTACCCAGTACACGCCTGACAGCCTTCAGACGGATAGACACATTAATGAGAGGGTTGGAGTGATGTTCAATCTTCCAAGCTTTGCTCACCGTAGGAAGGAAGCTCTGGTTTTTGATCCAGTGATCAAGAAACCTAATCGGCTTTAAAGTAGTTGGTTTGTGATGCCTGACCTCCACCAAGAGAGGGCTTTGATCCGACTCCAATTGATTCAGGTGCTTAACTGACGTGCTATATACTGCTTTATTCCAAAACGAGTCGACAAGAACTCTGTCCAGACGGGACCTCTGCCTCTTTCTCCCCTCTTGATTGTTAGTCCAAGTGAAACAGGAGCCAGAGTAAGAAACCTGACTCAAATCGACTCTGAACATAAAATTGGAGAAATCTGACATTGACGCCAAAATCGGCGGCAAGCCATCCGCTTTCTCCTCCGAGCTCAAGACAGTATTAAAATCCCCTCCACATATCCAAGGGACCCCCTGACTAATCCCCTGAACCTGTAACAAATTATCTCACATGTTGTGCCTATCTTTCACCGTCTTGCCCCCATGAGTAACTGTAAGTCGGAATCTAGTAGCCGAAGTACTATCTTCCACCAAGACCGAAAGCGACTGCTCGTTGTCATCTTCAATCTGTAGCCTAAAGCCATCCCTCGACATAATCCAAATATCCTTGCATCCTGACACTCCATCCTGAAAACCCATCTTCATTCGAATAGAGACCATCTTTTTTACCTTGATCTTAGGCTCAATAATAGCCAAAATTGCCACTTGGTGTATCCTACATAGCATCTTCACTCTGTTGAATGTTTGTTTGTTGCCGATCCCCCTCACATTTTAAATAAGGATTTTAGACATTAACAGAAAAATAGGGAGAAACACCATCAGCCTTGGCCCCTTATCTTAGCTATAGGACTTCATTTTTAGCCTTACTGCTATTCTTCTTCTTATTCCTCTTCTTGTCTGCTCCCTGTCTGTCACCACCCGCACCCATTTTTCGGATACAAAGCGTATCCAAGCCCAGCCTACGCCTCAGTGTCAGCGGTAGTACGCTATCTATACACAAGTCACGGTAATCTAGAATCTCATGGTAAACTATATCTCATCCACAGAATAATAATGAATCAACCATGATCAATGTAATACCAAAGAAACTGAATAGTATAACTGATGTATCCAAGATTCAATGTCACATACGGTGGACACAAATCCACTACCAATAGACGGAAGAAGAAAATAAATACCTGAAATACACTAACTAAATACAACCTACTAATCAAGGCAACCCCAACTGCAAAGCTCTGCGGTCTGGTGCTGACTCAACCGGCTCAACTGCTCTTGACTCAAACTCGGCTAAACCTGAAGAGATTATCAGGTCCTCAGAGGACTAGCAAGATACATAAAAATGAGCCTTTCTAACAATTTATTATACATAGAGAAAAATACAGAATAAACAAGTAAAACTGAGCAATGAATAAACACGAATCTGTACACTGTCTATACATAAATGAATTGCTGAACGAGGACGAGAGAACTCATGTCAAGATGTCACGGATAACCAAACTGAATACTCAAACCCTCATCCCTAGTGTGGACTCGCAGGTTTGAACAACTACTAGCCCTCGTCCCTAGTGTGGACTTGCAGGCTAGCATCACCCTCGTCCCTAGTGTGGACTCGCAGGTGTGAACCATATACTACTAACCCTCGTCCCTAGCGTGAACTCGCAGGTTAACATCACCCTCGCCCCTAGTGTGGGCTTGCAGGTGTGGACCAATAACTACTAACCCTCGTCCCTAGTGTGGACTCGCGGGTTAGCTTAAGACACAGATAACTACTAACCCTCGTCCCTAGTGTGGACTCGCAGGTTAGCTTCAAGATTTCAATACACGGAGTAAAAGCAGTTCAGTTCGCGACTTCTCGACCCACGATACAACTCAATCAAGGCTCAAAATGAATACATCCAATAAGACACAAAGCTAACACGGTCTATATAGCAATGATACGAATATACAAGCAGGATATGAAAGATACATGTCAACAATATGAGAAAAACTGGATAATAATAAAAGACAGTGCATGTAAATAAAGCTGTGTAGAAAGGCAAGGTATACTTGCCTTAGGTCCTGAGCTGCTGGTACGGGTTAAAATTCGTATCAAGTTCAAGTATCCTGTTTATAAATTCATAATGATCAATACATGATATCTGTGGGAAAATAAGCCAACTTTATTAACTTGTTTGATGAGTGGCCTAGGTTGTCTATTTTTTTTAGGCATGTAATATCTAGCTTTAGTGTTTATTAAGAGGGGGGTCCTTTATTGGCCTGTCTTAATGTGGTACTTAAACAATTTGCAAAACCCCTTTGCATCTGTATATTCATTACTGACATATACATGTATCTATCTCCTTGTACTCTACTTATATCTTGGGCTGAACTGGGTTCTTCATAACTCCCTTTACTACACTCAATTCCTACACATCCTACTTAACTGTTTTCCTGGGACTGTCACCACTACATACCCTTGAATAATGACATCTACTCCAACACACCTGTGTTCCCATGTGCAATTTTATTTACCAGGCTATTTCCTACCTGTTGATGTATAAAGATAAAGATGAGTCTTATTTCAACCTTGTTCACCCCTTCCTATTGGCTACAGGATTTTCAAGAATTTGAATAGGACTTAACTCTGATACAAGGGCCTCAGATACTAGGGTCTTTTTTTTGATACACACCCACATACTCGACAGTTGGACGTACTAATGGAGTAATACCTACCTAGACCTCTACTCAAACCTGGACTGATATGAATCATTTCCATGTAAAGCATGTAATGGAAAGGGAATATAGGCAGTGTATAAATAGGCAGTATAGGCTAACAGGTAGTATAAATAGGCAGTGTATGCATCTAGTACAGGCAAATATGGCTGGGAGCATATGTGTATGTATCTCTGGTAGGGGAAGCTGCTATCGGGTTCAATCTGCTGGTAAGCTCAGCACATTGCAGTGATCAAGTGAAGGGCAGGGCAATGCAAGGTGGCCTCGTTGCAGGACAAGAAAGGCATTGCAAGTAACAGGGCATGAATGCTCTGAACTAAATGTAGTAAGGTAATGCATCCAGTGGCAGGTAAGCAGTGGTATGCAGATAAAATAGGGTGCAGGACTTTCAATTATTTGCAGATAGTGTATGTAGTGTATCCAGTGAAATAAAAAGGGGATATGCCATCAGTGAATCCAAACACAAGGGAATAAAATGTTAGTGACAAGAAAATGAAGCATGGTAGTTAGGTGTGCAACCAAGTACAGAACACAAAATTGGTGACTGAACTAATGAAGTGGATATCATAGAAGATTGCACAGGAGATGCCATGGATGATCATGAATATACTGATACTTCCCAAGTATCAGTTGATTTATACATGAGGACACCAAGTAAGAGTTTCAGATGAACTTTACTCAGAGGGCTAAACCATCTCTGATACACACTGGACTAACTAAGGGTCTGAAACAATAGTTCAGGGAGAACATACAAATGGCTAGGGACAGGACAGTTAGGAATATAAGGCAAAGTACCATATACATGAGTCCAAGTAATGTGTATTGAATACACATGGGCAAGGTGAAACAATACAATAAGCAATGAATGCATTGTATACATGTGTAAATGCAGTGAATGGTGAAAATAACGCATAGTTGGATCTGGAATGTAGGTTATGCATGTTCAGATGGCTATTTGGGAATGCAGGACAGAACAAGGCTATAGGTATGAATCCATGCATCCTATAATACATGGACAGAACAGGGAGATGGGCAGATCATCATGATGCAGGACAAGGCATTGGAACAACTGGGTTGATATCTGTAGTGCCCCGCTCCACGAAGGCACTAGATAGACAGAAAGATCGGATTGGTGGCTTTCCAAAAGAAGACGATTAATCTGGATAAGTGGACGAAGTCTCATTTTATGATTCATTTTCGCCAAATAAGAATCTGAGCTTTTGAATAAATGTATTGCTAATAACAAGACAATAATCTTGAGTATGCTTAAAAGAGAATCCGTACATTGTCTGCTAAGAAAGAGAACGGTTTCATGCTTGAAAAGAAGATGGAATTGTTTATGACTTGCTCGATTGATGCATGATGGTTTTATTTGATATTGTATGTGCATTGGGGTATCCACTTAGTGACGAGCTGAACCCTAGAGAGTCACAGCGGCTAGCGACGAGCTGAACCCATGCGAGTCACAGCGGTTAGCGACGAGCTGAACCCAAGAGAGTCACAGCGGCTAGCGACGAGCTGAACCCATACGAATCACAGCGGTTAGCGACGAGCTGAACCCGTGGGAGGCACAACAGCTAAGATGGAATTAAAATGTTGGCTTTTCAAAGATGTTTTCAAAAAGAGATGTAAACTAACTCTATATACATGGAATGAATCTAGGTAAAACTAGCAAGATCACATCACAAGAAACATTTTTCTCACTAAATGAACAGTGATCGTTTCAGACAAATATAGCTCTTTGTTCACAATAACCAGTATGCTGATATACTGACCCACCATCAGTCTGCATGCAGGTGCACTATGCATCGAGAAGGATAGTCCAAAGCGATAACCCGTGCCTCATCCTCAAGAGCCAGAAATCAGAAGAGATGCCAAGAGATGACATCTGTTGCAAGATTTTGGTTTTGTATATAAAGGGATGTAATGTATGGGAACGGAATCATTGTAATCTGTAAAGTTCTGAGAGAATGTAACATTGTATCAGAGAGAATCGAGAGCTTGTAATCTGTTCAAATAAAATCAATAAAAAGAATTGTTTCTTGTTACCATTGTGTTCAATGCTTGAATTCTAAAATATGTCCGCTGCTGCTTCAATTATCTGCGATACGTTTTGCTGCGTATTGTCAACCTTGTCTATCTTGTCTTGCTTCAGGTCTTGGCCTTGTGCAAGCGCAACTTAGGCTTGTACGGCATCACGCCTTAGAGAGACGAACGATCCTAAAGAGCCCGAAGCGAGGACGAAAGGACTCTATGGGATCGGGACGTGACAGAATGGTATCAGAGCAACACGATCCTCTGGTAAATTTTGATTCAATTGAATTCGTACATGTTCTCCTGATCCAAAATTTTCTTGCCTGCTTGATATCATCAATGAGATAAATGTTCCATTCAATAAGTCCGTAAATATTTTTATGATGCCGGTTGTATCGATTTGGTTGATGGAGATTGAAATGCTTGATTGAACAAGAGTTTTGATATGATCTGAATTGTGATTTCATGGATTGATGATGGCAAAGGATGAGGACTATCGCTACTAAGGATATCGTAAGTTTCTCCTCAAGTTTCGAGGACAAAACTTATTTTCGGTGGGTAATTATGTAGTGTCCCGCTCCGCGAAGGCACTAGATAGACAGAAAGATCGGATTACTGACTTTGCAACAGAAGACGATTAATCTGGGTGAGTGGACGAAGTCTCATTTTATGATTCGCTTGCGCCTAATAAGAATCTGAGCTTTTGAATGAATGTATTGCTAATAACAAGACAATAATCTTGAGTATGCTTAAAAGAGAACCCGTACATTGTCTGCTAAGAAAGAGAATGGTTTCCTGCTTGAAAAGAAGATAGAATTGTTTATGACTTGCTCGATTAATGCATGATGGTTTCATTTGATATTGCATGTGCATTGGGGTATCCACTTAGTGACGAGCTGAACCCTAGAGAGTCACAGTGGCTAGCGACGAGCTGAACCCATGCGAGTCATAGCGGTTAGCGACGAGCTAAACCCAAGAGAGTCACAGCGGCTAGCGACGAGCTGAACCCATGCGAGTCACAGCGGTTAGCGATGAGCTGAACCCGTGGAAGGCACAACGGCTAAGATGGAATTGAAATGTTGGGTTTTCAAAGATGTTTTCAAAAAGAGATGTAAAGTGACTCTATATGCATGGAATGAATCTAGGTAAAACTAGCAAGATCACATCACAAGAAACGTTTTCCTCACTAAATGAACAGTGATCGTTTCAGACAAATGTAGCTCTTTGTTCACAATCACCAGTATGCTGATATACTGACCCACCATCAGTCTGCATGCAGGTACACTATGCATCGAGAAGGATAGTCCGAAGCGATAGCCCGTGCCTCATCATCAGGAGCCAGAAATCAGAAGAGATGCCAAGAGATGACATCTATTACAAGATTTTGGTTTTGTATATAAAGGGATGTAATGTATGGGAACGGGATCATTGTAATCTATAAAGTTCTGAGAGAATGTAACATTGTATCAGAGAGAATCGAGAGCTTGTAATCTGTTCAAATGAAATCAATAAAGAAAATTGTTTCTTATTACTATTGTGTTCAATGCTTGTATTCTGAAATATGTCCGCTGCTGCTTCAATTATCTGCGATACGTTCCGCTGCGTATTGTCAACCTTGTCTATCTTGTCTTGCTTCAGGTCTTGGCCTTGTGCAAGCACAACTTAGGCTTGCACAACATCACGCCTTAGAGAGACGAACGATCCTAAAGAGCCCAAAGCGAGGACGAAAGGACTCTATGGGATCGGGGCGTGACAATATCAAGGTAATGGGCTAAACCAAATTGAGGGAGAACAGAACATGTGATGTTCAGTGAACTGAGCAGTACCTATTAGGAACTTATCAACCAAAGGAGATTACTCTTAGTTGTCTGATACTTCAAGGTATGTATCCTAAGTGCAGGATATCCAATGAAATAGGCAGGACAATATTGATTGGTCTGATCCAATTATTTAAGGAACTAAAATATGTAAGGACAGGTCATGTGAATGCGGCAGCGTAAGAATATACAGTAAAAATATGGGTGCAGGAAAAGATGGTGCAGGGCTCAATTGATCCTTTAAGGTCAGTATTACCTATCAAATACCCAGATCAAATTGGTTTCAGTATACAATATGTGGGCTCGGTTTGGTCTGATACTCAAAACATGCCCCAATTAACAGTGTACATCAGGTGTGTTAAGAAAAATCGATTAATGGCATTAGGAATCAGTCCTTGCCTGTGTTCTATTGATCAATATTGGTAAAAGGAGATTCATGACAGTTCAGGAATCAACTTTCCCTGCTCTTTATGCACAACCATGTACTTGGCAATAATATAATCCTAACAATTTTAGTTTAGGTGTTAATCCTTCTTTATCCTTAATGAACTGTCACAACCATCAACCTGGTCGTTATGTCGAACATATGGTGTTCAACTATTCTTATGAAAGATGAGAATGAACTTGTATCATTCATACAAACCTTGGTTGTCCCTGGAGTGTTCCTTGACGAAGACTCCACGCAGCATATTGATTCGGCCGAAGGACAACCGGAGATGGCAATATTTTTAGGGTTTGCCGAGGGGTTGGGGTCGGCTACCAATTCCCCATATATACTTGTCTCGATCTTCTGGAGAAGATCGGAAAGATTTAATTTGCTCTCATCCAAAATCGTTGGTGTGAGTTATCAAAATCTGATTTGAATTCGAGCACAGGTTTAAAAGGGAATTTGAATAGGGACTTTTACATTCAGGTCCCTATCAACTCTTTTATTACCCATTGGTCCTCTGCTGGTATTAAAAGTAAACAAACTAATATAAAGCATAAAGTTTTATATGTGAGACAAATACTAAATAATAAACAAAAAAATATAGGAGAAAATTTGATCAAGGGGTTGACAAATCTACCCCCCTTAAACAAATTTTGTCCTCGAAATTTAAGGAGCTACGGTCTACTAGAAAGAATAATTTAACAGTTTGCTATAGAATTATTGTGAATTATTGCAAGTCAAAACCAAATATAGTACTCCTCAATAATGCTCCTACTATAATCTACTAAAAATTTGCGCCATTCGCTCCTTGTGGTGTCGTCGCATTCTCTGTGATTGTGGCACAAGCTCGCCCTCCTCCTGCTGTTGGTAGTGGTAGGGCACTTGCGTTCCTCTTCGGACAATTGTGAGACAAGTGTTGGTTGGATCCACAAATCCAACACAACCCTAATCAGCCGCGACAATTTTCTTGAGTGTGGCCTTTCTTCGAGCAATGCTGACAGATGGGAATGTCTTGGACTTGGAGTGGGGCTGCTTGTGGTTGCTGCTGATGCTGCTGCGCTGGTGTCTTATCTGGAATGTTGGAACATTTTGCTGGTGCTGCTTGGTCGCTGCCCCCTCCGAGTGCGTCTCGATTCCTCTTCGGCTTGTGACTCAGCTCCTCTTCAACAGCTTGGGCGACCTCTAGAATCTCCTCGTAAGTGACGGCTCGACTGATGGCGATGGCTAGACGAATCTCGTGTGATAGTCCTTTTCTGAATCGTCGCGCTTTGTCTTCAGGGGTGTTGACCAAGTTCTTCGTAAAGCGGCTGAGGCTAGAAAACTCTGACGTGTACTCGTCGACGGTGTGGTTGCCCTGCTCTAGGTGCTCGAACTGACTCACCAACACCTCTCATGCTACGTATGGATAGAATTTCTTCTTGAACAGTCGCTTGAATTCCTCCCAAGTTATGTCTGGAGCAGAAAATCGGGACTCGCCTTGGTACCACGTCCGCACGATGTCGAAAAGCTGTCTACTGGCTGACTCGACCTTCAGATCTTCTGGGATTCAGGCCATCTTCAGGTATCATTCAACGTTCTCCAACCACTCGTCAACTTAGATAATCCCCTCTGTCCCATAGAATTCTCTGGGCCCGAGGTCCATGAAGTGCTTGGACGTCCCAGGGCGCTGTCGCGGAGCATCTCGAATCTGAAGAGCCTCTCACAAAGTGTCGCGAAACATGTTGGCTTGCTGCGGGAAGATCCCCAAAAGCGTGACATTGTCCAGTACTAGTGGCGGAGGCAGAACATGTGCTGGATACATCGTCGGAGCTGGATACATCGTCGGTGGTGGGTGCATGGGGAAAGATGGATACATCACTGGTGCGGGATGCATGGCTGGTACTGGATGGGGAACACGTGCTGGATGCGAGGCTGGTGCTTGTGGTGGAACAGATGCTGGTGGCAGACCGGGTGCTGGTGGTGGAGTCTGCGAAGGAAACTGTGGAGGCGGTGGAATATCGCCTCTGCGTTATCTCGAGAGCTGCGGCTGATTACTCATATGAGTGAGCTGGCCTTCTTGTGTTGGTGGAGTCATGTATGTGAAAAATCCTTCCGTAGCCGGTAGAGTGTTCAGTGCAGCATTGTTCCTGTCTTGAGAGTCCATCTTAACTGTAACAACAGAAAACACTTTAGCCGTTAAAGAAATTTCAAGCATAAAGCAAGTCAATGATTCAATAAAATCAAGGATTAAGGATTAACAAGGAGTCAAGACACGTGGATGGGATCCTAAGTGTCTAATCCTATTTGCAGGTTCACGACGGTACAATGACGTAACCGAGGTGATTAACGTAGACCTGCATGGGCCACCAAAAAAACTTGTCACGACCCGCACCCGCTTTTCATATACGAAGCGTGTCCAAGCCCAGCCTACGTCGCAGTGTCGGCGGTAGTACGCTATCTATACACAAGTCACGATAATCTAGAATCTCATGGTAAACTATATCTCATCTACAGAATAATAATAAATAAACCAAGATCAATGTAATACCAAAGAAACTGAATAGTATAACTGAATGTATCCAAGATTCAATGTCACGTCCGGTGGACACAAATCCACTACCAATAGACGAAAGGAGAAAATAAATACATGAAATACACTAACTGAATACAACCTGCTAATCAAGGCAACCCCAACTGCAAAGCTCCGCGGTCTGGTGCTGACTCAACCGGCTCAACTGCTCTTGACTCAAACTCGGCTAAACCTGAAGAGATCATCAGGTCCTCAGAGGACTAGTAAGATACATAAAAATGAGCCTTTCTAACAATTTATTATGCATGGAGAAAAATACAGAATAAACAAGTAAAACTGAGCAATAAATAAACACGAATCTGTACATTGTCTACACATAAATGAACTGCTGAACGAGGACGAGAGAACTCATGTCAAGATGTCACGGATAACCAAATCGAATACTCAAACCCTCATCCCTAGTATTGACTCGCAGGTTTGAACAACTACTAGCCCTCGTCCCTAGTGTGGACTCGCAGGCTAGCATCACCCTCGTCCCTAGTGTGGACTCGCAGGTGTGAACCATATACTACTAACCCTCGTCCCTAGCGTAGACTCGCAGGTTAGCATCACCCTCGCCCCTAGTGTGGGCTCACAGGTGTGGACCAATAACTACTAACCCTCGTCCCTAGTGTGGACTCGCAGGTTAGCTTAAGACACAGATAACTACTAATCCTCGTCCCTAGTGTGGACTCGTAGGTTAGCTTCAAGATTTCAAGACACGGAGTAAAAGCAGTTCGGTTCACGACTTCTCGACCCACGACACGACTCAATCAAGGCTCAAAATGAATACATCCAATAAGACACAAAGCTAACACGGTCTATATAGCAACGATACGAATATACAACCAGGATATGAAAGATACATGTCAACAATATAAGAAAAACTAGATAATAATAGAAGACAGTGCATGTAAATAAAGCTATATAGAAAGGCAAGGTATACTTGCCTTAGGTCCTGAGCTGCTGGTACGGGTCAAAATCTGTATCAAGTCCAAGTATCATGTTTATAAATTCATAATGATCAATACATGATATCTGTAGGAAAATATGTAGTGCCCCGACCCGCAAGATGCCTTATGATGGATGGTTGGTTCGATGAAGCCTTGTTGGACTTGGGAATATGCGAAGGATTGCTTGGAAGGCTATGCGATCATGGCGGGAATCGTCCTATGAATGTGAGTAGTGTTGAACCCTTCAAAGATCCTTTAGCTTCACACTTAAAATAAAGGATAGAGTGCTATATTTCTTATTGTGTTGTTCAATAACACCTTGCATGGAATTTGGAAAGATAATGAAAGATAATAATCACCTGAACGTAAACTGTTGTGGCTAGATGAATTGTATGCTTGTACGATATTGTGATGAATTACATGACAGGTGAAGGCAAAGTCCCAAATACTTGGGCGGTGAGTATATCGAGCTTTGGCTCAATGAATAGATGGCAAAATAGATGTTAAGACCCAAGAATTGGGCAGTGAGTATGCTTGAATTGCATTCGAATGAATGAATGCTAAACAGATGCTAAGTCCCAGGAATTGGGCGGTGAGTACATTGAGTTTGCTTGGAAAGATGTATGGTATCAAAGATGTGGCAAGGCTTTGGGTAACAACATTCTATTATCCTATCGCCGATGTAGAATGTTAATTACGCCAAGACCCTGGATTGGGCAGATCATAATGTGAGCAATGGCTCAAGGCAAGATGGCTAGATGGAAAGATGGCAATATGAATGAGAATGGTGGCTGAATTACTTAGTTTTCCTTATCATGCATTATATGTTTTCTTCTTAGATAAGTTGCATATAGTTGCATGGTCATAGACAACTTGTCGACAAGGTGGTTTCTCGAACGGTATTCCTGGGCCATGGAACCCGGTTCGTCCTGGGGGAAACCAATGCTGAAGTAGTAGCAGTGCTAAAGTAGTAGCACGGTATACAGGACTTGCAGTGGGGCTAGCTACCTGCACTGGCAAGGGCACTGTATACCTGTAAGTCGGTCCAAGATGGCGTGTCGCCAGTGACCTTCATATAGATAGGTTCGGTGTTAATGATGTCTTATGCAGGCAGAGTAAGTTATTACTCAAATATAGGAAAGGATGTCGGCTGTTGGTAAGAATCACCTGAACGGTGATATTTATATTGAATCATGATATTGTTCCTAGCAATGTCTTGTGCAGGCAGAGTAAGTATTATAAATGTACAGGGATGGCTACACGACCGTGGGTAAGAATCACCAAAGGGTGATAATAGTATGATTTAAATTATGTTGGCTATGAGTTTTGCATGCTTTACTTCTTGTCGACTATAACATGAAATTGACCCTAAGGCAACGAGAAAGACCACTGTTAATAATGTTCTGTAACATGATTACTTCGTATTGTCTTCTTAGGTGAGTTGGGCCAGCACCGCTCGCCAGTACATGATGTACTGACCCACGTTGTGGGCAATATTACAGGTATTTGCTTGGAGAAAATCCTGGGAATCAGTGCTTGGCATCGATGAATCGGATGGGTGTGCAGAAGCTCTTTTTTCAAGACGATGTCTTCTGCTATACGGGACATAATATATGGAACAGTAGAACTCAATTGTACCAGTGAGATTGTAGCCATATTGGCAAGTTCAATATAGAGAAGTCGGTATATTCAGTTGTAGCCTAAAGGGCAAGTGTATACATTCAGTTGGCAATTTAAGAGCCTTGTAATCAGTTGTAAACTCTGTATTCCGCTGCAAGTCTTGTAATCCATTTTGATTATCAATAAAGAGATACATTCCTTCATAAACTGTGTGACTTCAATTTATCTGCTTGGTTCTGCTGTGTTGTCGATGTTTTCTGAGAATTACCAGAAACTGTAATGGATTTGCCTTGTACAAGTGCAATCTAGACTTGTACGGCATCACGTCCAGTGGCTAGTTTTCGATCCTCCGGGATCGGGGCGTGACAAAATAAGCCAACTTTATTAACTTGTTTGATGAGTGGCCTAGGTTGTCTATTTTTCTTAGGCATGTAATCTCTAGCTTTAGTATTTATTAAGAGGGGGGTCCTTTATTGGCCTGTCTTAATGTGGTACTTAAACAATTTGCAAAACCCCTTTTGCATCCGTATATTCATTACTGACATATACATGTATCTATCTCCTTGTACTCTACTTATATCTTGGGCTGAACTGGGCTCTTCATAACTTCCTTTACTACACTCAATTCCTACACATCCTACTTAACTGTTTTCCTTAGACAACTGGGACTGTCACCACTACATACCCTTGAATAATGACATCTACTCCAACACACCTGTGTTCCCATGTGCAATTTTATTTACCAGGCTATTTCCTACCTGTTGATGTATACAGGTAAAGATGAGTCTTATTTCAACCTTGTTCACCCCTTCCTATTGGCTACAGGATTTTCAAGAATTTGAATAGGACTTAACTCTGATACAAGGGCCTCAGATACCAGGGTCTTTTTTTTATACACACCCACCTACTCGACAGTTGAACGTACTAATGGAGTGATACCTACCTGGACCTCTACTCAAACCTGGACTGATGTGAATCATTTCCATGTAAAGCATGTAATGAAAAGGGAATGTAGGCAGTGTATAAATAGGCAGTGTATAAATAGGCGGTATAGGCTAATAGGCAGTGTATGCATCTAGTACAGGCAAATATGGCTGGGAGCATATATGTATGTATCTCTGGTAGGGGAAGCTGCTAACGGGTTCAATCTGCTGGTAAGCTCAGCACATTGCAGTGATCAAGTGAAGGGCAGGGCAATGTAAGGAGGCCTTGTTACAGGACAAGGAAGGCATTGCAAGTAACAGGGCATGAATGCTCTAAACTAAATACAGTAAGGTAATGCATCCAGTGGCAGGTAAGCAGTGGTATGCAGATAAAATAGGGTATAGGACTTTCAATTGTTTGCAGATAGTGTATGTAGTGTATCCAGTGAAATAAAAAGGGGATATGCCATCAGTGAATCCAAACACAAGGGAATGAAATGTTAGTGACAAGAAAATGAAGCATGGTAGTTAGGTGTGCAACCAAGTACAGAACACAAAATTGGTGACTGAACCAATGAAGTGGATATCATAGAAGATTGCACAGGAGATGCCGTGGATGATCAAGAATAGACTGATACTTCTCAAGTATCAGTTGATTTATACATGAGGACACCAAGTAAGAGTTTCAGATGAACTTAAGTACTCAGAGGGCTAAACCATCTCTGATACACACTGGACTAACTAAGGGTCTGAAACAATAGTTCAGGGAGAACATACAAATGGCTAGGGACAGGACAGTTAGGAATATAAGGCAAAGTACCATATACATGAGTCCAAGTAATGTGTAGTGAATACACATGGGCAAGGTGATACAATACAATAAGCAGTGAATGCATTATATACATGTGTAAATGCAGTGAATGGTAAAAATAACGCATAGTTGGATCTGGAATGTAGGTTATGCATGTTCAGATGGCTATTTGGGAATGCAGGACAGAACAAGGCTATAGGTATGCATCCATGCATCCTATAATACCTGGACAGAACAGGGAGATGGACAGATCATCATGATGCAGGACAAGGCATTGGAATAACTAGGTTGATATCAAGGTAATGGCTAAACCAAATTGAGGGAGAACAGAACATGAGATGTTCAGTGAACTGAGCAGTACCTATTGGGTACTTTTCAACCAAGGGAGATTACTCTTAGTTGTCTGATACTTCAAGGTATGTATCCTAAGTGCAGGATATCCAATGAAATGGGCAGGACAACATTGATTGGTCTGATCCAATTATTTAAGGAACTGAAATATGTAAGGACAGGTCATGTGAATGTGCCAGCATAGGAATATGCAGTAAAAATGTGGATGTAGGGAAAGATGGTGTAGGGCTCAATTGTTCCTTTAAGGTCAGTATTACCTGTCAAATACCCAGATCAAATTGGTTTTAGTATGCAATGTGTGGGCTCGGTTTGGTCTGATACTCAAAACATGCCCCTATTAACAGTGTACATCAGGTATTTTAAGGAAAATCGATTAATGGCATTAGGAATCAGTCCTTGCCTGTGTTCTATTGATCAATAATGGTAAAAGGAGATTCATGACAGTTCAGGAATTAACTTTTCCTGCTCTTTATGCACAACCATGTACTTGGCAATAATATAATTCTAACAATTTTAGTTTGGGTGTTAATCCTTCTTTATCCTTAATGAACAGTCACAACCATCAACCTGGTCATTATGTCGAACATATGGTGTTCACTTATTCTTATGAAAGATGAGAACGAACTTGTATCATTCATACTAACCTTGGTTGTCCCTGGAGTGTTCCTTGACGAAGACTCCACGCAGGATGTTGATTCGGCCGAAGGACAACCGGAGATGGCAATGTTTTTAGGGTTTGCCGAGGGATTGGGGCCGGCTACCAATCCCCCATATATACTTGTCTCGATCTCCTGGAGAAGATCGGAAATATTTAATTTTCTCTCATCCAAATCGTTGGTGTGAGTTATCAAAATCTGATTTGAATTCGAGCACAGGTTTAAAAGGGAATTTGAATAGGGACTTTTGCATTCAGGTCCCTATCAACTCTTTTATTACTCGTTGGTCCTCTGCTGGTATTAAAAGTAAACAAACTAATATAAAGCATAAATTTTTATATGTGAGACAAATACTAAATAATAAACAAACAAAAAAAATATAGGAGAAAATTTGGTCAAGGGGTTGACACTGTCCACCTCCTTTAGAATCTAACGGCACAGACCCCTTATCCCTCCCCTGGCCTTCCTCCTCCTGCGAGGCATCAGTCCCTCCACATGTGTTATCAAGGACGATCTCGATGCTTCCCGGCCATAGACTTCGATTCTCCGGATTGCCTCCCTTGTCAGTATCCTTCGAGTTGTCCTCCTTTCCTTTCTCCCCCTTGGATTGTGTTGTCAAGGTATCTTTGTGTCCGACCCTGACTTTAGCCCCCTGCGATTCTCCTTCTATCCTTGTGTTGGTTCCCTCTGAGCTTGTATTAATCCTTGTGCAGGCTCCCTCTTTGCTAGTACTGAGGCTCGTTTCCCTCGTCTTCTTCCCTTCGTTATTTAGATTGCTAATCTCCCCTCCTTCTAATCTGACAATATCGAATCTCTCCGGATGCCCACCTACTTCAGCATCTGTGATGGTTTGCAGGATTTGAGCCTCTCCTGGGCCCTTCTTACTCTGACCTTCAATCATCTGACCTTTGCCTTTTCTCCTTCTTTCTTCTCCCACCTTGGTCGCCGAGGAGGGTAGAATGGAACTCTGTTTGTTGTTATCGCCTTCCTTTCGAGACACTTTGCAAACAGCTTCCGTGTGTCCCCAATGACGACATATCGAGCAGTAGAGAGGGGTCCTTTCGTATACGATCGCTTGCCAGTAGCTCCTGCCTTTGGGTAGGACAATTCTGACTTTTGAGTGCAACAGTTTGCTGATGTCAACTTCTACGAGGACCCTTGCTCTATTCGGCCTGAGCCCCAGCAAAGAATCTCTGTCAATGGCTAACGGCGTGCCGAAGCACTCCGCTATGTTGAAGAGAGTATCTTTAGTGATAAGATGTGGCAGTAAGTCCGACAACGATACCCATACCGGCACGATCGGGGATTCCACTAAAGGCGAGAATTCTGGGGACCATCTAAAAAGCCGCATCGGGCATTTGGCGACGCTCCACATATCCTTTACCCTCAGCCGAAGGAAATCTATTTCCAGAGAAGGCCTAATAAGGACGTGTTTGTTGTCTATCTGACCTATCAAGACTCCCTCCTGCAGACCGAGACCAGAGAAAGCCATGCGAATCGCCGCGAGAGGGGCCTTCCCATGTGAGAACTTCCCAACGAGAGCCCACTTGAAAGGAGCGACCAGTAGAACTTCGTCCGCCTCGTCGAACGCAATAGCCGGGAGGCCCTGAAATAAGTAGGGCTTTCAATGATGGATCTGAGGCGGCCGAAGGGACAGAAGGGGCTCGGCGCGCTCTTGCTTCCCGCAGCCACTGAGGCATAAGATTTCTTAGAGCTATCCACCGGAGGAGGCGGCAGGGCGGTCGGAAGCTCCCCGCTCGGAGCGGCTGGGTCGGGAGGAAAAGGGGGAAACGGAAAGCTAAGGCAATTTTTTTTGATATATATATATATATATATATATATATATATATATATATATATATATATATATGGAAAAGGTAATTTTATTCATATTTAAACTGTTACAACTCGGTAATCAGGGGGTAAGTTCCTGATTTCGTAAACAAAAAAATATCATGCTCAATATTATACAAAAGGCTTCCCTCCAAGGAATATTTGTGCTCAAAAATATGAGCATTTCGCTCCCTCCAAACATGCCAAACTGCTGCAGCTAGCCGTAGTCGGGCCTCTGTGTTCCATTCCACTCCTTTGCTCTTCCCGCGTAATATTTGTTCCAAGACTTCATCTGATCCCAAGTCCCAGCTGGATTGTATGTTGAGCTTACGCTCCTGCTCCTTCCATATTCGTCGAGAAACTTCGCAACCGAAAAACAGGTGTCTCGCAGTTTCCTCACCTTGCTAACACATAACACAACAAGAGTTCGTGATCGGAATTCGAAACCTGACGAGTCTATCCATGGTCAGGAGTCTCCCACGGAACAGTTTATAAAAACACAACTGCATCTTCCTCGTACTATGTTTGCACCAGACTACATCGGCCGGCCCCCAAACGTCAAATGCCTCCCGTGCTTGATTGTAAGCTACTTTGGAACTGAACTCGCCATTTACGGATTCACTCCAAATCCAGACATCCGTTGTAAGGTTGGGGTCAATCCTTACCTGTTGAATGATCAGCCCAAGGGTATGCGCGTGTGGGAGTCTATCCAGCGTCCAGCTTCCCTCAACAAGGATGCTCGAAACCTTGGTGCCCCTATAAGCAGCGGCTGTGACCTGTCCTCCCACCCAACTCAGCAAATTTTCGTGTGCATGCCAAGGGTCAAGCCACAAATCTGTGCTTTGCCCGTCCTTAAGAGCTCTCTCCAGGCACAATTTAACCGATGTCCGATTTTTAAGCATATGCTTAAACGGGACTCATTCATTATTATTCTCCTGATATATCCAAAAGCTCTTCCCTTTCAAGTATCTGCTATGCATCCAAGAGGACCACAGGGATTTTCCTTGAAGGAATTTCCAAACCAATTTCCATCCCGCCACAGTCCGCATAGTGCGAATAGATCGTAACCCAACTCCGCCTTCTTTCTTAGGCCTACATAGATCCTGCCAGGAGATGGTGTGTATGCCCCCTCGCCAAATAAATGTTGCACACATCTTTTCTAATTTCCCAATGGTAGCTATCGGAAGAAGAATGGATTGAAGCCAGAAGTTTGTAATAGATAATATAACCGAGCGCACCAGCTCGATCCTGCCTCCGAACGATAGATTCTTAGCCTGCCATCCTTCCATCCGTCGCTGTGCAAACTCTACAATACTATTGCATTCACCCTCAGTCGCGTAGTTGAATGAGAGAGGGACACCGAGATATTTAACTGGCAGCTCTCCCAAATTAATGCCCAAGATGGCCGCATTCTCCTCCTTATTCAGGCATCTCCTGCTAAAATATACAGTACTCTTGGATTTATTAAGTTGTAAACCTATCATCCTCCCGAATCCCTCTAATATGTCAGTCAGTGCTTGCAAGCCATTCATTGTAGGGCGCATAAAAACCAGCAAATCATCCGCGTATATGAGATGTGACACATGTCGTAACGCCCCAGAACTAGAATACTGGAGAGCGGGGGCGTACATAGCCAGCTACGTATATTGAAGTGCAACCCACCTCGCTATACGGTCACGACTGTCTAGATACATTAGGGTTTAACTACAAGCCAACAGTCTCCTATGGTCATGAACAAGCCTATTGTCTCAATCTCAAGAAAGCAATAATAGTTACAAGATGTTAGAACACCAAATATATAATAGCAAGGCATCCCATACATTACATATTGGATGATCATGAAGCTAGTCGTACAAAATGTCAAGACTAGCAAGAGTACAGTCATACATGATCAACCCTAGGATCTGTCAATCATGTTACAGCCCGTAGGCAGACAGTAAAAAAGGTGCAATACGAGCTAACACGTGCTCGCCGGCTAAACGCCTCGAAAGAATAATTTTTACAATAAAGTTGGAGGACAAAAGAAACCCACTCGTTGCTAGGGTAACGCATGGTGGTCACCATCTGGCTGGAAGACAGGTGGATCCTCTGGTGCTGCTCCGATATCTGGCCACACAAAACCAGCTGGGTCAGACCCCAGAAAGAGCAAGTGCCACAAAGGAGGCTTCACTTAGGAACTAAAACCAGCATATCACAATAGAATATTAAAGATAAATAATAAATAAAGAAGTGGTAATAATAGAGATAACAAAAGTAAACTGAATACGAAGAAACCATTCAAGTAGCCAGGTCACAACCCTTAAACCAAACAAGGACCGGGGTTGCAGCCCTTCGCCTGAATAGAAACACGTCTCAAATACTATTGGTACAGTGAAGACAATAAACGAAGAGAGGACACAGAACTGCTCCGGGATCCAGGTTACAATCCTTAAATCAAACAAGGACCGGGGTTGTAACCCTTCGCCTGAACAGAACTGGACCCCTGATCTTTATTGCTAAGGCCAGTATAAATAATCATGGTATTAAGGTAAGGTAAAATATGACGAACACGGCATGGGGTTGCAATAAGACAATAAACGAAAAGAGGACACAGAACTGCTCCAGGAGCCAGGTTACAACCCTTAAACCAAACAAGGACCGGGGTTGTAACACTTTGTCTGAACAGAACTGGACCCCCGATCGTTATTGTTAAGGCAAGCATCAATAGTCATGTCACATTCTTGCACAGGATCAGGATAAGACTAAGATGGAATAAACTCTATCCAATCAATCACGGCCAATCAAGAGTACGGCTTGATACTTTTAACTAACTAGGGTTATCACAGGCCTAGTTACTAACAAGATGCAATGAGATTATCCTACTAGCCACAAGCCCTGCAGACCATCCGGTTATCCATGTCGAATGTCCGTTTATGAAGAATGCAATACGTAACTGTGTGCTGGAAATGTGCCCTACTCGTCGGTAGGCTACAAGTCCACTTAATGTGCCCAGATAACGGAATTGCTTGTAGCTGGGAATCTTTTCATGTCTACTGAATTATTCTAGTTTATTAGCCTTAGTCAATTACTGTAGGTATCCCTGACCGTGGTATTCAGGGATCCCTATCCTAGACATGTTGCAAGACAGTACTGGTTTATTTGTACAAATGCAATCACCCACGGTGTCCAGGTCATTCATACTTGTCATGTCAGGCTAGCTGTCGTAACAGCATGTCGTGATATATCATGTCAGTTTACTTGTTAAGAGTGCGCCACGGTGGGCCACTATCGTGTTTAGGAATTATGCCAGAATTTATATGACATAGACATAAATGAGACATTTTAATAGTATTAATAATAATAATAATAGAGGAGAAGACTGGGGAGGGAGCCATGTAGCTAAAGGAATAGAGCTCATACGGCTAGGGATAATAGAGCTTATACGGCTTGGGATTCAAGAGTCCATGTGGCTGGGCCCTGGGGGAAGACAGGATCTTATGCGGCTCGAATAATGCAAGTCCATACGGCCGAGAAGGAGTGGGCGCATGCGGCTGGAGAGTATAGGACGCACGTGGCTAAGGGTTCGGGTCATATGCGGCTGAGCAAGGGAACAACTCATACGGCTGGGTAGGGTAGGGGCGTATGCTGCGGGGTAAAAACAGGACTCATGCAGCTCGGCGGTGGCAACCCTATGCGTCTGAGAATGAAGGTGGCTTATGCGACTAAAAATGCAAGTGCTCATGCGGCTGAGAATTGCCAAGTCTTATGCGGCTATAGTGAGTTGTCTTCATGCGGCTGAAAGGTTAATGCGCCATACAGCTAAGTGGAGTCAAGGCCATATGCGGCTGGAAAGAGACTTGCCACATGAATGTTCATGCGGTCAAGTACTTCATGCGGCTGAAAGACTGTGCTTCTTCTCCACTGATCCGAGAAGAATAGCCATGAAATCTATGGCTTCAAAGCTTCATAAACCCTTCATCCGAAGTCGAAATTCAGACTTTCATAGGTCAAAATGGGGCAGAATCGAATGCACTACAACATGGAACCATCAAAACTTGGAAATAATAATGTTAAGTAGATCAAAACCCAAGAAATCCGAAAATACAATAAACTTAGATCTACACAAATTGAGCCATGGAGATTTGAAATGCTAAGTACTAAAGTGTGTTAGAGTCTCGAGAGGAAGAGAATGGAACAATAAAACAAAGTTCCTCCATGAAGCAAGCTGCACTTGCCTAAGCTCTCTTCCTGGTAGGTGAAGACGTAATGGTGGAGAAGAAGAAGTAATGGAGGGAATTAATGAGAAGAGAGAGAAGGGAGTGGGTTAATAAATGGTGAGGAGGTGGTAGGTAAGGGCTCTCCCCTTGGTTCATGATGAACCAAGGCAAACCAAGCCTAGCCGAACCAAAACAAGCCAAGTCATGAAATGCCAAGATAAGCCAAGCAAGGAATCAGGCAATACGAGTCAGGAATACGTATGCGTTGTTACGACCCGCACCCTAGAGTAAGGCCACGAGATGTGGGTACGTCCAGCCTACGCCGTAGTGTCGGCGGTAGAACGCTGTCCTAGGTCAACATCTAACATTATAAAGGTACCTGTACAGTATATACTCTCCGAATGGAGGTGACATAGCAAATACAGTCTCAATCACATCTAAGGTAGAACATGAAAAGACAGATAGATAGATAACCAGTACAGAAGAAAACACCGAGATACAATCCAGAATTCTAAGTGTCTAAAATAAGTACATATCCCAAATATCTCAGAATCTCAAAATACAGTAATCCATAAAAAGTAAAGACATCCTAATCTAGGGAGTGTCATCCACTTCTAGTGGGTCCTGCTGCTGGTCCAAGTCACATCACTCATCTAGGGTAGTACCGTAGTATATAGGGCAGAACGCCTCAGCCTCATCCTCTGTAATATTTTAATAGGTCCAGTCAGGACAGGAGCGAGCACAATACATCTCAACAAATCATAGCAAGTCAGGATATATAATGATCAGAGAATGTACTCGCATGTATCCTGAGAATCTGAAGAATATCTACTGTCCGAGGAGTGGTGTATGTCTCCTATAGAACAGTACAAGTCACTATGAGTCTAAAATGATAATAAGATGCAAGTCAATGCATTCTACATGAATCTAGGTCAATCTAGACCAAAGTCAACTCTTGGTCAACTCTGGTCAACCCTAGAAGTCAAACTAGGTCAACCAAGTCAAACCTAAGTCAAACAAGTCTATACTAGTCTAACTAGTCTATTCTAGGTCTAACAAGACTAAACAAGTCTAACTAGACTCTATACTGGCATTCAAGCCACAACCATAGGCTAAGAGCCCTAGTCTAGGCTATTAGGCAATACCATGCCTAATCTAACCATAACACACATATACACATGTCAATTCATTTATCTAAAATATTACACATATTGATATATTTATAATCTAATATAGAAATACACATAGCATATAGGTCACCTATATGTATACCACACATATATATATAGGATACCTTAAGATGTGAATCTCACATACACATATACATAGGGAATAGGAAATGAAAAGGAATGTATATGTTCATGTGTTCAAGTGTATGTGTGTGTGAGAGAATACAAGAGACATGTGTGTGTTAGTGAGACACATGATAGTGTAGGAATCCTGGAAACAGGGAATCATTTACTGTGCAATGCAAAACAGTTAGCTAACTAGGAGAAAATCAGTGAAGTGATCATGAAATCAGTGAGCACATGATAGAGTGTGTGTGTACAGAAAATTAGGAAACAGTGTGGCATGGCATGAGACAACCTGTGTGTGTGTTAAGTGAATCCTGGACAGTGAGCATATTAGGAAAATCCAGTGTAACATATTGTGCTCTTTGTCAAGGAGACAGTGTGTACAGGAAAATTAGGAAACAGTCCTAGGTAATAGGAATAGAAAAATTAGTAGCTAAACACATATCCTAGAATCAGTGGAGTGTTAGGAAAAACAGAAAAAACAGTGTAGTTAACAATGTGTCCATGTGTCAAGAAGAACAGGGAATCATTTGTGTGTGTGTACAGAAATGTGTAAAGGAAAACAGTGGCAGCTAACAATGTATGCAAGCAATAGGAAAAAAACAGGGAATGAAAAATAGTGTAAAATGAAATGAAATCAATGCAAACAGTTATCTAACACCCAAATCCCCATTTGAATTCAATCATGTACCCAACTAATACAAGTATAGGAAAACCTGGAAATGGTCTCCTGTTACAGGAAAAATCATTCATTTCAGTTTAAATAGGAAGGGATGAATCTCAGGTTTCGAAATGAATTTAGTATTTCAGTTTCCTGCATTTCCAAAACTCAACACCAAGTCCAAATCCTCATTCTCAAACCATAAAGCCAAATTCAAATGAAACATTGTATTAACATAAACTAACAATCATGTGGGGACATTTAATCAGTGAAAACATCAATAAAACAGGGAATTAAATGTTTAGGAATTAGAAAAACCAGTGTATCAGTCCACCCTGTATATTATCAGTCGAATGACATTAACCCAACATTCGAATTTAATTCCACATTACAAACCTAAATTAACATGTAAACTAAATCTAACATATATAATTAGACATGATTACGATCAAAATAGCAATTAAAAACATGTATTAAAACATTAAAACTGAATTAAACAGAGAACCCAAAACAAAACACTGATACGTACAGCGCATTCCCCATACACGCACGATATCGTGTCCGACACGACACGAGAGGTCGTGTCACCCTGGGAATCTTGTGTCAGTCATGACCCCAACAAGTGTGTCAAAAATCCTGTGTCCAAGTGGTGTGTATTGTTCACAGGAGGCCCCGAACAGCAGAGGAAGCACACAGCTCGCGCGCGCGTGTTGCACCCGCGTGTTCCCGTGTCCTGCACAACCCGACACGACGTCAAAACCAACTCAGAACACCAGAAACCCATAAGCAACACTAAACCCTAATTTTCTATTCAAAAATATTCTAGAAATTCAATCGAAATGCCCTTTGGGGCATTTCATCAAACACATACACGTATCCACTGATACGTGTCCGATATGGACACGTATTGGACACGAAACCTAGGGTTAGCTATACCTATAGTTAGGGTAGGCCTAGGGCTTCCTAAATTTGCAATCAAAACCCTATTTTATGGTGTGGATTAGAAATTACCTATAGGTTTGCAAAGTATCAAAAAGCCCCAAATGAGAGTGGATCCTCAAGCCACCAAACTCCTTCAAATTGTCCACACTCTGAAATTTCTCACCACAAACAGCAAGTAGAATAAATTTAGAACCTATTGTAATTGGTTTGAGGGAAAAAGGAATTAAATAGGAATTTCTATGAATTATTGAAGATGGAGCATACCTATTTCTTAAACTTGAAAATTTTCTAAAGGAGGCTAGCCCTAACTTTGAGAGGCATTAAATAGGTGGGAGGGGATTAGTGTTGGCCGGCCATAGGGAGTTGGGCTAGGGTTAGGTTACATGGTGTTGGGTTGGGCCTCTATGGGCTTTAGTCACAAATCATGACTTGTGAAACCACAAGCCATTAACTAGCTTAATCAATTCCTAATCTCTCCAAATAATTTCTAATGGGTTTGATATCACTAACTTAGGTCAAGCTAGGGTTACACACTCTAACCAAGTAGTCATGACCTAGGTTAGCTTCTAGGACAGTCTCCTAAGTCACCCTGAGTCAAAGTCAATAATAGCACCAAATCAATTATACTAAAAATCACTGAAAATTCTAATAATTATAATTAATACTAAATAATTCCAAATAATTCTAAAATTTTAAAAATGACCAAAATACCCTCAAGCTAGAAAAGTGGTAGTGACATGCGTATTCCAAAATACGTAATACGAATCACAGGTATTACACATGTGGCCGAATATGACTGAATAATGGAACGATAGTCTTCTGACAGCTAGCCAAATCCAACATACAAGTAAAATATTCCATGATAATAGTAAATAAGTATGGGGATAAAGGACAACCCTGACGCAAACCTCTGTTGCTTGGAAAAAAATTGTGAGGTTGGCCTTTGATGAGCACCGAGAAGGTAGCCGTCGATATACATTCTCGAATGCAAGAAATCCACGAACTCGCAAATCCCATGGATGACAGAATATGGCAGAGAAAGTCTTTGTTGACCATGTCGTATGCTTTGCGAAGATCCAGCTTGATGCAAGCTCTGTCCGCCCCCGGTCGGTTGAACTCACAAACCAGTTCGTGACCCAACATACTATGCTCAGCAATTGACCGCCCTTTAATAAAAACAGCCTGATTCTTTAAAATAAGATCCTGCATCACACGCTCCATACGCTTGCACATAAAGTGGGTAATAATTTTATACAGATAATTGCAGCAGGATATTGGTCTAAAATCTTCAAGCGAAGTAGCTCCCTCCTTCTTTGGGACGAGAGTCAAAAAGGTATGGTTTATCTCCCGCAGTAGACGCCCGTGCCGGAGGAAATCATTTATAATCTCTGTCTCCTATTCTTTGAGTGACTGCCAATGAACCTTATAGAATTTACTCCTAAATCCATCAGGCCCAGGAGCCTTATTAGGATCAGCCAACTTAATGATCTCGGTCACCTCTTCACATGTCGCTGGGGCCAGTAAAGTCCGATTACCAGCTTCCGTGACCAACTTCGCCTCTGTCGTAATATCCGTCTGATCAGTGACGTCCATGTCATTAACGTCGATTAATCGATGGATAGAATTCCATGCCTGTCTAGTACGGACAATATTATAGAAAAATTTTGTGCACTTGTTCACGTCTTTCAACCAGTAGCATTTAGCTCTTTGAGCCAGCTGGACTTCCTCAATGGTCCAGAGTGTACCCACTTCTTTAGACAGCCTTCCGCTCATGAGCAACCAAGCCTTCATTCAGCACATCATCTTACAATTTCTTTTGGAGCTCATGGAGCTCATGTTCCTTGGCCGCTAGATTAGCCTTGGGCACTGATTTGTGCCACTGAAGGATGGCTGCCTTAATTAACTTGAGGCGCTGCACCATAGTGAATTGTCTATTTCCATGCACGGTCGTCGACAATGCTGTCTGGACCGTCGCCCCGTATCCATCCATCATGCACCAAGCGTTGTTATATCGGAACGGATTTAATTTCCTCGGCACAGCGGGAAGGAAAAAGATTTTCAGAGGGGAATGGTCGCTTGTACCTGCGGCAAGACCCTCCGACTTCACATGCGGGAACGCGTCAAACCAATAGGAGTTTTCCAGAGCCCGATCTAACTGGCATGCCACCCGCTTGGTCGTCGACTTGTTGTTCCAGGTCCAAACATGACCAGTTCTCTCAAGGCATCATAGCCCCGATTGGAGTATACATCCTTGGAAATCCCGTATCGTGGCTTCCGGAATGCACCTGCCACCTACTTTCTCATGTGGCATTAGAACGGCGTTGAAGTCCCCGATCACGAGCATAGGCATTCTGTCATTAGTTTCAACCTCCCTACTCAAGTTAATAATGTCTTGCCACATTCGTCTACGAAGCATGCGGTCATTATGGCCATATGCGACGCATAGCAGAAAGCGGAGACCCCCAGGATTAGTAAGAACAACTACAATAATTTGCTCTGAGGTGTAAGTAATCTGACCTGTCCAGCAGCTATTCTCCCATCTAATCCAAATTCTGGCCATATCACAAATAGCAAGATTGTGAACTTGTGTCCAGTTCGGCTGCGTACATCGAATCAACATATCTTCCGACTTGATTTTAGTTTCTAGAATAGCTGCTATAGTACAATGCCCTCTCCGCAAAGTTTCTAAATCTCTTTCCATCTACCTATCGAGCAGGTGCCGCGTACATTCCAAACGATCAGAGACATTGAGCAAAGCTTGGGTCCCCTTTATCACACTGCTCCTCATCGCCGGGGATAGGCGACGAGTAGGCAACCATGTCTTGGCATTGCGAGACACCCGCGTCTCCTTCCCGAACTAAGGCCTCTCATTCAGGGTTATCTTCTATGAGGACTTCGCCATCCACGGTGTCGATCTTGTGGGGCCGATTTATATCCTCCTTTGTCTCCCCCACGTGACGCTTGCTGCTGGTGTAACCTGGTTGACTAGAACCTTTGTCCTTTATTGCTTTGCTACCTGCGGTAGTCCCACGTCTGATCGGCATATTTACTGTCTTTGGTGTACCCTCTCCTACTCTGAAAATAGTTTGTGATTGCCCCTCTTGATTCTCGGTCGAAGCTAAAATGGATAACATGCCTGTTTGCCATGAAATATAAAAGAGCAGAACAATTATCGGAGGACTGGACTTTTACTTCACGTTACAAACTCGTTTGTACAAAGAAAGCCTAGGGACGAAAACCTAGGTACAGCAATCTAAGTATAATTGTTTATTTTAGATTCTCGGGGGTGACGATAGAGGCTCGGGAAAGCGACGGCCGCTCTGCCTTACTCCTTGGACGATCAGTATGCAGCCTTGGCTCCAGAAGATTGCTTGGCGTTGAAGAAATGCTCTCCTTGCTCTCTCTCGGCTCTTTCTCTCCAAGTATTCTGGTGCTCTCTGATCTCGAAAAAAGGGTCCTCTCTTGCAAGGGAATTGCACCTTGCTATTTATAAGAAGGGAATGCAATCATTAGGGTTTGCAATGATTATTCTTTGAAGTGACGGCGGTCTGTTGATTGATCAATCTGGGCCATTAATCTTGAGTGTGATGAATCTGGGCCATTTAATGTAGATTGTACCAAATCCTATCAGTAATTAATGCTGATTGGAATAAATCTCCGTGATGATGATTTACTGATGTCTGCGAATCTGAATGAATAAGTTTAATTCATTCTCCTGCCACGTGTTCCAGATTATTAGGATTTGACCCAATCTTTGATTACAATAAATCTGGGAAATTGATTGGCTTTATGACACGTGTCCTATGAGCCACTGAGGGGATCTGAGTTGCATGAGGATTGAGCCGCATAAGCCCGGCCACGTGTCAAGGCTGCTTGGAGAGTGGCCCGAACCTTCGAATCACTATAATAATCTGGGCCTGCATAGACGTAGGTGGCCGCATAACGGGTAACTCCTTTGTGAGCTACATGGAGATGGTCTCCGTGAGCCGCTATAGGGGAGTGTCTTCTTGAGCCGCATAGGGGGAGCCTCCGCTTGAGCCGCATAGGGCCTGTTTCGATCTGGGCCGCATAGGGCAACTTCGGACCTGAGCCGCATGGGGAGTCTCCGCTCGAGCCGCATATGACTGTCCAAGTGTCTAAGCTGCGTGGCATTTTCTGGATCTCGGGGGATTGTGTCAGAGATCTCCTTCGTTTCCCTAGGAGTCTGTCATTATGACAGAGTCATAATTACATCTTTGTGTCAGGGCTGTCGTCTTGTCAGAGCTGTCAGCCGTCAAGGCAATTAATGCAATAAGGAGAGAGTTGTTTGTATGCTACGTGGCACTTCTCTTTGAGCCGCTATGGAGATCACAGAGCTGCATAGTCCCTTGTGCCGCATGAATCTCTGAGCCGCATGGGCTTTCTGAGCCGCATGGGGTTTTCCTGGCCGCATGGATCTTTCTTTATTATTTTCCATGCTTCTACAGGACCCCCTTCAAAGTTTTCAATTTGCAAAATTGAAATACTTTGAATAAGAAGCATGGCTGTGTGCAAGCTCTTCTAGCCGCATAAGGGGTCCTGGCTGCATGGATGTTTCAGCCGCATGGGTGTTTCAGCCGCATAGGCTTTCTGCCACGTCATCGTTGCCACGTATGGCAATCTTTTACATTAAATGCAGTTGATTTGCTATCAGTTTTAAAGGCCACTTTTCGGTACGGGATCCCAGGAGTTTGGCCTTCATTTTAGGTGGCTCACCTCGATAACCGAAGAGTCGGTCTTCGTGTATGCACGGGAATCAAAATGCCTCACTTTCAGTTTATAAATATGGATGAGTTTGGTCTGAGGGATTCTTTTACTTTCTCCTTCATTCCAACTATTGCTGTCTCGCCTTTCTTTCCTCATTTTCCTTCTCCGATCGTCATACATGGCCCCCAAATCTTCCAATGGTCGCCTCTGCTGCTGCGAAAGGCAAGAAGGCGGTCTCCTCGTCAGCCGTCATGCCCGAAGTGCACCCTGATGTCCGCCCTGCTCTCAATGGTAAGGGTTGTATTTGAATACTTTGAATCCTAAGAACCCATGGCTCTGTTGCATATTTATGCACAAGCCTTCATCCTTCGTCTGAACCACCCGAGTTCGACCATGATGGAGCCGTATATGCTGTATGGGCTGCATGACCCTCTTATATCTGAGCCGCATAGGAGATGCCCTATGTTTGAGCCGTATGAGAAGGATTTGAGTCTCTGGATATGAACCGCATGAAGTCTCCCTTGAACGAAGCCGCATATGTTTCTGACAGACTGAACCGTATAGCATTTTGCGCCGCATAAGCTCTTCTGCTACAACCGCATATGTTCAACTGATCCGCATAAGATATCGAACCAGTATCACATGGGACTCCCGTCTAATTTAGGGCCGCATGAGGCTGTGTTGGCCGGAACCGCATAGGCTCCCTTGAAGACGTGCCACCTGAAGCCCAGTTAAAAGTGAGCCGCATAAGGCTTCGTTGATCCGAGCCGCATAGGCTCGTAGGGACCTCTTTTTGAGATTTATTCAGTGATTTTGCTTTAACCATCTTTTAATCCTGTTTCTTTTTTGTCCTTTTCCAGTGAACCTCCCAACCAACCCAGCAGGAGAGCTTCTTGTGGGTTCAGCTCAATTTGCCATGGGCGTACAGCTCGACGGCTTAATTCGACATATAACGGATCAGCTTCCCGCTAATGAGCCTAGGGAGAAGGTGGCTGTCATCAACAACCAGCCTTTCCACTTCCTTTGTACTATGATGAATTCGGGAAAACTTGACGGAGAATATCTGAACCCGACTTTTCTCTTTGGAGATGCCTTTTCCATAAAGAACTCCCAATTGCTGGACGTTTCTGAGAACTGGAACTTTACTGTGGACGGGGTGGAGATCCACATTCCCGAGATGGAGCGGCATTTTTCCCTCTCGTGGCTTTAACATGGTACCGTCGAGCAGGATGATGGCGGGCTTCCCTGACTCCCACCCAATCGGGGATGTTCGTGGGCAACATCCACTATAATAGGCGTACGGGGTCACCATGTACGGGCAAGGAATCAGTCAGTCGGAGTGTGATGGGGCTGCTTTCTGGTACTTTTATAAACGTGGCTGGTCCCAACTTCACTTTTACTCGAGCCGATACCTTTCTGAATCAACTCGCTCGCAAGGGGTCTTATCCTGTGGGCAGGTTGTCGCTGCTAATTGGATAAACCCCATTCCTACATGGACCAATCTTACCTCCTGGATCCTGAGGAACTACGAGGATTCCCTTCGGGAGATTGATCTCTACTACGCCATCCGGGGCACCTGTTACGGGTTGCCCATTAACAAGACTTTGTTCGTGGCCCTTTTGGAGATATATAACCGACATACGGGTACTTTCTTCGCGCCCGGAGGAGAGTGGGGACTTGCTCTCCATGAAATCCATGTTGTTTCTAAGCTGCCGTGGGGAGGCGAGGCTTTTGAAGAATACACTCCGACGAACGAAGAATTCGACGATCTGAATCGACGATTACCGGGTTTCGTTGCTGTATACCGGGAACTGCTGTGCCACCATGGCATCTGTCACCAGACTGCTATCAAGGAGAATAATAGTTCAGAGGAGAACGCCCCTTATACCACGGCCTGGGTCGCGTATCTTTTCAAATTACGTCCTTCAGGCCGGGTTTCTTCTCGGAGTCCTCAAACCCAGGCGGAGGTAAAGGACCTGAAGTTGAATGCAAAAAGGTCGAGGTCTACCCATGATAGATTTGGGAGCCGTACTGACTCCTTCAGTTATTTCTACTACGGTACCCGGGAGATGTCTGAAAAAGCAATCTTGGCCGGGTTCTTGATGGTATGGCTACGAAATTGCGTAGTCTCAGGAGGGGCAGGTTCTACTGAAAGGATCAGCCGCCACTTCATTCTCCCGGCTGTGAAGTTGGTCTTCAAGGTAAGACTGGCCCTTCTTCCGGCCATGGTGTGTAGCATACACCACGGCCTCCGTGCCTTTTCGTCTAAAGTCATTGCTCGCGAGACGACGCTGGAATTTGAATGGATAGAGCTACCATACCACTATCTCATGGGGTGGTTATTGATGCATTACCGGTCATTGATGAGGCCCGGGCCAGAGGATGATGTTACCACGCTGATGACGCCTTCCTTTTCCTGATACCGCCATCAATCTTGGGAGTATGACACCATGCCGGCTTGTCGGAGGGCGTTGGCGAGAGTTGACGGGCCCGACTTCTTTGTGTCTCTTCCTCAGTTTATCCCCTAGAGAAGTGAGGGGGGTACACGTTCATGGCATTGAACCTCCCCAGCTCTTATCTGAGAAGATGCTTCTATGGCTGCGCAACATTCGCCCCGCGCACCTAGTATATCATTACCGAAATAACGTATACTTAGAGCCTTATTTGCCTAGCAGGTTTTCTCGTCAATTCGAGTATAGCCGGCTGTTCCTTGACTGCCCCAGTGCTTGCCTAGGCTTCGAGGGCAGTGTTCTTGACGGTATCCGGGCGTGGCATTATTACAATATTGTTCATACCTGGGCTAGCTTCTCAGTCCCTGACGCTAAAATGCAAGGGGATATTCTGTACATGGCGTCTCTTTATCACGTTGCGGCAAGCAAATCTCCCGTAAATTTTGACATGAACACCAGCTTCATTGTTGGGACCGGCTTGGCAGAAAAGCCCGAGGGTTCCAGGAAGAGAAAGAGAGGAGCGAATAGGGTTTTCCGTGCCAGGCTCGGAGTCCACTGCGGCGGACGAAGAGGATGATGAGCAAGACGCCGATGACTCATCACATTCCTCAGACGATGAAGTTGGGAATCAGCCCCTATTATGTCAGATGAAAGGGTGGCGGGTCAGCCGCCTACTGGGCCTGACGAGGCGGTGGAGGATCAACCACCTGCTGTGCCTGGTCCTTCGCGTACGCGAAGCAGGCGCATGTTTACCGATGATGGCAGGACCTATTCCACGAAGCATGCTGCGGTAAGACATCGCAGGCTGTTTATTGATGATGTTGACGTTGTTTCTGAGGCGATTTTGAAATTCAACTACCCCCTTCTTTCTTCTTCTATGTTATGGCCTAATCGTTTTTTTTTTCCTTTTGCTCTTTATAGGCTTCAGATGAATTCGCTTCTCAGGACCCGATTGCCGAGGTTGATCCGGCCTTGTCCCATTTGGTCAGTGATGTGTGCACTGCTATTATTGCTGTTGGGGTTCTTCCGGAGGCGGTCGAGGAGTCTCACCTTGCTGGGACCTCAACCCAGGGGGATGGGGGTTTTACTACGCCCGTCCCTGAGACATCTGAACTTCAACAGGATGACACTGTCCTGGCTGGCTCTCTTTCAGGGATGGCTGTGACAGAGAAACCAGTTGAATTCGGATCGGGAGCCGCGGGTGGAGAAACTACGCCAGCTGTGAATGAGCCGCAGCCTCCATGATCTTCCCCTGGTAAGACAAGTCAAACCTTAACTTGTGAAGAAGCTTATTTGCTCCATCAACATATCCTTCGGGTTGCATCGATTAATGGTTAATTTGGACGTACAGGTTCCACCCCTTTATTGCCGGTGACGGTCATCGCCGGGGTGGACTCCACCGGAGGGGATCCGACGAAAGCACGTGTGCCTCTTCTTTTCCAACCGATATTGAGGGGCCTCTAGCCGGGTCGAGTTCGGGAGCCTCCGTAGCAATACGGCTGGGGCAAGGGACGATGCCTCCTGCACCCTCCTCTGCGAATATAGTTTCGGGGGCTAACCTTTCCGCCCTATCCAGCATCCAGGCTCTTCGGGCGGCAAAAGAGGAGCTAACTGCCATTCATGCATCTTTCCGCACAGAGTTTGTTTCTTTGGTGGCGGGAACGGCAAGTTCTGAGGCTGCTCCTTCGGTACTGCCTGCCACACTCCCTTTGACACCGTCTTCTACAGAGGTTTTGGATGAAGTGTCCTAGGATGTGGTCGACAGCTTCCACCGCCACCTGAAAGGAGGATCGAGGCAGCTGTGGAAAGGAGGACTCCCTTTACTCTGGCCCGTCAATGCGCATGCGCCGGTGGCCAGATCAATATCCTTAGAACACTCCCTGGTAGAGGGGAACTGGCTTGCGCTTCTGGAACCTAAGCTGTTAGAGGCTGATCGTCTTGTGGCCCAGTTTTGCATGCTGCAACAAGCTGGTTTACCCGCAGCAATAAACCAAGAGCGCAATTTCCTCGTTACCGCGGTAGAGAAGGTGATGGTTGCCCGGGAATCGCTCAAGTCGGCTATATTGAAGGACCGCCGGGATTTGACTCGGTTGTACGATCAATGGAGCCGTCGAACTGAAGATTGTGCGGCTCGGGAAGCGGCTTTCCTCCCGCGGGGTAACCGACACCCGGGAGCAGATCCTCGAGCTTCAGAGAAAGCTGGCCTTCCTGGAGTCCGAGCTCGAAGCTGCTTGTACTGAGAAAGGGATTGCCATTCAGGAGGCTGATAAGTTTAGTAGGGCTTCTGCCAATCTAGAACTTGCCCTGAAGAAGATGGAGAACGACTGGCAAGCGTATATGTATTTGAATGACGCGGAGCAGTTGTCCCAAGAGGCCGAGCGCCGAGCTAAACAGAGGCTTGAGCGGGGGACTGCCTTGGTGAAAAATCGCCTCTTGGAGTTGTGTAACGCTGAACTATAGTCGGCCTTTTCTTCTTTTGTTTCTGTTTCTTTTTTCTTTTCTTTTATGATAGGGACGTGGTCCCAACACATGTAGCGCTTTTTTCTTCCTTCAAATAAAGAGTACTTTCGATTCTACCCTTCATTTGTATTGCTTGTTGTGCCTGTGATATCATGGTGTTAGTTTGCCTCGCATGGAGGACTTTTTTGTGGACCTGTTACCCCTGGCATACCTTGGTTTTAGGTACGGATAACAAGTTCGATTGGGGATACCTAGAACATTTCCACGGCAAGGTAGTCATGGATGTTCTTGGTAGTGGAAGAAGGAATGCCGTGGAGCGGCTGGGCTCCCCGGGCATGATCAAAGGATATTTGTGGGCCTATTATCCTTGGCGTACCCTGGCTTAGGATACGGATAATAGGATGAAGGGGAACCAACATACTCACTCAGAGGTAATGAGGACATGGCAAGTATGAGGGTTTAACGGAGGATATTTAGTGGTCAACAGAGGACATTTGTGGGCCTATTACCCTTGGCGTACCCTGGTTCAGGGTACGAATAATAAGACAAGAGAGGACCGACTATACTTACTCAGAGGTAATGAGGACATGGTAAGTACGGAGGTTTTACCGTGGAGTCTTCCTGCTCAGAGGTAATGAGGACATGGCAGAAGTGGACTCAACAGAAGATATTTGTGGTCAACAGAGGACATTTGTGGGCCTATTACCCTCGGATATACCCTGGTTTAGGGATACGGATAATAAGACAAGAGAGGACCGACATACTTACTCAGAGGTAATGAGGACATGGTAAGTATGGAGGTTTTACCGTGGAGTCTTCCTACTCAGAGGTAATGAGGACATGGCAGGAGTGGACTCAGTGGGGAATATTTGAGGACCTATTATCCTTGGCGTACTCCGGTTGTGGGTACAGATAATAAGTCGAAAGGGAATCTTCATACTCACTCAGAGGTAATGAGGACATGGCAAGCATGAAGGTTTCTTCGACGGAGCCTTCCCACTCACAGGTAATGAGGACATGGCAGGAGTGGGCTCAATGAAGGAGGGTACATAGAACGACCCAGAGGTAATGAGGACATAGGAAGTTCTATGTAAGGGGTGATTTATTTTTGGCGGAAAGTGGAACGACTCAGAGGTAATGAGGACAAGGCCGTTTTGGAAATTTGTGGATCTGTTACCCTTTTTGTGCACTGGGAGTGCGGGTAGTGGATCATGAGGAGGATCTCTTCCAGAAAGAAAGTTCAGAGGTATGATCATACATGACTTGCTATCTGAAAGAATGACCGGGATGTGAGTTCAGAGGCACCAGCGGGTACATGACTCGATAATTTGGAATATTGTGAAAGTGTGAGTTCAGCGACACCAGCGGATACATGACTCGATGATCTGGAAAATGTTTGTGGATGTGAGTTCAGCGGCACCAGCGGGTACATGACTCGATGACCTGGAATGTGTTGAAGATGCGAGTTCAGCGACACCAGCGGGTACATGAATCGATGACCTGGAATGTCATTCAGACATAATATTTCTTCAGGAACTTGTCGTTGACGGGCAACATGACCAAGTCTCCATTTTGTTTTGCGAGGCGGTAAGCACCGTTGGAGAATACAGCCTCGATGATAAATGGACCTTCCTATTTTGGCTGGAATTTACTGGCAGTCTTGTGAGTCATGACCATCGACCTTCGAACTGCCAGAACGAGATCGCCCACTTGGAACATTCTGATTTTAACCTTCTTGTTGAAGGCTCCAGAGATGCGTGCTTGGTATAGCTCGATCCGTTGCTAAGCCAGGAGGCGCTTTTCATCTAAGGCCTCTAACTCTTGTAGCCGGCGACGGTAGTTATCATCTGTCGTCAATTGATAAGTAAGGGCGACGCGGAGTGAGGGTATTTGAGTCTCCAATGGGAGAACTGCCTCACTCCCGTACACCAGGGAGAATGGTGTGTTCCCTGTGGCTGTTCGTACCGTGGTACGGTACGCCCATAAGCATTCACCAAGCTTCTCGTTCCAGTCACGTTTGTTGGACGATACGAACTTCTTGAGTAACTTGATGATGGTTTTGTTGAATGCTTCTGCCAACCCATCTGCTGCTGGATTGTAGGTGTCGAAGCAATATTCTGGATGCGGTACTTGTCGCAGAACCGATAGAAGGAGTGGCTTGCAAACTGCGAACCATTATCGTAGATGATCCTTCGAGGCAGACCAAAGTGATAGATGGCATGATGCTTGAGAAAGCTGATCACGTTCGAAGTTTTGACTTCTGCAAGCCGAACAGCTTCCGCCCATTTGGAGAAGTAATCCGTGATCGCGAGTATGAAGCGATGTCCTCGGGAGGAAGGTGGAGCTATCAGACCGATGATATCCATTCCCCATACTTCGAATGGCCAGGACGCCACTGTCGGATGTAGAAATTCGGATGGTTGGTGGATGAAGTCCGCGTGGACTTGGCAAGCCTTGCACTTCCTTGCATAATCTATCGCATCTGCTACCATTATGGGCCAGTAGTAGCCCATTCGGCGAAGACGATCTTGCAATTTAGGGCCAGGCTGATGGGCCCCACAGACACCGTCATGAGCTTCGCGTACGGCTTCTTTGGCTTCTATGTTTGACAGACACCGAAGTAATAATCCATCATAGGATCGCCGATACAGCATTTTCGTCTATGTATCGTAGAAGAATCTGAGAGAACGCCTTCTGATGGAAGTGGCTTCCTTTGGGTTCTCGGGCAGGATGTCGTAGACTACGAAGTCTATGAATGGTTGTCTCCAGTCTGGCGCTTCGTCGACCGTCTGAGCAGAATAACTCGCCACAAACTGAATGTTGTTCTTGGGACAGACCAGTTCGTGGCCTATCACATCCACCGATTGATGAGCATAGTTTGGAACCGCTAGGGAAGCGGCAAGGCCAGCTAGGGCATCGGCTTTGATATTTTGGAGTCTCATAACATGTTCGATGAAGAACCCCTCGAACGACGAGATGATGTTGATCGCTATTTGGTGATAGGGGATCATGTCTTCGTGACGAACCTCGTATGATCTCCGGATCTGATTGACGATTAACTGAGAATCGTCGTACGCTTTAAGATATTTTACCCCCAGCTCTCTTGCAAGTTGGAGGCCAATGACCAAAGCGTTATACTCGGCCATATTGTTAGAGCAGGGTTCTGTAAGAGAGTAAGTGTGATTGATCACCAATCCGGAAGGAAAAACCAGCACCACCCCGACTCCGACGACGATGTTGCCCTTAGGTCCAGTTCTCGAAGCACCGTCGAAGAACATTCACCATATATCATCGTGAGAGGTTGTATGTAAGTCGGTGACCTCATCTGGGATCTCTTCATATATTCTGGATGACTCCGAGCCTGGATGGGCTGCTAAAAAGTCTGCCAGAGCTTGACCCTTAACAGCCTTTTGCGGGACGAAGATCATATGATAGGAGGACAGCAATATTGCCCATGTAGCGAGGCGGGAGCTGAGTGCCCCTGGTTTCGTCATGAGGACCCTGAGAGGATTGACTCGTGAGATCACATGTATTGTTTGTCCTGTGATATAGTGTCGCGTCTTCTGAATGGCAAACACTAGGGCGAGGCATTCCTTCTCCACAGCGGTGTATCAGTGCTCTGGCCCAATCATCATTCGACTGAGGTAATATACGGCTTGTTCATGGCCTGCATCGTTGTTTTGTGCCAGCAGAGCCCCGAGGGAATGTTCTATTGCTCGTACGTAGAGCAGGAATGGTTTTCCAGCAACCGGAGCTACCAGAACTGGAGGGTTCGACAAATATTCTTTGAGGCTGTCGAAGGCACGTTGGCATTCTTCTTTCCATACGAATGAGATGCCTTTCTTCATGAGATGGGTGAATGGTCGACATCGCCCAGAGAGGTTAGAAATGAACCTCCTGATGTAAGCTAACCTCCCTTGAAGGCCTCTGAGTTTGCGAAGATTTCTCGGGGGACCCATCTCCATAATTGCCTTTATTTTCTCAGGGTCTACATGGATACCCTTGGACGTGATGATAAAACCCAAGAACTTCCCGCTGGATACGCCCAGGAAGGACTTCGTAGGGTTCATTTTCAAATTGTGCGCTCGTATCAGATTGAATACCGTCTTCAGATCCTGCAGATGGTCCCCCTTACAGCGACTCTTGACGGCGATATCATCAACATAACACTCCACAGTCTTGCGCAAATGGTCTCTGAAGATGATACTCATGGCTCTTTGATATGTGGCACCGGCATTCTTTAAACCGAAAGGCATGACTGTGTAATAGTATGTGCCAATCGGTGTTCGGATTGATGTATGATTTTTGTCGTCAGGAGACATCTTGATTTGGTTGTACCCCGAGAAGCCATCCATGAATGACATACGTTCGAAGCCGCATGTGTTGTCGATCATGATATCTGTGATAGGGAGGGGGAATTCATCTTTTGGACATGCCTCATTCAGATTGCGGAAGTCGATGCAGATTCGGATCTTCCCGTTCTTCTTGAGGACCGGAACTATGTTGGCGCCCCAGTCAGGATGTTGCTCCTCACGAATGAAGCCGCTGGCTATTAGTTTGTTGACTTCGGCTTCGATCGCATCCATGATGCCTGGGCGGAAGCGTCGCTGTTGTTGCTTGACCGGCTTTGCATCTGGCCGAATGTTGAGTTTGTGGAGAGCAATATCGGGATCTAACCCCGGCATGTCTTCATAGCTCCATGCGAACACATCAATATATTCTTTGACAAGTTTCAGCAGCGATTCTTGCTCTTCGTCTGTTAGGCTTTTACTGACAAAGATTGGTTTTGGAGAAGATTCGCTACCGAGATCCACTTGTATAACCTCATCTTCAGTAGGGGGTTCTCTCAGTTCAAACCGCCTTTCCCCCTGTGCATCCAACTGTTGGGCCCACGGCTCTAGCTCGAGGATTTCAGGAATGTCTTCATCTTCTTCATAAGCGTCGGCGAATGCCATGTTGACTGACAGGACTTGTCTGAACATGTCTCTGATGCTGGTATCCGAGTCAGAAGTTGGTGACCCGGTTGAATGTGATTGCCAGTCACATTCTTCATCTGAACTCTCAGGGGTCGTCGTGGGTGTTACATACCCTAATCTACATCGAGTTTTGCTATAGTAGTCCCGTGGTTTGCCAGCCGGGACCGGTGGCTTCAAAGGTAATCGTCGCCCGGTGCCGTAGTTCAAGCCTGGCGTAGTCTCCAGATCATATCTCTGTTTTTGCATGAGATATTTGGATTGGGGGCTATAAAGATACAGAGGCAGTCTCCCGGCATCTGACCCAAGGTCGACTTCTTCTATGGTGAAGGGATGCGGATCGTCCTTCTGGCCGAAGATGATTGGATGATCCCCTTCCTCGATTATGCGGTAAGCGTCTTCCACTGGAATAAGCTGGATTGTGGTGTGCATATTTGTCACCTGTGTGTAGGTGAGTGCCTATACCATGTTCCATAGCATACATTGTACACAGCTTATTGAGCTTGAGGTAGTTCAAATATAGCCCTTTATTGATGAAGTAAGGTATCTTTTCTAGGGGGATTACATCATCTGCGGAGGGAACATCAGTGTGGGCAGCCACATACTTGGCTAGCTCCAGTTCCTCTTCGGCTACCCCCTGTATAAACGAAGACTGAGAGGACGACCTGGGCAGCTTGATCGTCAGAGGTTCAGCTGGTGAAGCAGAGCGTGGAGTTGTTGGCAGGCTAGCGACCCCCAGCTTGGTACTTGATATTGGGCGGGGAGTGGTTGGTTCGCTAAAAGTTCCAAACCCTGCATCGGGATGACGATTCTTCTTGGGAAGGTGTATCGTCATCGACTTGTCGGAGGAATTGAGCTTCTCCGTTTGCGGCTAGCCGACTCTCGGCAGCCTGATTGTCAATGGCTCCGTTGTGGGTCTTGGCACTTGGCCAGACCTTGGTAGCCGGATTATCATCTGCCTTTCTTGCGCTGAGAGGCTGATTGCGTCCTTACGCAGAGTAGCTGTAAGGGGTGCGGACTTGCCAGGTTTGTGAGCTTGGAGGTGGATCGTCAGAGGTTCTTCTGATCCTATGGCTGTCTCGGTATGAGTTTGCACGTCTCCTTCACCAAGGTGCTTCTTCGACTTCTCATATAGGTAGGAGTCTAAGTAGTAGGATTCGACCCCTTTGAAGGGATCGATGTCGGCAAATTCCGTCCTGACGAAGCCGTGTTTGTCGACATACTTGAAGCACTGATGCAGCATAGACGGCACGATCGTGTAATCGTGTATCCAAGGGCGCCCCAAGAGGATGTTGTAGGAAGTGTCCGCATCTATGACGTAGCAGGTGACTTCTGATTGGAGATCGCCAATCTGACACTTCACACGAATCTTCCCAATCGGGTAGCTCCTGCCCGAATTGAAATCGCTGATGGCAGTGCTTGTAGGCGTCAGGCGATGCATCGAAATGCGAAGATGATGTAGCAGATCCTTCGGAATGATGCTTATGCATCCGATCCATCTTTACGTCGCCGATGTATCCAGTGTAGTATAACGGGCGATCGTGCAGGTTGGTTTTGATGAGCATGTCCTGCGGAGTGAAGACAATGTTGGGCATCGCCCCCGTGCAAGCGCTGTCTTGGAGAACTGCAGGCGGGTTTTCTCCCATGAGGTTGACCTGAGCCAAGTATGCGTCGGCATTTTGGAGTGCATCGCTCAAGGCCGCGCGAACATCTTTTGAGAGTCTCAGAAGCTCGTATAATGACAACTTGGCCGGTATGTTGGCCAATTGTGTTACGCCCCAGAACCAGAATACCGGAGAGCGGGGGCAGACATAGCCAGCTACGCAATCCTAAAGTACGTTAATACTCTGAAATTGCGTATAAGCTGTCAAGACATGGGGGTTACTCTACATGCCATCAGTCAATCCTATGGTTTAACAATCCTAGGTATCTCAATCACAGGCAATTATACAAGAGTAAAGAGTACGATCATCATACATACAATAGTAAGGCGTCCCGAACCATATATACATGACTGATCATGAAGCCAGTACCACAGAACTGATGACTAGCTAGGGTATTAGTCGTACATGATAAGGACTAGCTATAGTCTAGAATACACATATCGTGTTTTATGCCCGTAGGCTACAATATCAAGGAAAATACCAAAACACGAGCTAAACACGTGCTCGGGGCTAAACGTTACAAGAGAAGAATTTATATATCAGTGGGAGAATGAAGAAGAACCCACTTAGGCACTCTGGTGCTCCGGCTGGTCACCGTCGAGTAGATGGTGCGGTAGATCCTTTGGGCTCTTCTATTAGAACCTGGCCATGCAAAACCAGTGGGGTCAGACCCCAAATAGCAGGTACCACAAAGGAGGCCGAACTATGAACTTAAAACCAGCAATCATAGGCAATCAATGGGGAGAGAAAGCAATAAGTAAAGGAGGATCGAGATTCGTGCAGTACCAATGCACTTATCCCGAACATAGGAAGACAGTAAGTAAATCATCATTTGACATAAAGTAAACTGGAGAACGTGTTAAATAAATAGAGCCAGGCAATATACGAAGAGAGGACGAAGGCACTGTTCCGGAAGCCAGGTTACAACCCTTAAACCAAACAAGGACCGGGATTGTAACCCTTCGCCTGAACAGAACTTGGTCTCTGATCATTTATTGCTAGAGGTGACAATCATTAAGTGACAATCAGAGAGTGACAATACAGAGTACAATACATTAGCGTGACAATCCTTGCAACCATTATCCTGGAACTATTAGGAACTGGATCCGGGAAGGTGATATACGATGGGATAACCATGGGACTATTCAGATAACCAGGTTACAACCCGTAAACCAAATAAGGACCGGGGTTGTAACCCTTCGTCTGAACAAAACTTGGTTGTAACGCCCCAGTCCCAAAATACATAGGACCAAGTACGTAGACATGCCAGCTGTATTCATACGAAGTACGTAGGTCTCGTATGAATACATAAGCTGTAAAATGCAGTAATCCAAGACAAACTAAATCTCATCCACAATGAAAAGAATAATAATATAAAAATGAACTTGAATATTTTTGGTACAATCGTTGGGCGGAGACAAAGTCCACTACCAACTATCTCAATGAAAGAAATGTACATGAATCGAAAATGGCAAGATGAACCAAGCGTAATCGTCTTCGAAAGAATGGAGAAGACCACGGCCTTGGCTAGGATACCTGCGGAAGACATGAACACACACCTGGGGAAAAACCAGGTCCTCAGACGGACGTAGCAAGATACAGGAAGAATAAGCTAATATGAACTGTCAGAATAATAAAATAGTATATAAAAGACTATCATAGACACAAATATGCAAAGGAGATTCTAACCGCCTAATGTGCAATTTAGAGGACAACTTTCATGTGCATGGGTGGGATTTTAGGCTATGTGTACGTAACTGGCATCCAGTCATCTGTATCCGTCCGTAACGTCTAAAACGTCAGAGGGCATCTGCAAATAAATTGCCACAGTTCCATCCGGAGACTGTGGTTTACCTGTTTGGATTCCCATACGCACTAGCGACTGTCCTCCCCCAATATATCCCACACTGTTCAAGTCATATCCATGGCTCGTCCAGTTTTGTAACTGCTTGAGTCTCTAAAACCCTAGTCATAGCAGTTACGATCATCTACCGTCACACGACTTTAGAGATAGCTAGTCAATAAGTCGTGCCCCTAGTAACATGTCTCAAACCGTGTAGTGTGAGTGTCACAGCCAAAGGAAGATATAAGGATATCCCCCAACAAAAAGGTAGTCCGCTAACACTAAGTCAACATGCATAAAATAAAGTAACGACTAATAAAGTCGCTTGCACCCAAGTATGGCTTGGACGCGCAGTTTATAACAAATAAAAATAACAAATATGAAACAAGTAAATAAATGCTGAAAATAAATAATATGACAGTTTAATTAGCAAGGTATAATTGCCTGTTGTGACGCCTGGTGGGCTGCCTGGTTTGGTACAATATTCTAAAATGTCCCCAGTAGTCCAATAGCTTGAGTTGGTTGCAGTTGATGCCCGATAGATTGTGTTGGCATAAAATAGTCGTAGATGCCCAAAAGTACGCAAGATGATCTCCATCGATGGAACAGATTATGTCATTGAGTCCGGAATAGTAAAATTGGCTAGAAGCGATATAAGGAAGTTCGAATTTGCAGGAAGATAGGAAACGATTGGAATAGCTGTGGTCAAGATGAATAACCGAGGAGAGTTTGATGTAAATAAATACATATAATTATTTTTAGAAAAATATTTATTATATTTGAAAACTATATCAAAATAATTTTTCAAATAGATACTTTGAAATATAGAAATCGTTTCTAGGTCAAACTATAATTTAGTAAATAGTGAGATAGTATTTTTAGACCAAAAGCTATATTTTTTATTAGTCAAAAATAATAATAAATACCTTAAAAATCCATAATATTTAGTTTAGGGGTAAAAATTTAAAATCAGTATAGGACTCAAGCCCAATACTATATTTTACAAATATACAAATTTTTATTTTAGAAAATATTGCACAACTTTTTAATTAATGACAATAAATAATAAATAATAATAATAATACTAATAATAATAATAATAATAATTACATAATAACCATAAAATAATAATAATAATAAATTATTAAGTATGGTGTTAGCAATAATATAACAAAATCAAAATAGAAATAATAATTACCAATAATAATAATATTAATAATCCTAATAATAATAATATTATTATTATTATTATTAATATTAATATTAATAACTACTAATAATAGTACCTACCACTTCCAGAACCAGAGAGTAACAATAGTTACCCATAGTTATAATAATATACTAATTAAGTATCTAAAAATAAATGATTAAAAAAAATTATAGGAACGGAGTGCAGCATACAGCTGCACTCGTCTCTCTCTCTCTCTTTCTCGTTTTTGTTCAGCGAAGACAAAAGAAGAGGTGTGAAAAGAGAGAGGAACCGACAGAGAAAAGTGAGAGAGAGTGCGAGAGTGAAGAGGGGGAGTTCGGGATGAAGTCGGTCGGCTGAGGGACGCAGTGGCGGAAGGGTGAGCGCGGGAGAGAGATGGGGAAGGAGAGGAGCTAGAGAGAAGGCGGTTCGTCGGAGCTTGCAGCGGCGCCAAGACGGGGCACGGTGAAGGAAGAGAAAGGGGATGGATGAAGGGAGCGAGGGGCGGAAGAAGGCGGAGGAAGTCGGAGGGCGGTCGGACTATGGCGGCGCGTCTCCGGCGGCTTGGCGCGTGGATAGAGACGGATCTAGGCCGGCGATGCGAGGAGGGAGGAGGAGATTAGGGGGAAGCGGCGGGCGAGATCTAGGGCTTACTCGAGCGGGCGGTGGAGGAGAAGATGGGCCGGGCGGAGCTCACGGGGATGGAGGACGAGGGGATCGAGGGGTGCTGGTTGACTGGAGAGGGCGGCGGACGGGCGAGAAGAGGGTGGTCTTCGCCGGAGGGGCGTCCCAGCGGCGGAGATGGGGAGTTTCGACACTCGGGCGGTTCGGGACTGGGAGCGGCGGCTGCGGATGGCGGTCCGGTTGGTCGGGGAATCAACGGCGATCGCGCGCGGGCGGCTACGACGGAGGTGCGTACGGGGGGTGGCGATGATTTTTATTTTCTTTGGCTCTGGTGGCCGTGATGATTTTTTTTTGGGGTATTTCGGTCGTGGTGGCGTTTTGGGGATGGTACGATGTGTTGAAATTTCCCGGTGATGTCGGGCTGCTGATGGTTCGGCCAGAAGGATTTGCTAATGGTGGTGGTGGTGACGGTCAGATGATGGTGGTGGTCGGCTACAGGAGGATCGGGACAGGAGTTGAAGGGTCAGGGACTTGTCGTTCCAGTGGTGGCGGTTTGGTTTGGGTGGCGACGACTGGATGTGGTGGTCGGAGGTGTTAGTTGTGGCAGCGAGTGGTGCGTTGGCCAGGTTCAGCCACGGGTTGTTGCTGATGGCGGTGTGGTTTCGGCGGTCAAGTGGACGACTTCCATGGTGGTGGGATGTTGGTGACGACGACGTGGTAGGGATGGCAGTGGTTAGTCGGGAAGGAGACGATCGGGGGTCGCGGCGTCGGGAAGCTGCTGTTAGGATAACAAGGAATTTGTTTAGGGGTAGGGTTAGGATTTGATTGAATATCGTGTCGGAATTGTCCACACGAAAATAATAAATGTAAATGTAAGAAGTGTGGAATAAGTGAGTCACCGGGGTCGGACCCGAGGCCGTCACGGCTGACACGGGAGGAATTGGACACAGACACGATCCACGCACCTCGGTGGAGAAATTTATGGAGTAATTTGTGGATGTGAGGAATTTCTAGAGGAGTACCTGCCTATTTATAGGATGTGGGAATTCCCAGTTAGATAGGATTAGGAGTAGTTTAAAAATCCCGTTAGACAATTCTCTACTTTATTCAAATCCAAATCCAAATATAAATCCCATTTAAATCAAATTAAATTATATCCCTATAGTTTAAAATCAATTTAAATAAATCAAATCTCAATTATATGTATTAAGTTAATATATTTAAATAAATCCAAAGATTAAATCATAATTTAAATGGCCACAATAACTTCCATATATATTTTTCAAAATACCAATAATAATAATTTCGAAAATAACAAATATTTTTAAATATCTTTTTGGAATAATAAAATATTAATATTAATAAATTTCGAAAATGAAATTATATATATAAATTCAAATTAATGTATCTCTATTTGCATAAAATAAACTTTAAGTAAAATATAAATAATTATTATATATATTATTTGAACTGTATAAAAATATTAAAAAATGTTTTTCTAAAAATATGTACGTTCGCACATAATCGCACTCGTCGAGCATATTCGTAAAATAAAATTTCGTACGCGACGTATAATACGACTGTGCGATGTACAATACAAAAATTTTAAATCAGAACCAAATTTAAAAAAAATAGTAGAAATTTAGGGATTTTACATCCTACCCAACTTATAAGAATTTCGTCCTCGAAATTAAGAATAAGTAGGGGGTCGCTAGCTAATGCAAGATAGAGAAGGATTTAAGGGTTAGGTAATGAAGGTAAAGTAATTTAGAGAGCAAGGGTACATGGTTCCTTAGAGTGAAGTTAAGCGTCTAGGTTGAGGGGTGGTTAAGGAAATAATTCTAGTCATTTCTAAATTTTAAATGATGTTAGATCACGATCAAGAGTCGAAGGATAGGGTGAATAACTCGAGGCGAAGTTGTAAATACGTGGCTTGGTTGATGGCCACTATAACTATTATGGTCATAGGAGAACACTTGGTGTCTAACTATCAAGTTCGAGTGTTCTGTCTTTCCAATTTAAGTGAAAGACAAAACGAATAAGAGTTCGAAGGAGATGTTTATTGAATACAAACACGTGGTTCAAAGACGACTGAATAAATTCAAAAGAGGATTGCCAAGGCAGACATGGATGAGATTCTAGAGAGCAAGCTTAACTATATCTCCATCCACGTATAACGATAAATAAAAGCGAACCAAAGTGTACTCGGTTGATCAGACCATCATGCACCGGTTCTGACTAGACAATATGTTAGTGAGCGCGCGCTCAATAGCATGTGTCTTGAACAAATTTGATAACGGTTAAACTTGCAAAACTAGGCTATAGTAGCAACATTTAATTAAGATGGTAAAAAAAAACATAAGCACGAGAGAATAAGATTGAAATAGAGTAGAATTAGTTCAAACTCCTTAAGATTCTAAGTTATAACCTATGTTGGTCTCTATACAGTCGTCCTATAGTCTCTTTGTCCAAGTCTTTAGTTGACTAGATGGGTTAGGGTCTTCTAAATTCTAGATCCTAAGTGAACTTGCTAATATAGGTCACAAGGACAAAGGGATTGGTAGGTCATAAGGCATTCTACCCAACTTACAAGAGTTAAACTAGTAGGGTGATGGAACAATGGGTCACGTCCACCTAGTATAGGTTACCCTATTAATCTCTATCAAGCACGAAAGAATGGCACGAATCACGATAGAAGAGATCAAGCAAGATGCAACTCGAGAAGAAGGCGGTCAAGTATGTGGATGAGATCCTAGACTCTAATCCTATACGCAGGCTTGCTTGGTACGGTAAAGTAACCAAACAATTTATCTTAACCTGCATGGGCTACCACAAAAATATGTAACGCCCCAGTCCCAAAATACGTAGGACCAAGTACGTAGACATGCCAGCTGTATTCATACGAAGTACGTAGGTCTCGTATGAATACATAAGCTGTAAAATGCAGTAATCCAAGACAAACTAAATCTCATCCACAATGAAAAGAATAATAATATAAAAATGAACTTGAATATTTTTGGTACAATCGTTGGGCGGAGACAAAGTCCACTACCAACTATCTCAATGAAAGAAATGTACATGAATCGAAAATGGCAAGACGAACCAAGCGCAATCGTCTTCGAAAGAATGGAGAAGACCACGGCCTTGGCTAGGATACCTGCGGAAGACATGAACACACACCTGGGGAAAAACCAGGTCCTCAGACGGACGTAGCAAGATACAGGAAGAACAAGCTAATATGAACTGTCAGAATAATAAAATAGTATATAAAAGACTATCCTAGACACAAATATGCAAAGGAGATTCTAACCGCCTAATGTGCAATTTAGAGGACAACTTTCATGCGTATGGGTGGGATTTTAGGCTATGTGTACGTAACTGGCAGCCAGTCATCTGTATCCGTCCGTAACGTCTAAAACGTCAGAGGGCATCTGCAAATAAATTGCCACAGTTCCATCCGGAGACTGTGGTTTACCTGTTTGGATTCCCATACGCACTAGCGACTGTCCTCCCCCAATATATCCCACACTGTTCAAGTCATGTCCATGGCTCGTCCAGTTTTGTAACTGCTTGAGTCTCTAAAACCATAGTCATAGCAGTTACAATCATCTACCGTCACATGACTTTAGAGATAGCTAGTCAATAAGTCGTGCCCCTAGTAACATGTCTCAAACCGTGTAGTGTGAGTGTCACAGCCAAAGGAAGATATAAGGATATCCCCCAACAAAAAGGTAGTCCGCTAACACTAAGTCAACATGCATAAAATAAAGTAACGACTAATAAAGTCGCTTGCACCCAAGTATGGCTTGGACGCGCAGTTTATAACAAATAAAAATAACAAATATGAAACAAGTAAATAAATGCTGAAAATAAATAATATGACAGTTTAATTAGCAAGGTATACTTGCCTGTTGTGATGCATGGTGGGCTGCCTGGTTTGGTGCAATGTTCTAAAATGTCCCCAGTAGTCCAATAGCTTGAGTTGGTTGCAGTTGATGCGCGATAGATTATGTTGGCACAAAATAGTCGTAGATGCCCAAAAGTACGCAAGATGATCTCCATCGATGGAACAGATTATGTCATTGAGTCCGGAATAGTCAAATTGGCTACAAGCCATATAAGGAAGTTCGAATTTGCAGGAAGATAGGAAACGATTGGAATAGCTGTGGTCAAGATGAATAACCGAGGAGAGTTTGATGTAAATAAATACATATAATTATTTTTAGAAAAATATTTATTATATTTGAAAACTATATCAAAATAATTTTTCAAATAGATACTTTGAAATATAGAAATCGTTTCTAGGTCAAACTATAATTTAGTAAATAGTGAGATAGTATTTTTAGACCAAAAGCTATATTTTTTATTAGTCAAAAATAATAATAAATACCTTAAAAATCCATAATATTTAGTTTAGGGGTAAAAATTTAAAATCAGTGTAGGACTCAAGCCCAATACTATATTTTACAAATATACAAATTTTTGTTTTAGAAAATATTGCACATCTTTTTAATTAATGACAATAAATAATAAATAATAATAATAATAATAATAATAATAATAATAATAATAATAATAATAATAATAATAATTACATAATAACCATAAAATAATAATAATAATAATAATAAATTATTAAGTATGGTGTTAGCAATAATATAACAAAATCAAAATAGAAATAATAATTACCAATAATAATAATATTAATAATCCTATTAATAATAATAATAATAATATTAATATTAATAACTACTAATAATAGTACCTACCACTTCCAGAACCAGAGAGTAACAATAGTTACCCATAGTTATAATAATATACTAATTAAATATCTAAAAAAAATTTAAAAAAATTATAGGAACTGAGTGCAGCATACATCTGCACTCGTCTCTCTCTCTCTTTCTCGTTTTTGTTCAGCAAAGACAAAAGAAGAGGTGTGAAGAGAGAGGAACCGACAGAGAGAAGTGAGAGAGAGTGCGAGAGTGAAGAGGGGGAGTTCGGGATGAAGTCGGTCGGCTGAGGGACGCGGTGGCGGAAGGGTGAGCGCCGGAGATAGATGGGGAAGGAGAGGAGCTAGAGAGAAGGCGGTTCGTCGGAGCTTGCAGCGGCGCCAAGGCGGGGCACGACGGAGGAAGAGAAAGGGGATGGATGAAGGGAGCGAGGGGCGGAGGAAGGCGGAGGAAATCGGAGGGCGGTCGGACTTTGGCGGCGCGTCTCCGGCGGCTTGGCGCAAGGACGAAGACGGATCTAGGCCGACGATGCGAGGAGGAAGGAGAAGATTAGGAGGAAGCCGCGGGCGAGATCTAGGGCTTGCTCGAGCGGGCGGTGGAGGAGAAGATGGGCCGGGCGGAGCTCGCGGGGATGGAGGACGAGGGGATCGAGGGGTGCTGGTTGACTGGAGAGGGCGGCGGACGGGCGAGGCGAGGGTGGTCTTCGCCGGAGGGGCGTCCCAGCGGCGGAGATGGGGAGTTTCGACGCTCGGGCGGTTCGGGACTGGGAGCGGCGGCTGCGGATGGCGGTCCGGTTGGTCGGGGAATCAACGGCGATCGCGTGCGGGCGGCTACGACGGAGGTGAGTACGGGGGTGGCGATGATTTTTATTTTCTTTGGCTCTGGTGGCCGTGATGATTTTTTTTTGGGGTGTTTCGGTCGTGGTGGCATTTTCGGGATGGTACGATGTGTCAGAATTTCTCGATGATGTCGGGCTGCTGATGGTTCGGCCAGAGGGATTTGCTAATGGTGGTGGTGACGGTCAGATGATGGCGGTGGTCGGCTACAGGAGGATCGGGACAGGAGTTGAAGGGTCGGGGACTTGTCGTTCCAGTGGTGGCGGTTTGGTTTGGGTGGCGACGACTGGATGTGGTGGTCGGGAGTGTTAGTTGTGGCAGCGAGTGGTGCGTTGGCCAGGTTCAGCCATGGGTTGTTGCTGATGGCGGTGTGGTTTCGGCGGTCGAGTGGACGACTTCCATGGTGGTGGGATGTTGGTGACGACGACGTGGTAGGGATGGCAGTAGTTAGTCGGGAAGGAGACGATCGGGGGTCGCGGCATCGGGAAGCTGCTGTTAGGATAACAAGGAATTTGTTTAGGGGTAGGGTTAGGATTTGATTGAATATCGTGTCGGAATTGTCCACACGAAAATAATAAATGTAAATGTAAGAATTGTGGAATAAGAGAGTCACCGGGGTCGGATCCGAGGCCGTCACGGCTGACACGGGAGGAATTGGACACAGACACGATCCACGCACCTCGGTGGAGAAATTTATGGAGTAATTTGTGGATGTGAGGAATTTCTGGAGGAGTACCTGCCTATTTATAGGATGTGGAAATTCCCAGTTAGATAGGATTAGGAGTAGTTTAAAAATCCCGTTAGATAATTCTATACTTTATTCAAATCCAAATCCAAATAAAAATCCCATTTAAATCAAATTAAATTATATCCCTATAGTTTAAAATCAATTTAAATAAATCAAATCTCAATTATATGTATTAAGTTAATATATTTAAATAAATCCAAAGATTAAATCATAATTTAAATGGCCACAATAACTTCCATATATATTTTTCAAAATACTAATAATAATAATTTCGAAAATAACAAATATTTTTAAATATCTTTTTGGAATAATAAAATATTAATATTAATAAATTTTGAAAATGGAATTATATATATAAATTCAAATTAATGTATCTCTATTTGCATAAAATAAACTTTAAGTAAAATATAAATAATTATTATATATATTATTTGAACTATATAAAAATATAGAAAAAATGTTTTTCTAAAAATATGTACGTTCGCACATAATCGCACTCGTCGAGCATATTCGTAAAATAAAATTTCGTGCGCGACGTATAATACGACTGTGCGATGTACAATACAAAATTTTTAAATCAGAACCAAATTTTAAAAAAAATATTAGAAATTTAGGAGTTTTACATTGGTTTCTCCCACCATTTATCGGCAAGATAAAATAAGAAAACAGGTCATGTAACGATCATGAACAAGATCAAGACAAGAATAGACTCCATCCAATCATTCACGGCCAAGCAATAAGTACGGCTTGATACTTTAACTAACTAGGGTTATCACAGGCCTAATTACTAGCAATATGCAATAAGATGTTCCACCAGCCACAAGCCCTACAGCTAATCCAGGTTATCCAGGCGACTTGGATTCGTTAAGCAGTTATCAATAATTATGTGCCCCACACGACGGTGGGCTGGAAATGTGCCCTACTCGACGGCAGGCTACAAGTCCAAACAATTGTGGCCGGGATAACGGGATCGCCTGTAACTGGGGAAATCTCTCATGACTACTGGATTATTCTAGTTATTAGCCTTAGTAAATTTTAGTGGGTACCCCTGACCGTGGTACTCAGGGGTCCCTGTCCTAGACATGATGCAAGAAAAGACGGGTTCATTTGTACAAGCACAATCGTCCACGGTGTCCAGGTCATTTATTCTTGTCGTGTCATGTTAGCCGTCGTAACAGCAATTCGAGAAATATCATGTCAGGTTTATCATGTTAAGAGTACGCCACAGCGGGCCACTATCAAGAATTGTCATGTCAAGTTATCAGGTCAAATTTGTCAGGTCAAGTTATCTTGTCGGGAGTGCACCTCGGCGGGTCACTATCAAGTCATGTCATTTATCAAGGAGGAGAGAAACTTGCACAATTAAATAATAATATATTAATAATATATATATATATATATATATATATATATATATATATATATATATTCTTGAATCCAAGGAGAAACTCTACAACTTTCATGTTGGGAGTGGAAAGAAATTCTGACCACAATTCAAGCAAATAAAACATTAAACAGTCAAAGTGGACCCCATGCGGCCCAAAAGTGGAAAAACATACATGCGGCCAAAGAGAGTGGGAGAGCCACCCATGCGGCCAGCCAAAGCTTATGCGGCCAGAAAATAATTGAAGGGGGCCATGCGGCCAGCAAGAAATATTCATGCAATCAGAAAAGACAAAGAGAGTGGAACCCGCAATAAATGCAAGCTTCCACTCAAGCAAAAGAAAAGGGCATGTGGCCACTCAAGTATAGTGGCCATGTGGGACCCATCAATAATCAATGCATTAAACCCACGTGGCCAGCACACAATGGCAATCTGCCATGTGGCCGGGATAACCAAGGCCATGCGGCCAGAAAAAATTTCATGCGGCCAGCAAGTCACCTGACCATATGCGGCTAGCAAATTAAATGTCATATGGCCAAACAATAAAATGATGGCTGCCAGTAAAAGAGTGGCTCACATGGCCAAAATATTAGATAGTGGGAGAAGGGAGCCTATGCGGCTCAATGCAAAATGCTAACTTTGATCCCAAAATGCAATGATGTCACGTATATGCGGCTCATTCTGCCAAAGCCTATGCGAATTGGCAAAGCCAAAAGCTTGCATGCAAAAGTGATGAAGGAATTAATTATAAGGAGGGACCATGCGGCCAACTAAGCTCCAGCATGCGGTTAACCATTAATTCCATGCAAAAGAATGCTAAGAGCTAAAGCCAAAGTGCTTAAGCAAAATGTTAAAGCCATGCAAGCTGTAAGCTAATGCTAACTCTAATTAATGCAATTCAGAGCAAAGCTTAATTAATGCAAGACTACAGCAAGGCTTAAGCACTTAACATGTCATATATAATATAAGCTATATAACTTGCTGGCTTGGCAACAAAATGCTAATGCATTGAGGCAAACACATGCGGCTTTGCTTGGCAAGTGCATGCGGCTGAAAATGGGAATTCCATACGGCCAGGCTTTACTCTCCTGCATGCAACACTAGTTAATAATTGCTAGCTCCTAGATATTTGTGCCAAGCAAATTTTTGCTTTATGCGGCAATTGCAACAGTACATGCCAGCAGAGCATGCAACTATATGACAAAAGCATGCAAGCCCAGAATGCCTTATGCGGCTAGCATAAGATGCCTTATGCGGCTAGGAAAAATTTCATATGCGGCCAAGGAAGGAACTCCTTCATGCAGCCAACAAAAATAAATGTATGCATGCCGAGCTAACAGTTAAATGCATGCAAGCTAGCTCATGCGGCCAAGCAACTCAATATTGCATGCGGCCAAAATACAAGCTCAAGCTAATAATTCATACGACCCACAAACAAATAATTGCAAGCAAAATAATGCTTGCGGCTCAAAAACGCAAGCAAGTATGCAGCTCAAAAAATGCAAATAATGACTTCCCACAGAGAAGATGTCCACGGAAAATACCATGGCTTCTCCACACCACCAAACTTCAATCCGGAGTCTAAATTTGGACTTCCATAGGTCAAAATAGGGTGGAACGAAATTCTCTACAACATGAAACCATCAAACAACAAGAACATGCAAGTTTAACAGATCAAAACCCAAGAAAACCGAATTTGCTTCAAGGTTAGATCTACAACAATCTAGCCATCAAAATAGAAAACTCCAAGTTCTAAACATGCTTAGAATGTAACAAGGAAGAGAATGGAACAAACGGAATTAAAATCGTCCAACATTCGGCAAGGTGTACTTGCCTCTCTCCAATGGCTAGGGTTTGGTGGAAAAGAAATGAATGAGGGTGAATGAGGAGGGAGAGAGAAAAGTGGCTTATATAACAGGCTCAAGTAATCTCCACCATTTATTCCTCTCCACCTAATCTAAACCATACACCTCATCTCATAAAGAACCAAACTAAACCAAACCAAGTCAAGTCAAAGTGGAATCGAACCAAATAAAACCAAATCCAAGTTAAACCAAGTCATGAAATCCTACACTTAGGAAAATTTTAAAATATCACGCAAATCGATAAATACGAAATACGGCTCAAATAAACACGTATCCGTATAAAATATCGATACAGTGAGACGGGTCTCACAAATTGTGCCAAGATGTCGAAGTTGTAGGGCCTCTCCAGCCCTAAGGTGCCTCTTTTTGGAGGGATTTGTCAAAACGAGTCTCCTTCGGCCTAGGCTTGTCGGTCGTCGGAGGCTGAGCCGGTCCCGGAGCGTCAATTGTAGCGGGCTGATGATCTTCAGCTGAGTTATCAGCCACAGGTTGGGATTGTGCCCCAGACCGAGTGACGACGGTTGTAGCTTCTTCGATATCTGTCGAGATTGTGCAGCAGGACCTGACTTTTCCACTCTTCTTCTTGCGAATGGAAGATGATGTGGGCTGAGTCACTTCTGATATCAAGTTTGGATGGACCCACATGACCTCCCCTCGCGATGTGGTGAGGGGCACTAGCCCAGCAGCCTGATCTCGGGGAGGTGGAAGGTTAGCAATCTCCATTATCGCCAGAAGGATGGGTACCACACCGTCTTGTACCTCGGTTGGAGGAAAGCTGCCAAATTGTACTGACACCATATTGGCTGCCACAGTTACCTCTTCGAAGTCGATGGCCAGAGCGTTCGAATCGATGAGATTTTGGATGTACCATTTTAGTTGGTAGCAGTCGTGTGTGGCATGGTGGACGTAGCGGTGGTAATGGCAGTACTTTGGATTCTCCATGTCTGTCGGCCGAGGTTCCCGTCTTGGTGGAGGAAGCTGAATTCTGTCTCCTTGTATGAGCATGTCCAAGATGGGCTTGACGTGGCCGTCTTCGAAGGAGTAAGTGATTTGCGGCCATTGTTTGTCTGCCGACTTTGGCTCAGGTTTCTATGCTGTATCGGCCACCATAGCCTGCTTACCCCTGCTGTCCTGATTGTTGGAGGGGCTACCCCCATTGTTGTTGTTGGTGTTGGGATGCTTGCCCTTGTTCTCTCCGTCCGAGATATGCAATCCCAGTTGGCGAGCCTTCTTCAACCGTTCTTCGGTGCTAGTGGCACTGATGATAAACGTCTTCCAGTCCTTGAATTGACTTTCGCCCATCCAGAGAATGATTGTTGGGAGCAATCTCTTTTGGTAAATTTCAATTAGGAAGGAATCCGGATTTCCAGACGGCAGCTTCATCGCGGTTTGGCGAAACCGCTCAATGTAATTCCTTGTCAGCTCTTTCTCCTCTTGGATGACGTCTATGAGGGTGGACATTGTGATGTCCTGCCCTACTTCGTAGAATCTCTCTAAGAACATGCGCTTAAAGTCGACGAAGGAGTGGATGCAGTTGTCTGGCAGGTTACGATACCAGTCGAAGGCGACCCCTTCCAATGCCCCGATGAATAATCGTGTGAGAATGGCCTCATCATGGGGCAGATGGTCGGTGGTGACCTCGAAGTAGGTGATGTACCGACTTGCTAAGGTCTTGCCATCATAAGGATTGATATTGAACGGCTTATATCTTGGTGGGAATGGAACATCCCTCTAGGCAGCAGGGTACGGTTGCCGTATTCTGAGGTCTTGAGAATTTTCTTGAGCGTGAAACATGGCTCGGAGCTCCTGGACCTCTCTTCTCGCTTCGCGGGCTTCATCTACGGTGGTGGGGGCCGTTCCTTCAGGAGGATTGTTGTCCGGGTTCGGTGCCGCTGAATTCGAGTCCGCATTGACCGCAGGACCCGCGCTTGTTTGGCCAGGCGTTCCTCCCTGCAGAGTTGGAAGAGCCGCTTTGATCTCGTCTACAGACTTGACCAAGGCAAGCAATATGGCCTCCAGAGTGTCGATGCATTGGCGATCACTGGAACCACCTTGGTTACTGTCCGTCATGAATACCGTCCTTACGTGAGGAGAGATGGACGGAGCGATGGAGGAAGCGCCCTCTGAATCATACCGCTGTAGTGAGAAGTCATCGGGATATATGGGAATGTTCTCCTCTGGTTCGGACTCGGAAGGAACAGTACCCCCAATCTCCGAGTTCGCCTCGTCTTGGGAGTTATGGATGTCGTCGGGGACGTCAGGGTTTGTTGCATCTGTTGGGAGAGTTGTTTCCCCCGGCTCGTCTTCTTGGAACATCGGATTATCGTGGAGGTTCGGAGGAGTGCTACCTCGAGTCCCAGCAACCCCCAGTGTTGTGGACGACGAATCTCCCACTGTAGCAGATTTCATCTTAGAACGGGTGCCTTAGAAAACTTCGGTGGTGGGCACCCGCTTAGACGACAGTCTTTTGGTCAAAGTGGTTGAAATCTTCGGACTGGGAACATTTGTCTTCTTCTCTCTCCCATCGGCGGGGACTTTCTGAGCAGAGTTGCAGGAGATGACGGGAAGTGCCTCATCTTCTGAAGACGGTTGTTGCAGTCTTTGAAAGATGGACTGCCGGTCTTTTCGCATCGTCGTTTTGTTGCAGCAGCAGTTGACGATGACTTGGGTGCAGTGACGTCCGTGGGAGGACTCTTTGCACCCCGGTGCATCTTCTCTTTCCTTGCGTTTGTGAAGGATGGCCTCACGCAAGTCAGATGGGTCTGGATCGACCATATTCGCTCCCTGGATTTCGGGAGACTTTTGTGAACCTCTCTGTCCGTGTGCCGCCGGGGGCTGGACTCGAGTGGTTCTCTATAACTTCCCATCCGATGCCCGCACAACAGTATGCGGTACGTTCGGATGGTCAGAGATCGGATCAGCGGATCGAGCTTGCCAAGCTCGCGCTGCCCTAGACTTCTTCGCTCTAGTGCGTAAGGGCACATAGTAGGAAGAGTCTAGGTGATGCTGGAGAGAGCCAGACATATCTTCTTGGGAGCACAAGAGATCAGGACCATAGGAGAGACGGTCGAAGACAGAGCCACGTGGAGTAGGCGTCACGCGGCTGTCATCAATAACCTTCATGCGGCTGGCAGGCGTAGTCGCATAGGTTTTTTTCATGCGGTTGGGAGCTTTGACCGCATGAGTTTTCTTCATGCGGCTGGATGATCTGGTCGCATAGACTTTCTTCATGCGGCTGGCAGACTCAACCGCATGAGCATCCTGCATGCTGTTGGCAGACTTGGCCGAATGAGCGTTCGGCTTCTTCTTGGGGCGCGTAGAATCACTCTTTGTCCCTGCAAGTCCAGCATCGTAGTGCTTTCCTCTGCCGAACTTGGGGACAGCAGAGTTCTCTACGGCTCGAAGTAGAGCCGTATGAGAGTCGTCTTCGCCGTCTTGGGTAGCCGAGAGTACCCCATCCAGAGCTTGTGGAGGAGCAAATGATTTTGGCCTCCACTCGTAGCGAGCTTTCTTTGTGCGGGTTTGCTTCTGGACCAGGCCAGCGCTTCCTTCAGAGAGCATTTCTTCAAACGCCTGTTAGTCGAAGCGGACAACCATCTTCTGTTACGTGGAGCCAAGTTTGGCTGCATCCGATTGCGTCACCAACTCCTCAGCCGTGGAGAAGTTTGTCCCCAGTAGAGTCGCCATCGTGTTTGCCATGAAATATAAAAGAGCAGAACAATTATCGGAGGACTGGACTTTTACTTCACGTTACAAACTCGCTTGTACAAAGAAAGCCTAGGGACAAAAACCTAGGTACAGCAATCTAAGTACAATTGTTTATTTTAGATTCTAGGGGGTGACGATAGAGGCTCGGGAAAGCGACGGCCGCTCTGCCTTACTCCTTGGACGATTGGTATGCAGCCTTGGCTCCAGAAGATTGCTTGGCGTTGAAGAAATGCTCTCCTTGCTCTCTCTCGGCTCTTTCTCTCCAAGTATTCTGGTGCTCTCTGATCTCGAATAAAGGGTCCTCTCTTGCAAGGGAATAGCACCTTGCTATTTATAAGAAGGGAATGCAATCATTAGGGTTTGCAATGATTATTCTTTGAAGTGGCGGCGGTCTGTTGATTGATCAATCTGGGCCATTAATCTTGAGTGTGATGAATCTGGGCCATTTAATGTAGATTGCACCAAATCCTATCAGTAATTAATGCTGATTGGAATAAATCTCCGTGATGATGATTTGCTGATGTCTGCAAATCTGAATGAATAAGTTTAATTCATTCTCCTGCCACGTGTCCCAGATTATTGGGATTTGACCCAATCTTTGATTGCAATAAATCTGGGAAATTGATTGGCTTTATGACACGTGTCCTGGGAGCCACTGAGGGGATCTGAGCCGCATGAGGATTGAGCCGCATAAGCCCGGCCATATGTCAAGGCTGCTTGGGGAGTGGCCTCCGAACCTTCGAATCACATGATAATCTGGGCCGCATAGACGTAGGTGGCCGCATAACGGGTAACTCCTTTGTGAGCCGCATGGAGATGGTCCCCGTGAGCCGTATGGGGGAGCATCTTCTTGAGCCGCATAGGGGGAGCCTCCGCTTGAGCCGTATAGGGCTGTTTCGATCTGGGCCGCATAGGGCAACTTCGGCCTGAGCCGCATGGGGAGTCTCCGCTCGAGCCGCATATGACTGTCCACGTGTCTAAGCTGCGTGGCATTTTCTGGATCTTGGGGGATTGTGTCAGAGATCTCCTTTGTTTCCCTAGGAGTCTGTCATTATGACAGAGTCATAATTACATCTTTGTGTCAGGGCTGTCGTCTTGTCAGAGCTATCAGCCGTCAAGGTAATTAATGCAGTAAGGGAAGAGTTATTTGTATGCTACGTGGCACTTCTCTTTGAGCCGCATGGAGATCATAGAGCCGCATAGTCCCTTGTGCCGTATGAATCTCTGAGCCGCATAGGCTTTCTGAGCCACATGGGGTTTCCTGGCCGCATGGATCTTTCTTTATTATTTTTCATGCTTCTACAATGCCCACGCAGCCGTCGGGCACAATTCCAGGTAGATAGCTACCATCCACCATGGTTTGTTGTCTCCCCCCGACTTCCATGGTTGCTTCCGAGCTCCCTGCTACCATCCTGATCCCATCAGGTTCCCTCCGCTATGCATCTAAGCCTGGTAGAACCAGTGCGAGTTCGAATCCAGATTGCTTCGGTTGGTCGTGGTCGATCTGATCCTCGTAGACGTCCATTCCTCTAACGTTATTTTGTTCGGGTCCATCCCTAGGCAAACCTGTCCCGTCTTATTGAGCTTCCGGCCTCTCAGCAGCCTCTTCGTTAGTTGTGTTTGTGTTACAGTTCTGCGGCAGATGACCAAAGCAGTTACATCTTCGACAAGCAGGAGGAACCCATTCATATTCAATCGTCTACGTGTAAACTTCGTCGGACGAAATTTCATAGTATAGCGTCCGCGGTAAGTCCTTCTTTGCTTCTATTTCAACAAACACCCGAGCATATTGAAGACGCGATCTTGTTATAGTCGCGTCGTCTCCTTTGATAGGTTTTCCAATGAGACTGGTGATTTTTATTAACATGGACTGGCTCCAATAGGCAATTTGGAAGCTAGGTAGTCGGACCCATATCGGTGTTGTGTGCAACACTTCTTTCTCGTATCGGATATATTGATGCCACTCCCTGATGATAATCAACCGGCCATCAAAAGTCCAAGGACCGCCCTGGATGATGCGATCAACATCTTCCTTCATGCCAAATTTGACGAAGAAGAACCCGTCCTCTCGTGCATAAAAGTCCATGGTCCCCTTTGGTCGCCAAACCCTCGCCGCGTAGGCACGTATCTGACCATAAAAAGGTTTGTCACCCAAGACGTATAACACAATGGTATTTTGCCAGTAATCTGCAGTTTCGGCGATTTCTTCCTCGCTGAATGACGCTCGAACCACCCCTCCGTCATTCTTCGGTTCTTCATATTGCATTTGATGTGTATGGGGATTTCCTCCTTCGCGGCATAAGTCCGCCCATGAGCGCCCCACCCCCGACTCTTCCTGTGGTCCCTTCCCTTTGTCAATGGCAGTAGACGTGCCTCTTCTTTTCCAGGATAAATTTGGCGCCGGCCTTCCTTCCTGATGGAACCGGGGGCGCGGGTGTTGTTGGTGTTGCTGGTTGTCGCCTCTTTGTGCAGCCCTGGGATCTAGCTCGCCCCGCTGCTTCCTCATAACTCCGTAACATCGGTTCTCCCCAACTCGACCTCCGTCTCCCCCCTGACCCGGTTGTGTGTAGGGCCGCCCGGACCCGAAAACCATCTGCTCCCGTCGACCACCCTGCCCCGCTTGTGGTCGATTGCCTCGCCTCCCTCGTCGAACCACGGTTGTCCAGCCTCCACCAGAAGCCCACGCGGCCTCATCGCCGATGCCATGGTCAGCGCTCCTTCCTAGGCCGGACGATGAGCCAGGATCCCAAGACTTTCCGGAGGCAGCAGGCGCTTGACGCCCTAACCCTAGCGAATTCATCCCAAAAAAAAATTAAAAAGCATATATATATATATAATGATAATCGTTACAATGAGTGGACAGTAGTAAATGAAAAATACATTGTAGTCACAGTAATAACTATGACCAAAAATATATTTTGTAATACTAATAACCGTGACGAATTGTATTTTCCCCGCGGTTATTACTGTGACGAAAAATACAATTCGTCATGGTAATTATCGTTACGAAATATTTACCACGTCCAAAAAAAATTTGTCAATGTACTATCAGTGGGCATTCACCAATATATCTCTCTCATATACATTGCTCTGCATATGGAAGTGGTGGTAAATTGTTGTAGGCAATATAATATCATTTCGAAGTATGTTCTTTAGATGTACCTGATAAAGTCTACGGTGAATGGAAGCTTTCTTACTTGACAGAGATGAGTCTAACCATCGTATAAATTAACAGTGGTCAAATATATATTTGATAATCTTTAATGCATGAAATAGGTTGTCTGGTGCGTGCATTGTGGATACAAACCTGTGATGATACATATAATAAATCGTGGAAACATTAAGAAAAGCTTGGGAACGTTGTACGTAGCAACAGGAGAAAGAAGATCCATCTATAAAAGAAAAAATAAACTGATATTGTATTGAACATATATATATATATTGGTTGTCAATATATTCTTGTTGAAGACCAGCATGTGTATATGATTACATTTGAATTTGTTGCTTCAAATTAATGACGAAAACCAAATAAGAAACATAAAAAAGAGCATTGCACAAGCAAAGAGGGTTCCATCCCTAAATGTGCAGTAAGAATCCAAAAAATACAAATGAATAATAGCAATGGGCATTGCACAAGTGCGCAGTACACTAGCTAGCCGCCCCTGCAGTGGTCGGCCTTCAAGCAGCCTCTACCGGGATAAGGCCGAGGACTCGGCTCGCCCCCGTTGGGGCGGCAATTCAATTCGTATTCCCCGTTCTTCATCTTACTGCAAGAAATATGGTCTCCCCTACGAATTGGTTCATAGCCTATGAACTTAGCATCGGCTGCAACAGCCGCAGCAAAGTACGCGAATGCTACTAGTACTAGTACCAACCATGCACGGAAATTAGTTGCAGCCATATTTATTTTCTGATCGATCGATAACTAGTACCACCTTTCTCTATATATCACAATTAATTTATGTATATATATAGTTTTCTAGCCATTTGTACGTACCCAAATTGATCATGGGGTCCTACGTTAAAAGAGGATAGAGAAATATGCATGGCATGGCGATGGCATGCAGATTAATTACAAGACCAATCAATGGTCGACGTAGGGCTGAATCGGTCAGTTAGAAGATGACCAGTACTAATCATAGAAATCATCCTTAATTTGGCCAATCCTATCTATGACTCTTGTAACTTGGACTCATGGATAATCATGCTCTTGTTCATATATAACAGACTTATTTTGGGTCGTCTCTTGATCACATAATTAATATTACAGTAAATTGACCTTTTGGTCAAAATTAATCCCCTTTGTTCCATGTATGTCGTAGGTTTTTCTTATAACCGTATATTTAAGTTATTTAAAAGCGCAGACTGCCAGACACTCTCGTGGATATTACACCTCATCTTGAGTGGTCCGAGAGGATGTCTCAGCCCGCCGTAGAGACTGAAATGCAGCTTGTACACCCACATTTTAATATCCTAAGTTGTTTTCTAGCTAGTAACCTATATTTTTTTTTGACTGTCTCAAGTTTTTTCAACTATCCTAAGTTATCTATTCTACTATATAATAGGAAAACTTAGATGGTGAAACTTTTGAATTCCGAAAATACCCTTACATACTTATACTAATTAAAAATAGTTCATTAATTTTAATAAGGACAACTTAGTAATTAGGATGACTACCCTTTGGTCTTCCTAAACTAATTAAGAAATGTTAAAATACGTGCAAGGCACGTGCACATATGCTAGTATGTATAAATTATCTATTCTACTATATAATAGGAAAACTTGATGGTGAAACTTTTGAATTCCGAAAATATCCTTACATGTCTATACTAATTAAAAATGGTTCATTAATTTTAATAAGGACAAGTTAGTAATTACGAAGACTATCCTTTGGTCTTCCTAAAAAGTCTTCTTAAGTTAATTAAAAGAATGTTAAAATACGTGTAAGGCACGTGCACATATGCTAGTATTGTATAATTAGAATGAAAACATTATAACTATGGAAGATAATATTAATCTCTCGAAACTATCCCTCCAAACTATCCCTCCTTATGTGACTGCTGACGTGACATCTAACATGGCAGATTTTAAAATTAAAATTAACATTAACATTAAAGATAAAATTAACATTAACTTTAACTTTAAAACTAACAATAATATTAATAACTTACAAGCATCTTTGTAAGTCGACTTCTTGATCTCATCCTTTTGATACATATGCCACCAGTTGGTCTTCTGTAAATCCAAATTCAATGAACAAATTAAACATTTATAGTAGATAAGGCAACAAGACATGCTAATACAGTAAAAATACCCTCATCTAGTCCAGCGACATGTACCTGGGAGAAGTTAATGTAGGATCCATAATATTTTTCCTAAATAATCGAACCAAGAGTCCAGGTAGTAGGCCCATTGTATATTGGACATATCAAAGGAAGAGATCTAATATAAGGAGGCATTCAGAGCATACTGAACGTGTCAAAGGAAGAGATCAAATAAATCATGAGGCTAGTAAGATATAAGTGTCCAGCTATCCACACCCCATCCTTTAGAGCATCTCCAACCCTATTGTGACTTTGGAAAAAAGTTGTTGCCACATAGGAATGACAAAATTTTATTCAAAAGTTCTTCTCCAATACAATTGTCAAGTCAATTGTGAAGCTTATGTGGCAAAAATTAATGAAGACATTGTGAAGTTGATTGTCTTGTTCTAGACAATGCACTTGACAATGTCTTCTCTTCCATATCATCAATTATGAATAAAAAATATTAGAAAAAAGAAAGAAGATGAGTAGTTGTCTTAAAAGTTGCCTTGAAAGTTGGAAAAAATAATTTTTATTGTCTCCTCAATACTTTTGCATTGGAGAGAGTTTTTCTATCTCATTGTCTTTTGAGATATAATTTTGCCACATAAACAAGACATTGTCTTGTGGCTCATGCCATATAGGAGCCACCTAAGACTCACAACACTTAACAAGACAATAGGGTTGGAGATGCTCTTACTAAGCACACTCCAAACCCAAAAAAATGAATGCATATCCTACCCTCACCCTCACCCCTCCCTCTGCTCCCGACCCCTCCTCCTCCTCCTCCCGACCCTCCTCCTCCTCCTCTTCCTCCTCCTCCTCCTCCGGGGTCAAAGGTTGGGGTCGGAGGAGGAGGGGGATGGGGGTAGGATTGACATTTCAAAAAAAAATTGGTTTGGAGTGTGCTTAGTAAGGGGTGGGGTGTGTATAGATTCACCCAAGATATAATTGACCTGAAAAACTAGACACGAATAATGTAGTTGTGTACATCACTTACCCATGGATACCCAAGATAAGTTTTCCCAGATAACCAAGGGCAGTTAACGCACAAGCAATCTCTTGCCTTTCCATAATAAAAGCATTAAGAAATGAATGATGCGCGTACCAAGAATCCTAGACTATTTGATAAAAAATTTACCCACACATTTTCTCTTTGAGGGTACATCTCATCCAAAGCATTCATGTCATCTTCCAAGAGAAGTTCGTCCTTCAATATGCCATACAAAATAATGAGGATATTCTTCATAAAATGTATTAAAAAAAAGAGGAGATAAATAACATGGAACTATTGAATATCATAAAACTACAAAAGATTATGTGAACAAAGTTGTCATAGCTTTTACAAAAGTAAAAACAACTTATGAATTCAACAGATAAGTCATAAACCATTCTAATTCCCAATTTCCCCATTAACGGCTCTGGAGATGTTGAGGGGGACATGACTGAACATTAATGTTGTTAATGGCATGGAATGTTAGAGGCGTTTGCTCGTTGGGAAATTGGAAGGAATTTTGTTAGATAATCAAGAAGGAGCAATGTAGTATCATCGCATTGCTTAAAACCAAGATAAAGACTGAGCGGTTGTTAACTATGAGGACTCTTGTTTACTGGCAGTAGGTTAATAATCCTAATGTTTGATATGGCCAGGATTTGGTTGTGGTGGGACGAGCAGATGTGGAATGGTCAGGTTACTCATATCTCGAAGAAGGTGACAGCGCGCAGTATAATTCACTAATAAAGGAGGACTCAAATTTATTTGTGGTGCAGTGTACGGGCATAACAACCGCAGACATGAAGGATTGTCCGATTGTGACAGGAGATTATTAATCTTAGTATTATGACAGAAGTTCAACGAAAGTTGTTTATACCGCTTATGGGCGACTGTAATGCCTTAATGTATCGACATGAGAAGGTTGGAGGTTGAGTATTTCCGAAGGCTTTCTTACAAGATTTTCAAAAATGTCTACTTTTATCAGGTTTGTGAAATCTTGAGAGAGGGGGTCATAGACTTGGATCAACAAATCAGTGCAGAAGAGGGTGGCAAGCCAGCTTGATATAGCTTTGGGTAATCATGACTGGTTCAATACATTCCTAGCCACATTAGTTGAAGGATTAGTGGCAGGTACGAGTGGAAATTCTCTCTTATGCAAGCTGGGCCTTGTCCGGGTCGACTTTGCTATAGGTTGATTCGTAGGCTCAGTTGTGGCATGCTAATGGAACTGGAGATCCCAAAACTGTGGATAGGTGTGCATATAGATCGATAAAGATGAACATATTTAAGGAATGTTCTAACCCTTCAATGGCGAAAAATATGGTTCACGAATTATATTTGAAGTGATGAGAAGAAGATAACGATTTACAACGACCTTAATCAGTCAGCGACCTTAAGATATTATGTCGTATTCCTTTCTCGATTGGATGTCATGTGGGCAACGATATCCCAACATTTTCTTCTCCTTGGCTGACCTTTCTTTCTCTCCTTACGTGAAGAACAAATTTAGAGAAAGACGCTCTTTTATAGTGCATATGACGACCATACAATAGAGGATATATATATATATATATATATATATATATATATATATATATATATATATATATATATATATATATATATATATATATATATATATTAACAAAACAATTTTATTTAATGAAAGCAAATGGGTTACAAGGCACTAATGACGAGCAAAAAGACGTACTAGTACGACCATTAACATTGAAATGAAACAAGTAAAAGACTAGGACCTGAGTTTGACTGATTTGGATCGGGAGGAGGAAGGCCGAAGAGTCATGAGTAACTGAGGAACAACTCGGTTAGAGTTTTTAGTCTTCCCGAGCTTCGCTACATCCACTTCCTGCTTCTCGGTAGGGGAGACGTCCGGTCCGCGATCCGCTAGTGAGTGGGATCGAATAAAAGCACGGGAGGAAGGGGTCAGGTGCTCCACTCCAGAATCAAGGATACTGATGAAAGCTCGGGCGGAGGGATCCATCCCCTATGTCACGCCCCGATTCGGGGAATCGCTCGCTTTGCTTCGATTCACGCCGAATCGATCGTCCTCGCTAAGGCGTGATGCCGTACAAGTCTGGAGTTACACGTGTACAAGGCTAGAACATGCACATTTATATCACTTTGAAACATTTGAAAATAAGCCACAGTTGCAGAAACATTGAGACACAATATAGGAAGAAGAAATACTCATTTTATTCATAATTGTAGTCAGAATACAACTTTTCTCGATAATATTTGAAATGCTATTTCGGCTACATTGATTCATGAAAAGAAGTACAACTGATAGGCTGCCATGAAATAATTTCCCGTTCCATACATCATGCCCCTTTAGTACTTTGAAATATAAGCAGCTATCTTTGAAAACTCCGCAATACTTTATGCGTCTTTTAGGGAAAACAACTTGAAAGGAAACAGCAGTTCAGAAAGCTTTAGTTGCGAGGTGCGCCCGAGCCTTCTCCAGTACCTATGGAGGAGGGGTCAGCACATTATAACAATGTGCTGGTGAGCCCCGTTGGCCCACTCAGCTAAACCAACATTTTATTAATGACAAGCATTTTAAAGATATGAACTTATTAGGGACAGGCAACATTCAGAGTAAATCACAATAAATGTAACATGGAATAAACCATGTTTACTTTACCATTGGCCGAATCCAGCTTTCCTACATAAGATACAGGATAATAATAAATTACTTACCGCTCCTGCATAAAATGATCATTAGCATGCATCCTGACTACATGGCCACTGGCGCAGTTAAACCATATGGACATCTCTTTGCCTTATAGGACTTCAAGGTAATACAATGACTCCAAAGTAGGTAGCTAGCCCCTAAGGATGCCTCGCAAGACCCGTGCTCCCATTATCACGCCAATGCTTCCTCCTAGGCCGAATCGGTCCCGGTGCCCCGGTACCGATTCGAGGAAACACACCACCAAATCTTGTGCACAAGTTGTCCATGACCATGTGAATGCGTGACCGACTTGATAAGCATACATTGCATGATAGTTTTGAAAGTAAATAGACAACTTGTTCATTTCGCAGCATTTCATCATCATTCTAGGCATCAATTCAATCTCAATTCAATGTTCAGTGGACAAGCATAATCTCAATTGTTGTTAACAGTGTAATCGATTCATTCAATGTTCAAGGGACTAGTATTCATTTCAATGTTCTATGGACTAGCATTCATTTCAATGTTCTATGTTCAATATCTAGCTTCTTAGTGGTATTGACTTGTGGCATTTAGCAACTTGATATCGATCAACGGATGTTGCAAGACAATTATTTAGTTGGCATGAAGGAATAGCGAGAGGGACAATACCACCACAGAGATCCACACTCACCAAATTAGAGAATCGCCGAGAGAGAGAGGAACACTTGCACGCTTAGCCTTCCGTCACGCGTCAGTCTGCATTGACACCAAAAGTTTGGTTAATAATCCATCTCGTTGTGTTCTCTTCTCTCAGAATTCTCAAGAATGAATGCTATGCAATCGATGAAAACGGACAAGAATCAAATCATCGAAAATCGTTAAGAAAAGCATCCATCAAAACCAAGCAACAAAACCAGCAGCAAAACATCCAGAGAAAACTCTTGGACGCATTTCAAGAGAAACCAATCCATTAGTTGGAAAGGTTCTTATGCACTTGTCCGTGATCGATTCGGTGCCGACGGTAAGTTTCCCCAATACTCGGTTCCGACCGAGTTAGCCAAGCCACAAGCCTTACGTAGTAAACCGCTAGTAGCGGGACACTACATAATATACCACCAAGAAAAAGTTTCGTCCTCGAAACTTAAAGCAAAAGTCCTACCTCAACATTATCAAACAGCGAGGGGTATTTCACCCGCATCTCCTCTTCTAATTCCCACGTCGACTCCTCGACAGCATGGTTCCGCCACAGCACGTTGACCAAGGATACTGTCCGATTCCGTAAAACTTTCTCTTTCCTGTCCAAAATCTGGACAGGCTCTTCAGTGTAGGATAGGTCAGCGCTCAGCTGCAGCTGATCGAAGTTCACTACATGGCCTAGATCATGCACGTACTTTTGCAGTTGGGATACATGGAAGACATCGTGCACATCAGCCAAGGCCGGAGGTAGTGCAAGTCGATAAGCCACTGAGGCTACCTTCTCCAAAATCTCGAATGGTCCGACGAATCTCGGGCTTAGCTTTCCTTTCATCCCAAACTGCATCACACCTCGCATGGGTGTGACCTTCAAGAAGACATGATCGCCTGCTGTAAATTCTAAAGGTCGTCGATGTACGTCCGCATAGCTCTTCTGTCGACTTTGAGCAACTCTAAGTCTTTCTCGAATTAAGCGAACCCTCTCGACGGCCTGTTCCACAAGTTCTGGTCCGAGCACTTGCCGTTCACCGACTTCATCCCAGCATATCGGTGATCGACATTTCCGTCCATATAAGGCTTCGTACGGGGCCATTTGGATACTTGCCTGATAACTGTTGTTATAGGCAAATTCTGCTAGTGCGAGATGCGCGTCCCAATTTGTCTTCGAGTCGAGCACGCACAATCTCAACATATCCTCAAGGATCTGATTTACTCTCTCTGTCTGACCATCAGTCTGCGGATGGTATGCTGTACCGAAGTTCAACTTTGTGCCCACTGCCGAGTGCAGACTTATCCAAAATCGTGACAAGAATCTTCCGTCTCTATTCGATACTATAGTAGCTGGCACCCCATGTAATCGGACAATTTTGTTTATGTAGATCTGAGCCAACCGTTCTACTCCCATGTAACTTTTATTGGAATGAAATATGCCGACTTGGTTAATCTATCCACGATAACCCAAATTGCATTATTTCCCTTCTGAGTTCTTGGCAAGCTAACTATAAAATCCATACAGATATTATCCCACTTCCACAGTGGAATAGCCAAATTTTGTAGTTCTCCGCCTGGCCGTTGGTGTTCGGCCTTCACACGCTGACAATCTAAGCATTGTGACACGAATAGCGCCACATCCTTCTTCATGCCATGCCACCAAAATGTTGTGCGCAGATCCTTATACATTTTCGTGCTTCCCGGATGCAAGGAATACTTCGCGAAATGAGCCTCGGTCAGTATTTTCTTTCTGATATTCTCATCCTTAGGGACGCACAATCTCCCCTTGACACGAATAGTGTTATCTTCAACGGTAAAGTCTAACGCCTTTTCTGCTAGAATCAACTCGCATATCTTCTGCAGAAATGGGTCATCCTTCTGAGCAATCTTAATCCTTCCCTGGAGACTCGGCTCAAGTTGCAACTGAGCCAACTGCACATTCTGCGGACGAATCCTGAACTCGATACCCATCTCTTCAAGATCTCGTAGTACCTCTTTTGCTATTGTTAGGGACCCAACAAATTTCTGACTCAAGGCATCAGCTACCACGTTTCCTTTACCCGGCGTGTAAGAGATTGTCAAGTCATAATCTTTGATCAATTCTAACCAATACCGCTGCCTCAAATTCAATTCCTTTTGCGTGAATATGTATTTCAGGCTCTTGTGATCCGTGAAGATCTCGCAGGACACACCATAGAGATAGTGTCGCCACAATTTCAACCCGAACACAATCGCCGCCAGTTCCAAATCATGTGTTGGGTAATTCTTCTCATGCTGTTTGAGCTGTCTCGACGCATAAGATATGGTCTTCCCACGTTGCATGAGAACACATCCCAGACCAAGTCCCGATGCGTCACTGTAGATCTGAAATCCCTCAGAGCCCTCTGGAAGTGCTAAAATTGGAGCCATAACAAGCCGTTGCTTGAGTTATTGGAAACTACTCCCACAATCGTCGGTCCACTTAAATACGACTCCCTTCTGGGTTAGGCGAGTCAAAGGCGATGCGATTCTAGAAAAATCTTTCACAAATCTACGGTAGTACCCGGCTAAACCAAGGAAATCCCGTATCTCACTAGCTGATGCAGGCTGCTTCCAGTCCACAACTGCCTCAATCTTCTTTGGGTCGACGGCAACACCTTCCGCCGAAACAACATGTCCAAGGAACGACACACTGTTCATCCAAAATTCGTACTTGCTTAGTTTTGCATAAAGCTGGTTGTTTTACAGCGTCTGAAGTACTTCTCTCAAGTGTCCGACATGAGTCTCCCTGTCTTTTGAGTAGATCAAGATGTCATCGATGAACACAACAACAAACTTGTCTAAAAACGGTCGAAACACTCTATTCATTAAATCCATAAAGGCTGCTGGAGCATTAGTCAAGCCGAATGGCATGACCAAAAACTCATAGTGTCTGTATCTCGTACGGAATGCTGACTTAGGAACATCTTCGGGTCTGATCTTCAACTGATGGTATCCTGAACGAAGATCAATTTTAGAAAACACGGTCGCCCCTTGAAGCTGATCGAATAGATCATTTATCCTTGGCAAGGGATACTTGTTACAGATGGTTGCCTTGTTTAGTTCTCTGTAATCGATGCACAGCCGCATCGTCCCATCCTTCTTCTTTACAAACAATACTGGAGCTTCCCATGGAGATACACTTGGGCGAATGTATCCCCGGTCTAGTAATTCTTGTAGCTGTACCTTTAGTTCCTTCAATTCTGCCGGAGCCATCCTGTACGGCGCCTTAGATATCGGACGAGTATCCGGAAATGTATCAATTGTGAATTCAATTTCTCTATCCGACGGCATACCAGGTATCTCGTCCGGAAACACATTGGGGAACTCTGCCACAATTTCGGTCTGATTCGAGCCTATACTCTTCATTCAAGTGTCTTAGACAGAAGCGAGAAAGCCTTCACACCCTGAGTACAGCATGTGCCTTGCTGTAACTGCCGATATGACCATGGGTCCTTGGAACGCCGAGCCGCATGAGTAAGAGAATTCTGTTTCTCCGGGTAGGCGAAACACAACTCTCTTATCCGCACAGTCGATTGTTGCATGACAGGCGCTGAGCCAGTCCATTTCCAATATGATATCGTACTCTTTGATGTCGAGTACAATTGCGTCCAAAGATAAAGTCTTGCCTCCAATCTTAATGTAGCCGTCCCTACAAATCAAAGTTGCAGGCATATCTACTCCCGAAGGAGTACTAACACACAAAGTTGTCTTTAGTTGAGTCATACAAAATTTATTTTTCGTTGCAAAATCAGAAGAGATAAAGCAATGAGTAGCACCAGAATCAAAAAGTACTCTTGCAGGTATGCCTTTGTACAGCAACATACCTGTTATAACATTCTCTGCGGTCTGGGCCTCTGCCTGAGTCAAGGCATAAACCCTTGCTTGGCCACCTTGTTGATTCGGTGCATTCCCAGTTGGAGCTGGCAAGGCTGGTGGCGCTTGGCCACGATGCTGGTTGTTATGTTGGCCCCGGTTCTGATTGTTGTTATGCCCACGATAGTGATTATTGTTATTTCCACGAGGAGGATACTGGTTGTCTCCCCTAGTTCTGCATTCAAATGCCTTGTGATTCATTCCCCCACATTTATAACACCCGACGTGACAGTCCTCGCGACGATGACCAATTCGATTGCATATGTTGCAACGCAGTTCCTGATACGGTCTTTTGTTATTACCCGTATTCAGATGCTTAGACGCGTCATTTCTTCCTGCCGGCCAAGGTCATTTCTGATTATTGAGTCCTTGGTTGCTCTACGTTGTCCCACGACTAGCCGGTTGATGAAATCTCTCCATCTCGAGAGCTGTCTCGTACGCCTCCCGGTAAGACATACATTTCCGACTTAGAACATCCCGCTCCAGGCCCTCATTCAAGCCTTGCACAAATCTTCCTCGTTTGGCATCGTCATTCGGTACCATGTACCCAGCGAATGCAACTCTCTTCAAAAACTCTGTCTCGTAGTCATGCACTGACATACTGCCTTGTCAAAGTGCAATGAACTCATTCTCTTTTTGTTGACGGACAGCAGGTGGAATGAATTGGGTAATGAAAGCCTGCTTGAAGGCCTCCTAAGACATCTTCATATCCTGACTATTTCTGCAAAGTGCCTGTCTCTGCAAAATCTACCATTCCTGGGCCTTGAGACTAAGTTGTACAGCGGTACACTCCACTCTCTTACTGCCCTGAATCTCTAACATTCGAAAATAGCCCTCCAGTGTGTTCAAGAAGCCCATCACTTCATCTGGCTCCGCTTTCCCATTAAATTCAGGCGGGTCGCAACTCTTAAATTCAGAGAACTTGAAGCTTGTTCTCTTCCGTGTCGGCATCTCAGATTTCTCTGCCGGCACTTCCATGGTCTCGGTTGCTGCGGCCTTTGCAGAAACATTGGAATCGGCCGTCAGCTTGGTGACAATCTGAGTTAGACTATTCACTTGTTTTTGTTGAGCATCCAGCTGCTCCTGAAACTGATACTGAAGCTGCTCTTGAAGCACGCGATGTTGAGCTTCGCTCTGCTTCCTCTGAGTTTCCATTTGCTTAATCAGTTTCTCAATTGGGTCAGACGATGAATTCGTCTTTGCGCTATCACCCTTGGTCATTCTACAACAAAGAAATAATTCCATTAGCACTCATAAAATATTTATGGGCTTATTGTATGGAACATTATTTCATGCCAGCGCTATCGACACCATCAATCGAGAAAATTTGCATCAAGACTTCCTTTTTGAAAAATATTTTTGAAATCCGATGATTTGAAACCGTGCTTTGATACCAACTTGTCACGCCCCGATTCGGGGAATCGCTCGCTTTGCTTCGATTCACGCCGAATCGATCGTCCTCGCTAAGGCGTGATGCCGTACAAGTCTGGAGTTACACTTGTACAAGACTAGAACATGCACATTATATCACTTTGAAACATTTGAAAATAAGCCACAGTTGCGAAAACATTGAGACACAATATAGAAAGAAGAAATACTCATTTTATTCATAATTGTAGTCAGAATACAACTTTTTCGATAATATTTGAAATGCCATTTCGGCTACATTGATTCATGAAAAGAAGTACAACTTATAGGCTGCCATGAAATAATTTCCTGTTCCATACATCATGCCCCTTTAGTACTTTGAAATATAAGCAGCTATCTTTGAAAACTCCACAATACTTTGTGCGTCTTTTAGGAAAAACAACTTGAAAGGAAACAGCAGTTCAGAAAGCTTTAGTTGCGAGGTGCGCCCGAGCCTTCTCCAGTACCTGTAGAGGAGGGGTCAGCACATTATAACAATGCGCTGGTGAGACCCGTTGGCCCACTCAGCTAAACCAACATTTTATTAATGACAAGCATTTTAAAGATATGAACTTATTAGGGACAGGCAACATTCATAGTAAATCACAATAAATATAACATGGAATAAACCATGTTTACTTTACCATTGGCCGAATCCAGCTTTCCTGCATAAGATACAGGATAATAATAAATTACTTACCGCCCCTGCATAAAATGATCATTAGCATGCATCCTGACTACATGGCCATTGGCACTATTAAACCATATGGACATCTCTTTGCCTTATAAGACTTCAAGGTAATGCAATGACTCCAAACTAGGTAGCTAGCCCCTAAGGATGCCTAGCAAGACCCGTGCTCCCATTAGCACGCCAATGCTTCCTCCTAGGCCGAATCGGTCACGGTGCCCCAGTACCAATTCGAGGAAACACACCACCAAACCTTGTGCACAAGTTGTCCATGACCATGCGAATGCGTGACCGACTTGATAAGCATACAGTAAATGGTAGTTTTGAAAGTAAATAGACAACTTGTTCATTTCGCAGCATTTCATCATCATTCTAGGCATCAATTCAATCTCAATTCAATGTTCAGTGGACAAGCATAATCTCAATTGTTGTTAACAGTGTAATCGATTCATTCAATGTTTAAGGGACTAGCATTCATTTCAATGTTCTATGGACTAGCATTCATTTCAATGTTCTATGGACTAGCATTCATTTCAATGTTCAATGTTCAATCTCTAGCTTCTTAGTGGTATTGACTTGTGGCATTTAGCAACTTGATATCGATCAACGGATGTTGCAAGACAATTATTTTGTTGGCATGAAGTAATAGCGAGAGGGACAATACCACCACAGAGATCCATACTCACCAAATTAGAGAATCGCCGAGAGAGAGGAATACTTGCACGCTTAGCCTTCCGTCACGCGTCAGTCTGCATTGGCACCAAAAGTTTGGTTAATAATCCGTCTCGTTGTGTTCTCTTCTCTCAGAATTCTCAAGAATGAATGCTATGCAATCGATGAAAACGGGCAAGAATCAAATCATCAAAAATTGTTCAGAAAAGCATCCATCAAAACCAAGCAACAAAACCAGCAGCAAAACATCCAGAGAAAACTCTTGGACGCATTTCAAGAGAAAACAATCCATTAGTTGGAAAGGTTCTTATGCACTTGTCCGTGATCGATTCGGTGCCGACGGTAAGTTTCCCCAATACTCGGTTCCGACCGAGTTAGCCAAGCCACAAGCCTTACATAGTGAACCGCTAGAAGCGGGACACTACACCCTCCAAGCCTGAGCTGAAACTACTAACCTGCGGAGTAACTGTCGCAGCATCCCTTGTCTCGAAAGACCTTGCACACAAATCCACAGCTACATCCACCTCGTCCGCCCAACTGAGGCGGCCACCAGAAGCCGAGGGGGGGCCAACATCCCCGTAAAACACAACATTGGCAGGCACGTCGATAGCATCAACTGGAGGGAGATCAGAGACAAAAGAAGATACCAGAATAGTGGGAGTATCTGTGCGGCTGGGTAGAGACCGCGACCAAGGCAAAGACCCGCAGCCGGAGGCATCATCGACAATGGCGAGCCTAGGTGCATAACCCTGGTCAGACTCCATCGGGGCGCCGTTGTGCTGGTGCGAGGGACTAATATTTCACTATAAGAAAATGCATCTTCTGCGACATACACAATATGTAGTGGAAAGATGGATTTGTGTCGCCAAAGCCTTTCTGCGACATATCGCGCTATGTCGCACGTGTGTCGCCGTATCCTTGTCTGGGAAAGTATTTGGCGACACAAATCCATCATGTCGTCGAAAATGCCCACTTTTGGCAACATGTTCTAATTTTTTTATAAAATAACATTTGGCGACATGTGTCTTGCGTGTCGCAGAAAGGTGATACTTTGGCAACATAACACATGTCGGGAAAAAGTCACCTTTTGCTGCACAAGTTAATGTCGCAAAAGCTAATGTAGACAAATATAAAAATACTTTCTGCTGCACAATTTGATGTCGCAAAAGCTAATGTAGACAAATATAAAAACACCTTCTACTACACAATTTGATGTCGCAAAAACTAATGTAGACAAATTTTTATATTGATTTATCATAATAAAAAATCGCATTTGAAACATAGATATAAAATCCTACTTCAAAAGAAACTTATAAACATTGAAATTTGTATTCAAAGAACTTGAGAATAAATAGCAACAAGTTATCGCACACAAATAATATCCAATATAATGTCTTCATAAAATAGTCCAATAATGCAAAAGATTTAACTTCAAGTAACCCATTCAAGAAGAAACGTATTGTATTTCACAATCATTGTATTCCAACTAGACAAATATAATGTAAGCAAAAATACATGGATTCAGTGTATTCCCAAAAAATTAGCCAACAAAAAATTACCTTTTCATTGCAAACATTACTTTCTCCAAAATAATGATAGATCTAATGATAAGAACATATTCCCAAAAATTGGCTTTGTTGTCCATGTGATCCTGCAAACAAAAATTAAAAAAATGCTTGTAAGTAAAAAAAAAGTATATGCTAAAAAAAATGACAAATATCTATGAAGGCTATAAAATATATGAACACTTGTACAGTATTTTGTTTCACACAAAATAAACTTAGTAAAGAAAATGTGTCGACACAAACATTTGCTAGTGTTAACTCTTGAGCACATTTGCTAGTGTTAACTCTAGAAATCTTGTTATGAATCTGATACTCATATTGCAACCTCTATAATCTCTCCTAGAAGGATGTTATATATCTAGAAATCTTGTCATGTATGAGTGTGTGCTTAGTTTCAACACCATTAGGATCACAAATTTTTATACGGAAAAGTTGGTGTTATTTTCTTAAATGTTTTAATTTATTTGCTTTCATTTCATGCTTTAACACTATTAGCACGGTCTGTCATGAAACTAAAAATTTCAAAAGAAGTGCATCACACATAGAGAGAAAGAGAGCAGTACCCAAAAGAAGTTGTTGCCTAATCGCCCTCAGTTGATTCCTCCCCACATTCATCCGACGAAAGTAATCCACATCTCAACAACACCTCTTGGAACTTTTCAAGTTTCTGGTTCTGCGTCTTAATTTGTTGTTGTTGAATCGTAAGTTGTTCATTTTGGGCCTCAAGTTGTTGTTGCTGAGTATCATTAAGTTCCTTTAGTGATGATAACTCCTCTCTTAGGATAATCACTTCCTCACCATTATCTCTGGATGTGGTATTAGTATTACAGGGCTTACGGCCCACTCCATATCCTCTCAAGTAGCCCGATTTCTTTCCAAGCACTGCTACTGACATTTCTTCTTGTGACATTGGGATTGCATCCGGCTGAGAACACAGTTCGCAAATTTTCAAGCTCACCCTGACATTTTTAAGGAACATAAGTAATTAGTTAGATTGTAAAGCAAAACTTAAAAACCTAGTGTTAACCCCTTTTTTAGTTTTAAGTAACAACCATACAACAAAACATTTGTTAGACTTACGTGTTTCTCCATACACTTATGATCCAACCAATCATCTTTCTTCTTACTCCAATGAGATTCCTTAAAAAATCTACAAAGTGAGGTATCTCCGCCCAATTTCATGAAAATAACAGTTAAATATTGTATATGGAGAAGTAAATAAAATATATATTAAAATTTAAGTTAGAAATTGCAAAAAATGCATCACCTTCGTGGATATTGTCGCTGCAAATAACTTTGACCCGCAAGAATGATTCCATGGCAAAGAGGAACGTGCTACCACATTTTGCTCTGATCGTTTCTACAACATGAAACCAAAACAAAGGGTGAACATAAAGTAAAGTAGGGAAACAAAAAGGAAAAACCAGTCAAGTGCAGAACACTAAATTGGTTGGGGAAAAATTGCATACTTCCAAATGATTAGATCACTGAAACATAGAAAAAGCTTAATAAACATCATATCAGTAAAAGCAATATATTCTGTTGACTGTCATTTCCTAGCATATAGCTGCACATCATGCATATTGATCTTGGTAGAGTGGTGAAGGTCAAACCCACAATCAACAAGTCAAGTGCAACAAACACGAGCAACAGCAACTACAGTAACAACAATGAAGTTTCCTGATTGAACTTCGGGAGTTCACTATTTTTCTGCCTAACATAGGACATCTCACTTAACAACCAAGTGTGTCAAACACAAACCTCCAGGGAATCGTCTTCCACCACCATACACTCATTCATCATCAACATATCTGCATGTAGAAACAATTAAGCAACAAAAAGCTCTCACAATAATAACCCAGCTGCATCACTCAGTCAAACATATAGAAATGTGATCATGATGAGAGCAAACTAAATGAAGAAGAAAGAGAACACACAAGTGCTTTGTTGGTTATCATTGATCACGGGCATGTGGCGTTGCCTAGCTTATAAAGCTTTTACATCCTTTCTGAAAAGTAACTTTCAGTGCTGTAATTGTCACGTATCACTTTTATCCAACCTAAAACTATTTTAGGATAATTTTGTGAACATTCACACTAGTTTTGATTACTAATTTGACACGTCACAGTCCTCGAATAGAAGGATGAACATCAATCCGAGTTTTGGTGGGTAAACAAAAATAGACTCACAAATCACATAAGTACGTACTAATGGAGATACTGAAAACTCAAGTTATGAAGACCAAAAAGGGTTTCATGACATGGGTTTTATAAAGAGAAACCAACAGAGGTCTGTTGGCAGGTTGCCCACCTCCATTCTTAGACTTGAGATCTCATGGTGGAGGTGGACAGAATGCCAATAACCTTTGTAAGAAACCCTTTGAAAAAACCAACATGACATTACTTTCTTGCTTTCTTCTGAGCAAACTGTGGAGGAAGAGAGTGGATCATGGATGATATTTATTGACAAGAAACAAGAGGTTGAGAGAGAGAGAGAGAGGGGTAAAGGGTACTGTGTGTATAATAAATTTAGCAGGAGGCAAAAAGCTAGAAAAGGAGAGCAAGACAGTATTTCTTCTATTCCTTGATGGGTACACTCCTATATAGATTAAACTTTCTTAACAAATAATTAGGTATTTATCAAATTAGTTATAAAGGGCAAGCCAGGAATTCAGACAATAAAGGATCCAGCCTTTAGGTATGATGATTATTGTTGCTTGTTAAAAAACCTCCTTTCACCAGTACAACACTTAAATTGATCTATCTAAAAAAACACTTAGATTGATAAAGATTAGACATGTAGTATCAAATATCAGCGCCAAGCGTGAAACTGTATTCAGCAGTTCATCCAATCACTAAGTGTCACCGTAAGTATAAAACTGAAAAAGGTATTACCTCAAATATTTTTCTTCTTTGGTTTGAAGTGTTAAAAAAGGATATGGTTCTTGTTAGCGTTACAACGGACTAACCCTTACGGAGCCGAACGGAAAATGAGGATTCAAAAAGCCGACCCCAGAAATTTGGGATAAAGACTTTGTTGTTGTTTTGGTTCATGGCCAATAGTGCAAGAATCAAGAAAGAATAGTTCCAACTTCAGGCATAAGATTGCAATCTTAATTCACAAACACCTTAGCAGAACAAGTTTGGGAGTCACAGTTTCAGCCTGCTTTCTAAACCTTTCTTGGACTGACCAAGTATATCAACACCTCTCTCTCTCTCTCTCTCTCTCTCTCTCTCTCTCTCTCTCTCTCTCTCTCTCCGCGCGCGCGCTGGTCAAATATATATGCAGACCAAGTTCCTCAAAGTTTACTTGTCCTGATAGAGAAATTGTTTGCTAACTTTTTTGGACGGATGGGAAACATACCATAAGCTGGGACACAATCTCCATAAGAAAGGAATATGTGTTGGGGCTACAAATAGCTGATACAAATGAAGGGTGTTCAATAAAGCTACTATATAAATTCTTAAGTAATACATCAACATGCACAATCTTAGTGTGGAAAAGATATCTCAAGGGTAGAAGTTTTGGGATATAACCGAGGATAACAATGTCTCGGTTAATTTCAAGACTATACTGAAGAAAAGAAAACTGGTAAAATGGCATATTAGAAACACAACAAATAGGGAACACACTGGTATATTGTTTGACCTTGGGCTACCTAATGGAAGGCTAATAGCTAGACGTTGGTGGAATGAACTCAATAACTACAAGAGTAACACACAAGTCAGCACCATTATTGAACATGAGATTTGGAGAGCAATAAAAGAGGACAGTCAGTCACAGGAGTCATGTAACAGATGAAATGCATGGATACGTCAAACTAGGAGGAAGTCAAATTAATTTCTCATTAACAATGAGTTTTAATTTAAATGTATTTACCATATATAATTCCTTTATTTCTAAAAGAGGTCAAATTATCATAGATGGATGTGTCTGTGCAGAGTACAATAATTGCAATGCATGTATTAAGTCTTCCGGGAAAGATGAGATATTTCTGATGTCCAACAAAGGGGCACTCTATCTAAATCAGAAGAATAAATTCAAGTGTGGCAGCATGGCTAAAAGGGAAGGCTCCTGATATAACATGAAGTATATCGAGGACGTCAAACTAGAACACTAATCAGCATTTGGAAGTATATCACTAAGCACCAAGGTACTGTAATATCCACACTAAAGGACCGTGACATGAACTGAGAACAAACATGATGATCTTAATACATTTTTGGGCTAAATGAGCAAGATTAAAAGAGCCTCGTCAGTGTAATATCCACACTAATCCCATCAGTTGAATCCCTCAAAGCAAGAAGTTAAATGGCATGTCCTATATAAAAAATCACAAAAGTAGGAATAAAGTAATCGGGCATCATATACCTTAAATTTGGCATTTGTTGTCCAAACCCGATCAATCATGTACTCCCAATCCTCTTGTGAAACGCCTTTATATGAGTTGTTTCTGGGGTTTATGTCATCCTTCAACAACTTCTTATAATGTGCATACATGCGACTCCTCCAATCTTTGTATCTCAGCTGGCATATTTTCGTAATAGTCTGCCTTACGACTTCATCCTCATCATAATTTTTGATCTCAAATTTATCCTGCAAACATGTACTCAATAATATAGATTATTAATAAACAATATATGGAAATAAACCTAATTAAATGAAGTAGTAAATAGATCCACCAATACCCGAACTCTTTGAATAATTGACTTCTTTAGGGTGTCATCAATGCCATCCCAATACATAACGTCCTGAAGTGGTGCAGCAGCCCGAACTTCAACGCCAATCTGGTTTGCAAGAGCAGTAGAATTATCCCCAACTGGAGTCCTTTCCCTAGCGGGGATTGACACTTGAAGCTTGCCGGTTTTTTGTACCATTTTCTCTACAGCTTTACCACACATCTTACCCCGTATATTTTTCTTCGGTGAACCTGTACATCAAAAAGAAAAAGAAAATAGCCTTAAGCTAGACAATAGATAGACCAGATTTCTATTTCAGACTTCATTAAAATCAAATAAGATTATATCCATTAGATTACCTGAACCACTAGCTAGTGACTCCATAGGACTAGGCACATGCATTTGAAGGTTATTGGACCCCTCAGCAGTGGTATCTTCAGGTGTCGAAACAAGACGTGATGATTTACGAATGGGACCATTGTATACGACCTACACATACAAAATACATAGATATTAAGGCATTATTAGTAACATAATTTAAACACAACATATCACTCGAGGTTCATATCTTATATATTACCTTTTCCTTTGGTTGATTAGAAGGCACATTATTATCATCATCACTGCTGGATGAACTAAGCAAATCATCACACTGGCCCGGTCGATACTCATTACCATCTCTCTCACTCACATTTCTTTTGCTATTCTTACCAAAACTTGTTTGGGTGACCTTCTCAAATGGAGTTAATAAATTTGAGGTGCGAAGCAAACCCAAAGCATCTAATTTCCTTTGGTTACTAGCAATATTTTTATTTCTTTGCTTCTCATATGCTGACGTCATCCGGGCTGCTTGTCCGGGTCTTAAATATACTCTGCTGTTTGATTTTTCCATCTATGACAATAAAGAAACAAATGAGTTCCACAATGTTGTATGCATTCCAAATGTGTGAAGTTGGAGGCATTTGACACATAACAAATATTATTTTAGACATTCCAATGCAATAAGTAAGAAGCCTAAAGAAACTGAACAATAGTGTGCAAGCTGTAATATCAAGATATAGATCACATTTTATCGTATAAGATACATTGTTCATAAGATATTTGATTGGAAGCTAATATACTCATGCATACCATTACTACAGATTTCCAAAAATAATACAACAATAATACAACTCCCTGCACTGTTCAGATAAGCTCAGTCCACTGTTCACTGAGCAGTCCACCCATTGAATGTTCTGTCCTGCTCATCATGAGCAGTCCCTTTAATTTTGCAGTCCTTAGTTTACCTTGATTGCATCAATAAGCCACTGCCTTCATGAGTTTCAATCGAATCCCTTTCATTTATTGTCCAGATAACTCATGTTCTGTCCAAAACATATCCTATAGCTTAGTCATAGCATTGAATCCCTTTCATTGAATCCCTTTCATTTATTGTACAGAAGAATGGCTTGAATTTTTAAAACAGAAGTCAGGTTCTATAATGACCAAATCCCTCACTCGTCGGATGTTTTAACTAATTCAGTTTCAAAAACACATAAAAAAGAAGAAGGGGAAAATAAGCTATATCATTGAATCTCAAGGCCATACGAAGAAGAAAGAGGATGTTCTTTTAAGCCGAAGCACGATACCATGTTGAGAGGACTCAACTGGGAAATTATATTGAGGTAGGAGGGTGGATATATATAGGATGAGGAGATGTGCATAATAGGAATAAGTTGCATTATAGGAAAAGGTTACACAATAGACCCATTTACAGGATGCAAGTTTATGCAAGTAATGGAAAATTATAAACATATAGCAATCTGGACTAATGAAAGCTCTCAGTAGAAAGATACTAATAACATATCTAAATTGGAGAAAATCTTATCAACATCTTTCAAATATTTTACTTATACCATGCAATATTCTTCCAAACACAAGCAAATCAGAAATGTCATAATGTCAATTCATGAATATCAAAGAAAGAAAAAGTAGTGCAAAAATGTTAAGATTATCAAGTCAATGTCTCTTATATATTGGAACATGCTACTTTATAAGTAAAATCATATCACTAACGCGACTTCCTCAATATATGGAAGGCATCATGGTTATGAGCTTAAGGATGAAAGGGAATCCTATCACTAAAGCAACTTCCTCAAACAAATATTGCTAACACATGAATTAATAAGTAAAACAATAATCTTGGGTAACCTTAGTATTATTGGTAATTGTTGAAGCATTCAGCAAAGGAAGCCGAATGTTGTACTCAGCTAATAAGCTTAACAATGATGAAGTGAATACATACACTTCTTCTTCTGCAACCTAAACAAGTCATTTGCAAGATAATTGATAAACATTGCATTTTTAAAAATTGAGTGGCCCATAGGGACTAGCAATCAACAAATGCAGGACACAATTAATATTTTTAGTTCATCCATATCAAGAAGCAAAAAGGTCCAATTGAGTATGTATATAAGGCATGAGGAAAGGTTTTATGTACTTGACAAGACCAACATTTTAAAACAAAAAATATTTTTATCTTGGAAATCAGTAGCAATTCTCCATTGTTAGATAGGTTCAATTTTCTATGAATAAATCATTCAGCAGGGTAACACTTTTACAGTTTAAATTGAACTACCATTATAGATAACTCATGTTCTGTCCAAAACATATACTATAGGTGCAGTCCATATTCTAATGTATCATTTCAAATAGATGTAGCATTGTTCAGTCTGCTTAGTGAACTCATGTCCAGTCCTAACTGATGGTGGTATCCTATGGGTGGTATCCTATGGGTGGTCTATATATGGATATTAGTTAGTTATGTATATTCAACACACAAACATTACATGTATAGTCCTGATTGGTTAGTACCATATGGTCCAAACGGTTGCTCCGATCCTTATCTGGAGTTCCATTTTTCTATGTGGTTTTGTTTAATGGAAAGAATCAAATAGCACAAAGTTTTAAAATATAAAACTTCCTTTGTAGGTCATTACTATGTATCTGAGATCCCTTTCCCCTAGCTTAATTTTATAAAATGGGAATAAACAGAGTTAGGGATTAGTAATAGGGTAGATACAAATATTCATATAATTTCATCACAAAATAACTATAATATTCTGCAAAATTTTACAGAAAGCAAAGATCGGAACAAAATTACCCATCAAAAAGTGCTGATGCGCGAAGGGAAACTTCGAGTTAAGAAGATGTGAAGAATTTTACGAGCAAACATTGACAGGAATTATAAGTGAGAGATGGAGAGGAGAATGCAACATAGAGTTAGGCTCTCTCAAAATACTAAGTTTTATTGTCCATCCAAAAGAGAGATTGTTCACTCTCATAATAGCATTTTACCCCCTTTCTTAATTGACGCTACACCTTGTGCTAATGACCAGTATCATATATGCATCCATGTTGAATCTATCCAGAACTGTTATATAAGATATTGGTGGATTAATGGCTGAGACACAGTTTGGCATATCTGGACCAATAGTGTCTAAGACCTTCAAAATTCAAAATGTATATGTTGAAGTTATATTAGTTTCTTCATCTTGAGTCTGATAATGGGTGGCATCAAGTTGTATAATATTCACTTATACCTTACAGGAACACCTGTGAAGTTCTAATTCGATCAAGATTTTGACATACCTCTACCTTTCAGATGTCAAAGTTCATAGTATCAAATTTTCTACAAGCCAATGTCAAGTTTGCCGAGAAAAAGATAAGAAGATTTCATAATGTCTGGTAGTTGTAACCGTTGTCTGTCTATTATGTTGGGTATCTATCTATTCAATATCCTCTTCTTCTTTTTTGTTTATTGCAATCTCCACCGCTCTAGTATTGTTGTCTCATTTTAGTTCCTAGTCAAGTCATCATAAGTGAGGATTGGGGCTTGGTTCTCTGCATTCTCTACATGCTTTATGATCACTTACATATAGTTATGATAACTTTGAGGACATCCCCAGTTCATTAGATGTGCAAAACCATTACACATTGTCAGTTTACCTATAACCCCGACCTCTTGCAAGTCACTCAGGAACCAGGGGGTTTTCCCGAATCACTCATCTGTTTTGTCATGGATGCAACGGGTGAAAATTGCGGTAGGAGTAGCAAAAAGGACTTGAAAAGCTTCATGAGTAATAGTTCACCATGATATAAATTCCAACAATATTCTAATCTTTGATAATGATATTGCAAAGATAACTATTTTCACCCGTCGAATGAATCTTCTAACATGGCAGCACATGCTTGACTACTCCTATGTTTAGTTGTCAGTTGCAAGGCCATTAGGTTGTCAACTATGCCCCTTGTCAAGGTGACAAGCCAAGGCTATTGAAAGTCTAGGTTTCCTTTGTCAAGAAGATGGTTGGTCCCGTGGTTGCCTTTACAAAAGAAAGGAGATGATGACTCGATCTATACTAGTTAGATTGATACTCTGAGCTATACTAGTTGTACTTGTCTGATTCTTTCTCTGTGCTGAACCTTCACTAATACTAGTTATATTGATATTATGAGCTAATATTAATACTCTTGATACTATAATGATACACTAATACTCTTGATACTACACTGATACTCTGATATTATGAGCTAATACTAAGACCTGAGAGTTGTTTCTTTTGTTAACCCCAGTCACAAAATGGTTCTTTTTCTAGTTTTGCTAGGAGCTTATAGAATATTCTCTTACTGAAATTACTGACTAATTAGAATTTTCAAACTAATAATGCTAGAAATAGGAAAGGTTAACATATTTTTTCTAGATTAAAATATTATCAAGGACATTTATAAGTCTATTCTTCTGTGTTATTTCCTCACAAGACACATTATATCAAAGTAATGAACCTGAATAGATAATTCTGATACGGCTTATGACAAATATTTTCGATAGCATACACAGGGCACTGATTTTGGCATGTACTCATGTATTCCTTATTACCTTATCTGACATGATACGTGCAGGGTGACATAAACAGGGCGCTGATTGTGGCATGTGCTCGTGTATTCCACTTTTTGGAGTCTCCATGTCATGTCTAATACATATCTGACATGGACATGATACAATATGGGCATCAATTTTGGAGTATCGAGCTTCCTAATCTACCACACACCCTTTGGAGAAATTGGTAAGTCTTTTTGCTCATGCATTACTATAAGTCTATAATCTTCAGATTAGGATGGTATATATGTGCTCATTATGAACCTAACAATATATACTGAAATGCATTTGATATTCATGTTTCTGCTTTATATAAATGTATACTTACATTTTCTTTATAACAAATATATCCAATAAAAGAAATATGACTTGTTTTGTTGCATTTGAAGTTTTTCAATGGAAGATATAACTGTGGGGAAGCTAATGCAAGTCGCACTTCGGTCCTGATTTGGAGATGATAATTATAGTTGCATTTCCTTGCATTATTTGTGCTCCTTACTGCTATAGTCCTGACAAATGGACTACTTGATTGATGCACTATATTGGTAGCTATTGCAACATGCTGAAGTTCTCTACTTGATTAGTTATGTAGCCTTAATCTTGATGATATCTCTTTCGATATATTATTATTGTGTCTTATATAATTTGGACTGAATTTTACTTGTAATTATGGAAATGCAGGCACAAATTGAAACGATGGAAGAGAGACAAAAAATACAAGCAAGTCTTAATGGTAGTGATGGTATCGCAAGCTTAGAAGACTTTGAAATGATCCTATTGCTGAATGATCCTATTGCTGAAGTTTACGGGCATCATTTTGAGAACTCTCTATTAAACTTTATGTTGTAGTAGAAGTAGCTATCAATTTTGTGGCCAACACATCAGTTGTGTGTTCAAGCAAGTAGTAATTCTGCAGATGTTAAGGACATCAAAAGAATACATTTTAGTACTTGTGAAACATTGATTTTAGCAACATATTGATGCTTGATGCATTTTCTTATTCTTCTTTACACAAAGTTGTTTACACTGGCTTCAAGTATGAGAAGAACAAAAGCTATCTCAATTGTTTGCGTATTAGACTTTGTTGTGGCTATTTTGTTGTGAGTACTTATGAATTTGTATACGGACCTAAATTTCATGTAAATAGTGCTCAACAGTGGAAAAGATGGCTCATTCCCTAGGAAAATAATTAATTTACCAACATTTTTTATTGTTGGAAAATATATTTTGCTAACACTTTTTTACCGTTAGGGAATGTAATTTGCCAATGCTTTTTACTGTTAGAAAATATATTTTTCCAACACTGTTTTACCATTAAGAAATTTATTTTCCTAACGGTGTTTTACTGTTATAACATTCTCATTCTTAACGGTTTTCTACCGTTACGAATTTTTTTTCCTAACGGTAAAAAACCCTTACGAAAACCGTTAGGACAATTTCCCACGCCACACATACAACGGTGAAAAAGTGTTAGGAATATTTTTCCTAACGCTTATAGTCGTTAGGAAACGGTTGTTTTGGTGTTGTGGCATGGTTACTCAGCTGAGTTCAGTAAAAAAAAATTATATTCTTGTAAGGAATGTGCCAGCATGACCAACAATTCTACGCTAATTTCATCCTGTTTGTAAGACTGAGTCGAAGGACCCCACAAATGTTTGTCGAAGGCCGAAATCCATCTAGGCACCATGAACCCTCCACTAGGATAATTACTCTCTATAGGTTTCTCTCTTTGTATCGACACGGATACTTCATAAAGATAAAATAAATTTACAGAAAATAAAAAGGAAAATAAAACCAAAAATCATACCATTCAGATATACATAAATCTAAAAATGAAACCCTAATCTATCAACTAACATTATATCCAAATCAAACCCTAACAAAATTGATTGAGAGAGAAAAACCCTAACAAAATCAAACCTAGCAAAATTGAAGTAGAGACAATCATTTCACTATGGTATATGTATAAAATAAATGCCAATCATATTCTCAACTCTAAGAAAATTAACCTAGAAAAAATATTAGGGAAGAAGCTCACCACCGGAAGGATCTCAAATCTCGATGGAGGAGGGAGTGCGTGCAAGAGGGAACGATTTTGGAGAGAGAATGAACGATTTTGGAGAGGAGGGAGCGCCCGCGGAGAGAGAACCAGGGAGCGCCCGCGGAGAGAGAACCAGGGAGCGCCCGCGGGAGATTTTATTTCTTTGATAGTGTTTTTAGGTTATGGTTATAAGTAAAAAATTATATAAGTATATTTCCCTACATAGTTAGATGTCGCTGTAGAGAACTTACCTTTCCGCGACAAGTTGATGTGTGTCGCTGAACATTTGTTACCTTTTCGTGACAGGTAGATGTTGTCGCTGAACATATGTTACCTTTCTGCGACATGTGCATGTCGCAATATGTAGAGAATTTTTGGCGGGTCTAACTTTTGGTTTCCCTCCAGTCAATTTTGGGTGGATTTCGCAACATACTAAAATGGATGTCGCCAAAACATGTAAAAAAAAATAGCTTTTGGGGACATAATAGGTCCTATGTCGCTAAAACATGTCGCTTAAAATACAATTTCTTGTAGTGATTGCGGCAGAGAGAAGAGGCTCAGGCCCAGCCTGGCCGGGAGAAGAGGTCGGAGCCAAGGAGAGGTGGACGGTGCAGAAGACCGGAGGCGCACTGCTAGAAATAGTCTGAGGAAGGGGAGAGGTTGAGACGGTCATTCCGGAGGGGGCGACATCTTCGGGAATACCACAGGCTGGGATTTGGGACAAGCGTCGATCTCGTGGCCTCTCCTGAGGCAGCCACTACAAAAAGGAGGCCAGTCTTCATAGACAATGTCTTGCCAAATGCTATTGCCGTTAGGCAAATCTATTCTCATCTGCGTCGGGGCAGGACGGGAGATGTCGATGTCCACAAGCATCCTCGCACAGCTAGGCCTAGAGAGGATCGCAGTAGCACGGTCGATTGCAATCGGGAACCAGTGCACAACACCAGCATGAAGAGCGCTTCTTTCACGAAGAGTAAGTGCGGGAGGCCGGGTAACGACAACCAGACGGGTACCACCAAGGGCTCCTTCTTCGGGTCGAAATCCATGGACCACTTGCTCACTCGCATCGATGCCCGAGCGATAGTCCACAACTCTTTAGATCTCAATCTCAAAAAATTTGACTCCAAAGATGGGCGGATCAACAGATGGTGTCCGTCGATGACATCAACAGAAATCTGACTGGAGAAGCCCATCCTCCTAAATACCCGTCTAACCACGTCTACGGGCGGCCGCGCATGGGGAAATTTGCCGATGAGGGTAAGACGAAATGGGGCAGCCAGCGCCGTCACTTCCTCTGGACTGAAAGAAACAACAGGGGCACCATCAATTACAGAGAAGGAACGGTGGGAAGCATAGGCGGCGCCGGAGATGGAAGCCCAGATGCCACCTCCAGAAATGAACGAGCCGGCTGAAACGGGATCTGAATGGGGGCAGCACTCCGCTCCACCGGAGCGATGGGCAAATCCGGAGACGAGGTGATCGCCGCCGCAGAAGGGGACGCGGCCGAAGGGGCCCGACCAGGGCACTGGAGGGACGGTGGAGACGTAGCTAGCCCACGAGGGGCTGAGCAAAGGGGGGCGGAGGGGACCGCGGGGGGTTCAAAGGGGGAGACGACCGGGAGAAAGTCGTCCGCTTCCGGCGAAAAGGAGCGCCGGAGCTCCGCCACGAGAGAAACCCAGAAGAACCCAGGAGCGCGTCCCGACCAGAGGGAGCTGAACCCGAGGAACGCATACCAGAGAAACGGAGAGGGGCGGAGGAGGGGGCGCCACAGCCAGAGTCAACGTCGTAGCGGGGGGGCTCTGCGCCAGACGAGATGCCCGCCAGAATGGCCGCCCCCACAAGGGACGCAGACGGAACTGAGGCTGAAGGGGAAGACAAGAAAGGGGGAGGCAAGGCGCCCCCGGCGCCATGGCCGGGAACCACCGGAGAAGAAGACCCCCGAATCGCCCAAATCGCCAGGAGCTAGGGCCTGCGGATATATATATATATATATATATATATATATATATATATATATATAAACAAAAACAAAAAATATATATTGAGAGAGAGTCCCTTGGGGATGGGCGGTTCGAATCTCCCATTGGTGTTGCTCGTCGGCCCAGAGAAAAGGACACCTCAAAAAAAAAAGAGTTACGGGGGTTGTGGGGTTAGCCTTTCAAATAACCCCTCTTCTTTAAACAATATTCCTATAGTCCACAACCAATTAGGATTTGAATTAAAACCCTAATTAATGCTTCCATAGATGTAATAATCATATTCCTATTTATAATTAACTAAGTCTAATGGAACCAACCCTGGTTTTTAACAATAATAAATATAAACAATATAATTTCATATAATATGCAAAATAAAATATAATTAAAATAAACTTAATTTATGAAATTGGGTAGCAGAGGCTACACTCAAACTGGATTTGACGTGCCTCAGCTTGCTTCTATTAGGCTTCAGTCTGCTATCACTGTGCCTCGGTCTGTTGTTGTTGCACTTCCATCATGTGCAGAATTTGCTCCATCGGGTCGATCGAGGGTTCGGCCTTCTAGCTTCTAGAGCCATTTGAATTACTCGAATTGTTCCCGACCTCCATCTCTACCAAAAGAAAGCAACTTACATTAGTCTCATAAAATATTATGGATTCACTGTATGGAACAACTCATCTCTTATATAAAGAGGTCAAGTGTTCAATGTTAAGGAAATTTGGATCAGACTTCAAATTTCAAGACGACAAACAAAATGATGTACAGTCGTGCTTTGATACCAATATATCACGCTCCAATTTCGTAGAATCGATAAGTTGCCACTAGGCGTGATGTCATATAAGACTAAGTTGCACTTGTACAAGGCACGTGCTCGTATACATTTGAATATATCGAGGTTCAATAAATATTTTCAACAAAGATTAGTCAGAGAAAATTGAATAACACGACCTGACACAGAAATGACAATTTTTCATTGGTAATGTTCATCATTATAGAGATATTGAATAATGGAGTAAACGATACAACTTTACATTACAAAATGAGATACAGTATTTCTAACATCATATCCCTTTACTAGAAACAAAACATATAAACACCTATATCTTGAGTCTTCTCCTGAGCAACTGGAGCTGGGCTTCAAAAGAGTGTCAACAAGCCTTTAAACACGAGCAAGGCTTCAAGAGGAGAGAAAAGCTTCGGTACGGTTAGACGTCGACTTTAGCTCCTCGATGCACCTCCTTGATTTGCAGCAACTGTGAAGACGTAGGGTCAGTACATTATCGTGTACTGGTGAACAACTATTTAAAATCCCACATCATCGATGATTGTTATAGAAGTTAACATGTAGTGTTATAGATAGTCTTTTAACCATTCCTTAGTTCAATTTACAAAGCATATTATAGAACTTAACAATGTAAATTAATACGATGATTCTTACCACAACATAGTCTCATCCCCTATAATCAAACTTACCATGTTCTTCCTTGTGAACTAGATATCCTTAGCTAAACAGTTTATATACATGACGGTCGCTGGTGAAACACCATCTTGGACCATTGCTTGGTTAGACGATAATTCTTTGAGCGGGAGTAACGAGCCCCACTGGAAGTTCCTGAATCACTCGTGCTAGTAAGTCAACATAGTTATCCTTGTTCCTTCTCGGCCGAATCAGTTTTGTGGCATCGACAACCGTTCGAGGAACTAAATCCTTGTGCACAAGTTGTCCACGACCATGCATGAATAACAAATTTAGTTATTCAAACATAGTCTAAGAGATTATAGAAATTTTGACATTCTCAGTGTCACACCCCGATTCGAGAAATCTTTCGTCCTCACTTCGATTCGCACCAAATTGTTCGTCCTCGCTAAGACGTGATGCCGTACAAGTCTAGTGTTTCACTTGTACAAGGCAAGAACGTGCATTATTATGTTATTTAGAAATATTTGAAACCCAGCCACATTTCAGAAATATTAAGGACACAATATAGGAAGAAGTAACTCATTTTATTGATAATTGTAGGCAGAATACAACTTTTCTCGATACTATTTGAAATGCCTCTTCGGCTACATTGATTCATGAAAAGAAGTACAACTGATAGGCTGCTATGAAATAACTTATCGTTCCATACATCATGTCCCTTTAGTACTTTGAAATATAAGCAGCAATCTTTGAAAACTCTACAATACTTTGTGCGTCTTTAGGGAAAACAACTTGAAAGTAGTAGCAATTCAGAAAGCCTTAATTCAGTCGTGCGCCCGAGCCTTCTCCAGTACCTGTGTAGGAGGGGTCAGCACATTATAACAATGCACTGGTGAGCCCCGTTGGCCCACTCAGCTAAACCAATATTTTGAATTAATGACAAGCATTTAAAATCATGATATCGTTAGGGATAGGCAACATTCAGTGAGATCACAATTTAAGCAATATGATATTATATGGAATAATAGTTTATTTTATTTTTTTACCGTTGGCCGAATCCAGCTTTTCTGCATAAGACACAGGATAACAATAATAATGCTTACCGTCCCTGCACAAAACATTGATTAGCATGTATCCTTACAACATGACCGCTGGTGCTAGTGCACCATTTCGGACGTTGCCATATAGGACTTCGTACGGTAGTCGGCGTGCCATTTCATCGGGTTGCAAGCCCAAATGAAATATCCCGATACCATGTACCCTTAAAGTACATTTACACTTCCCCCATGGTCGGATCGGTTCCAGCGCTGGGCATACCGTCCAAGGAAGCAGTCACTCTCTTGTATACAAGTTGTCCCTGACCATGCGAATGCGTGTCTGACTCGATAAGCATAGTGTGCATGATATAACATTAATAGTAAAGAGGCACATGTTCAATTCTCAACATTTTATATTCCACCATCTCAGGCATCAATTCATCTTATTTCAATGTTCAAGGGACAAGCATAATCTCATTGTTGTTAACATTGTAATCGATTCATTTAATGTACATTCTCTAACTTCTTAGTGGTATTGACTTGTGGCATTAGCATCAAATTATCGATCAACGGATGTTGCAAGACAATTTATTTAGTTGGCATGAAGGAGTAGCGAGAGGGACAAAACCACCACAGAGATCCACACTCACCAAATTAGAGAATCACAGAGAAAGAGAGGAACACTTGCGTGCTTAGCCTTCCGTCATGCGTCAGTCTGCAATGGCACCAAAAGTTTGGTTAATACTTCGTCTCGTTATGTTCCCTTCTCTCAGAATTCTTAAGAATAAATGCTATAAAAATTGATAAAAACGGGCAAGAATCAAATCATCGAAAACCATTCAGAAAAGTATCCATCAAAACCAAACAACAAAACCAGCAACAAAACATCCAGAGAAAGCTCTTGGACGTATTTCAAGAGAAACCAATCCATCGGTTGGAAAGGTTCTTATGCATTTGTCCGTGATCGATTCGATGCCGACGGTAAGTTTCCCCAATACTCGATTCCGACCGAGTTGATCAAGCCACAAGCCTTACATAGTGAACTGCTAGGAGCGAGGCACTACATAATATACCACTAAGAAAAAGTTTCGTCATCGAAACTTAAAATAAAAGTCCTACCTCAAAATTATCAAATAGCGAGGGATATTTCACCCCCATCTCCTCCTCCAGTTCCCACGTCGACTCTTCGACAGCATGGTTCCGCCATAGCACGTTGACTAAAGACACTGTCTGATTCTGCAAAACTTTCTCCTTCCTGTCCAAAATTTGGACAGGCTCTTCAGTGTAAGATAGGTCAGCGCTCAGCTACAACTGATCGAAGTTCACTATGTGACTTGGATCATACATGTACTTTTGCAGTAGGGACACATGGAAGACATCGTGCACATCAGCCAGGGGCCGGAAGTAGTGCAAGTTGATAAGCCACTGAGGCTACCTTCTCCAAAATCTCGAAGGGTCCAACGAATCGCGGGCTCAACTTTCCTTTTATCCCAAACTGCATCACACCTCGCATGGGTGTGACCTTCAAGAAGACATGATCGCCCGTAGTGAATTCCAAAGGTCGTCGATGCACATCCGCATAACTCTTCTGTCGACTTTGAGCAACTCTAAGCCTTTCTCAAATTAAGCGGACCCTCTCGACGGACTGTTCCACAAGTTTTAGTCCGAGCACTTGCCATTCGTCGACTTCGTTCCAGCATATCGGTGATCGACATTTCCGTCCATACAAGGCTTCTTACGAGGCCATCTGGATACTTGCCTGATAACTGTTGTCATAGGCAAATTCTGCCATACGAGATGTGCATCCCAATTTGTCTTCGAATTGGGCACGCACAATCTCAACATATCTTTAAGGATCTGATTTACTCTTTCCGTTTGTCCATCAGTCTACGGATGGTATGCTGAACCGAAATTTAACTTTGTGCATAATGCTGAGTACAGACTTATCCAAAATTGCAACAAGAACCGTCTGTCTCTATCTGACACTATAGAAGCTGGCACCCCGTGTAATCGGACAATTTTATTCATGTAGATCTGAGCTAACCATTTAATGCTCCATGTAACTTTTATTAGAATGAAATGAGCCGACTTGGTTAATCTATCCACGATCACCCAAATCGCATCATTCCCCTTCTAAGTTCTTGGCAAGCCGACTATAAAGTCCATACAGATATTATCCCATTTCTACTATGGGATAGCGAGATTTTGTAGTTCTCCAACAGGCCGTTGATGCTGTCTTCACATGCTGACAAGCTAAGAATTGTGACACAAATAGGGCCACATCCCTCTTCATGCCTTGCTACCAAAATGTTGAGCGCAGATCCTTATACATTTTTGTGCTTCCCGAATGCAAGGAATACTTCGCGAAATGAGCCTCGGTCAGTATTTTCTTCCTGAGCTCCTCATCCTTGGGAACGCACAATCTTCCTTTGACACAAATAGTATCATCTTCAACTGTAAAGTCGGACGTCTTTCCTACTAGAATCAACTCGTGTATCTTCTGCAGAAACGGATTGTCCTTCTGAGCAGTCTTAATCCTTTCCTGGAGGCTCGACTCAAGCTGCAACTGAGCCAACTGTATATTCTGTGTACGAATTCTGAATTCGATGCCCATCTCTTCAAGATCTTGTAGTACCTCCTTTCTACTGCTAGTGTCCCAACGAATGTTCGACTCAAGGCATCGGCTACTACGTTCCCTTTACCAGGCGTGTAAGAAAACGTCAAGTCATAATCCTTGATCAATTCTAACCAATGTCGCTGCCTCAAATTCAATTCTTTTTGTGTGAATATGTACTTCAGGCTTTTGTTATCCGTGAAGATCTCGCTGGACACACTATAGAGATAGTGTTGCCACAATTTCAACGCGAACACAATCGCGGCCATTTCTAAGTCATGAGTTGGGTAATTCTTCTCATGCTGCTTGAGTTGTCTCGATGCATATGATATCGTCTTCCCATGTTGCATAAGAATACACCCCAAACCAAGTCCCGATGCGTCACTGTAGATCTGAAATCCCTCAGAGCCTTCTAGAAGTGCTAAAATTGAGTTGTGATGAGCCGTTGCTTTAGTTCCTGAAAACTACTCTCACGGTCGTTGGTCCACTTAAATACGACTCCCTGCTGAGTGAGGCAAGTCAGAGGCAAAGCAATTCTTAAAAAGTCCTTCACAAACCTACGGTAGTACCCGGCTAAACCAAGGAAACTCCGTATCTCACTAGCTGATGTAGGTTGTTTCCAGTCTACCATTGCCTCAATCTTCTTTGGATCAACGGCAACACCTTCTGCCGAGACAACGTGCCCTAGGAACGACACGTTGTTCATCCAAAACTCGCATTTGCTCAGTTTTGCATACAGCTGATTGTCTCGCAACGTCTGAAGTACCTCTCTCAAGTGTCTGACATGAGTCTCCCTGTCCTTTGAGTAGATCAAGATGTCATCGATGAATACAACAATGAACTTGTCTAAGAATGGTCAAAAATACTCTATTTATTAGATCTATAAAGGCTGCTGGAGCATTAGTCAAAGCGAATGGCATGACCAAAAACTCATAGTGTCCGTATCTGGTACGAAATGCTGACTTTGGGACGTCTTCGAGTCTGATCTTCAACTGTTGGTATCGTGAATGAAGATCGATTTTTGAAAATACGGTCGCCCCTTGTAGCTGATCGAACAGATCATCTATCCTTGGCAAGGGATACTTGTTACGGATGGTTGCCTTATTTACTTCTCTGTAATCGATGCACAGCTGCATCGTCCCATCCTTCTTCTTTACAAACAGCACCGAGCTTTCCATAGCGATACACTTGGGCGAATGTATCCACGGTCTAGTAATTCTTGTAATTGTACTTTTAGTTTCTTCAGTTCTGTCGGAGCCATCCTGTCATGATCCGCTCCCGAATAATCGGATACGAGTCGGACACGCCCAGCCTTCGTCGATGGATACGACGAAGTAAGCTGTACAATGCTAAGAAAAACTCCAAGTCACAATGTAATGTAAACAAACACAGCTTTTATAACGTTCCTAAAAATGATCACCAATATCCATCAAGTCTTTTAGTACAAAATCAGCCGGAGACAAATCCGATCAAATAAAGTAAAGATACAATAATGAATATCCAAAATACAATCTCCAGAAAATAAAATAAAATGAAAGCTGCAATATCCAGTACAATCACATGCTCCATGTGGCCTCCCACTCACCTGCAACGTATCCTGTCAGAAAAAGAGCAAAGTACAACCCTGACAAGACAATATATAATGTAATCTGTAGTACAGAATACAAGGTGAAACCAGAATACCAGAACAGGAAATGAAACTGTAGTACCAGAGATAAAATATAAAACTGCAGGCAATGGATGACAATCAATATGCTAGACAATGAACACGGCTATCAATGTACAAGGCAATGAACACGACAATCAATATGCAAGTGTGACAATTTGAAATATTAAAACTAATGTGTGACCGGCTTAGGAGCACAATCAATCAATGAGTCAATGAGTCAATCAATTCTACAAGGTACGGCTTCATCGTACGTGAAGTGTACGATTAGGCTATCCACAATACCTATGTTGGGTGTGGTCACACAAAAGCTAATATTTTCCCCAATCCCCGTAATAAACAATGACTCACAAGCAATGAACAAGGTACAAGGCAATCGTGTGTATCTCGTATCCGGTATGGAAACATGGCACATGAATATAAGACAGAAATACAGAGTACAAGTCGAGTCAGTGTACTTGCCTCGCCTTGGAAGCACGGGAGTAGTACTGCATGAGTATAAATGATACCTGGTAGTTATACAAGTTTATTAGGGTTTTGAAATAAAGCCTTTAACTAATTAAGGCTAACTAGTTAATTAGAAACATATAATAGTATAACCAAATAACTAGAAGAATATTTATAAATACTAGCAATTAATATTTTTAGAAAATACATATACCATAGCTTGAATTTGTGAAAATACTATTTTAGAAAATAGATATAGATATATAGTTTGATCAAAATAATATTTTAAGCTAATCTAGTAAGGAAATTATTTTAGAAAATAATAGAACACTTTGCTAGCAAATATTTATTAACAAAATTGAACCAAATATTATTTAAAATAAATTCTAATAAAATACTTTAAAAAATATTAGAAACATGCTAGAAAATAACTATAACTATATAAACATTTTTAGAAATAAATATATTTTAACTAACTAATACTAAATATTGATAATGGCAAGTTTAATTAACAATAATTTTTAGAAATATATATATATATATATAACTTATTCAAAATTACTTGAAAGCTAGTCTATTTATTGATAATAAATATTTATCCAAAATTTACAAATAGCATTTCATGCCAAAAATACTAGCAATCTTAGTTTGATAACCATATCTAGAATTCGCATCTATTAACCAAGTACCAACAAAATAGGTTTTATTATAACTAAAATTCAATAACAATAATAATTACAAAAGATAAAATATTAGATTACTAGTAACAGTCAAACATTAAGCCCAGTTTATTCTAACCAACCCAGCTCAAACAAACTGCTGTTGTCCAGTCTAACTACTAAATACTGCTACGGAATAATTGTTTTAAAATTAAAACCCAGCCAACAGCCCATCATAACAGCCCAACACCCATTTCCCAGACCCGGCCCATATCTATCAAAACCTAATCATATAATTCCAACGTTATTATCTCTCCTCCCATGTGCTATCTGTAATGCCCCGCTCCGCACGGTGCATTATGCTGAGTCGTTGACTCGAAGAGTTGCATTGACCCGATTACGTATCGATGCAAATCGATACAAGAGTTACGTTGTCCCGAGCGATGCATCAAACTAAGTCGATGCGAAGAGTTGCCTTGTCCCAAAGAATGCATCGAGTGAATCGATGCGAAGCGCTGCGTTGCATCGAAGGATAAGTGCGTTGAGACGGCTCGAAGATTCTAAGAAATCGAATCGACCAAGGCGCAAGTCCGAATCGATGCAAGTATTGATTTTAGTTGGTTTCATGTGCAGGCTATACGTTTACGCTGAAATGTTAGAGGTCGATCTTTTGCCTTATTTAGTAAGGGGTCCGCGAAAGCAAATCGTCGTCTTGCGATGGGCTGAGACTTGGGCACGGTAAGCCAAAACGGACGTATAATTCAATAAGCACGAAGTGCTCGAATGGCTAAGTCAGAAGAGTTGCCCGTGCAACGAAGTTATGAAATCGAGTCGCAACGGCTCGACGAAACGACAAGGCATATCGATTCAAGGTGGAGGAACATTAACTCTCTTTCCCACTCCATCATGCTTAAGTAAAATACATATCATTGAATGCTGAGTTAACCTATCAACGCCACGGGCATGGCTTGATAGCGAGATAAACGTAGTGCGTGTCGAACACTAAGATAGAACAATTGAAATGAATCGTACAACAATTGTACGAGTCGCTACAGAACATTGAATATCGCGAAGGCGAGCACCTCGGTGCGCAAGCCATACGAAAGTGGGATAACTGTATTCGGCGAGTGCCTTAGTGCACGAACCATACCGTGCCTTCGCGCACGAGTTAGAACGGCTAGAACATTGAAAGACAATAGGCGAGCGCCCTAGCGCGCAAGCCACGAACATGGAATGCTAAGTCATAGAACATCGGAAACACGGTCGAAACGTGCCTTCGTGCACGAGATAATAAAAGATGGCTTTGTTACGAAAGAATACAGTTGTGGCATGAATGTGGCGGAACTGTCGGATATGACATAATGCCTCGAAAGGTGTTCGGGACCTTCGGGTCGTTCGGTTGACGAGCATTGAGTTGAGGCATGATGCCATTGAAACATTAAAATGAAGTATAAAACGTGAGAACATAGAAAGTTAACGGAAGAAATATGAGACGATAATGCGGCATGGTGCCTTCGAAATGTTCGCGGCCTTTGGGCGTTCGATGAGAACATTCGGGCGTTGTGCCAATTGAAATAGAGATAAGCGAACTTGCTTGGTTGTATGAAATATAAGATTCGTTGCATGGTCAAATGGACTTAAAGATATAAAAGCCCGTGCATGGGTATTCTCTCGAGCGCGGTGCGCCAGGGCACTGGGACCGTTCGGCCTAGGAGGGATTCGTTTACGGTATTGTTGGTGCACTTCATTTAGATGGGTAGCGACCGTCTGGTGAATGTGATAAGCCACTTGCTACGATTATTTCGGTGGCCTCTGATGTTGGTTAGCAACCGTACGGAGTTAACATCGTCTTATGTTTCGATTCGATAAATATAAGTCCATTCTAGCCCGAAAAGCTAGTGACCTTCATATAGTTAAGGGCGACGGGTTTGGAAGTGCAAGGTATACGTATCCTGTATGGATGGATCCTGAATAGCGAGCACTTATAACATGACAGGGAAGACGGATAGGCGTATTCACCTTGCGTCGGTGCAAGGGCGGGTGCGTCGATATTGCTAAGTTGTGCCATGAATCAAACACGAGATTGCTTGCTTGTTTACTTACGCGAATTGAATAACATGCTTGCCATGCTTTACAGTCTTCGAATATGCCATGAACTCATCCTAAGGAGAACATAGAAAGAGAACTAAATTGTATGCTTGCATGAATCAATACAATACTAAATGGCGGTTTGTTAAGTGGGTTTTTGATCAGTACAAAGAGGATGAAAGTACTAATCCCCCACTAGTTTGCTAGCAGGTTCAGGAATTGGTCTGCTCGCGGTGGAGCTTCGCTTGAACGCATTGAGGCTTGGAATGCCGAAGCGTATTGAAGCGTACGATCGTATTGACGCTCGGACTCGTGACCGGATTGATGCGGCCGAGATATAGAAGGCATGATGTATGGAACGGTGAAATCCTTTATGGGCAAGAGAGAACCTGAGTGTTGTAGCCAATCTGGCAAATTCTGTTAGGCTATCGAAAGCCTTTGTAATCTGATTTTGAATATCAATAAAGAGAATCGTTTCGTATACTCTGTTTTCCTTTCGTTGTTAATATTCAACTCAAAGATAACCATTTGAGAACTTGTCATCTTGCCTTGCACGAGCGCAACTCCAGGCTTGTGCGGCATCACGCCCCATGCGAGGACGAAGATTCGGGTGATTTCGGGTCGGGGCGTGACAAATTGGTATCAGAGCTCCAGGCACAATTTCCTCTGGACGCTTTGCTTCATTACAATTCCAAAACGTTGCCCACCACCAATCGAAATCACTCTTGACTCTACTCGATGCCGCACTGGATGTTCCATACAATAAGTCTAATACAAATCATGTAATTTTGCCGCGTGTTATTTTGGAAATTACATGGTGTTCGCTGGGAAAGTTGTGAAAGGTTTGTTGCTATAAGTACAACGAGTTGCGAGATGTGAATTCAAGGATTTGTTGTCGCGGATGCAACACGTTGTGAATTTGTAATTGAGATATTCGTTGTTTGCAATGAACGATATGAGAAATATTGGTTGCATCGATACAATAAAAGTCGTGGAATGTTGCTGCAGCAATTGCCACGCGTTGATTGTAAATGATGCGTTGAAAAGAAAATGAAAGTTGATATTAAATGTGTCGAACGGATTCACATATCGATTTCGAGTGTGCATTGCGATGAAAAGCGATAAGTCAATATCGAATGTGTTGAACGGATTTGAGCATTGACTTTGAATGTCGAAAATGAAATATTGTACGATATACAATGCGTATTGAAAGTAAAACGTTGCACGAGGTGCGGTAAATATCGGAAATAAATCGTTGCACGATGTACAACGCGTGTCGAAAGTAAAATTGTTGCACGTGGTGCAACGCGTATCAAAGTAATCATTGCACGAAGTACAACGGATATCGAGAATGAAATTTTGCACAAGATGCAACGGAAGAAAACAAAAGTTATAAATCGAGAAACGAAATTGGTTCGATTGCGCACCGAGCTTGTGTTGGCAAATGAAAACATTCGCCGAGTTGTTTCGGATTTGATTTAAACAGAGTTACGATTGTGATCAAGCACGATCACTACGGAAATCGTGAGTCGGAAGAGATCGTTGGTTCGTAAAGAGTACGTTGCGACGGAAGCAACTTGATTTCCGGGTGGTATATAGTATACCACCGATGCAATGAATGGCTCGATTCTGAGTGGTATATGTAATACCACTTGTGCGATGGGTTGCATCGACGTATTGTGAGAATTGTGGAAGGTTTGTCCGCAACGGACGGGATAGCACCGAGACTCGATTGAGAATTTGTACGACGGTATGTTGATGCAAGTGTTCTTCGATGATCGGTTAGAACGGTAAGGCGGGACTTGTAACATTGAATGATACGTCGATTGAAAATTATGTGTCGGTCGAATGACGGGAACTAGCGAAACGATTATGCCTTGAGGCAACAATCGGATCGACGGGATAGGAAACTCGAAACGTTGAAATTGAACCGCACGACTTGCGGGCTCGATGAAAATGTTGGGCGATACAAATTATAATCGAATCGTACGACTTGTGATCCCGATTGAAATGTTGGGCGAGGCGAATCGAATCGCATGACTTGCGATCCCGATAGAAATGTTTGGCTAGGCGAATCAAATCGCACGACTTACGATTTCGATAGAAATGTTGGGCGATGCGAATTGTAATCAAATCGCACGATGTGCGATTTCGGTAAGAAAGTTGGTTGACGTGAGAAATCGTGCCTAAGAAATAGTTGGTTACGTTACGACAAAACTCATTTGAGTACGACTGAAAATACGCGAAACTTAGAGGGCGAGATCGTATGACTTGAGGGTTCGATGTTGGATAATCGGTAACTCAGTTACGCGATCGAAGTATAGCAGGATGCGGCAAATCGGAGGACGAGTCGATGCGTATGGAAAAGTTTGTTGCGAACTTGGATGTATGCGATGCGAGTTAAGTTGATGTTTGAAACAGATTCAAGTTGATCCTTACGTTATCGAAATGGATACGGCATATCGAGATCGATACGTAAGGAAACGTAAACGATGTGAGAATACAAAATAGAGTGTGCCTCGTGCTATGAAATTTTGTAAGTAACGATGCGAGAATGAACGAACTTGGTTGATTGAAAATTTTGTGATTGATCAGGGAGAGACTATAAGTCTTCGACGATTGCTCGATGCGTATAGCATCTCGTGTGTCGACCGCAAAATAAGATAGACTCGAACTCGATACGAGTAAATGTTTCGTAAATTGCGGAATTATCGACGGCCGTGCATGACTTTACTCGGAGGATAGTTGCGCATCAGTTGCGCCGATAGAAATGTTTATGTACGGATTTGGGTAGTTGCATAGAAAATCGTCGGAACGTGATTTGGCTCCAAAATAAGATATAGCATGGTTCGTAGCAAACTGTCCTTCGGTGATGATCTATAATTATCGAGCGTAGCTTCGGGGCAGCTGATCCTAAAAGACTTGACCGCCAAATCAAATTGAATGCTGCAGACCGTAAGATGACCCATGCGATATCGCATATGAGATTGCACCGATAACAAATATAACACGGTGCATGTTGACGATAAGTCTAGGCGATCGAGAATTGTTGGAACGACTTTCGATTGAGAATATATAGTTAGATTTGAGTATTCGTCGGATGAATACTTGAATGGTTATGTTGGTCGATGAACAAACTAGAAAATTCACCAACGAACTTGGTGATTCGAATAGGCGATTGCGAGAATCGTGCTATACACGAGAGAGAACGATAAGGAAATGACTTACGAGTTATGTCGGTAGATTTGATTCACCTTGCAATTGAGCTTGCGTGAATCGAAATAATGTTCGATATTGCGAGACGAATAAGTCGGGAATTTGGCTAGTGAAATTCCTACTCAATAGGAATCGAACGTAAGGCATATCGTAAAGACCTTCGTGTCAAGGCGATCGTTGCCTTGAGCACCGTTGCCTTGAGCACCGTCGTCTTGATGTAAACCTTGTATCGGATAGATTGTGGCCTTTGTGCAATGTCAATTTAAACTTGCGTCGGAAGGATTTGAGCACGGTGTCTAGGTAAGTCACCTAGCGGACGTAGTCCTGAATGTTGATGCTTTTGCAAGTCAACAAAAGAGAATCATGTCGAGATAGGATACGAAGTGAAACATCAAAAACCGTTGGATAGTGACGCCGAACGCAAGGCGTTGCGAAAACTCATTGTGATCGGATGCGCGACGGCTTGACGCGACGCGTAGAATTGATAGTTCCGATGAAACATAAAAAGTGAGAAATGCGATTTTTGAATCGCATCGTGTACCTTGACTTATGTTGGATGATCGTGTATGTATCAATATGCATGTGCGCTAAAATTGTGAGAACTTATGCTTGAGCCCAAGTCCGATCGAGAATACGAGATGGCAAGTTATTGAGAATAAGAAGTTACGTGTTTGCGTTGTTCCGATATCTTACAACTGAGCTTGGCTGAAATGCATATATTGGTGGGACGCCTAAAATATGTGTAAGATTCCAAACTAAGTTGTACGATCCAAACGATAGTGAGACGAGATCGTGGAACGATCTAATGAAACCCTTAGAAATTTAGTATTGGTTTCGGTTCGGGACGAACCTTGTTTTGAGTGGTATATAATGTAATGCCCCGCTCCGCACGGTGCATTATGCTGAGTCGTTGACTCGAAGAGTTGCGTTGACCCGATTACGTATCGATGTAAGTATTGATTTTAGTTGGTTTCAAATGCAGGCTATACGTTTACGCTGAAATGTTAGAGGTCGATCTTTTGCCTTATTCAGTAAGGGGTCCGCGAAAGCAAATTGTCGCCTTGCGACGGGCTGAGACTTGGGCACGGTAAGCCAAAATGGACGTATAATTCAATAAGCACGAAGTGCTCAAATGGCTAAGTCAGGAGAGTTGCCCGTACAACGAAGTTATGAAATCGAGCCGCAACGGCTCGGCGAAACGACAAGGCATATCGATTCAAGGTGGGGGGACATTAACTCTCTTTCCTACTCCGTCATGCTTAAGTAAAATACATATCATTGAATGATGAGTTAACCTATCAACGCCACGGGTGTGGCTAGATAGCGAGATAAACGTAGTACGTGTCGAACACTAAGATAGAACAATTAAAATAAATCGTACAACAATTGTACGAGTCGCTACAGAACATTGAATATCGCTAAGGCGAGCGCCTCGGTGCGCAAGCCATACGAAAGTAGGATAACTGTATTCGGCGAGTGCTTTAGTGCACGAACCATACCGTACCTTCGCGCACGAGTTAGAACGGCTAGAACATTGAAAGACAATAGGCGAGCGCCCTAGCGCGCAAGCCACGAACATGGAATGCTAAGTCATAGAACATCGGAAATACGGTCGAAACGTGCCTTCATGCACGAGATAATAAAAGATGGCTTCGTTGCGAAAGAATACAGTTGTGGCATGAATGTGGCGGAACTGTCGGATATGACATAATGTCTCGAAAGGTGTTCGGGACCTTCGGGTCGTTCGGTTGACGAGCATTGAGTTGAGGCATGATGCCATTGAAACATTGAAACGAAGTATGAAACGTAAGAACATAGAAAGTTAACGGAAGAAATACGAGACGATAATACGGCATGGTGCCTTCGAAATGTTCGCGGCCTTCGGGCGTTCGATGAAAACATTCGGGCGTTGTGCCAATTGAAATAGAGATAAGCGAACTTGCTTGGTTGTATGAAATATAAGATTCGTTGCATGGTCAAATGGACTTAAAGATATAAAAGCCCGTGCATGGGTATTCCCTCGAACGCGGCGCGCCAGGGTGCTGGGACCGTTCGTCCTAGGAGGGATTCGTTTACGGTATTGTTGGTGCACTTCATTTAGATGGGTAACGACCGTCTGGTGAATGTGATAAGCCACTTGCTGCGATTATTTCGGTTGCCTCTGATGTTGGTTAGCAACCGCACGGAGTTAACATCGTCTTATGTTTTGATTCGATAAATATAAGTCCATTCTAGCCCGAAAAGCTAGTGACCTTCATATAGTTAAGGGCGACGGGTTTGGAAGTGCAAGGTATACGTATCCTGTATGGATGGATCCTGAATAGCGAGCACTTATAACATGACAGGAAAGACGGATAGGCGTATTCACCTTGCGTCAGTGCATGGGCGGGTGCGTCGATATTGCTAAGTTGCGCCACGAATCAAACACGAGATTGCTTGCTTGTTTACTTACGCAAATTGAATAACATGCTTGCCATGCTTTACAGTCTTCGAATATGCCATGAACTCATCCTAAGGAGAACATAGAAAGAGAACTAAATTGTATGCTTGCATGAATCAATACAATACTAAATGTCGATTTGTTAAGTGGGTTTTTGATCAGTACAGCGAGGACGAAAGTACTAATCCCCCACTAGTTTGTTAGCAGGTTCAGGGATTGGTCTGCTCGCGACGGAGCTTCGCTTGAACGCGTTGAGGCTTGGAATGCCGAAGCGTATTAAAGCGTGCGATCGCATTGACGCTCGGACTCGCGACAGGATTGATGCGGCCGAGATATAGAAGGCATGATGTATGGAACGGTGAAATCCTTTATGGACAAGAGAGAACCTGAGTGTTGTAGCCAATCTGGCAAATTCCGTTAGGCTATCGAAAGCCTTTGTGATCTGATTTCGAATATCAATAAAAAGAATCGTTTCGTATACTCTGTTTTCCTTTCGTTGTTAATATTCAACTCAAGGATAACCATTTGAGAACTTGTCATCTTGCCTTACACGAGCGCAACTCCAGGCTCGTGCGGCATCACGCCCCATGCGAGGACGAAGATTAGGGTGATTCCGGGTCGGGGCGTGACACTATCAGCCTACAGCATCATCCCTAGTCAGCATAGCTGACACAAAATTTAAATGCTAAACCCCAATTAGCTGACTCCTCAAATCTGGACAAGACACCATGCCGACTCCTCGATTTTTGAAGAGGCAACCCAGATCTCTACTCGAGAGGTCACACCTAAAATGTAAACTAAAGGACAAGAAATTAAATAATGGATGAGACTCTCTAGATACAATTTCATACAGTCTATTCTCACTCTTCACACAAATTCACACAGCCGAACAAAACCCCCATTCTCCTTCTCACAATTCCCATTAGCCGAATAGTAATCCATTCTTCACTACTCTCTTCCTCACAACCATTTCTCACAGCCGATTAGTAACCTCCTTCTTCAACCTCTGTCTCAGTAAACGAACAAACCTCCCACTTCGTCTTCTTCCTCTCAGCCAATCCTAGGTCCCGAAACCCTAGGCTCCCTTCATGAAACTGAAACCCTAAAATACCCCCAAAATACAAACCCAGATGGAACGAGAAGAAGAAAGGGTCCAGGAAGAAGAGACGGAGACTTACTAGCCGTGACGGGGACGTCGATCCACGGCTCCAGGCGGCTGCTGACGGCGAGATACGTCTCCGACGCGACAGCTCCGGTGTGGCTCTCCTTGTTGGTGAAGATCCAACGTCGGATCTGAGCTCCTGGGACCCGATCCGGTCGGTGGCGGCTCGGTGCGACTACGGTCGACAGCTCGCGTCGGGGTCTCGATCGAGGCATCGGTTGCTCAGCAGGCTTCAAGTGGCGACCCCGGGTTGGCGTCCAGGCGCGGCTCGATTCGGTGGCAGTTTCTTCGAGGCAGGGCTATTCCCAGCCGTCCCTGGTAGCTCCGTTCGAGCTAGGGTGGCCGGCGAGGCGGGGACTGATCTTGATCTGAGTAATTTTGGGAAGGCGAACGGTGGCTCCGGTGTGGCTCTGCGAAGCTCCGACAACGACGGCGTTATAGTTATGGTGGAGAGAGAACTCTGGTAGGCGGTTTGAGCGTCGGACTCCGGCGACGGCGATGGTGGTGCTCGGCTGAGCTCAGCCCGAGCAGAGAGAGAAGAGAGAAAAAGTGAATGACGTGTCAGAGAGAGAGAGTAGAGAGTGTGTCAAAACTTTGGGAACTGTGTATTATTTATATTAAAATAATATGTGGTAAACTTGTAATTAAGTATAGATCTGGGGTATTTTCCAAGTGAAGGACAGTGGCAATATAGGTAAATACAAACAGATCTAGGGGCTGATAGAACAAGTCCAATAACAGAATTTTAAATTCAAATCAAACAGTTTTTCAAAATGTAAATTCAAAAACAATTCTTTAAAACAGAATTTCAAAAATTACATATTCCCTCCAACAGATTTTTCCCAATTACAAAATTACAACTGTTAATAAAATCAATTCTCCTTCACTATTTACTAATAAATAATTCATAAATAGTTAACAATATTATTTGTCTTTTAAATAATACTATTAAGAAATCAACAAGATTATTATTACGAAATTAAGTACTTACAAATAGATATTCATTTAGCTACAAAAATTCGTTTTTATTATAGTAAAATATTTACTCTCCAAATAAGTTGATAACTATGAAATTAATTATAAAATCAAGATAACAATCTTGATATCGGTAAATCAATTAGGAGTAATCGAAATTAGGTTTTCGTAAGAAAACAATATAATAAATCAAAAGAATATTTAGAAAAATCTAAAAATTTACAAAATATGATTCAGGGAGTTACAAATCCTGTACGACGCCTTCAATATCGGGCGAGTATCTGGGAATGTATCAATTGTGAATTCAATTTCTCTATCCGGCGACATTCCAGGTATCTCGTCTGGGAACACGTCGGGAAACTCTGCCACGATTTCGGTCTGATTCGAGCCTACACTCTTCATCCAAGTGTCTTGAACATAAAAGAGGTACCCTTCAAACCCTGAGTACAGCATGTGCCTTGTTGTAACTGCCGATATTACCATTGGTCCCTAGAACGTCGAGCCGCACGAGTAAGAGAACTCCATTTCTCCGGGTAGGAAACATATAACTCTCTTATCCGTACATTCGATAATCGTATGATAGACGCTGAGCCAGTCCATTCCCAAGATGATATCATACTCTTTGATGTCGAGTACAATTGCGTCCAGAGATAAAGTCTTGCCTCCAATTTTAATGTAGTCGTCCCTGCAAATCAAAGTTGCAGGCATATCTACTCCCGAAGGAGTACTAACACACAAAGCTGTCTTTAGTAGTCATACAAAATTTATTTTTCATTGCAAAATCAGATGAGATAAAGCAATAAGTAGCACCAGAATCGAATAGCACCCAGGCAGGTATGCCTTTGTACAGCAACATACCTGTTATTACATTCTCTGCGGCCTGGGCCTCTGCCTGAGTCAGGGCATAAACCCTTCCTTGCGCACCCTGTTGTTGATTCGGTGCGTTCCCAATTGGAGCTGGTAAGGCTAGTGGCGCTTAGCCACGATTTTGGTTGTTATTTTGCCCACGATATTGATTGTTATACCGTCCGCAGTTCTGATTATTGTACTGTCCACGAGGAGGATACTGATTTCCTCTCCTGCCTCGGCATTCAGCTGCCTTATGGCCCATTCCTCCATATTTGTAATACCCCGCGTGACACTCTTCAGTACGGTGTCCCACTCGGCTGCATTTATTACAATGTGGCAACTGTTGAGGCCCTCTATTTTTGCATGTATTGTGACGCTTAGGTATGTCATTCCTCCCCGCAGACCAAGGTCATTTCTGATTGTTACTACCTTGGTAGTTCTGTGTTGTCCCACGGCCAACCGACCGATGGAATTTCTCCATCTCTAGAGCTTCGTACGTCTCCCTGTAAGATATGTAATGCCCCGTTCCGCACGAGGCATTTGGTTGGCTTGTTGGATGGGATCAGAATGTTGGACCGTGACTTATGTTAGAGATCAGGAGAATTGAGACTGATGTAGTCTTTCTTAGCTGGCTAGACGGAATGGGTTTTGGAACGTGGCTCGCTGGTGGAGCTACGTTTGGTGGGATTGGAACAGGAAGACCGTTATACAAGGCAAGTGGAACTGTCCTCCTTCCTCCTTGTTCCTGTATTCGTAATAAATGGAATAACATGATGCTATGAATATGTCCCTAATGTCTCTTACCTCGAATGTTGAATAATTGTGATGCGATGCTTTAGTTACTAAATCGATAGAGATGCATATGCTGGAAATCATTGAATGAATAACACATGAACTTTGAATTGCTGATCGAATCACACTCGAACTGCTAATGTAATTTGATGCCTGAAAATGAATTGAAAATGTCCCTTTTGCTTAATGTCGATGAAATGAATGAATCACTTGAATAATGAGATACTGCGTGAATGATACATAAGAAAAAAATTGAATATGTTATTGTCCCTATGAAATGAATGAAATGCTACAGGTCCCTTTGAAATAAATGAATGTTGTTGTTCCTCCTTAGAAGGAACATAATGAGAAATGTTACAATGAAGCAATGAATGAGAATTGATGAGGCTTGGGATCGTTGAGATCAACAAATGAAATGATGGTAATGTTGGAATGAATAAGTCATTGAACATGACTTGAATGAGATGAATGATGATGCACTATTGTCTTTACTTCAATATTTCACCATACATTTTATGTTCACGATTGAGTCGGACACGCATTCGCATGGTCATAGGACAACTTATGCATAAGAGATGGGGATATGTTTTCTCGGACGGTACCCCGGGACGTTAGGGCGACCGATCCGGCCTAGGAGGAAACATTGGCGTGCCAGTAGGGGCACGGGTTTTGCGAGGCATCCTTTGGGGCTAGCTACCTTCTCTGGAGTCATCGCATTACCAATGAAGACCTATATGGCAACGTCCGTATGGTTAAACACCAGTGACCATGTAGTCAGGATGCATGCTAATGAATATTTTGTGCAGGCAGAGTAAGTATACCTGCTAACCTGTATTTGATGCAGGTACGAGGGAGTCGGCTATCGGTAAGAAATCACTTAAATGTGATATACTCAATATATGTGTTGGTTTAACTTGCGTATTTAACGTGCCAAGTAAATGATGCTATGTGTAGCCTTTCAATATGAGAACTTGCTTAACATATTAAATTTAGTATGCTAGAAAGATGTTTTGCTATAAATACTGCTCAAATATAACATACATGTTAAGAGATGCTTAAAATGAGAATTGACACAACATGTTTAAGATGATAATGTTAACGATGCCTCAATGATGCCTTTGCATGATAACACCAAGAATGCTATAATGATATGTCCACATGAATTTTGCTAAGAATATGTTTACATGCTTCACTATGATGATTGCCTATGAACTGTAAACTGATGCTAGGCCCCAAGTAGAAAGATCATTCTATTAAATGCTTGCTAAAATCGATCAGTTAGTGTTGGTTTAGGCGAGTGGGTTGGATTCTGCTCGCCAGTACATAGATGATGTGCTTGTTGGCCCATTGGTCATGGTCAAACCTGATTTCAATAATTGATCAAACTTTGTCTCGATATAAATGCAAGTCAACTCAGATGTTACCTACGACATTTTGGATACTGCTCAACAATGGTTATCAACAATGTTCAAGACTGAAGCCGTTTGCCTCTCTGGATGTACGCACGTGCTATTAACGCTTTATTTTATGCTTTAGACAGAACTAAATTTAACAGGGTGTCTATCTGCACAACTGCAAATGAAGTATGGAAACTTCTTGAAGTCACACATGAGGGCACAACTCAAGTCAAAGAATCAAAGGTCAGCAGACTTACTCAAGAGTATGAGGCGTTCAAGATGAAGCCCAACGAAACAGTTACTCAGATGTTCGAAAGATTCTTGGATATTGTAAATCCTTTGTCCTCCCTAGGCAAAGATTACAGTAACCATGAAAAGATTCGCAAACTCCTGCGAACACTTACAAAGAACTGGATTCCGAAGGCTACTGCAATCATTGAAGGAAACGATCTCACTACCATGACACTTGAAGTACTCATGGGTAAGCTACTCACTCATGAACTAGAGCTACAAGACTTTGAAGAGCCTGCACCAAAGAAGAAGGCAATTGCTTTCAAAGCTCAGCACAGAAGATCTACTGAAGATGATTCAGACAACAGTGAATCTGATGCTGAAGATCAAGTACTCCTTACAAGAAAATTCAAAAGATTCTTGAGATATGAGAAGAAGACAAAAGAGAACAATGGCGGCAACAACTGGTATCAAGATGACGCTGTCTGCTACGGCTGCAAGAAGAAAGGACACATGAAGAAGGACTGTCCTATAAACACAAGCAAGAAGAGCAACAGATACGAGAAAGGGAACCTGAAAAGATCAACATCTCGAAAGTATGCCAACACCAGCATATGGCATGAAAGTGAAGCCAGCGACTCAGAAGATGAACAATCAGAAGACGCTGCAAATGTATGCTTTATGGCATCCGATCAGGTACTATCTGAACCTATAGTTGATACATATGATGACTTCACCTTTGAGCAATTAGGAGAAGCCTTCAGTGAACTGATAAGTGATTACAGGAAACTGTATAGCAAATATCAGACCTCTAAGAAGGTACTCAAAGAGTACAAAGGTGAAATAGGAAGACTTACCGACCTACTAGTTGAGGTTAAAGATAATGTTAGTGAGTCTGGTAAGCTTTCTTCTATTAAGCTCTTATTACACGAGACTACCAAGTCATCCGAAGAAAAAGACAAGGTTATTGACCAACTTAAAGAAGAACTTTCTAAAGAGAAGAAAAGTCTTCAAAGTGCACAAGTCAGAATGGAAGCACTCACTTCTGACTATACTAAGTTATATGATACTTCCAAAAGATTGGAAATTAGGTTAGGAAAACAGCCTGAGACTGCTGCTTTCTACCCTAACACGTGTCTCTTACCAAAAAATCGGAACATTCCCAAACCTAACACTGTCAGACCTAACCCTATCAAACCTTTGCCTAAAAAGGTTATGCCCAAACAGGATAATAGGTATGCTTTCTTCTATACTAGAAAAGCTAAACCTACCAACCATGCACACCACTCAGCTTTCAACACTCAACATGCTAAATGTCATTATTGTGGCCTCATTGGTCATATATCTTCTGCATGTAGAATCAGAAAGCTAGTAGATTTAAATATTTATGCATGGATACTGAAAGCTAACCAGTTAGGACCCTACAAGAAATGGGTACCAATAGTTTTATCTGCAAATTGTTTTGTAGGTGGGATACCCTTCACATGCTAGAAGCAAATGGATCCTCGACATCGGTTGCTCACGGCACATGACCGGTGATGCTTCATTATTCGCAACACTGTCGAAGAGGAATAAAGGAGGATATGTCTCCTTCGACAATAATTTAAAAGGGTATATAATCGGTATTGGTGATATTGGTAAAGCTCCTTATCCAGTAATTAAAGATGTTTGTCTTGTTACTGAGTTAAAACATAATCTGCTCAGCATAAGCCATTTAGCTGATCACGGTTATGGTATTAACTTCGTAAAAGACAAATGTACTATTATTGATAGTTCAACTGGTAATACTATATTTGAAGGTATTAGAGAAGATAATATATATATTTTCTATTTGTTGGAAGATACTAACATTTCAGGTAGATTTTTAATGGCTAAAAGCGATGAGAGTCATCTGTGGCATATGAGACTCGGTCATACAAATATGGATACTATTTCCAGATTATCCACAAAGAAGCTAGTACGCGGTTTACCGGACATTACATTCAAGAAGGATGCGGTATGCAGCCAATGTGAAAAGAACAAAGCTACTCGATCCTCTTTCAAGTCAGTAAACGCTGTATGTACTACTAGACCTCTATAATTACTACATATGGACTTATTTGGTCCTAGCAGAGTTGCTAGCCTCGGAGGTAAGCTATATGCTTTTGTAATTGTAGATGATTATTCTAGATACACGTGGGTATATTTTCTGACATGCAAAAACGATGCATTATCGGAATTTGTCACCTTTTGCAAGAAAGTACAAAATGAAAAAGGTTACATGATCACTCGTATTAGAAGCGATCATGGAGGCAAATTCGAGAATGCAGAGTTTGAGCAATTTTGTGACACATACGATTTTATACACGAATTCTCCTGCCCTAGGACTCCATAACAAAATGGAGTTATGGAACGTAAGAACAGAACTCTATCCGAAATGGCCAGAGTAATGTTAAACCAGTTTAGTCTACCCAAGTATTTCTGGGCTGAAGCTGTCAATACAGCTTGTTTTATTCTCAATAGAGTTCTAATTCGACCCAAATCAAAGAAGACTCCATTTGAGTTATGGTTTGATAGAATTCCATCAGTTTCATATTTTAGAATATTTGGTTGTAAATGTTTTATTCTTAATACTAAAGATAATTTGGGAAAGTTTGACGAAAAGGCCGATGAAGGTATATTTTTAGGTTATGCGGGCAAAAGTAAAAAATACAGAGTCTTCAACAAAAGAACTATGATCATCGAAGAGTCGATCAATGTCACCTTTGATGAACTCAATCAAACGACAATCGATGACAATGACGAAGATCTCAATGTACCCAGCAAAGCACCAGCTGATCCTCCTAAAGAAGATCCAGGAACCAGCTACCTTCGAAGTCTGCCAAAAAGATTGATGTTCACAGCTGATCATCCAAAGGATTTGGTAATTGGTAAGATTACCAAGGGTGTAAGTACTCGTTCCTCTAATAAAAATATAGCTTCCTGTGTTGCTTTTGTATCTCAGTTTGAACCCAAAAATATTGATGAAGCATGTAGTAATAATTTTTGGATAGATGCTATGCAAGAGGAATTAAACCAATTTGAACGGAATCAAGTTTGGGAACTTGTTCTCAAGCCTATTAATCATCCGGTCATTAGCACCCGATGGGTATTCCGAAATAAACTGAACGATAATGGTTTAGTGACTCGCAATAAGGCTCGACTCGTAGCTCAAGGATACAATCAAGAAGAAGGTATCGACTACGATGAGACTTATACCCCAGTTGCGAGATTAGAATCCATTCGCATGTTATGTGCATTTGCATGTTTTCATAATTTCAAATGGATGTTAAAAGTGCATTTTTAAATGGTTTTATAAAAGAAGAGGTTTATGTAGCTCAACCACCCGGTTTTACTGATTTTAAATTTCCTGAATATGTTTTCAAGTTGAAGAAAGCTTTATACGGTTTGAAACAAGTCCCTCGAGCTTGGTATGATCGTCTAAGCTCTTTTCTACTTGATAACGGTTTTTCAAAGGAAAAGGTTGACACTACTTTGTTTATAAAGTCTTTGAATAATAATATTCTTTTGATTCAAGTCTATGTAGATGATATTATCTTTGGATCTACTGATGAATCTCTGTGTCAAGAATTCTCAAAGTGTATGCAGAATGAGTTTGAGATGAGCATGATGGGAGAGCTGAAGTTCTTTCTCGGACTGCAAATCAAACAAACCAACAATGGGACGTTCATAAATCAAGCTAAGTACACAAAGATCTACTAAAGAAGTTCGACATGGAAGCAGTAAAGCCACTTAGCACTCTAATGGCGACTTCAACCAAGCTTGATATTGATGAACAAGGCAAACCTGTCGACATACGTAAGTATCGAGTTATGATCGGTAACTTACTCTATTTAACTGCCAGTCGACCTGACATTATGTTTAGTGTTTACTTATGTGCTCGTTTTCAAGCCAATCCTAAGGAATCACATCTGTGCGCAGTTAAGCGTATCTTTCGATACCTTAAAGGCACTTCTTCTGTCGGCTTATGGTATCCCAAAACCACGTCGTTTGACCTAACCGGTTATTCCGATGCTAATTTTGCCGGATGCAAAGTAGATAGAAAAAGCACCAGCGGCACATGTCATTTCCTAGAAAAAGCTCTAGTCTCTTGGTTTAGTAAAAAGAAAAATTTTGTTGCATTATCAACAACAGAGGCTGAGTATATCGCCGCAGGACGTTGTTGTGCACAAATTTTGTGGATGAAACAAACCTTAGAAGACTATGGATTACATTTTACACATATACCCATTTTCTGTGATAACACTAGTTCTATTAATTTGACTAAGAATCCTGTATGTCATTCTCGTACTAAACATATCGAGATTCGACATCATTTTCTTAGAGATCATCAACAAAATGGAGATATAGACCTTGTATACATAGACACACAGAATCAATTAGCTGACATATTCACAAAACCATTAGCGGAAGATCGTTTTAACTATTTACGTCGAGAATTAGGAATTTTAGATATCAATAATATTAATTAATTTTGTTTTATTAATTATTTATTCGATACTCATAAACTGTTTTCGAGACAAGCCTAAAAAGAGTCTGTCTGTCACCACGACTACGGTCGAAGCAAAGCGGTACTTAAGAGTTCCCCAATGAACCTCCGTTAGCTGGGACAGTACTCCTACAGCTAATCTGAGACAGATGCTGAGTAAAGAATATTAATTTATAAAATAATATTAATTATATTATTTTGAGATTTAAAATTACTAAACTTTGAATTAAGCATTTAAAACGAATTAATGAAAAAGAATGTGGTCTCATTTGATTTTTTTATATATATATAGTCAGGCAACCCTAGGCGAATCGGCCCGAGTTCGGTCCGAATTCGGCCAGAGTTCGGTTGGGTGTTTATATATAACAGCAGCAACCCGAGGCCTCCTTCTTCTTCATACTTTCAAAAATCCTCTCAACAGCAGCTCCGCCCCTCCGAAACCCTAGTTCTACTCCCTCTTTGTTCTCCCAATTCGTGTGGTGTTTCTCTCCAAAACTTTGGATTCGTGCGGAGATCGTCGTCCTCTACAACATATCCGATTCTTGGAAGGTATAATTTCTTCTTCTACCACTTTTCAATACTTAGGGTTTATAGAAATTTTTGGAAAAGAATGCCTAAGTTCAATCCCTTCAAGAGGAAGAAGACCAATGCCAGTGAGGAGGCATCATCTTCAGATCCACATACGGATTGCCTCTTTTCTCCGGTCCAATCGGACGATGGTGCGTCGGATGAGTTTTATTTTAAAACTTCCGATCAAGCGTTATTGTGGTACGCTGATTTTAACATGCGTACTATTTGTACCGGATCACCGATCAAGTGGACTATCTTTCCAGATCACCGTCCTTATTTTGAGGCATTAGGGTTACAATACTTTGTCACCTTACAATTCTCCATTGCCACTAATGCCATTAGATTATTCTACTGTAATTTTGTGTTAGACAGTTTTACAGCGAGGACACGTGTCGGAGGAATTGATATCGAATTCACTGATGACACGTTAGCAGATATCCTTGGTATTCCAAACGAAGGTGCCCCGCTAGATGACATCACTGATTTTGATTTCCCCGATGGCACGACACTCGTGAGTTTCAAGAATGAACTATGTGCGCCTGCACGCGTTCTTCCTGGAAAGTTCAAGGCTAATAACTTGAACTTGTTTAACTACGAATTACATCGCATCATCTATTCTACCTTACTTCCTAAATCCACTTCAAAAGATGATGCCACTGCACTTGAGCTTTCTGCTCTTTATCATATTCTTAAAGGGATTCCTTTTTCTGCCCCTAAGACTATTATTCAGATGATGGGTAGATGTCGCGGGAGAGACCGCAACCTATCTTATACAATACTCCTTCCTCGTATATTTCAGAGATTTGATATTGATTTATCTACTTGTGCTGTCGACCCCGAGCCCAAGTTTCTCAAACTCTCTCGTCGCAGCATTGCATCTGCTCCTCCATCCACTGCACCTACTCCTCCTGCACCTACTCCCACTGATCCTACAGCACATGTTCCTCCTCATTCCTACCCTATGACATTTGAGGGTATCCATCAGCACTTATCAGATCTGCAGTATTTTTATGTTGAGACCTCTAGGGAACACGAGTTTTGTGATATGACTCGGTTCCAGGCGATTGCCAACTCCTTCGCCGATCTAAGGTTTGCACAGACGGGACATTCTGCTAGCTCTCTGCCTCGAGACCCTTCTGTTTCTGGCTACCGCATTAACGATGAGGCGGTACACTCTCTGTTCCAGCCAGGGAATGCATATGATTGGTATCGTACCACTGGCGCCACTCCTCGCACTTCTGGCGCTGGTACTTCTAGAGCTGGTCCTTCTGGACATGGTGGTGCTGCAGATGATGATGATGATGATGAGTTTTGATATGTTAGATTATTGAGACTGTTACTTTCTGTCTTATGTTTACTTGGAAATGCTCAAACATTCCAAGATTTTATCAGTATTTTTTAGATTTTATCAGTACTTTTTCTTATGTGACTATTCATGGACATGGTTGTTTTTGGTTATGCCTCAGTTTTTGGCATCTTAGTATATTTATTCAGCACTCTATTTGTTTCAGTTTATAGTAGCACAATTTTTTATGTTGCTTCATTCTTTACATACTGCCTGAGACAAATACATGCCTGTGATGTTATTCTATTTCTACGTCATGATTATTTATTTTTCTTGTGTTTCTTCACTGTTTGTTACTTATGCATTGATTGCGGGGGAGCCTCTCTCTTATGTAATTATTTTGCTAAGTGACAACGGGGGAGAAATAAGGATCTAACATCATTTGTGAAATACAGGATATGAACAATTTTTCTTTACTATTTTGATTTGATTCCAAGCTTAGATGTTATATCGGCAAGGTTTGTCAATTATCAAAATGGGGGAGATTGTTGGCCCATTGGTCATGGTCAAACCTGATTTCAATAATTGATCAAACTCTGTCTCGATATAAATGCAAGTCAACTCAGATGTTACCTACGACGTTTTGGACACTGCTCAACAATGGTTATCAACAATGTTTAAGACTGAAGCCGTTTGCCTCTCCGGATGTACTTCCGGCTAAGCAATGTATTTTTCATTTTATTTGAGTCTAGGAATACTTTGTACACCGAGTCGTACTGGCAAATAGGCTATCCGAAAATGTTTTCAAAACTATCCTATCCTTTTACAAGTGATCCATGTTTTTACAAAAATATTCTTTTTACAAAAAGCCCTTGAAGGATTATTCAAAAAGCCAAAATTTATTTTCTCCAAATAATGAACTGGCAGAACCTCAGGAGAACTCGGCCCGAGTTCGGCCAGAGTTCGGCCATGTGGAACGTTAGTGAACGTTGGGTTTTTGAACTTGGTCATCCTTCAGTTACGGGTTGTTACAAAGAGTTCTGTCCGAATTCTGCCCGAATTCTGTCAGAGTTCTGTCTTCGGAAAAGCTATAAATAGAGAAGCATTTCGATCATTTCAACACACCAATTCACTTTCAATCTTCTCTCTTCTTAAGCTTTCAGTCTTCCAAAGAGTTCTTAAAAGCTTTCATTTTTAAATCCCAAGCCAGTTACAATCCTCTAGTCGATTTGCCAGTGCGGTACGGTCTAGAAGTTTCAAGAGAGATTGTAATCAGAGGCTTGATAGAAGATTCAACTCTTCACAATTGAAGTTAGACGAGTTCTTCGTATCAAAGCTCGCGTCTGTAGAAGTTGCAAGGACTTCGTATGAAAACTTGCAGAATTTTTCAATAGTGGATTCAACTGGAAGCTAGAGTTCTTCTGACTGGACTAGTCCTCACCAGAGGGAAACCAGTATAAATCTCGGTGTTTGCGTTTGCCTTCTGATCACTTTTAAATTCTGTCATTTACTTTTTGTGATTATTATTATTTATGTGATCTAACTGCTAACAAGATTTTAATTAGCAATATTCTGCTGCCTACTCTATTCACCCCCCTCTAGAGTATTCTGGTTTACGATTTCGTTCCTACAGTGCTGACCCATGTTTTGTGGGCAAGTGCTCGTGCTTGGAATGTTCTACACACGAAGATTGGCTTGATTGGTCCTGCGGCATCGAAGATTTGTTGGGCATACAGAAGCTCTCCTTGTACAAGATGATGTCTTCTGTTTATAAAGGGCATAATGTATGAAATACTGTAATCAGTTGTACCAGTGAGATTGTAAGCCAAGTCAGTATATCGAGTTGTAATCCAATGTATCCAAGTGTCAAATATAAACTTTGTAGCATTGCTCAGTTGGCTTCCAATGTAAAGTGAGATTGGTTGTAAGCATTGTACTTCAATACAAGTCTTGTACTTTTCTTCAATTATCAATAAAGAGAATAAAGTTCTATATGTCTCTGTGTGGCTTCAAGTTGTCCTTTTATCTCCGCTGCTATAAAGAAGTAATGTACTTCTACTTAATGAGAAACATTGTCCTCATATACTTTAATTTATCTGCTTCTACCACTGCGATGTGTTCCTATTTGAAAAAAATCATTTATGTACCATCTTTGCCTTGTACAAGTGCAATACCAGACTTGTACGGCATCACGTCCAAGCGAGGACGATCAATTCCAAGAGATAAAGTATGTGAATAAATGACTCTGCAAATCGGGGCGTGACAAATTGGTATCAGAGCCAGGTTTTACGTCCTTGGTCTCTTCTTTGATTCATTTCAAATCAAAGTTGCATCGACGATTAACCAAAGTTGCTTCCGTGATCACTCAACGTTGCTTCCGAGATTAAATCAAAGATTGCTTCTGCGATTATGCTGTTGTTGTTCTGTAATCATTCGATGTTGTTCTTGTCTGAAAGTTTATTGACCCTCTTGGCTGCTCACTGGATGTTCCATATAATAAGTCTATATACATTGTGATGCCCCTGAATGAATGATTGTTGTTAGTTTGGACACAAATAACCCAATAATGACTCGATGCCATAGTATGCTATAGTATGAATGATGTTTGGAATGGTGAAAATAAAGAAAATGTGGCTATGTATGCTGTAACAAGTTGAGAATTGCATGTGATGTTGGGAAAGATTTAGGAATAAATAATTGATGGATGAGTTCAGCAAAACTAGTGAGTTAACTCTTATGTGCTCGCTAGTGCTTTTGAGACCCTAAGTATGTTGGCTTGTGATATTGAGACCCCGAGATGTTGGTTAAGTATTGTGATCATTATAGATCACGAATGTCCGGAATAGATTGAGTTGGTATTGTTTGGGGAATGGTTTCATTTCTGAGTGGTATATTGCCTCTACCACCTCAGAACGAGATGTATGTTGACCCTTTGCATAAGATAGCAATGAGACTATCTGTGTGTACTGGATAGTGCCGAGACTTAGCTGGGAGTCATGTATTGTGGCTAGATGACTCGAGTGTCCCTTGACGGTAATGTTATATGGAGTAGCGAGATTGCCGAAAATTGTAACTGGTGGCTTGGTTAGAAATTGTTTAGTCGAGTGATGACTCAGACTAGTAAGACCGTTAGTATGCTATGGGTGAATGGATTTGGGTAGAGAATGTTGTGGCTTAGAACATCTAAATGTTGACTTCGGTTGGTTGGATGCAAATCAAATGTGGCTAATACAAAGTTGGTTGCTAAGCTGAAAGTTTTAGAAATATTGTCGGTGAACCAAAGGAATATTAGAGATTTGTGCCTTGACCCTAAGGTGTAATAGATGTTAACCCATCTAGATCACCAAAGGATAGTCGTTGCCTATGTGCATATATGCTGAGGAATTTAATGGGATTAGAAAAGTAACAAGTAGCAGCCCTGAATATTTGTGTTGCATAGAGGATGGTTAATTGATACATAAATTGTCGGATTGAATGGAATGAACTACTCGACCCTTGAGGTAGGGAATTTTAAGAATGTCCATAAGATAGTTTGATAATTGAGAAACGAATAGGATTGAGGAATTGAAAACGTGTTGGATAATGTCGGTATAGGTGACTGTTGGTTGGGATATAGATTGCGGGCTTATGACTTAGTGGTGTAACTTCGTCATACAGACCGAATAGTATGATTCTATAGTTATGTTAAGACTATCGGATTCGATGACCCTTGAATAGTTAGCCTTGGCTTATGGGTTCGTGTGGGTACAAAGGAATTAGAATAGAAATTAAATTGTTGGGAATTTACTTGATGGATTATTAGAACGATGAGAATTGTATGTCGGATTGGAAATTGACCGTAATGTTGATAGATCGATCTTAGTCGATCGTTGGGTAAGTCTAGAATGAGCCTCTGTAGGAATTATTTCCTTGAAGAAGACCCTGAATAGATAGACTTGACCCTAGCGACCAGTTGAGGACTTACCAATTGTTGGCATAACCGACAACGACAATTAGTTATTCAGACTTAGTTGATACCCATAGGTTTGGGTAGAGCTCTTTAGAACTTTCGGTTGTTTGTTGGCCCTAAGAAAAAGAAACTGGCATAACCCTAGTAGCCGTCCACTCTAGGGAAGTCACCTGAATGATTAGGTATAGCTGTCGGTATAGCTAACCATTGAGACTGGACCAAATAATAGATGGCCGTTGGCGACCCATAGAATGACCTTGTGGCATTAAACGAGAGATGGTGATGAGTACGACCTAAGGATGATATGTTGTATGTATATGCTTCAATATGAACCTTAGAGATGTTTGACCCTTGAGGATTATGTGTCGGCCTATAGCGGGAACTAGAATCGTGGGATGGGACTTAAGTTGTATGTATCAAGTAGTAAATTATTCCATGAGATGGAATTGACTGCTCATGACGGGAATGTTGGATCGGTATCTACAGTCGGGTAGCTGGGTTAACCTAAACTGTTGCATAGAATTATACCCTGACTCGGATAATCGATAGTTGGTGATGTCGGATTATATCTTTTAAAAAAAGATGAATTGCCTCAGTGAAAAATATTATTAGATTTGGGAAGGAATATGATTGCATGTGGTAAACTCTTGATATGATTGGCTCTAAGTTGGACCCTTGATCGAATGTTAGAAATATTATGCTTGAATAGAGAGCTTACCTGAGTTGTCCCTGATGTTAAGTGTTGTGGCCTGGAAGATAGTGATTATGGCAAAGTGAATGAAGTAATAAGTCAATTGAAAGGATGCTAAGTCGGATTTGGAAAAGAGAGTTATATCGTGGCTGATCGAATCGCACTAACTTGGAAGTTGGCTGAAGTACATATGTTTTGGGGACGCCTAAAATATGTGTATGGATCCAGCCGAAGTGATAGGTTACGACTGAGATAACATTATGGGAAGAATTTATTGCGCTATAATGGACTTTGGCTGAAATGCATATGTTTTGGGGACGCCTGAAATATGTGTATGGATCCAAACGAAGTGATGTGTTACGACCAAGATAGAATGCAAGGAAAATGTTGGTAAATCAATGAAAAGTTGCAAGTATTTGGAAAAGATAAAGATGGATTGAATCGTTGGTGGATTAAAATGATACAGTTGGATAGCTATTTTGAAATGACCGAGTGGGCTGAAATGAATATTGAATTGAAGCTGAATGAGTAACTCATTGTGATTAAGTGAATCTAGTAGATGAGTTGTTTTATTAAGTTTCGAGGACGAAATTTTTTCTGAGTGGTATATTATGTAATGCTCCGCTCCGTACGAGGCATTTGGTTGGCTTGTTGGATGGGATCAGAATGTTGGACCGTGACTTATGTTAGAGATCAGGAGAATTGAGACTGATGCAGTCTTTCTTAGCTGGCTAGACGGAATGGGTTTTGGAACGTGGCTCGCTGGTGGAGCTACGCTTGGTGGGATTGGAACAGGAAGACCGTTATGCAAGGCAAGTGGAACTGTCCTCCTTCCTCCTTGTTCCTGCATTCATAATAAATGGAATAACGTGATGCTATGAATATGTCCCTAATATCTCTTACCTCGAATGTTAAATAATTGATGCGATGCTTTAGTTACTAAATCGATAGAGATGCATATGCTGGAAATCATTAAATGAATAACACATGAACTTTGAATTGCTGATCGAATCACACTCGAACTGCTAATGTAACTTGATGCCTGAAAATGAATTGAAAATGTCCCTTTTGCTTAATGTCGATGAAATGAATGAATCACTTGAATAATGAGATGCTGCGTGAATGATACATGAGAAAAGAATTGAATATGCTATTGTCCCTATGAAATGAATGAAATGCTATAGGTCCCTTTGAAATGAATGAATGTTATTGTTCCTCCTTAGAAGGAATATAATGAGAAATGTTGCAATGAAGCAATGAATGAGAATTGATGAGGCTTGGGATCGTTGAGATCACCAAATGAAATGATAGTAATATTGGGAATGAATAAGTCATTGAACATGACTTGAATGAGATGAATGATGATGCACTGTTGTCTTTACTTCAATATTTCACCATGCATTTTATGTTCACGATTGAGTCGGACACGCATTCGCATGGTCATAGGACAACTTATGCATAAGAGATGGGGATATGTTTTCTCGGACGGTACCCCGGGACGTTAGGGCGACCGATCCGATCTAGGAGGAAACATTGGCGTGCCAGTAGGGACACGGGTTTTACGAGGCATCCTTTGGGGCTAGCTACCTTCTCTGGAGTCATCACATTACCAATGAAGACCTATATGGCAACGTCCGTATGGTTAAACACCAGTGACCATGTAGTCAGGATGCATGCTAATGAATGTTTTGTGCAGGCAGAGTAAGTATATCTGCTAACCTGTATTTGATGCAGGTACGAGGAAGTCAGCTATCGGTAAGAAATCACTTAAATGTGATATACTTAATATATGTGTTGGTTTAACTTGCGTATTTAACGTGCCAAGTAAATGATGCTATGTGTAGCCTTTCAATATGAGAACCTACTTAACATGTTAAATTCAGTATGCTAGAAAGATGCTTTGCTATAAACACTGCTCAAATATAACATACATGTTAAGAGATGCTTAAAATAAGAATTGACACAACATGTTTAAGATGATAATGTTAACGATGCCTCAATGATGCCTTTGCATGATAACACCAAGAATGCTATATTGATATGTCCACATGAATTTTGCTAAGAATATGTTTACATGCTTCACTATGATGATTTCCCATGAACTGTAAAATGATGCTAGGCCCCAAGTAGAAAGATCATTCTATTAAATGCTTGCTAAAATCGATCAGTTAGTGTTGGTTTAGACGAGTGGGTTGGATTCTGCTCGCCAGTACATAGATGATGTGCTAACCCACGTTTTGTGGGCAGGTGCTCGTGCTTGGAATGTTCTACACACGAAGATTAGCTTGATTGGTCCCGCGGCATCGAAGATTTGTTGGACATATAGAAGCTCTCCTTGTACAAGATGATGTCTTCTGTTTATAAAGGGCATAATGTATGGAACATTATAATCAGTTGTACCAGTGAGATTGTAAGCCAAGTCAGTATATCGAGTTGTAATCCAATGTATCCAAGTATCAAATGTAAACTTTGTAGCATTGCTCAGTTGGCTTCCAATGTAAAGTGAGATTGGTTGTAAGCATTGTACTTCAATACAAGTCTTGTACTTTTCTTCAATTATCAATAAAGAGAATAAAGTTCTATATGTCTCTGTGTGGCTTCAAGTTGTTCTTTTATCTCCGCTGCTATAAAGAAGTAATGTACTTCTACTCAGTGAGAAATATTGTCCTAATATACTTTAATATATCTGCTTCTGCCGCTGCGATGTGTTCCTATTTGAAGAAAATCATTTATGTACCATCTTTGCCTTGTACAAGTGCAATACCCGACTTGTACGACATCACGCCCAAGAGAGGACGATCGATTCTAAGAGATAAAGTATGTGAATAAATGACTCTACGAATCGGGGCGTAACAAGATGTACACTTCCGACTTAGCACATCGCGATGCAGGCCATCATTCAAGCCTTGTACGAATCTTCCTCGCTTGGCGTCGTCATTTGGTACCATGTATCCAGTGAATGCGACTCTCTTCAAAAATTCGGTCTCGTAGTCATCCACTGACATACTGCCCTGCTGGAGTGCTACGACCTTCTTTTCTTTCTGTTGACGGATAGCTGGTGGAATGAATTAGGCAATGAAAGCCTGTTTGAAGGTCTCACAAGATATCTTCATATCCGGACTGTTACCGCAAAGTGCATGTCTCTGCGAAGTCCACCATTCCTGGGCCTTGAGACAAAGTTGTACAGCAGTACACTCCACCCTCTTACTGTCTTGTATATCCAACATTCGAAAGTAGCCCTCAAGTGTGTTCAAGAAGCCCATCACTTCATCTGGCTCCGCCCTTCCATTAAACTCATGTGGGTCACAGCTTTTGAATTCTGAGAACTTGAAGCTCGTTCTCTTCCGTGTTGGCGTTTCAGGTTTCTCTGCCGCCACTTCTACGGTCTTGGTTGTTGCGGCCTTTGCAGAAACATTGGGATCGGCCGTCAGCTTGGTGACAATCCGAGACAGATTATCTACTTGCTTTTGTTGAGCATCTAGCTGCTCCTGAAACTGATACTGAAGCTGCTCCTGAAGCGCGCGATGTTGAGCATCGCTCTGTTTCCTCTGAGCCTCCATTAGTTTCATCAGTTTCTCCATTGGGTCAGACGATGAATTCGTCTTCGAGCTATCACCTTTGGTCATTCTACAAAAAAGTAATTCCATTAGCACTCATAAAATATTTATGGGCTTATTGTATGGAACATTATTTCATGCTAGCGCTATCGATACCATCAACCGAGAAAATTTGCATCAAGACTTCCTTTCTGAAAATATTTTCAAAATCCGAGGAATTGAAACCGTGCTCTGATACCAACTTATCATGTCCCGATTCGAAAAATCTTTCGTCCTCGCTTCGATTCGCACCGAATCGTTCGTCCTCGCTAAGGCATGATGCCGTACAAGTCTGGTGTTGCACTTGTACAAGGCAAGAACGTGCACTATTATGTCATTTAGAAATATTTGAAACCCAGCCACATTTCAGAAACATTGAGGACACAATATAGGAAGAAGTAATACTCATTTTATTGATAATTGTAGTCAGAATACAAATTTTTTCGATACTATTTGAAATACCTCTTCGGCTACATTGATTCATGAAAAAAATATAACTGATATGCTGCCATGAAATAACTTCTCGTTCCATACATCATGCCCCTTTAGTACTTTGAAATATAAGCAACAATCTTTGAAAACTCCGTAATACTTTGTGCATCTTTAGGGAAAACAAATTGAAAGTAGTAGAAATTCAGAAAGCCTTAATTCAGTCGTGCGCCTGAGCTTTCCCCAGTACCTATGGAGGAGGGGTCAGCACATTATAACAATGCACTGGTAAACCCCGTTGGCCCACTAAGCTAAACCAACATTTTGAATTAATGACAAGTATTTTAAAATCATGATATCGTTAGGGACAGGCAACATTCAGTTTAAGCAATATGATATTATATGGAACAACAGTTTATTATTATTTTTTACCGTTGGCCGAATCCAGCTTTCCTGCATAAGACACAGGATAACAATAATAATGCTTACCGTCCCTGCACAAAACATTGATTAGCATGCATCCTTACAACATGACCATTGATGCTAGTGCACCATTTCGGACGTTGACATATAGGACTTCGTACGGTAGTCGGCGCACCATTTCATCAGGTTGCAAGCCCAAATGAAATGTCCCGATACTACGTACCCTTAAAGTACGTTTACACTTCCCCCATGGTCGGATCGGTCCCAGCGCTGGGCATACCGTCCGAGGAAGCAGCCACCCCTTGTATACAAGTTGTCCATGACCATGCGAATGCGTGTCTGACTCGATAAGCATAGTGTGCATGGTATAACATTAATAGTAAAGAGGCACATGTTCAATTCTCAACATTTCATATTCCACCATCTTATGCATCAATTCATCTCATTTTAATGTTCAAGGGACTAGCATAATCTCAATGTTGTTAACATTGTAATCGATTCATTCAATGTACATTCTCTAACTTTTTAGTGGTATTGACTTATGGCATTAGCATCAAATTATCGATCAACGGATGTTGCAAGACAATTTATTTAGTTGGCATGAAGGAGTAGCGAGAGGGACAAAACCACCACAGAGATCTACACTCACCAAATTAGAGAATCGTAGAGAGAGAGAGAGAGGAACACTTGCGTGCTTAGCCTTCCGTCACGCATCTATCTGTAATGGCACCAAAAGTTTAGTTAATACTTCGTCTCGTTATGTTTCCTTCTCTCAGAATTATCAAGAATGAATGCTATAAAAATCGATGAAAACGGACAAGAATCAAATCATCGAAAACCATTCAGAAAAGCATCCATCAAAACCAAACAAAACCAGCAGCAAAACATCCAGAGAAAACTCTTAGACGCATTTCAAGATAAACCAATCCAGTAGTTGGAAAGATTCTTATGCATTTGTCCGTGATTGATTCGATGTCGACGGTAAGTTTCCCCAATACTCGGTTCCGACCGAGTTGAACAAGCCACAAGCCTTACATAGTTAACCGCTAGGAGCGGGGCACTACACTCAGTGGGTTCTACTTATCATTCGAGCAATCAGTAGACATATTCCATATTACAGTCGTGATATTTGTTCATTGATTCAATCTATATTTAGCACAAATATAGTAGGCATATCATAAAGTAAGCGTGCAACATTTCAACGATTCATTGTTCTATAGAATAAGCATGCAACGTTGAGTATTTATACCTTATCTAGCATTTCTTATGATCGATATCATTGATTGATTAAAGAGCCAGAGGGTCAAGGAAAGAAGGGTCAAGCTACTCACCGTTAGAAAATTATCGAGATAAAGAGGTTTACGATACGTCGTCCAAGCTGCGCCTATGCGATCACTTGTAATCGCACCAACAAAGGATTAATACTCTTCTTCCCTATTTCTCCCATAATTCAATATGAATGCGTAAGCTGATGAATGCAACAATGAAAATATCGAAAACGTCCATGAAAACGCATTCATAAAACCAATAGGAAAAGCGCGGGAAAACCAACATCGAAAATAAACAGTGAAAAGGTTTGAGGAAGAGACTCTTATATAGAGCTCTTCTCCAAGACACAATCCACTACATATAGGACCTGAATCCAAAAAACCAATCCAAATAGAGTTTTATAACAAATCAAATACTTGATTAAAGAATCATATAATGGAAAACAACGAATTATTACCCAATGATAAACATAGACTAAAACTAAACTGAATAGAAGTAAATTGAACCAAGTTACAGACTTTATATTTATAGTAGATTCATAATTGTAGACTCTCCATTAATAGCATTACTTTCTCCTAAAATTACTCAACAACTAAGACTTATTTGCAACAAACTAATGACCAAAACAAACTCCTAAAATAACTCTTACACTCAAATGACATAAGTGACTTATTCATCTTCAGATGACATCAGTAGGATGCACTAACTTGACACTCCCCCTTAGTGCAGACGACGATCAACAATACCGAGAGCATTTCAAAACTTTTCAAATTTAGCTCGTGAAAGAGCTTTGGTGAACACATCAACAGCTTGATCATGTGTCCCTATTTTCTGCAGCACAATCTCTTGATTTAACACTTTCTCCCGAATAAAATGATGATGAATCTCTATATGTTTTTTACGGACATGAAACACCGGATTGCCAGCTAACTTAATTGTGCTTTCATTGTCACAATTGATGGGGATTTGATAATCCAAAACAACGCCAATACCATGAAGTAGTCGCTTCAGCCAAATGTATTCTTGAGTGGCCATAGTTGCTGCCACATATTCAGCTTATGTGCTTGAAAGAGTAACGGTAGGCTAACTTCTTACTGCACCAAGAAACTGCAGCTGAACCAATATTGAAACAATAACCTGTGATTGAGCGACGATCTATGACATCTCCAACCCAATCAACATCTATAAAGCCATATAATAGAAAAAGATACATTTGGTTTATATAAAAGGCCAAACTGCAATGTACCTTTCACATAGCGAAGAATTCGCTTTGCTGCAATTAAATGACCGACACAAGAGGTATCCATAAACTGAGATACAAATCCAACAGAATATTCTATGTCAGACCTTGTGATAGTTAGGTAAAACAAACTACCCACAAGCTGACGATACTTTGTGGCACTATCCAAAGGCTCTCCTTCAATTTTTTGTAATCTGAGTTGCGGTTCCATTGGAGTGGTGGCTGGTTTCGATTCTCCCATGCCAAAACGATTCAAGAGACTGGAAGCATAAGACCCTTGAGAAACAAAGTACCCATCTGCTTTAACAATTTCTAAGCCAAGGAAAAAATGAGTTTCTCCCAGATTCTTCATGTCAAACCGAATAGACAACTCCTCTAGAAAACTAGAAATTTCAGCATTGTTGTCACCAGTGATGATCATATCATCCATATAAAGAAGAAGTATAGTATTCATGGATGAAGTACACTTCACAAATAAACTAGGATCAGAGTTTGAAGAAGTAAAACCACAGAAGGAAAGGTATATATTGTGCAATTTTACCATACTAAGCACGCGGAGCTTGCTTAAGACCATACAATTCCTTCTTGAGTTGACACACATGATTAGGAATTCATGTGAAACAAATCCTTGGGGATGCTCCATAAAAATGTCACGGTCCAAATCGCCATAAAGAAAGGCATTCTTTACGTCAAGCTACCATAGGTTCCATCCGTTGCATGCAGCCAATGAGAGAATAGTCCGAACAGTCACCATCTTAGCAACCTGGCTGAATGTTTTCTCATAATCTAGTCCATATTGCTGGGAGAATCCGCGTGCAACTAACTTCTTCTTTAACTTGTAAAACCATCTACAAGTTACTAACTCGGTGTCCTTTGGCTTCGGTATGAGTTCTATGTATCATTTTATGCAAAGCCTCAATTTCTTCAGTCATCGCATCTTCCCACTCATCTACTCCTTGGGCTTCTCTATATGATGTAGGTTCATACATAATCAGACAAATAATTAGGTTGCCTTAATCTAATCCTTGTTGACCTTCTACTAGTAGCTTCATCTTGTTGAACCAATGATTCAGATAATGAACTGGTGCTCCCCCTTTCTCGTGAATCCTCATCACCAAGAAAAGGTTCAAGATCAGAGATGTTGGTGCTTGCGTTAGCAGAGGATTGGTATGAAGATACCTCGTCAAATACAACATCGCGAGAAACTACAACTTTGTTTGTTTCAGGGTCTATACATCGCCACCCTTTCCTGTGTCAGTCATAGCCAACAAAAATACACCTTTTTGCTTTTGGATAAAGTTTAGTTATACTATTTTTCGATACGTGAAGATAACAAACTGAACCAAAAACACGTAAATAACTCACATCAGGTTTGCGATGATATACAGCTTCAAAAGGAGATGTTTCTGTTCCTGGCCACGGAGGCAAACGATTTATGACATGACAAGCAGATTGGATGGCTGCTGCCCATAGCTCTCTAGCTCGGAATATTCTTGTCATGCAACCAAGACAAACATACTGCAGTGAGATGTTCTAACTTACTTTCAGCCACGGCATTCTGTTTAGGCGTTTCAGGACATGTCATTTGCCGCTGAATTCCATGTTTCTCACAGTATGAAAAAACTCTTTGGACATGTATTCACCGCCATTTTTAGAGCGAAGACACTTCATATTCAGGTCAAACTCCTTCTCCACTTGCATTTTGAACTCAATAAAATTTGAGAGAGCTTCACGCTTGAGTTTAAGAAAATAAACCCATGTGAACCGAGAGAAATCATCCACCATGATCATCACATAATGAAACCTGCTGTAGCTGGATGTTCTTATTGGTTCCATTAAATCTGAATGAACCAATTGAAGCAAAGTAGAAGCTCGATTCACTGATATCTGAAAAAGAAGTTGGTAGGATTTTCCATATTGACAACCAAGACATACAACATCTGTGTTTATATCCTTAAAAGTGTTTTTATATCCTTAAAGAGAGGAACACCATCAAGCAAATTCTTTCTAGAAATTTGTTGCAGCAACTGATAGCCAACATGGCCTAACCGAGCATGCCAAACTGAAGGACTAGTGTTCTGACTTGTTTTTCGAACATATAGGCTTCTATTGCAGATAGAACATATAAGAATTCTTCCTTTTACCAGTGAAAAGGACATCAGCTGTAATGTCTTCAAATTAGTAAGAATTTGACCTTCATTTTTACCAAATAAAAGATACCTTCTAGAATCAGCTATTTGAGAAACTGAGACAAGGTTCTTCTTTAAGCCTGGAACATGATAAACATCCTCAAGAGCAACATCTTCATCATTTGAATCACCCTTGACTTCAAAGTGTCCTTCTTTCACTACTGGATGTAATGAATTATCAGCTGTCACAATAGCTCTCTTTCCTGAATGTGGGCGAACATTCGAGAGCAAGGAAGCATTTTCTGTTGCATGGTGAGTACAACCAGAATCAATAATCCACTCCTTGTTGTAGTCTACTAAGCCATTTGCATCTGTATGTACGCATCGGTCTGGTGCACAACAGAAGCCACATTACTCTGATGCTCAATATCTACAATGGAGAGACACTGCTCCCAGTTTGGTTGATCAGATTCACTGCTTTCATGACATTTGCATCTGATTCTGCTAGCTTAACACGATGATTTGGCTTAATATGCCCTGGTTTGCCGCATCTATTACACACAATCTTTGCACGACAATTTGCCTTTATGTGTCCTGGCTTCCCACATCTATGACAAGTATTTGAGTTACCTCTGGACTGCACTTTATTTCTTGGTTGCCCTTCGTTTTGGGATTGCTTCGCACCACCTAAAGCATGCTTAGAAGGAAATTTGTGTCTTCTTTGATCCTTAGCAAGAAGAGCTTCATCAACGGGAGAAAGAGGCTTAATGGCCATTTGTTTCACCAAATTAAGCTTCCTGATTTGTGAGCAAATTCTCCAAATCTACAATAGATGGCTGATCTACCCATCCTTGCACAGAGGAGATGAATGGCATGAACTCCTTGCGCAATCCATGAATTAGATATCGACGCAATCGTGCTTTACTGATAGGATCCTCCGTATCTAACTCTGAAATTTCAGCACACATATTTTGAACTTTTAGGAAATATTCTGAAATAGACATATTACCTTGTGTCACTGCAGCAAGCTCATTCTCCAAGTATTGCAATCTCGTTATATTTTTCTGAGTAAACAGTCTTTCGAGAGTCTCCCACACCTTCTTTGGTGAGTCCATATCACGAACATGATCGATGTATTCCTTACTGATCGATGTTCGTAAATCAAACATAGCTTTCCCACACTTGATCCTCCACTTACGTCGTGCCTCAACATTTTGTGGAGTATCATCCGAAATTACCATTTCTGCACCGGAAATTAGATCCCATAGAACTTGACCTTGGAGATAAGACTCCATGCACAACCGCCAATATTGGTAATTGTTACCAACAAGCTTCTCTACAGCAGCTTGAGAAGAACTAGAGCCACCATTCATCTTGAAAAAGTCGAACACTTCTAAACCAGCTTCACTGAGTAAATAAAAACAAACACGTGATACACCAAGCTCTAATACCATATAACAAATCAAATACTTGATTAAAGAGTCATATGAAGTAAATTGAACCAAGTTACAGACTCTATATTTATTCGTAGCATAACTTCCTCCTAAAATTACTCAACAACTAAGACTTATTTGCAACAAACTAATGACCAAAACAAACTCCTAAAATAACTCTTAGACTCAAATGACATAAGTGACTTATTCAACTTCAGATGACATCAGTAGGATGCACTAACTTGTGACAGAAGGGTCTTAATTAATTCAATTTGTCCCGAATCAATTGATACATATAAGGTCGTCGATACAGTGCCTCCGACTGGGGAGCGAGGTACTACAACATCTAGGCTAAGGCCTTTCTTGGACAAGATTATTTCCTCCACTCAAAATGCCTTTGTTCTAGGAGACACATTACTGACATTGTCCTAGTGGCCCAAGAGTTAGTCCATGACACAAACACTTCTCCAATAAAAAAATTCTTTGCCTTAAAAATTGATATGTCTAAAGCCTACGACTGTTCGTCTTGGAATTTTATCAGAAATTACCTCAATGGAATTTGGAATTCAAGGCCACTCCAATTATCTAATTGTGAATCGGAAGGATTTTTGTATCTTGGTAGAGGAATTAGGCAAGGTTGTCCCCTATCCCCCTATATGGCCCCCTATATATTCAACCTGCTAATATGTTACAACATTCTCCAATGAATTATGAAGACAAATATTTGGGTCATCTCCTTAAAAGAGGAGGACTAGTCTTCAGGAATCTATAATGGGTGAATCAAGCTCTGGTGGGCAAATTGGTCAGGAGTTTTTTGAACAACCTGCACCAACTCTGGGCTCAACTTCTTCATGGGATTTACTTACAGAGGGATTCCTTTTGGACAAATCTAGCAGTTTTGCTACTTTTGCTAATACTTGATCTTATTTTGATCATCCTCCTGGGTGTATCAATCAGATCCTTGCTGAGGAAAGTATTTTGGATATTCCAATTCTAACAAATTCTAATTAATACTCAATTGTTTGATTTAAAAAAAAAAGTCTACTTTTGGGTCCAACTTTGAAATTCAATAATTGTATGTTAAATATATATATATATATATATATATATATATATATATATATATATATATATATATATATATATAAAATATATATATATATATATAATTTAATCACGATTCCAACCTTTGATCGGTCTATTAAACAATGAAAATAATCCAATCGAATAAACGATTTTGGTTTTGAATTTTTAGAAATTCGGTTGATTCGATTTTGACTTTTTTTCGGTTGGATTGAAATCGAATAAACGGAGCTCACAACTAAGGTAATAGGTATGAAAAGGATCCGATTTATTATTGGATTATTGTTTTGTAACCCAACCCGTTAACATGACCATTTGTTATTATTATATTATTAGTATATATGCACGTGTATTGCACGTATTTTAGATGTCTGTTAATTGACTTTTTCTGTACTTGGGAAGAATAAAAGACACCCAGAGCAAACTACAATTTTCTTAAAAAAATCTATATATAATTACCTACAGGCCCCAACTTTTCTTTATATAGCAGTATAGATTATTGGGGGTGAGCATTCGGTTTATTCAATTTCAACCGAACCGAATTAGCCAAAACCGAATAAACCAATATTAAAAAAATTCAAAAACCGAACCGAATTAGCCAAAACCGAAATCGAACCGAATAATAATTTTGGTTTATTTAGTTTGTTCGGTTGGATTATTTATATTGTTTAATGGGTCGGGCTCAAAGTTGGGATCGTGGTTAAATTATAATTTTTATACACACATTTGTTGAATTTCAAAGTTCCGCACAAAGTTGGACTAATTGTTATATTATCAAAGTTGTAATTCAAAACACATACATAGAATTGTCTTTTTTTAAATATACACATTTTTAAGCACAAAATATGCAAAAAAAAAAAATGGAGTATTTACATAATTGTATAATTCTTATTCAGTTTTCAGCTTTGGACCGAAACCAAAATTCAAAACTGAAATCAAGTAAAAAAAAATTTAGTATTTTGAAAATTGAATCGAATTTTTTTTTTGAAACCGAACCGAATCTTTTGTTCGGTTCGATTTTCAGCCCAAAACTGGATAATGCTCACCCCTATAGATTATTATTAGAAATAAATACATTAAATTACAAAATTATTTACAATAATTTATTTTTTTTGAAATCACACGCACACACACAATTGGGGGGCTCGAACCTTGCCGGCCCCTCCGGATGTCCGCTCTAATACCACTAGGCTAGAGAGCTCAGACAATTTACAATAATTTATTATTATTATTATAAATTATTACTACTAGGAAGAAAAAAGGAAGGGAGAAAAGAGAGACTAGTCATCGTTTATGAGTCCACACGTGCGTGCGTCATGGCGTGGAAATTACGCGCCAGCTCCCGCGCACGCGCGCACTGTTGGACGTCATGATCAACTCCTCTCTCTTAAAATTCTCCAACCCCCCACTTATTCTAATGGCAGTTTCTAATTTCTTCTTCTTTTTCTTCATCTTATTCATTCCTATTACTATTACTACACCACCGCCGCCGCCACCAGCAGCAGCAGCAGCAGCAGCGGTGAGAAGAATCGAAGAAGAGATTCGGAAGCGGCTTTCTTTTCTTCTTCTTCAATGGAAGCGATTCGGAAGCAGGCCAGTAAGCTGAGGGAGCAAGTGGCCAGGCAGCAGCAGGTACGTAGGCGATTCGCAAAGTTCGGATTTTTATTTCTTTTACTTCCTCCTCTTATTATTATTATTGGTGCTCCTTCAGAATTGAAGTTAACTGGAGAATTAAGAATTTCCCCCAATTTGACTAGAATTCTGATCGGTTTGGGGACCGGATGATATGAGAAAGACTAATTCTTCCTCTTGTTCAATTTATACAATTGTATCGATGGATATATCACTATTTAACATAGAGTTATTTATTAGATTTCTACAAGAAACAATTTTATATAGCATGCTCTCCCTTGCCATGGAACTCGAAATCATGTGACCTAGTAATTCAAGAAATGGAACTCTAAAGAAATAGATACCCAAAAGTTCAGAAATTTACTCTGAAATCCGGTTAACCTGGGTGGAGAAACCCCAGTTTCGGAACTCCAAAGAACTAAGCATTTGTTAGTCTATTTGCAAACAATCGATGGAAAAAACTCAGTTGCAATCCCTAAGAAGAGATGCAAAGAATGCAGTTGCAATCCCTAAAAAAGAGATGCAAATAATGCAGTTGCAATCCCTAAAAAAGAGATGCAAATAATGCTGATTGCGTAGCCTAAACGATTAAAAAAAATCGAATCGCGTTTGCAATAGCGGTTTCTCGAAGGCAACAAGAGATGATCAACAACAGTTGAGTCTCAGATTCTCGAAGGCAACAGAAAGAGGAAGGAAGAAGAAGAGCGGATCTCGCTGGGGTGTTGAACACCGGCGCTCAAAGCTATACCCGCAGTACGGATAAGCTCCCAGGAACCAGCAAGTTCAGGAGAACTTCTGGAACGCTCGTAAGTCAATATTTGAGACTTGAACGGGCTTCCTGGACTTAACAGACTCCCTCAACTCTCTTCTTGGTGCATCTTTCAAAGGAGGCCAAGGGGCTCTATTTATAGAGTGGAGTTGAGACTTCACCTCTTCTCCTATCCGATGTGGGACTAAAATACCAATACTCAAAAATAGAGTTTGATATTTTAGATCATCCCACAATCAGCATAGAAGTGTGCCAGTCCACGCCTACCCCCCGAACCCTCCCGTGCATGCACGAGACATCTTGGAGTCCGCGTCCGAGTCCGAGTCCGCACAACAAAAATTAACTTGCATCCTTGTTGGATTTAATCCTTTTTCCTTCTAGGAAAATACTTCCACATGGCACAAACTTGTGCCCCACTACACCTCATGTGCACACCTCAACACAAGCAATGCATTATATTGAGATACTCACCATTTGGTGTAGCCGATGTGGGACTATCTTTTCTAGTCCAAAGGCAAAAACACCAACAATCCCCCACATATCTCAATATATGGGTTGAGCGTTCCCCACAGTGATTGTCCATCATGCATTAGGAGAGATGTCGCTACGACTTGAATCTTCCCGCATAGGTTAAATAACAGCATGATACAAGAATGGACTAAGCCTTGAATTCTGCACCATAACTGCAATTCTTCCTACTCACATAGTGACATCAACTGTGCTTCTGGCTGCACATTGAAGGCCTTGTGCCAGCCTGGTTTCAGTGTATAATTTTTGGGCGTCTACAAGTTTACCCTCAAGAGACGGCCTGATATCTCTGTCCATACACTACGCTTCTTTGCGGTGCTACGCCGCTATGACATGGCTGACAAAGCCAAGGCATTACCCCTACCTGGGAACCTCATCGTAGTGTCATACTACTGTAGCATGAGGTCTCAAGCCTCTTTGTAGTGCCAAACTACCCAGCATGAAGCCTTGCGCTCCCTTGTGGTGTTACGCCACTATGACATGGCTTGCAAAGCCGAGGCTTTACCCCTACCTGGGTACCTCATCGTGGTGTCATGCCACTGTAACATGAGGACACCGGCCTCTTTGTAGTGCTGCCTACATCTCTTTATTACGATTATGCAACATTAGGCTACCTGCCTATATGCGGTGCTACGCCGCCTGTAACTTGGCTAACAAAGCCGAGGCATTACCCCTACCTGGGAACCTCATGGTGGAGTCACCCCACTGTAGCATGGAGTTGTAACACTCCTTTGTGGTTGTTGCGCCACCATGCTTCCTGTAAAGCATAACAGACCTTCACTCAGTCTGAGAACTCATTAAGGCATTATGCCATCCTTCTCACAGGATCAATTTTTCGTAGAAAATTCATAGTAGACAACAGTGGTTCTGGGTCCGAAACCCTTACATGTTCCGCAGAACAAGTGCCCACTGTTACCTAATATTTTTCCAGTCAATAGTCCTCCCTTGAATCAAAAAATTAGATATCTGGTAGATTTCTCTTTGAACCAATAACATAAAATTTATTGATAGGATTATAATGACACAATATTAGAATGCCTTCAAGCCCATCTTCCTTGCTGTGTCCTCGACCAGCTGACGCTTGAGACCCTTCGTGAACGGATCCGCCAGGTTTTCCTGACTCCGAACATCGATCACTGCAATGACGCCCCTTTTTATGAGATCGTTCACTGCTCTGTGCTTCAACCGCACAGTCCTCTTCTTCCCGTTGAAGAGTTCATTTGATGCCACTGCTGCTGCCGCCTGGTTGTCACAGTATATCGGAATCGCCGGTATCTGAGCCCCAACCATTGGAAGGTCATACATGAGCTCCCGAAGCCACTCTGCTTCATCTGCTGCAGCGTCCAATGCAAAGAATTCAGATTCCATGGAGGAGCGAGATAACATAGTCTGCTTCTTCGACTTCCACGATATAGCAGCTCCACCCATGGCGAACACATATCCACCTGTGGAATATTCGCTCTCCACCTCTGAACACCAGCTAGCATCACTGAAGCCTTCCACTACTGACGGATCTCCGCTGTAGTATAGTGCATATGTCTGAGTCTTCTTGAGATATCTCATAACACGCTTCACAGCTTTCTAATGCTTTACGCCTGGATTGCTCGTAAATCGACTCAACATTCCCACTGCAAAGGCTATGTCAGGCCTTGTGGCAGTAGTAGCGTACATCAAACTTCCGATGACGCTAGCGTACTCCAACTGCCTGACGCTCTCCTTCGAATTTGGCTCCAGTTTCAGATCACTCCTGTACGGTGTATCAATAATAGGAAGATCTTGATACCCGTAGCGAGAGAGCATCTTCTCAATGTAATGAGACTGTGACAGCGCTATTCCAGTGCCTGTCCGGATGATCTTGAGCCCCAAGATTACGTCGGCATCCCCCAAGTCCTTCATACTGAACTTGGTCGAGAGGAATTTCTTTGTCTCTGTGACGCAGCTTAAATCCGTACCTAGGATTAGCATGTCGTCCACGTATAGACAAACGATTACTCCTCTTCCGTCAGCAAACTTCGTATAGACACACTTGTCTGTTTCACTGACCCTGTAGCCATTTGACCTTATCACCTTGTCAAACTTCTCATGCCACATTTTGGGAGCTTGCTTCAAACCATACAGAGACTTCATCAACTTGCAGACTTTGTCTTCCAGACCTCTGACGACAAAACCTTCTGGTTGTTGAATGTAGATCTCTTCGGTCAGCTCGCCATAAAGGAATGCCGTTTTCACATCCATCTGATGTATCACCAGCTTGTGTATTGCTGCTAAAGCAATTAACAATCTGATAGTTGTCATCCGAGCTACTGGAGCATAAGTGTCAAAGTAGTCGATCCCCTGCTTCTGAGCAAACCCCTTGGCCACTAGCCTGGCCTTGAACTTGTCAATGGTTCCATCTGCTTTCATCTTCTTCTTGAAGATCCATTTGCATCCGATGGGTCTTGCTCCTTCTGGTAGGTCGACCAATACCCATGTGTTATTGGAGGTGATTGAGTCAATCTCGTTGTCAATCGCCTCCTTCCAGAATATAGCATCTCTGGTCTTCATCGCCTCATCATAGGTAAGCGGATCTGCTTCCACATGATAGGTGACGAAGTCATCTCCGAAGTCTTTCGGCCTCCTCGCTCGCTTAGTTGACGGCTCAGCGAGTTCTGGTTCAGCTGGTGTCTCCTCGACAACAACTCCATCTTGGACTACTGGTTCGATAAAGATCTCTGTCTGCTCCGCACCCTCATTATTCTCCGGAATGTCCGTGAGAACAATGTTCTTGTGCCTTGCAAACTTTTCTTCAAAATATTCAGCATCGCGAGATTCGATGATATGATTTGACTCGATATCAAGGAATCTCCGAGCATCACTCTTCTCGGCATACCCCAGGAAGATCGCCTTAGTAGTCCTTGTCCCCAGCTTCTGAATCTTTAGATCCGGGAGCTTCACATAAGCCAGGCACCCCCACACTCGAATGACATTCAGGTTGGGTCTGACTTTGAACCAGAGTTCATGAGGAGTTATGTCGGAAGTTGCATACGGCACTCTGTTCAGAATGAAAGTGGCCGTTAATGCAGCTTCTCCCCAATAGCACTTTGGGAGACCCGCAGTCAACAGCATAGAATTTATCATCTCTGTCAACGTTCTGTTCTTCCTTTCTGCTACTCCGTTGGATTGTGGAGAATACGGAGCCGTCGTCTCGTTGATGATTCCATGTTCTTTGCAGAATGATGAGAATTCATGAGACCTATATTCCCCACCTCGATCACTCCTCAGCCTCTTGAGTTGTTGTCCAGTTTGCCGTTCAGCCTCGGCCCTGAACTCCTTGAACTTCTCGAATGCTTCATCTTTAGATTTGAGTAAATAGACGAAGGCATACTTGGAGAAGTTATCGATGAAAGTAATGAAATACTTCATCCCGGCCTTTGTAGAGAATTGTTTGAAGTCACAGATATCTGAGTGAACCAACTCCAGAAGATCTGTGCTTCGATGGACCCTGTGGAAGGGTTTCCTAGTGATCTTCGTCTGAGCACATATCTCACATTTCTCTACCTTACCCCCACACTTGGAGATAAGTCCTAGACTAGACATTTTGTTTATTCGCTTACAATGAACATGTCCTAGTCTATTATGCCACAACTCAAGAGAGTAATTCAAACTAGTGATAGCATTGACATTATTATGCTGGGTTACAACAAGCTGAATTTTGTACATTCCTTCAGTCTGAAAAGCTTTCCCGAAGAAAGTACCCTTCTTGGACATCACCATTTGGCCAGCATTGATGTCCATCCTCAAGCCTGCGTTGCAGAGCAGGCTCCCAGAGATCAGGTTCTTTGCGATTGCAGGAACATGCTTCACACCTTGAAGCGTCAGAATGTTCCCCGATGTAAGCTTCAGCTCCACCGTCCCGATCCCCAGTACTTCAGCTTGTGCCTGGTTCGCCATCATGACTTTCTCGGAAGTAGGCTCATAGGAGACGAACCAGTCCTTGTCTGAACAGACATGACATGTCGCGCCAGTGTCTATCCACCAGTCCAAGTCTGCCCCCACAGTTGCAACCTGTGCTATCATGGCAACCTGATTAGTAACCAAAGAAACCTTATTAGGCTCACCTTGCTCTTTGGGCTTGGACTTGCATTCACTTTTATAGTGACCCTTCTTGCCACAGTTGAAGCAAGTCACATGGGACTTGGACTTCTGTTGCTTGAATCCTGGACCCTTCACTTTCAGATTCGAGAAGTCCTTCTTCTTGTGGTGAGAAGCCGCCTGCTTCCCTTTGTTCTCTCTGGTGGCTTGAACCAGATTCGCCGTTGCTAGTTGCTTGGACAGGGTGTCCAACTTCTGTTGAGAGCGCATCTCGTCCTCAACATGAATCTCGCTGAGGAGATTATCCAGGCTAATCTCCATCTTCTTCCTATGCATCCTTGCATAGATGTTGCTCCATCCTGGAGGAAGTTTTGCCACGATCCCTCCAACGACGAACTTGTCGACGAGGGGCATGCTATCGTCCTCCAGTTTCTGGCGCAGCTTCAGGAACTCTTTCACTTGGGGCAGCATGGTCTTCTCGTCTTCAAAGACCCATTTGTGGTATTTTTCAACCATGAACATCTTCGACCGGGCCTCGTCGTCGTCATACAGCTTTCCCACGGACTCCCAGATCTCTTTGGCAGAAGTCCTCTTTGTGTAGGACTCGGCCAGAGAGTCTTCCATGGAATTCAGGATCAGCAGCCTGCATATGCTGTTATCCTTTTTCCACTTCGTCTGCTTGCTCGTAGCAGCGGCCAGAACAGCAGCAGATCCTGTTGCTGGAACGATTGGTTCTTCCTCATCCAACACGTGATCAACATCCACGAGTTGAAGGTTCAGAGTCACCTTTCGCTTCCAGATCTGGAAGTGTTCGCCGTCGAATTTCTCCAACTTGTTAAAGCCGGTATCGACAAGCGAAGCACGAGTGTTTTCCATCGAATCGTATAGCTTTGAGATTGTTAGTCTATTTGCAAACAATCGATGGAAAAAACTCAGTTGCAATCCCTAAGAAGAGATGCAAAGAATGCAGTTGCAATCCCTAAAAAAGAGATGCAAATAATGCAGTTGCAATCCCTAAAAAAGAGATGCAAATAATGCTGATTGCGTAGCCTAAACGATTAAAAAAAATCGAATCGCGTTTGCAATAGCGGTTTCTCGAAGGCAACAAGAGATGATCAACAACAGTTGAGTCTCAGATTCTCGAAGACAACAGAAAGAGGAAGGAAGAAGAAGAGCGGATCTCGCTGGGGTGTTGAACACCGGCGCTCAAAGCTATACCCGCAGTACGGATAAGCTCCCAGGAACCAGCAAGTTCAGGAGAACTTCTGGAACGCTCGTAAGTCAATATTTGAGACTTGAACGGGCTTCCTGGACTTAACAGACTCCCTCAACTCTCTTCTTGGTGCATCTTTCAAAGGAGGCCAAGGGGCTCTATTTATAGAGTGGAGTTGAGACTTCACCTCTTCTCCTATCCGATGTGGGACTAAAATACCAATACTCAAAAATAGAGTTTGATATTTTAGATCATCCCACAATCAGCATAGAAGTGTGCCAGTCCACGCCTACCCCCCGAACCCTCCCGTGCATGCACGAGACATCTTGGAGTCCGCGTCCGAGTCCGAGTCCGCACAACAAAAATTAACTTGCATCCTTGTTGGATTTAATCCTTTTTCCTTCTAGGAAAATACTTCCACATGGCACAAACTTGTGCCCCACTACACCTCATGTGCACACCTCAACACAAGCAATGCATTATATTGAGATACTCACCATTTGGTGTAGCCGATGTGGGACTATCTTTTCTAGTCCAAAGGCAAAAACACCAACAGCATTACTACGTTTTCGTAAAACCGTTATTCCCAAACTACGCATTGCAAGATGGTTCGAAGGCTTTGCTAGCAATCTTCGTTTGCAACGGGGAAGAAATTAAGTGGTGATGCTAGCCTATGCCCGCACGAACACATCAAAATGGTGTCCGTATCCGTACCGGTGTCCGGTTCCGTATCTGTACAACATAAGTAAATGTTTGTAGCGCATATACATATCGTGTCCCTATCCATACCCGTGTCTGTGCAACATAGGATGCTAGGCAGAGAAATTTGGCTGATATTAAAAAGTGAACTCTTTCAAGCACTTTTTATTCCTGCTTATCAATATAAAGGTGGAGGGGAAAATGGCATCAGCTGGAAGGGTCTTAGATGTGTCCTTTCTTTTTAATTGTGGATCTGCTACTATACTAGCAACATTTGGTAACTAGTTTTGCTTTACTTGCAGATATTATGGAATTGTCAGATAACAAGTTGATTGCATTTATTTTCTTCTATCTTTGAGTTGGAGTGTTTGCATGTTATGCACAGGCAGTTCTTAAGCAGTTTAGTGGACGTTATGGTCACGATTCTGCTCTTGCTGATGAAGCTGAACTTCAATGCTACGAAGAACTCCAAATGTTATTTAGGTCTACCAGAGCAGCAAAGGTATGGCATCTGATTCCGCTGCTCGACTTTATTGGGTCTTAGGAATAAGTTGTACTGATGCAATTCTTGTAACAGACTAATAAAACGGCTGACATGACATCACATGATTATCTTTCTTTATAGCATTTTCAACGTGAGATTGTGCGGGGTGTGGAAGGTTTCATCTCTGTTTGTTCAAAGCAGATGGAAATAGGTAATATGAGGTTTCCATCTTCAGTCAAGCATATTATTGTCAGCTCTCAAATTCAATTAGTTAATTTATCTTTTTCAGTAACAAAGCTAGCTGAAGATTGTTGCAAATATGGAAATGAGTATCAAGATTCTGGTTTTGCTCTTGCAAAGGCTTCTCTTGAGTTTGGTACTTCTCATATTTCGATGGAAAAAGAGATGGATAATCTGCTAAGGATACTTGGTGATCAGGTGGCAAATTTATGCATCATATGTTAGTGATGTTGTTTATCCCTTTCACATGTAGCTATACGAGACTCCTAACACTAAGAACCTAATAATAAATTTATTCTTGTGAACTAATATTGAGATTATTGTTGGCCAACTGAATAAAGTCATAGCAGGATCCTCAAATATTATAGTATAGGTTACTATTTTGTTTTTTATTTGTTTGACATAACTTTTGCATTTAACCATGCCTTTCTTTGCAGGTTTTCGACCCACTACGTAAAATGATCACGGCAGCTCCTTTAGATGATGCTCGCCATTTGACCCACCGATATGAACGGATCAGGAGGGATGTAGAAGCTCAGGTACTATTTTCATAGATATGTTGGTATCTTAGAGACACAGACCTTGTACCTTAATAAATTAGTTAGTGAAAATGCATTGATCAGACAAATGAAGTTCTGAGGCGGCAGTCGAAGTCCAAGGAGGTTAGTTTCAATGCAGAAGACGCAATTAAACTTCAAAATGCAGAATCAAGATTGTCTGAACTTAAAACTGCTTTATCTGCAATGGGGAGAGAAGCAACTGCCGCTATGACATCAGTTCAGGCCCGTCAACAGGAAGTTACCTACCAGCGTCTCCTTACAATGGTACATCCTTTATTTCTGACCTGTTTTCCCCTTATGGAACTTGTTATAGAAGTTTATAGTTTGAACCTTAGCAAAAGTATGGTACCATACTGCCACGGAACCATACAGGCATAAGGATATACATATGATGCCGTTGTAAAATGCAAATTGGTTTTTGTTTTATGGTCAAAATGTGTGACTTACATTGCATATCTATTTGTAAGTCTCTTGACAGTAGATCCCAGATGCAATGATAATCTTACTTGATATATTATATAATGTATATATGGAGCTGATGTCTGAAGATTTTACAGATATAACTTTATAAGCAAGCTTTTTATAATTATTGTCTGCTATTTCAGCATTAAGTCTATGCAATTATGTTTGCAAATGGCTCGAGTCTCATGATCCATTCTCATGGTCTAATCAATCCTGCTATTTTATAGTAATCAAAGTATATGTAAAGCAATGAAGAGCAAGCTTGACTGACTGGATAGTAAGGTGTTGATCATAACCAATATAGGAGCTATGTGATTGGTCCTGCACTGGTTTAGTACTAAAGCAATTGCTCTATTAAACTTTTTAGGTTCTAAGATGATCAAATTCAATTGCGTCATATTAGATAAATATCTGCTTCTTGTAGACAATGTAGAGTTGTAAGTGTAATGGAAAATATTCGTACAGTCTGTTGTTACTGATAATAGTTCATTACAAGACCTACAAGTTTCATGCTTCAAATTTAGCATTTATTTGTCAAAAACAACAACCAGAACAACAAGCCTAATCTCTAGAGTAATAAATAAATTTAAAAGAAAGAAAGACCTTTTCCCAAATTTTTGTGGTCGACTGCCAGAATCCCTATCTTCTTATTTTCTTTCTTTCTTTCTTCTTACCTTTTTTTTTTTTCTTTTTTTTTTCTTTTTGGAGAATCGGTGGAAAGAGAACCAAACAGTTACATGCAAAATATTATCCCAATAGAAAGATGGCATTTAGCCATAAATTAAGAAAAATATAATGTCACCATAACCCATCGTGGTTGTCTACTTCGTCATGTTTATGCTGCAATCGTGCTTCTCTTCCAGATGCGTTGCTGTCCAGAATGCTATCCAAAATTTGATATTAGACAAAATCTTGGAAGCTAGTTGGAGCGAGTTGCTATGACTATTACTAGAGATCCTATTGTTTCTTTCCAACCAGACACCCCAACGAATCGCCGCAGCAACCATACATCTCTCTTCTTACTCTTTTCTCTGCCCACATTCCCAAAGTGACGTAATAGATCCAGGATGATCATGAATCCCTAATTGGGCCTTACAAGCCTCCCAAATAGGATGCACAAGTCTGCAATGCAGAAGTATAGTTTCAGTAGTTTTCCTATGGTTATGCATGGGTGCACGTGTTTGATCCCACCCAATTACATTTAGCAAGATTATCCCTAGTCAAAATAGTATTCTTGCATGTTAGTCATAAAATTATGTGGACCCTGAGTGGAGCTCTAATAGACCAAATGACCTTGGCATATTCTGCATGGACGCCCCCAAAGTTGACTGCATCCCTATCTTTCATTCAGATTTTTTAATGGTCATCTCCTCTCTAACAGTAGCAAGAGCGATATCTTTCTCAGTCTCAATCCAACTAAGTTTAGGTCTCCATGTCCCTGGTTCTAGCAGTTTCTTTAACTAGCATTCTATCACTCCTAAAACACTGAATCTATTGGTATCCATCGCATGTCCAAACCATCTCTAATAATTTTCCCTCATCTCATTCTCGAATGATAATTTAGTTGTCAGTTGGTCTCAAATGTTGTCTATCTGGTTTCATAGAGTTTCCTCAAATGATATTATGGACATGCAATATTTATGACAAATTCAGTCCTTTCATTGCTGCAAATATCCTTCCTATGATTTAAATGTGAATCACAGATAATATTGCAGAATTGCATGTTGATGCATTTTTGGTGATATATAATTATCATTATCTACTCGATATGGTTTATGTAATATCTTACAGTTGATTAACTTCAGGTTGATGCTGAGAGATCATATCATCAAAATGTTGCTGTCATATTAGACAAACTGTATGCTGAGGTAGGTGCTTTTGTTGGTGGCCAGGAAGAAATCATCTGCATAGCATGAAAGCATTATTAACTTATTAGTTTATCTTTGTTGTATCAGATGGTTCTAGTGAAGCAGCACACTGAATCTGCAGTACCTGAATCTACGAATCCCAGTAAGGTGCAGGCTCAAAATGCAAAGGACCCAAAATTCACTCTATCTGGTGATCCACCGCCAGCTAATGGTCACAAAACCGAGTACTTTGTTGCAAAAGTAAGGACTTCCACCAATTTCTTTAGAATTACTTGAGTTGGAAAATATCTTGATTATATTGAGAGTGAACGAGCTACATTTCAAATAAATGATGATACAGTCTCAAATCCATATGCCAAAATAGGGTAGGATAGAACATGCAATTTTCTTGATGGTTTAATTTGTGGGTCGATCAGTATATATATATATATATATATATTTTTGGAACTAGGTAAATTGTTTCTGGAATCGCTCCCACTGGGATTCGAACTCCTGACCACTCGGGCCGCATGCATCTCTCTTAACCACTAGGCTAGAGGTCATCTGCAAATTTTATATATATATATATATATATATATATATATATATATATATATATATATATATTACTTCCACCAATTTCTTTAGAATTACTTGAGTTGGAAAATATCTTGATTATATTGAGAGTGAACGAGCTACATTTCAAATAAATGATGATACAGGCTCAAATCCATATGCCAAAATAGGGTAGGATAGAACATGCAATTTTCTTGATGGTTTAATTTGTGGGTCGATCTTTATATATATATATATATATATATATATATATATATATATATATATATATATATTTTTTTTTTTTTTTTTTTTGGAAACAGGTAAATTTTTTCTGGAATCGCTCCCACTGGGATTCGAACTCCTGACCACTCGGGCCGCATGCATCTCTCCTAACCACTAGGCTAGAGGTCATTTGCGTGTGTGTGTGTGTGTGTGTGTGTGTGTGTGTGTGGCCGTTTGGGGCAGTGCATCTCCTCCCACTTCTTATGATTGTAGAATAAGTTTTTATGACATTTGAATTATTATTGAGTTTCCATTCATCTTGTTTATGTTCTGTGAATCACACTAGTAATTATCAGTTGTAAGAGAGTTGTGGAAATCAAGGAAATTGTTGTTAAGATGGTTTAATAAATAATAGCCGGTCCTAGTGTTGTGATGGTTAATAAGCTCATTTCACGTATTTTTCTCCTTTTCTCTATTCACTGCCTTCTCTTTAGTGATTCCATCCTATCAAAATCAATATTAGCATTGAGTCACAATTGATGAAGGGGGTCATAGCATGTTGGACGAAACCCTCCCTTGGGATCAAGAAGGTCACAAGTTAGTTTTCTTTTTTGCAGTGGGATGTTTTCTGGATGGGTGTTTTGGGGGGAGAGGAGGGCAGATGTTATCATTCTCTCTCAAAGTATTCTGCCGACAAAATGGCTATTGATTCTTCACCTATTTTGTAAAGTAACCAGTGATACATAGAGCTTCTCTCAATATTTTAACGACAAAAACAAGAAGAAAGCCTTTTTCAAAAAATTTGGGTTCGGCTCTCAATATTCCCTTTGAAATCTACTCTCAAAATATATTGGAGTTGAAATGAAATTAGTCTATACCATAACACTAAGTTCTAATTGTGAAATAAGAAATATATAATGCTATGCAGTTTACGATTGCATTGGACCTCAGTTGTGCTTGCATTGAGTAGTTTAGACTATTATAGACTGTGTAGATATAGGAGTTTTGAGTAACCCAATTCAGGACTTCATTCTTCAGGCTTGGAGCTTCCCTTCTGCCAACAAAGTCAGTACTCAGTAGCGAGCATAATAGCAATCAGCATTATTATTCATACAATCAATATATGTTAAAGGTCATAAACATGGTCTACAGAATTTCATGTAGTTTGTGAACTGCATGTTTTTTTATTGTCCATATAAACATTAGCCAAAGAAGAGAAGGCAAACACACAAGTTGATGAACCAGCAGTTAGTGGTGAAGCATGTAGCTCTCTCTGTACCCTTCTTTCCATGATAGTTAATTTCCAGTCTAGTGTAATATTACCATGTCGTTATATAGTTAAAGTAGTAATCTCACTTGGTTTCTTAATTTATTTTTTGTATTTTAATATGTTTTCTTCAGGTGATTCACCCGTTTGATGCTGAAGCAGATGGTGAACTAAGTCTCTCTGTTGGTGATTATGTTGTGGTTCGTCAGGTACATACCGTAAACTATGTGCTTTGTATGAAGCATTTCATAGAGAAGTCATCAGAAAACATCTAAAATGTTGGGCCTGAATTTTTTGATGGGAAAGTACAAAAATATGATTAGAGCCAAAAAAAGAGGAACTTAATATGAGGTAGTCTCATAAAGAAGACATCAGAAAGCATCTGAAATTTGTATCTTGTTTTGATGGAATTAACTTATAGATGAGAGGAAACAACAAAAGGTCATCAATAATGAAACTCTTAAGAACCTCTCTGGTTGTCTTTGAAAATATAAAAGTCTGCTCCTGAGTGTATTCCCCCATTAAGTTTTGTTCCTTTCCATATTTTATTCAGCTTTAGTAGGTATCACCAGATAACTACCTGAACCTCTAGGAAACCAAATGAGATATCAATCATTATGCTTCCAACCTTTTCTTCAATGAGATGTACACAACTATTTTCATCTCTCCCCTTGTTGGTTTTCGTTTTGCTTGGTTAGCATAGCACGTTGTTTTTGATAATTATGTCTAGGCCGTTATTTTGTCTACAAACTACAAAGTACACAAAATACAGAAATGTCATCTTTGACTTGATTAGTTCATGTATTGAAAGCCAGGTGGCTAAACTTTGAACTTGAAACTTATCCCATGACAAACCAAGATTTAATTTGAAATATCTTAATCACTTGAATTGCATAAAGAACTTCTGGAGTCGGATCATGTACTGTTATGAAGTTGTAAAATGGTTACAGCCAATGTAGATGTTTCTCGTGAATAATGCTCGGAACTTAAGTTTCTGACATTTAATAAATGGGACAAGGGATTAGCAATCTGTCATTTTGGTTTGTTGCTCTCAGATCTTTTAACTTGGTGAGGGTTTAACAGGTAGCGCCCAATGGGTGGTCAGAAGGTGAATGCAAGGGGAAGGCTGGGTGGTTCCCGTCTGCTTATATCGAGCATCAGGATAAAGCTCCAGCAAGCAAGGTGGTCGAACCACGCTTATTAACCTGATTGTTATCTAGCTATACGTGAACTGCTTCCCCTTTTTTTTGTACATTTACATGGATGAGTTCCTTTGCTTGCACAGTTTTAGGAGAGCATTCTAATTTTATTTTGCGTGCGACCGCCCTTTCTATTGTATATCTGGCGAATAGCAGGTTGTAAATGTGTCGAGTCTGTGTATCAGTGTTTGTATCAAAATACAGGTATCATGTCGAATAAAAATGCTTTGAACTGGGATAATTTTGTCAAGCACTGGGAGCCCTTTTTATTCTATGGTGATGATAACTTCTGCATTCAGGCTCCTTTGAACTGTTTTTAGTCTCTGTGCACTGCTAGTATTTTTTTTGGACCAACAGGAGGATGGATATTTGCAGAAATCCATTGATAATGTTTATTAGGAGTGTCAAAATTTTGACAATTCTGAAGAAATTAGTTATGGCAAAATTTTGACAGTCATTTATATGCTTAGGACTATCAAAAATTTTGACTGGTTTGAAAAAATCAGAACCGTCAAAATTTATGTAGTCCTGAATATACGAAGAACTTTTGACAGTCTACGACTGTCAAAGTTGTGATGCCACGTTTACATTATTATAACCCATACACCTATATGTCCTTACAATTGGGAGGTTCGAATCATGTCTATTCCGTCTGAAATCATGTCTATTCCGTCTGATATTCGCGCTGCTTTTCACTTGAGCTACAAGTGCTTACATCATCACTAGCCATTTATTTTTGTTTGTCAAGGGATTTATACCAAAATGCTTTCAGGGATTTGTACTAGAATTGACTAGCCGAAGACCAACCAACGGCTATTAAAATAGTCAAAAACAATACTGTTATCTTTACTATAAAAAGCAAAAAAAAAAAAGGACTACATACAACAATAAACCCCACATATCAAATATTTTTGTAATTCATAATCTATAGTTATCTTATTAAACAATTTACACATGCTAGTTGGTGACAGCCATGGGACTATGACTGACAGCCGAATAATGAAGATATAAACGACCAATACAGCTCTACAGCGGGGACCAGATAATGCTATGCCAAAATCATTTTATTAAGATTTCCATATATTATTATCAAACACAATTCTGTCCTTACATATAATTTATCATTGAAAAAAAAAAAAAAAACTTTACTTGATTTTGATAATGTAATCCTTATAATTTCCCATGCATATCAAATTTGTATATACTAACTACACTTTTGATTAAAATTAGCCTAGTATCTTCTAGTAAATTATCACAGAGAAATACACTACCAACCCAAACGGTGGGCGAGTTGTACGGTTGTTCATGACCTCTTAATAGGCAAGATCTTCAGACATGACCCAATGTTACTTACTAGGCCAGTCAACCCTTGCAATGGAATGTCAAAACAGAGTGTAGACCCACTTAAGTAATACTAATGACTTAGGTAGGAATGCGGCTCAAATAGGACTTACATCCACTTATACATAGTAATGTTTTAGTAACCAAAATGACAATAACATGGTTAGAACCATAGATTAAGAAATGCATTGAAAGAGTCATTACCAAGATAGACCAACTAATTTACTTATTATTTTTAAAAAGAAATATTTTTATTGTTCTAATAATTAATTTGTTCCTTTTGTCTCTAAATGGAGTTGTTTAAAATTTTTTTTGCTTGACTGTTAAAAAGGTAAGTTATTCAACTAGTTTTTTTTTATTTGTTATTTTTTAGAAAATTTTATTTGGTAAATTTATAGGGAAAATTGGTATTCGAGAAAATTTTCATAAAATTAAAAAATTTAAGGTGTTTTTCATTTACCCGTTCAATAGGGCCTTACTTTCAAACCCTACCCTAGGTCCCGAAAATTCTCGAACTGGTCCCTAGAGAAATAGTTCAATCTAAGTAGTCATATTCATAAATCACCTTATTAATTTTGTGCTCCTTTCTCGACGAGAATTTCACAAAATGAGAGAATTAGGCTATTAAAAAGATGCAACATTTACAAAACAAATATCCGATTAAAGTGTAACATCTATATCAATACGAATGTAAAACGAAAAGTTTTTTTTTTGGTTCAACGTGCTCATCTAAGTAGTTAATTGTTGAAGTTTCTTTTTTCAGTGCATAATCTAAGTAATTAACAATAGACTATAACTCTTTTCAGTTATTTTGATATTTTCATGTGTCTGTCGAAAACATGTGTTACGTCACTAAATAAAAAAAATAGTATTATTTGTCGAATCGAGAGGGAGGACCGTGCAAGTGAGACACGTTAGACTGTGCTGACGTGGCGGTCTTCCATTGGTTTAAGTAGAATCTAGTGCTAGCAGGATGTGTTGAAATGGGAGACTCCACGTGAGCACTGCCTTCCTGCTCTCAGTTCCATGGAAAATTTGTAATAAATAAAAAATACTTGCAGAAGTAGTGTGGTACTGAAAAATAAACTTGCACAATTACACTGGAAAGTGGACTTGCATGAAAACGTGAGTGAGGGGTCAGCGCTTTCCAGCAGTAGAAAGACAGATCCGTCCCCCATAAACATCGAGTCTGTCTCTAATTGGCCACTCTAATCCATTAATTCCCAGCGCCTCTCTCTCTCTCTCTCTCTCTCACCAGAAATCTAGGGTTCTCTTTTCCCTCTGTAGATCGGCTCCAGGTACTCTCACTGCTCCAGCTACTCACTCCGAGTACCATTTCACATGCAAAGTTTTGAGCTTTTTCTTCTATTCTTTTTTTTTTTTTTTTCTTTTTACCAATTTTGTGGTGGATCGTTTGCGATTAGGGCTTTTCCCCGAAGCGAGCGCAGTGAATTTGTGACTACTCGAGCCCCGTCATTGGCGCCAACCGGTGCGTGTTTCCTCTAGTCAGGGTGAGATTGCTGCTTAACCTCCCAATTTACTGAAATCTCGTGGTAATCTTGGCTGGGGACTGTAGAATTTGGTGGAAAGATGCAATCTTTCTTTTGTATTTATTTAGAAAACAAATTGTGCAGGGAATGGTGTTTTTTTATTTTTTTTATTTTGCATGTCGGTGCTGAAGTTTCTGATATTTGTGGAAAGATGCAGTCTTGATGTGGAACGAATGGGAAATGTGTATATTTGCACCTTAGTTCGTGATATTCTCTGCTTATTATCGATTTTAGACGAGAAATTGCTATTTGCATTCCAGAGAATGGATCTTTTGTTTGACATGTCTCACTCGTTTAGCCAACAATAACCATTCTCATGCTTCCATTGTGACTGTGTTGACATACGAGGTGCCTTTGAGCCCTCTCGTGCGAATGTAGCATTTCCTCGAGACTCGTGGCTGAAAGGCGTAGATGTTTCCGATATTGGTAATACTGGTTTTCTTGTTAGTGGTTCTAATGAGTAATGATAGTCTGAAATATATTTTGGCAATCATGTTCTAATGATAGTACTATCAGATATAATTACAAAGTCAACGAATATGGTTCAGATGAAATTTTTTGTTTGTGGGTCATCTTCTATTATTTATGGTACTGATTGGAATTTCTGCTGAAAAGGTTTTTTGTTTGGTGTGTTTATTCTTATTTTCATGATTTGACATCAAAGATACTGTCTTTCTTGTCTTGAGTCGTTCTACCTGACCTAGTTCTCAATTGATTTAATCATCTTCTTAAGGATGCCTCTCTCTACTGTTTTGTTACACTAGTATGAACTGAAAAGCTACTTCTTATGCGTAAAATCAAATCCCAATAATTTACTTCATTTTTAGTTGCTTATATAATTTGGTCTTAGTTTTAGATAATACTTTTAAGTGTGCTAAACAGTGAATCTGGAAAATCACTCACAACACTGAATAGGTTTCGGTGAGATTAGACTAGTTTTATGTCTCTTGACCAAGTTCAATTTGCCTCTACATTACACCGGAAAAGCATGTTTATTATCTGAGGCAGATATGGGTGAAATTTGAATTTCATTTTTTTACTTACCTTATAAAGGCACTTATTTTTGCTTCTTCTTTTCCAGATAACCTTTACCATCTCACTCACAAATTTCAGATGGTGAAGCATCTATTGAAGATATATTCAATCTGATGTACCAGTTCAGGAGCCTGGCAGATGGTTGATTACAAGTCTATTATGTTTGGCAACCATGCCAATGTGGCCATCTCCAATGAAATGTCAAAGGATACTGTTTTATTCAGTTATGCTACTTTTTTCTTCAGCCAGAATACATTGTGCTATAAGTTCAGATGGTAGGGTCATAAAGGACCAAACTCTATATGCTAGATTTTCATACTTAGATATAATTGTTATTCTTAACATCTTAGTTTATTTATTATAGGTGAAGCGCTTCTTAGTTTTAAGACGATGATTGTTGGTTCAGATGGCATCTTTCTCCATTGGAGGCAAGAAGACCCTGACCCTTGTAACTGGAAAGGGGTGACGTGCGACACTCATACAAAGAGAGTGATTTATCTGTAAGAACAGGATTAGACAAGCTTGCTGTTTGTTTCATAACTGCTTTCTTTGCAGACAAGTTCCTGTACCTATGTTGCACGAATACAGATAAGGACACGATACAGATACCTTTCAGATAGGTATAATATGTAGTCACCTATGTTGCACATATGCGGACATTACATGGGTAGTGACATGAGTACATGACCAAAAAGTGGAGTGATAAAGACTTTGTCATTGTAGTAGTATGAGACTCTTAGCTTATGGATAGTTTTGGAATCAGAAATGTGTCGACTTTTTCTCTGTATGGTTGATATTATTGGTATTTATTTTAAATAGTGTGGTTGACATTTGTAGTTTTGAAATCAGAAACATGTCCATTTCCACTTCCAAAAAATAGGGAAGTGAATTGGAGTTTGATTTTCTTTTATAGCACTATTAAGTGATTATTAGTATTGAGTAATAGTAAGTACTTAAGATTATTAGATAACTACCTCGAAATTAGTATCAAGTAACTAACAATTTTTACTAACTAATAGTAATAAAAAATAATTAAGATAATTAATATTAAGTAGTTAATCATTAATATAGATGATTAGATATTTGTAATAAAAATAAAAAGTAGTTAGTTAATCTAAATTTATATTTAGAAATAATTATTAGGATTTTCAATTAATATTTCTTAAGTAACTAGTGATGCTTAATTAATATTAAACAAGTAAGATAATTATTGATATATTGTCATATTACGTAGGTATTAAATAACAAATAAGAATTAAGATAATTAATAAATGTTAGGTACCCAAAAAGTTGGATAAAGGCTTTATTGTTGTTGCATAATTAACAAATATTCGAATAATGCTTAATTATTACAATTCAGTAGTTATGTTAAAATATTAATAAGTGTTTATAAACTTAGTGAGTAGACTAGTAATCATTACTTAATAATATTATAATGTACTTCCTACTCCCTTCCATACTGGATAAACACATATCGGAAAAAAAGGGGAGACAAGAAAGTGCAAGAATGTCGAGGACTCTGCACCAGAAGTCCCCACTGTCCAGTTCTGTGGCACTTCTTGCTATCCAGAATGCCCCTCGAAGTAATTATCTGTTTTTTGTTGTTGCCGCTAGTTCAAGTTTTCTACATACGATATGACTTCTGTTTAGCCTTTTTCATACCAATGATGTGGAATTGTTATAATCTTAAAACGTGTGGATACTTAAACTTTTGCTATATATTTTCAGGAGTCTTGCAAATCATAAATTAATTGGGTCTTTAGCACCAGAAATTGGAAAGCTGAATCGGTTAAAACTACTGTGAGTTCTCTTAGAAAAGCTTCTTAGTTGGTTCACATGTGATATATTCATATGAAACTTGAATTACTCTGGTTCTGAATGCTATACATATATCTTTGTGTTCTAGGTCTCTACACGGCAACAGTTTATATGGAACCATCCCTCCTGAGCTAGGAAATTGTACAGACTTGCAACAGTTGTAAGTTTCTCAACAGCTGTATTAATTTATTAACTTCTTAATATTTGGAGTGGCACTCATAAACATGTTACGAGTCAATAAATTTTTGCAATGTAATAGTTATTGTTCCATCATTCTGCAGCGTTAGGAGTATCTTTCTGCTCTGATAAATTAAGGTAAAAAAAAACATTTTGGTAATAAATTCTCCCAATGTATCTTGTATGGTATACTGCTGCTGGGCAGCTTGAGGAAGGCAACAAAGGCAGTCATTTGCATGTCATTTATATAGAAGTCATTGTTTCAACCTTGCTATATTATTTGGTTCAATTCCCTAAATTCTGTGCTATATTGCATGAACTACCACCATTGGCATGGTTATGTCCAATTAATCCTATTAAAAGTGAGGGCTATGTCTCTCTCTTTAATCTATATTGCGAGGTTACCAAGTGAGGACAAGCTCACGTCCAAATTGCCAAAGCTTATTTACCCTTGTAGTCCAGATTCTTTAAATATTCATCTTTACGTTGAAGTTGCTTCATCAATTAACCCCAAGACATCTTTCTTACATTACTTTGTGAAACTTAATGCATTGACTTATAATGATCGTCCTGTTTGTTCTAAATGGCCCCAAAATCCATTTTACATCATATACTCAAATATCAGGTATTGCACCTCTTCTAGCTCCAATTTATATGCAGCCATACACCTCTGGGTAAATATACACATTGTGTGGGATGCATGTTACTAGCTTGCTAAGATACGTTATGCCAAACATATTCTTTTGTATCACTTTGCTGTTTAATTACTGGTGTGGATAGTATTCATCCTTCATCAAGGTGTTACTTGGCTACAGATTGCACAATGAATTATGTTGAATTTATCGGTTGCTATATCGTAGCTTCCAAAATTACAATGCTTCTTGGATCGAAAGAGATGATTTTGTTGATAAAAGGCTATCATGTTTCTCAAGTATACACACAAAAAGCCAAGTAGTCCTAAATTAACATTATTTAAAATCATATAAGAAACAGCGGCAAAGCTTGCAAGTATAAGAAAATTCTGGTTCTTTATGTGATTATGTACTAAATGCGGACCTCCTTCCTCTTCCTTTCTGGAAGACTGGAACTCATTATTTTAACCTTTCCTTCTCTCTCTCTCTCTCTCTCTCTCTCTCTGTCTGTCTGTTTATTCCCTGTTATTCATGTTTTCGCTATATTAATTTGGAGACTGCTTGATGCTAATTAGTAGTCAGATTCATTTTATTTTTCAGAACGCACATCTGAAGATCAGGATGTTTCTGGAACTGCTTTTACCTGGTCCTAATAATTCTTTAACATGTTTTAGCACCCAGTTAGCCGTGGGCCATCAACAATGGCAGATGAACTTGTTTTCTTAATTGGTGCCTATCAGGAAAGGACTATTATCTTTTATCTAGTGGGAATGCCTATAAAGCGTATATCAATGTTGGAGCTTATAGCTAGAAGGTGTTTAAAAACCTATACATTGTTTATTCGTATTGGTAGTTTCAGGAGAGAGCTCGCATACGAGTACCAGAACAAGAAGTAAAACTGTACATGATATGCAGCCACACCCTTTTGCTAAAGATGCTCATCTATATGTGTATTGTCAATTGCCCTGTATTCCTGTTCATTATCTTATTATTTAGTGACACTTGTCGATTTTTTTTTGCAATCATAGCGTAACATAAACATGGTGTCTTTGTAATGCTTCAATATCTTATGGATTGATCTTTTACCATGATTCCTGTTTTTGGCTCTTTCCAGTTCTTTTAGTTTGTGGATATGTGTCTCTTAATGTGGCTTTAGAATATCTTACTATGTAAAGAAAGTAACAGGTACTTTTATCTTGTCAGGTACTTGCAAGGGAACTATTTAAGTGGTATTATCCCATTGGAGTTTGGTAACCTTTTGGAACTTGAGACCTTGTGAGTTCTATTTTCTTCATTATATTTATTAATGAACTAACTCGTTATCAGTTGGATTGCATGTTAAACTTTTTATATAATATGAAATATCAAGAAATAAACTGAACAATATTTGAATTTGTAACAAAGTTGTACTTAGAAGTTTTCTGGAGAATTCTTTGTGGCTCACCTAGTAATCTACTCATAGATTCAGTTGTCTTATTGTTCCTTTGTATTATGATGATTACTTGCCATAAAGCATCATGATCTAAGAAGCTGTGTAACATTCTGTCAGGGGCTGTTTGGTCGCCCGTAAATGGTGATTCCATGCACAATTTGTTGCATGTAGATTTTGCTGCTGCAAGTGGTGTTGCAAATACATTTTTTGGTTGCATTGCAGGATTCAAAATTTATTGTTATTGTTTGGAATCATTTAATTAAGATGTTTGGTTGCAACTTATGTTGCTGTAAATACAAATATATTGTTTGGTTGCGACTTGAATGAGAGAATGAGAGGAAATGATGTAAAATGCTATAATAAATGTTGCGTTAAATGGTGTTGCAGCCATTTTGGCAGCAACAAAACCCTCGGTAGTTGGGTGGAGAAGTTAATGCGACACTTGTTGCATCAGTTCCACCATTTACGCCAAAACCAACCTTGGAAATTATGTAATGATGCAACAAATGTTTCATGCACTTGCATTTGCAAACAGCCAAACACTCCCTTGAAGTTATAGTTGTGGAACTTCTTTGCCATCTATTTTGCAATCCATAATAAAGTTAAGAAAAGTGCTTGTATGATTGACCATAAATAGACTATCTAAGATCTTTTACTCCCTTTATTTGTAGGGATATCTCCAGCAATGCTTTAAGTGGATCTATTCCTTCATCACTTGCTAAATTGACGAAGCTTAAGTCATTGTAAGTGGAGTAATTGTAGAAAATAATTCCACGAATTCATTGCATCAACATCTAACTTATTTTGTTACCTTTGTGATTGCATCAAAGTAATGCCTCGATGAACTTTTTGACGGGAACTATACCATCTGATGGAGCACTCTTCAGATTTACTGAAAATTCGTAAGTAATATATTGCCCGCCATTTTTATTTGTTGCATATTATTTGTTTTATCACAGATTGTAACACAGTACTGTTTTCATTGTTCCCTTTATTTGGGTGCAGCATGTTATTTGTTTTTCTCTCTGTAGCTATAACTTCTCATTAGTTTATAAATTATAGCTGTGGTTGTTACGAAAACATTTGTATATTGTACGGCCTCTAGAAATGTAAGTTTAATGCTATCATACATCTGTACTTTTCTGTAGTCATGTTAGGGGGAAATTAAAATCAATCTGTCCTATAGTTATTGTAAGCGTCCTTTTGTTTGAGGACTGTGATACATGCAAGTGTATTAATTTTTCATGATAGTAAACAATGGTAATGAAGCGGTGGTTACTTGTTGTTCCAACTTATTTATGGAGGTGGGGAAGCTTGTTTTGGGTGGAGTCTCAATATGTTGGATTTGCTTAAGAAAACAGAAAGCTTTCTTTTCATTTCCCTGTGATATCCTGATGTGATGATTTTTGTGAATCATCTTAATACTGAGCATGTCTCTTATTGGTTCCCTGTGAAAAAGGAATAGGCTTTTAGTTTATGTCAAGTTTTTCTGTACCAAGTGGACAAATATTAGATGTTCGAAGTTTGTACTGTATGAACTCGAGGCTCATATGGCATCCAAAAGAATCTTTTCTAGGCACTTTGTATACTTATTCATTGTACGATTGCTTGATACATTATTTGTTTCTGATATCAGACGTTTAAATAATTATTGCCTACTGGAAATTCCCTTCTTTATATTAGATTTTTTGTCATTATTTATGATAGAATGACACTAGTCCTAATAAGCTTGAGAATATCGTCACGATTTATACTCCTGTTTCCATACGATAATTTGGAGTATCTATTAGAGCTTGCTAGTAGTTTTGATTAAGACCGACTTAAGCTGCGAGTTGTCTCAACTCTCAAGTCATTTACAAATCATGAAACCGACTAAGTGATTTTTGAAGAGCTAGGCTTTCTATTTTGGAAGGACGGAAATAATCCATATTTTAATTTTTTTGCCATATACTTAGTAAGAGAACCAATGGAAAGATCTAGAGATAAAAAGAGAGATTTACATGTGGTTTTTATTGAGATCAACATTGACTTACGACTGGCGAACTATTGGATCAACATTGAGTCCTTATCTTTTTGCGATAATTATGGATGAAATTACTAGGCATAGAGAAGGTTATGTGGTGTATGATATTTACTAATGATATTGTGTTGGCTTATGAGAGTAGAGAAGTGTTAAATGCTAAAATAGAAGGGTGGATAGAGACTTTGGAATGTAAGGGAATTAGGATTAGTAGAACGAAAATATATTATATGAACTGTAATTTCAATCCGAAGTCAAAGAGAAATGAGAGAGAGAGAGTCCATATAGATGGACATAGATACCTTAGAGTGATTGGTTTTGGTATTTATGATTAATCATTCATCATGATAGGGAGATTGTGAAGGATGTCATGCATGGAATTAAAGTATGATGATTGAAAAAGGAGTGCTTCTAGAGTGCTTTGTGGTGATCGCAAAATACCTCTGAAGTTGAAAGAACAACTCTACATAATTGCTATAAGCCCAGTCATGCTTTATGGATCAGATTAAGAAACAACATGTCCAAAAAGTTAGTGTAGCTGAAATGAGCATGCTAAGATGGATGTGTGACAATACATTAAAGGATATGATAAAAAATTAACGTATCTGTGGGAAGTTATAGGTAGCACCAATTGAGGACAAGACAAGAAAAAACCGACTTAGATGGTTTGGAGATGTGCAACGCAAACCAATAGATGCTCCTATAAAGAGATATAATGTAGTTGTTAATGGAGCCGCTAGGGCTAGGTATAGGCCTAGAATAATATGATTTGAAGTGTAAAAGAAGGGTTTGGATCTTGTTAGCATTTCATAGTCATTGGCCCTTACCATAGCCAAATGGAAGAAAAGGATTCAAACAACCGACCCGTTAATTTGGGATAAAGACTTTGTTGTTGTTACATATTGTAAAATTCCCTTGACTACTTTCTAAGTACATGATGCCTACTTATGATCCTTGCTGGTGATGCTCTCTCGATAAGCTTCATGTAGCCTGAACTCACTTGATTCCTTTCAGGTTTCAATTTGATTGATTCCTTGCACTCTATTGAATTGATATTTGTTGGATATTCATTTTTCCCTTAAACCCTAGCTCTCTGACAAGACTTCTGCTACTTTAACAATATTATTTGCTTTATGTGATAATGCACCTTTTCGTTAATCCAAATGAATGATATAACCGTATCGGTATTAGACCCTTCTTATGAGTAGTGATATCGGCTGTATCGGCGATTTCGAATCAGAGTATCGGATTTTTTGGTATTGGAAAATAAATAATTATTAAAATTTTAGAAAAAAATGTTTTATATATTTAGGGATAATTTAAGTATTTCATCACATGTGTTGCTTTTAGTAATTTTGGAATTAAATGAAATAATAGTCGCCCTTGCAGATTGGTATTTTCTGTTCAAAGTTTTTTGCCAACTGAAAAAGAGACCCATAATGTTGGTATCGGTCAATATCGATATCGGCCGGTATCGGATCAGGACATACCAAACCGTGTCGTATCTTATCGGCCGATGCTGCAAACTACGGATATAACCTTTCTGTTGCACTAGTGGCCATGCATGTATTTATAACTTTTCATTAATTGCAATATTCATTATGTGGCTTCTATTGGATTAGAAAGTTGAAATCATGATTACTTTAATTTGTGAACTATTTGTAGTTTTGTCGGGAATCGTGGCTTATGCGGGAAGCAAGTTGGCATTGAGTGCAAGGATGGGAGTCTTTCACCATCAGCAAATTCGGAGTCACCCTCTCCAGGTACTGGCACGTTGGCTTGGCTGTTTATTGCTTTCTGTACATCAGTAGATATGTCAGATGGTTTTAGTCTTGCATTGTAAGGAACTAAGTCAGAAATACTTGTACATGTTTTATGAAGAATTTATTTTTTACTTTTTCAATTTGGATTTTTTTGTATCTGAACACTAAATTAGTGAAGTAAGTTGATCAACTAAGACACTGCTCATTAATTACAACACGGTCTTTGCCCTTTGTGCATATTCTCTGTAATCTAGCATTAGGTGTCCATGATCCTTCTTCCTGTCAGTCCAAAAACCTAACCCTAATCCTATTCCCCATAGATACTGATACAACAATCTCTAACCTAGCCACCCCTATCTCCCACACCCTCCAAGTCACAACCAACCCCCTTGATGGAGATTCAGTTGGAGTATACTTGAGTCAATTTAGTCGAATTCAGTTTTCTTTCAATTGAGTTTGGTCTATTCATTTTACTTCTAGTTTAAGATCCATTTGTATCCTTACAGATCTATTTGAGTCCGTGTTCAATTAAGTTTAGGTTTTAGTTACCTTGCAATTTTACTTTATTTAAGATTTGTTTTCCAAGTCTATAAATAAGGATTTAAGACTTTTGTAATTGAATGAAGAGTTGAGATTTCTAATTGAAACTTGAATGCGAGCTTCAGATTGGTATAAAGCTCAACCGTACCTATGTGTGAGGCCTAATTTTTCAATCCCTCTTTTTTCCTGACCCAGCCACAAAAACCTTTCTTCCTGCTATTGTCTTTGCTGCCGCTGCTGCAGGCAACCAGGCCAACCGACTGGGCCCCTTCTTTCCCCTTCCTGTGCTGCCTAGAGTTTCCATTGTTGCGACTTGCCGTTGACCCCATAACAGTCTCCCCTCTTTTATTTATTACTGCCACCAGTTCAATTATCCCTCCCTCTCTCTCTTTGTGCAACGGGCATCATCAACTCCATCTTCCCCTAATCTCTTTGCAAACCGTACAACACCCAAGTCGATCTCTTACATCTCCCAATAGTCAAGATCCAACCATTACAATCAAGGTTGAATCTGGGATCTTGGAGGAAGACTTCTATGGGAGGAACATCTTCCAAGTTCCAAAGGCAAGATTTGGGCATATATATATTGCTTGTATCTATCCCCACAAATCCTCAAGTAACCCTATTCTTACTATGTTATTTGATTGCAAAATTTTGTGATTTCTAAGTTGGTTCTTGTTTTATTTTTTATTATTGTTGATTCATTACTTGATTTCCGTAGATTTTGTTTGCGTGCTATTGCATAATTGTTTAGGGTTGCATCACCATATAGATATCTATTGAACTTAACTATTTGAGTACATTTAGTATCTTTCCTAGGTTTCATCCATCTGCGTGTGCGATTTTGATCATTCCATCCAAGGTTTCTAAAAATTTTTTCCTGCATCACCCCCTTCCTCCACCTCCCTAATGTCCTGTGTTGCCCCTTCCTCAATCTCCCACCAGCCCCAGTCCAGACACCTGTCCAGCCCCACCCCTTCTTCCACCTTCTCGATCCCCACCACCACACCACCCATCCCCACCCTGCACAGCTCTGGCCTACCACCCTCCACCTCACCAATCAACCCACCACAATTTAACTCTCATAACAACTCTTAGAGTTTTGGTGCAGTGACATGGTCTTTAACATGGCGGTGGCGGCATGAGAGCAACCTAGGTCCAAATCACTATGGCTCACATTTTAAGTGACATTTAAAAAATTTGCACGGTTGTGTGAATCTAGCTCTACCCGAAAATGCTATTTGATCTGTGAGGGAGTATTGTAGTATTTATAAATATTCGATGGCTCAACTCTTACCACAACTCAAGAGTTTTGGGGCATTGGCAAGGTCCTTAACATGATACTTTATCGATGTAAGCATGAAATTGAAAGAGAAGTTTGTGGTTGCACGAATATCTATGACCACATAGAAAATGTCATTATAGTAGATTTGCATTGTAAGAGCAACTCCCTTTTGGATGGGAATTCTCACCCTTGACTTCCTGGTATTACATTCTGTACTTCTACATATTAATTTTTGTACTTTTTCCAAGTGTATACTTCTATACTATAATAAAAATCATGATTGTTCAAATTTGGAATTTGTAACTTTTTCTTCCTAAGTACCCTTGAGGCCTAGGTTGTAAATTCATGATGCGAATTGTGTATCATGTCCTAAGCAAAGAAAAAAAAAGAGGCCATCATAACTGCAAAAAAGCAAGAAAATGAACATACCTCTTTGTTGCTGTAGATGTGGAGGTTATCAGGAATGTCTGGGCATCTAGAGGTTGGTGGTGGTCTGTGGGGGGAGATCACGGGGTTTGGGATCCGGAGGATTCAAGGAAAGGGAAGAACAAACAAATTTGGATCTTCTGACTTAAAAAGAGGATGTGTTGGGCTAAGGTTTTATATTCAAATCTAAGTCGATAACTATCCATTCAGTCTAATTGAAATGATATAGGACGATATGTATCTCATCAAACGATACATCTTGACTATCATACAATTTTTGACGCTTCCAATACAAGTGATACATATCAAAATGGTAGTGTATCATATTTTATGATACTGACAACAGAGCCTAAGACGACATATATACCTAACATATATTGCCCCCTTGTACAGATGAATTTGCCTATAACCCCAATTTGAGGTCGAAACGAACTGAATTAACCCTCAATTCCTTGAAAGGCAGTTATAACCTATAGAAAAAAAAAAGGAGGCTTGTCATGAAACCATGAAGGTTAGTTGGTTCTCTGAAACCTCACTGGTTGTACAGTTCATTCTTTGTAATCGTTAAATAACCTACAAATTTCTCCTTGACTAAGAGGTTTCTATATGAAGGGGAAGATGATATGATCTGTTATAAGGAATTGCATTCAACCCTGATGGAGAATTAGTCCTGATGCACTTGTTGGCATGTCAGACCTGAGGAAAAAAAAAATCACAGTAAGCTCACCTTTTCTTTAGTAGCAAGGAAAGTTTGAACCATGAAAAAGTAGTTGAATTCATATATTTGTTTCCATTAAGCTCACGTTTTTCCTTTTAGTATAAAGATCTAGTATTGTAGAAGATATATTTAATGTGTTATATATGACACATGGATGTACACATGAATAAAAATCATATGTAGCTTCATAATATCTTAGCTCTACATATAATTCATTACGTCTTAATTCTTGTATATACTTGCATATGATTGAAAGTTGTGCTGATGCTCTCGTATCCAATACATAACAATTAACATATAAAGCCAATCCAATATAACCTCTTTTCAAAATAGCTAGAGCTACTAACTTTTAGTTTAGGTCTCACTTCATTTTGTTGCTGTCTGAGCATGAGTTCTCGTTCCTGGAAATACAATTTTGTTGAGTATGGAGATACTTAAAGATGATATCCATTGTTGAAATGATTCTTTAGAGAGATTTTCAGAATATCCAAAAGCAGTTTGATTACAATTCTATGGAAGAATATATGATTGGTATGGTGAACGTCTGTTATTCTGATGGAGGTCAACTGTACAATGTCAATCAGAGGGAGCATGATTCTACTGTTTTCATGGGAATGCTTCCCATCATCTTCGATTCCAATACAAACATTTATGTCACACTTTCAAGAGAGGTTATGTTTGGGAAAATTTCTCCTTGTGCTCGAGGATATTTTCTTCATTTGCCAAACTAGGAGTTCTCGTACGTTATGCTATATTCCTTCTATCTTTGATGAATATTAGGGAGATATGAGTGTTTGAGGCCCCTTTGTAATAATGTAGAGTCAACCTCTAATAGAAGGTTAGGTATTCTCATTCTCCTAATCATTGTTCTATTTTTTCATCCATATCAAATATTACTTCATACGGTCACAGTTTGATGGGTTATCTTCTTTAATAAAGGATTCCTAATCATTGTTCTGTTTTTTCCATCCATATCAAATATTTACTTCATACGGTAACATTTTGATGAATTATCTTCTTTAATAAAGGAGTTCACTCCCTGAGGCTGTTTATACGGGCTCTGGTAGGTCCTGGGAGACATTCGCTCATAGCATACCCATTTTCTAGAAATTTGTATATGATTATAGTAGCCTGAGGCTTTAGATTGCAAAAGTTGTGGTTGTTATTATATACTTGGTGACTTGTGTACAATATCAGCATATTCTTGAAAGCTTACGATGGAAATTTTGGATGCAGGGAGCCCACCAAGCAGGAAGAACTCTACTAAGCTTGTTATTAGTGCAGTAGCAACAATAGGTGCTCTATTGTTGGTTGCACTTATGTGTTTCTGGGGATGCTTTCTTTATAAAAAGTTCGGTAAAGGAGATATTGGAGGTCTTGCTGTGGATGTCAGTGGAGGTACCAAAATTTGTTTTACCTTGTAAAGCATCATATAGAGATTCTGCTTCATCATATTCCTTAACCAATGAAAACATATATTTGTAAATCAGGAGGTATATTTTCTGACTTTAAATGATGGATATATCTAATCTTTCAGGTGCTTCCATAGTTATGTTTCATGGTGACTTGCCTTACTCATCAAAAGACATCCTTAAGAAGCTAGAGACCTTAAATGATGAGAATATAATTGGCAGTGGTGGATTTGGCACTGTTTACAAGCTTTCTATGGATGATGGCAACAATTTTGCGTTGAAAAGAATAACAAAGACAAACGATGGTCTTGACCGTCTTTTTGATAGAGAACTTGAGATCTTGGGCAGTATTAAACATCGATATCTGGTCAATCTGCGGGGTTATTGTAATTCACCTTTGTCTAAGTTGCTACTTTATGACTACTTACCTGGTGGAAGCCTGGATGAAGCGCTGCATGGTGAGAATTGTATTTTTCTAGTGCACTTTAATAACCGAAAGTAGTTATACCTCAGGCCATCGACATTTTACGCTCTACTGAAATAGATTTCGTGGAAAACCAGCTATATCCGAGCTTGGTTGGCCTTTCACCCCCATCCCCTTTTTATGATGCTTCATCTATTTGTAACTAGTTACTTCAATAAATCATGAGTGCATTTTAATGCGTAAACCCTTATGATTTGATCATTGCCTTTGTGAATATATGGCTTGTAGACCCTTGTGCTTAGCAATCCATGTTTGAGTTTTATGTTTCTTGAATAATTATGTAACCTTGATGGTTTTAGTTATATCACATTTTTCTTTCATTGTTCACAATCTCTTATCTTACTGCATCAAGATTTCCCCTTGTCTTGACATATCTTGCATCTTAATGGTTCACAACTGTAAATTGTGCAATCATCCCAACAACAACAATAAAACCTCCATTCCAAGTTAATTATGCAAATCGTCTGCTTAAGGGCTTATTTTCGCATTAAGATTTGGTAACATTATGACACTACCAACTGATGATTATTGAAATTACTTCTCAGTGGGTCACGACTAAATGTCTCACAACTTAGGGGATTCTCAATCTCAAAAGTTGGTTTACTATAAAGAGCATTTGATCAACTTGAGATGTTCTTGTTTCTGGTTGAGGATAAATATCATAATGGTACTATTTAAGCATGACATCACCAGTCAACTTTTAATTTTATTCCTTATTTATACAGTCGAGATGAGTGGAATTCCTTGTAGCAAATTCTATCATCTTACACTTTATAGTCTGCTACATGCCAACTGGCCTCCTAAGTTTATTTCAGGGCTCTCTCATGCTCATAGCTACCATGGCTTGAAATTTTGCACCAAATAGAGGGTTGACGTAAGGTCGACAACCGGTCAAAGAGTTTTGTAAAATCTTTTATAGAGTTTTCTTATGCTTCATAGCTCACCCTATTCTGATGGGCAGAAGGCTTGGACAACGACAATGATTTCTACAGTCAAAGGAGTTGCTGAACTTGTTCTAAGATCAAGCATTCCTTTGCTGTTATTTGTAAATTTGCACGATAGTTTGGAGTGAGACCAAATTTGATGAAACAATAAATTCTACGGAAGGTACCCTTGGGCGGCGTATCGGGACCTACCTTCCCTTTTTTTGGCTGGTCAGGTACAACACCAACACAGAGAGCGGCTTAAGTTGTTGGTACCATCACCACTTTTTCCCTTGTGAGAGAGAGAGAGAGAGAGAGAGAGAGAGAGAGAGAGAGAGAGACCACTACAGTCACGTACAGCAGAGGAGAGCAGCTTAAGTTGTTGAGTCGCTATACCTCATTCAGCAAGGAAAGGGGTGCTGAACAAATCTTTTGCAGCAACTGCTGCGACATTGACCCTGGTATTGTCCCTCATCTGGTAATGACACTATTCTTGCTGCCATGTAAGCGAGTTCTTGTCTCTCCCCACTGTATATCTATTGGAGACTGACCACTTATGCTGGCTTAGGCTGGGTGGATGAAAGAGGGTGTATGATGGAAACTGACCACATACTGTTGGGTAGGCCGAGTTGATGATAGAGTTGGGTCTAATCTGGGTGAAGGGGGAGACTTTAAGTTTGGGTCACATCAAGAAAGAGATGCGACGCAACATCAGTCCTTTGATAATTAGAGCTGTCTAATTCATGGAACTAATATAAAATTTAAGGGTACTTTTGTCTTTTCATTCTTGCAGTTAACGGCATCAATGACTTTTGAACTCTCCTCAGGCAAGCAAAGGTTTTAAATCCATGTCCTGTTTAAAAATTGGGGGAAATTATGTATCTACCCTAATTTTAGGGGGCTATAACAGAAGTTATCCCATGTATTTATCATTTAGACCTTACCGTTATAAACATCATCTCTCTGTACTATAATCTCAAATTACTACAGGGATTTCAAATACTCCAGAATGCTTGTAACTTATGCACGTCGATTGCAAAAGTCCTTCTGCCAGTTATGTGAGGGATAATACCAATCTTTTATGGAACATAGGTATTTAATCATGCATAGTGCCATAGAGATCTTCAGATAGCTTTATAAAATGATTATATCAATTAGTTTATTTCCTATTTTTGTTTATTATTTTCCTGAAGTTTGTCCGAAAGGAACACCATGGTTAATAAATTATTGGTTTCACTTGCTAAAATTAAAGAGTTAATAATATGCGTGCCATACCATTTCTGCATAGTAGAAACTTGCTACTGGGTCAATATATTTTGTAATGTGTATAACAACTTCGATCTGAATGCTTGAGCAGAAAGGTCAGAGCAACTGGATTGGGATGCACGTCTTAATATTATCATGGGGGCTGCAAAAGGACTTGCATACTTGCATCATGATTGTTCGCCTCGAATCATACACCGCGACATTAAGTCTAGCAATATATTACTTGATGGGAATTTGGAGGCTCGTGTATCTGATTTGGACTAGCAAAACTGCTGGAGGACGAAGAATCTCATATCACCACTATAGTAGCTGGAACATTTGGATATCTAGCTCCAGGTATGACACCAAATATGCAGCAGATAAATTTGTCTTATTTTCTAGTTTTATAAAATTATTCTTAATTATTCAGTCTTAGTATCGATATTTTAGTTTTGAACGTGTATTTCACATGACTTAATTTTTTGACTTGTGTGCTTATATGTTCAACTTCACACTACTAACTAAGAAGTGCTCTCTGCTCCAACACCTTTCTCTTGCTTATCCGCCATGATTTAGCACAGAAGTTTAATTTTATCTGCTTTGTATTATCAAAAGTATATATTTTTATAATAGGACATGAGGAAATGGTGTCAGTACCCATATGTGTCCCTATTCGTGCAAATATACCTATTTGAAAATGTCGGTACCTGTATTGTGTCCTTGTATTTGTATTCGTATTCATGCAACATAGTAGCAAGTTTTCTGGTGGCATGGAACTAAAAGACTAGAGGTTAACATGTCTTTTGTAGCACTAACAAAAATCAAACTTCAATCTATGTTCGTTTGGGCCTACCTCTACTTTTGGTCCCAGCGGCTCGTTTAAGTACTATATTTTTGCTCCTTCATATCGGAGCATTTATTGGTTGCATGACATATGTCCAAACCACTTGAGACGGTTTTCTTTCATCTTGTCCTCGTTGGCGCCACATCCAACGTTCCACGAATAGTCATTTCTTATCCTATCTTTTGATGTATTCCACTCATCCATCTTAACATTTTTATTTCTGCTACACTAATTTTTTGGACATGTTTCTTAATAACCCAACTCTTCATTCCATAAAGCATGGTTGGTCGTAAAGCTGTCTTATAAAATTTTAGTTTCAACTTCAAAGAAAGGTATCATGATCAGAAGTAGTCCAGAAGCACTACACCATTTCAACCGCCCTATTTTAATTCATGCATGACATCCTTCTCATCTCCCCATCATGGAAAAACTATCACACTACTAGGAAACTCTTGTCCATCTATATGTACTCCTTCCTTAGTTCTCTTTGACTTTTTGTTCAAGTTACATTTCATATTACTACGTTTTCATCCTACTAATTTTAGAACCCTTAGATCCTAGCATCTAACCTTTCTTTACTCCCATTGACCAACAAAATATAATCAACAAACATCATACACAATGGAACCTTCTCCTCGATATGCCTAGTAGTTTCATCCATACCTAGCACGAAAAGGTAGACTTAATGTTGACCCTTGACCTAATCTGCTCCAACGATTTGTCATAACCAAACACAAATTTTGCACAGTCGTTAACTAAACACATAAATATTATTGCTTGGTTGCGTAATACAACTATCTAAATGTTTGTTTACTACCCACATAGACTATACTTGTGACTGTTCCTACCTAAACTTTTATCCAAAGCTTATATACTAAGGTAGTTCCACGCTAAACTATTATAGGTCACATGGACCATACCCATATAAGCTTTTTGTGTTTGGTTTATCCGGATGCTTCATGATAAAATTTGAGTTGTGTCCAAACTTCGAAAAAGGAAAAATGATGAACTAGTAATTTTTCTGCTTATACATCAATTCAGAACTGTCCTCATGTTCTATGCTAGCGATTAACTTAAACTGTGAGGACTATGGACCCATGACAAACTACTACGGTTAAAAATCTTCCTCTGTGACCAATATAAGAACTGGAAACTTCGGCTAAAAATTAATAAAACACTCATATTCTCGCTCTTTAGCGATGGAAGGAAACAAACTGAACTGATCAGCATAATTCATCCAATTCGGAAATGAAGATAAATAAATAAAGGAAAAAATGACCTTTGATAGAGTGAACCATAGCTCCTTATTTTCTGCAAAATATCTCTATACTTCCCTTGAATTTATATTCCTTCTCTGTCTGTACTTTTTGAGCCAGTTCAAATACTGAAAATATGAACTCAAATCAGATAACTACCAAACTCCTACCCGGGCTAAAAAAGTTAAAAAAAAAACTTCTTATACATACCTGACGGCAAGGTATGTGAAGACAAAAGAGAGTTAATTGGGAGCCTGTGATCCGTTCCACAACCATCAAGAACTGCTATAAAATTCAAACTTTCAAAAGGTAGCAGAAAAGGACAGGAAATACAAATGCCACTTTCATCATTCTGCAACCTGGATTAGACTTCATCAGATTGACCCTACATCTCAACCCCATGCAAGAAAATAAAGCTCAGATGGTACAAAATTCATGGCGAAGGGGATGGTTTCTCCTGAACCTGGAAAAGATCCCATGGTTAGGGGAGAGAGGAATTAAGGGAATGGAATGAATGATATGAGGGTATTAACTCCCTTTTCCTTCTCTTATGGTGTAAAATACCTACGTGATGTGCTATCCCAATACACAAAATGGACCTGCAAATCGGCATTCATCCAAGCCTCTCCCATTTAGAATGGGGTTGGCTATGGAGTACAAGAAAGTTCCACCAAAGAATTTTACAAAACACAGAAATTTCCTGATGCGAGACTTCCTCGCCCAAAGCCTCAAACCTGCAATCAAATTCATATCCAATGGTGTTCCACTAGTGTGGATGTGGCTTAATACACACCATAAAAGCATCTATTGTTGGATTCTAAGAATCCAGACGACTTTATACAGGTTATGGAGATGGGAGGATGTAAGTTCAATTATAAGAATCCACAAGCCTTTATATATTTATGGAGATGGAGGATGTAAGATGCAATTAAAAAGGTCCATGTTATTTGTGTTATGGTTTTCGGGCATCCTTGATATTGCCTTTAGAAACAATCATATTAGAATTTTCTTTTTTGTTAGATAATATTGTCTTATTCTGATCAAATTCTGCAGAATACATGCAAGTGGCAGGGCAACAGAAAAACAGATGTTTATAGCTTTGGGGTGTTGGTTCTTGAAATAATGAGTGGAAAACGACCCACTGATTCCTCGTTCATCGAGAAGGGTTTGAATATAGTGGGATGGGTAAGGAGGCTACTCTCATGATTCATTATGTTATGCCGCTATGAATCACAATTCTCTGATTGATGTTATCTTATTAATTTCATGATGATAATCTTTCTCATTGTTTCACCTAGATTTTGTCGAGATGATTCTCATTTCTTTATTGTCTCATACATAGATTAAAATTCACTTAAGAAATCTATATCAAAGGAACTTGTCAGAACAAAAATACTTTGTTCTGTTTTTACAACTGCTTGAGAGCAGTGTGCTAAATTAATTATTGTATTGTATGACATTAACTTCTTGTAGAAATCTAGATGATAACAGGAATGTACTTTTCACTTAAGAATCCTTTAGCATGTGTTGTCTTGATGACATACTATCTACTCTTTACTAATTCAAGGATGCTTAATTGTTCAGCTAGTTGTACTGCAGGAGCATTGTTAGGAGCTTGCATTATCTCCCTTTGTTGGCTTATTTCACTGTAAAGTTCGTGCATCTAACCTAGGCATATATTAAGTTTAAGTTTAATAACATTGTTGTATATTTGGCACAATCCGAATTTTAAATTTCCTCCTAAGTGTGGAGGGGGTTATCATGTCAAGGGTAATATTTTTCTTTGAGCTACCTTGTTTATGTATGATGACTTAAAACATTCTCCTCTCCAATTGTTTTTATAAAGATGAATGGAACTGTTCTTAACTTGCGTGTTCTGTATTTCTAATGAAAATGATAGTGAATGAAGAAAACACCAAACACTACCACCAACAACATTTATCCCAAATTTTTGGGGTCAGCATGATGAGGAAAATAAAAATAAATTTTTTAAAAAATCCGTTCAAAGCACTCAAGCGACTCAACAAAGTTGAGCAATACACAATGGACAGGCACAATTGATTGTACAGTCTCAGAAATATACTCAAAACACTCTGCAACAAGTGACTGGATATTTGAGTGACCAAATAAATGAGCAATGGTGTTTGGTCCAAATGAATTGTAGGGCTAGCGAAACAGTTGACTTTTGTGTTTCATTTCCAATGGGCTCTCAAATGAAATGCAACTGTGTAGTTCTTAGCTTTGTTTTCTTTTTACCTGTGACAAAGGATATGGTTTTTGTTAACAGTAAAGGATTAAAATATCCAAAAATATGGGATAGAAGCTTTTTTTTGTTGTAGTTCTGAGTTTACCTATTTATCTGCAGTTGAATTTTTTGGTTGCCGAGGACCGCCGAAGAGAAATAATAGATCCCAACTGTGAAGGAGTGGAAACTGTAAGCTTGGACGCTTTGCTTTCAGTCGCTATTCAGTGCGTCTCCTCCAGTTCAGAGGACCGGCCAACAATGCATAGAGTGGTGCAGATGTTGGAGTCGGAGGTGATGACCCCGTGCCCAAGTGATTTCTACGACTCGAACTCAGAGTGAGGTTAATAAATAATATGCCGGTACTTTGTAACTTTGCTTGCTCATGAGAGAGCGGGTCGATATTCTCGGAAAAGGAATTTCTGCAACTCTTTCTTGCTGTACACAATTCGTTCTATTCTTTGTTGCAGAATCTGTAAATGGAACCACTGACCGAAGCATTGCCATCAATTATCTCAATATATCCAAGTCTCCATTCCTTCTTCTTTTTTGGTTACGATTTAAGAGCTGCTTTAAAATTTGTTTTCCGATGTTTAAGAATATAGTCTGTTTCTGAGCATGTGCAAGTTGTGCGATCATATATGATATGTGAACCCTTTTAGGTTTTCCTATTTATTTATTTTCCGAAAGTGCACGTAGATTGATTGATCAATCTGCCACCTTCTGGACTTTGTATTGGTACTTTTGGTTGCAATTTTGAGAGCATGTACATTTTACAATTATCTCGCCATTTTTGTTCATCCATTAAAACTAGGGTGGATGTTCATTCTTCTACTCAAGGGTTATCACGTGTCAAATTAATGGTCAAACTAATATAAATGTTTATAAAAATCACTTCTAAAATGATTTTATGTTGGATAAAAAGACACGTCACAACTCTTGAGTGGAGTGGAAGGGTGAACATCTACTTTAATTTTGGTGGGTGAACTTGGACTCTTAATATTTGTATAAATGTAAGAAGCAACACCAATTAATACTCCCAACATATGATTTTTATCATGAAAATTTTAATTGATGGAGTAGGGAACCTCTATTTTACTATTATTTATATATTTTTGTACTTTTGTTTCTGTTTTGGAGGAGATATAATAATATCCTGTGCGTGTTTATTGCCACATCGGCTCCGTGTGAACGTTAGTAGATGACTGTTTCGGAAGAGGTGATATATAATGGCTTTCCATAATGCTAGTTCAATGCTCTCCTTGATTCTTTGTGATAGTTCAATTTAGGGTTTTATTCATTATTAACCAAAGTTAATGATTGACTATCCATTGATTTCCAAAAGATGCGTTATTCTTCTTTTTCCACCGGCAAGCAAATATAAAATGCATATGATCCCATATTATACGAGGAGATCGAAATTCTTGCACTTAAGCATGTTATATCAAAATTTCGTAAGAAATTGGATAGTTTAAAATTTTAATTTGAACGGTCCATAAAGACTATCCAACGACCGCTAGGACGTAACGTAACGGAGTACTCTCTATGGATCCATGCAACAGAGCATAGCATGGATGTAAAATTATTCTTTTGTGTGAATTTGATCAAATTAGTACTGTCAGCAAGAAAACCTAATATGAGGAACATAGGAATCACTGAACCTCCGAATTTTGCGTCAAGGTTCACAGTATCGATTTCGGTGGTATCGGATTGGAGTATCGAACATCAAATAATTATTAAACTTTTGGAATTTTTTTTATTTATATATATGTTGTTTCTTAGTAATTTTGGAACTGAATGAAATAATAGTCACCCTTGTCGATTGGTTTGCGTTTCTTTACAACCTTACTGTAATTACATCATACATCATTGCTGATTGTCCTTTTCATTCGATTTTTTTTGTCAAATTGACTAGAAAAAGCCCCCCCCCCCCCCCCCCCCCCCCCAATGTCAGTATCGGTCAGTATCGAATATGGACATGCCAAACCATATCGATATCAACCGTATCGGACCGTAACGACCGATATTGCAAACTACTTAGCATAAGGATATATACAACACAAAGCAATAATAGTCTCTGTTCTGTATAGGAAGGATAACTTTTATCCTCAAGTATCAATGTGCATTATCTTTGATTTACATCCTTGATGTTATAAATAAGGAAAGTAATCAGATCCTTTCAATGTTTTCTTTGTAAGAAAGTGTCTTTGCATGCATCTCATATTCAAATGTGAACATAAGCTGGTTAATTCCAGTGGGCATTAGTATATGTAGTGCCCCGTCCCGCAAAGTCAATCAGTTCGAAACGCCGACGGCGTTGGAACTTAGCCTTGCAACGGCTGCTCGAAGGCTCGCTCGTCCGAGGCGACTCCTCGTCCAGGTGGGGAGTTTCGGTGAACTTGCTTCATCTTAGCATTCGCATAATAAATCGTGTTTTCAACTTGCACAAGTAGGCTAATATAAAGCTACGTACCAACATAGCTAAGGGAATAATCCCGTCGGGTCGGAATGTCCTAGAACATGGAAAATGGTCCCACGGTCTACATAGAAGTCGGCTCAGCGTGCTTTAAAATGACACTCGATCCTTCGATCCCGTGGCTTGGGAGAAGGAAGTTGGCCTAAGTTGCTAAATTGTCCCGACACTTGAAATAGCCTAAGTCTTAGGCGTCGCCTGCGTAAATGCTTGCTAAAGCAGGCACGGTCCCGTTGTGCAAGGCTTGGCATAGCCTTCGCATGTCCCGTTGGTCCCGTCGATTCGTCCCGACACTCGAATTAGCCTAAGTCATAGGCGTCGCCCGCATGGATGCTTAACAAAGCATGCACGGTCCTGTCCCGTAAGGCTTGGCATAGCCTTCGCACGTCCCGCAAGTTAAGTCATTTCGCACGGCTCGTTGGCTTAAGTCTAGGCACCCGAAAAGTTGGTTGTCCAAGTCGACCCCGTGCCTAGCACGTTCCCTAGACGCTAGCTCGACGTAGCCTTTGTTCGTCGAGTCGTTGCCCGAATAAGTTAGACAAGTGTTGTGCTAGGCTATCAAAGCCATTTCTAGCACTGTCCCGCTCTATCTGCGGTTGTCAAGTTACGTAGTCCCTTGAAACAAGGCTCGTCGTGTAAAGTGTATGACTTGAGCGTTAGCGTCGCCTATAGAACCAGGCCTGTCTAAGGCACGAGTTACGGTCGCTTAGTGAAAAGCTTGCCACGAACAAAGGAAGTCCACGCGACTTGTTGTCGTCGAGATCGGTCCCGCTACTTAGGAGTCTCGCCATGTCTTGATATATCCCGCACACGAGATCGGTCCCTTGGCTTGGGAGTCTCGCTAAGTCTTGATATGTCCCGCACACGAGATCGGTCCCGCGGCTTGGGAGTCTCGTTAAGTCTTGATAGAAAGGGAATGCATGGTCATATTAAGGAAGAAACTGGATAGACTGGATAGATCGAGTATGCATGGTCATGGACAACTTGTCGACAAGGTGTAGTCTTCTCGAATGATTACCGGGCGCCGGAATCATTCGGCCCGGGGGAAGCGAGTGTGGCTCAAGTAGGATGCTGATGAACCGCATGGGAGAGTTCCACCCTACCGGGCTAGCTACCCGTGTTGGTACAGGTGGATATCTCACGAGCCATGTCCAAGATAGCTTGAAATTGCTAGTGACCACCTCATGTAGATGCGTCGGCAATAGCGGAACACCGCATGTATGCCTTTGGATTGAGTCTAGAACTTGAATGCTTGTCTAGTCGGGAACACAATGTCTGGGCCTAAGATTGGGCTGCAGCATAGGCACCGTGCTTGGCACGATAGATGGCGTCGGGATTTCATGAAAGTGATACTATGGTCCACAAGTCTTGTCTAAGTTAGCAAATGGGTCTAACAGGAAGGCCGTAAGGCGGTAGCACGATAAGTCTTGATAACTTGCGAGACGCGGTCTCATCTTGAAGCACACAAGTCTAAGCAAGGTCTAGAGGCACGGCCTGCACGAGTCATCCCATTGCCGTCCTTGGCACTTGAATCGTTGGCACGAGAATAAGTCTAGTAGGCTTGAGTTAAGTAAAAGTCTTGGCACGGCCGAGTGCGCATAAGTTGCTACTCGGCGAAGCACTGTCCCGAACATGTTAAGTTACGAATAGATATGGCACGACCCTGCCGTCCCGAGTTGAAGTTTGGTCAAGTACATGCCCGATGAGGCACTGCCTCGATCGAAATACACGTTGGTATTGTAGCACGACCATGTCGTTGCACGTCAAGTTGGTTAGACGTCAAGTCTTAAAACTGATCCTAAGGCAAGACTAGAAAGACAATTGAAAGGGTTTAAGCTGCACAAAGTAAATAAACGTGTCGGTTATGTATGGGTGGGCGAGAAGCTCACTCCACTAGTACAGTGGTACTGACACCCACACAGTATTTCATGTGCAGGCACAGGTAGAAGCTCGTGGTGTGGAGCTCGCTTGGATGCGTCGAGGCACGAAGTTCCTTGGCGAGTCGAAACGTGCGGCCGCGTGATCTGAAGACTTATACAGGACATAATGTATGGACATCGCATTCCGAAGCATCCGCTGGCTCAAGCATGTAATCGAGAGATGAGAGAGAGCAGAGTGACTTTGTATCGAGAGAAAAGTGAGCACGAGAGACTTGTAATTTGGCCTTGCGCCCACAAATGTAATCTTGTATTCAGTATCAATAAAGAGCTTCTTTGAATAACTTGTTCATGTGTTCTTCTTTAAATTCCGCTGCAATGTATTCAATGTTTCTGCTTGGGACTTCTGTGCGACGACCCCGTCGCCGCCGATGTAATCGGCCGTTATGGAATTGCCTTGCATGAGCGCAATCTAGGCTCGTGCGGCATCACGCCTTAGCGAGGACGATCGCTCCTACGGGAGCGTGATGTGACAGTATATAATTAGTTTGATGAGGTTTCAAGTCCAACATTGCTTGATGTACTACGAAGTTGAGGCTAATTTGCACAAGGAAATCCGGCCCTAAGACTTTGGATTTGGACAATCCTTCTCTACTAGGACAACCCTCCAGTTTCAATGTGACCCTACAAGAGGTCGGGATCACGGATAACACCTAAGAATGGTCCAAAACAAAGGTCAAGAACCAACTAAAAATTAGTTTCGGATAGGATAATCCAACCTTCCAGGCCGGCCCTGATAGCAATAACCAATGCCAAATCAGAATCCAAGATAATGTACAATTATATGACGGTCACGAAAGAAGCAAAAGCAAAAGTATTGTGGATAACCTATTCTATGTCTCCCTCCACTCAAGATATCAAAGTATGTTTCCTTTGCTATAAGAGGAGCAGGAACTTACACACGTCTCTCTCTCTCTCCCTCTCCCCATTCCCATTGGGCCATTGATCAACCACTCCTGGTTAATCCGCACATTCTTGTCCTTTGCATCCATGATGATCCTGCAGTGACATCAATTGCAACCTTCAATATTTTTTTATGCTGCTTTGTATCACTACGCAACTAACAACTAACAAACTTTCCATGTTTTACTTAATGGACACTGCTATTTTGACACAGTTGGCCCGCTGGCAACCTCCTATTGGTTTCCTGGTCCTAGTTTCGAGGAAGTGGGATCCGGTGTGATCATGTAAATCTTGGACAAAAAATATATTTCGATTTACTAATTGACTCTCATTCAAAATCATAAAGATGACAATCTTGATCACTATGAACACTATACATCGTACAAAGTCGTTTGAACCAAAAGTAAAACTTGTATTGATTTGTAGACGAATTACAACTTTTCAGCGAGAGCCTACAACGAATTTCTACATCTTAAAATTTTGTTATAGAAGTGTGCGGTTGGAAACTTGGCCAGTGCGAGACATTTTTGTTCCGTTGACGGTCCGTACTCAAGACTCGATTTTTGCGTATTGTTGGTGTTGCATCATGTGATGCCGGATAGCCGTGTTGTAGGACAATATAGCGGTGTTATGACTTCCTCGGAGGTAGTTTGTTGCAGCGGAACTGACTATGATGCTAGCTAGTTGTTTGCGAAAAGGAGATTAATTCTACTGAAAATGCTAAGTCTACAACCAAATGTTTACAATCTTCTTATAACATCTCTCTCTCTCCCATCCCTTACACATGGGTCCCACTGGGTCCCACCTCCCCTCTCACCTCCCGCTACATGCATGGGCTCCACCCGACCCCACCATTTTCTCCTCTCCTCCAATCGAAGTCCGACACATGGCGGTTGTAAGTAAATTGTAAGCATTTTGTTGTAGGCATAGCAAAGCTCTAATTCTACCCAGAAAGAAAGAAAATAACATTTTACCGACGAAAACGAGTACTCTCTATCTACCGAGCTTTGGTGACGACTCCAAACCCTAACTAACTGATTTGCATCACAAAAGGTCGTCTCCTAGTCCCAGTGCTAGCTGACGCATGAAAGAGAGAGTGCACATAGTCCTCACACAAAGAAAATGTGGTAGTAGAGTAGTTGGAGGAGTTGGTAGAACGAATGTTTGGAATTGTTAGAAGACAATTTATACTCATGCATGCAAACCCCTCCTCCATCATCAACAACATCAAAGAAGAAGAAGATCAATAAAATGCCGCGACGACCGTGGAGGCCCTTCACCGCCGGCGCCGGCTGCTGCACTGCCGAGGGCAACGCGGTCCTCGGGAACCTCAGCAGGTGCAGGCCCTCGTGGCCCGAGCTCTCCAAGAAGGTAGCACTGGCGTCGCGGACGACGACGACGTCTTCGCCGTCGTTGCGCCGCCTGTCGGCACTCTCGGACCCGAGCAGCGCGGCGTCGTCCGCCAGGTTCAACGGGGACGACTTCGCGCACCCCGTCGTTCGGGGCGGGCCTGTTCGCTTTCCAGCTCGGCGAGCTGCGGGCGATCACGCACGACTTCTCCGGCAACTTCCTGCTCGGGGAGGGGGGGTTCGGCACGGTGCACAAGGGCTACGTCGACGACAGGATGCGGCGGGGCTCAGGGCGCAGGCGGTCGCCGTCAAGCTCTTGGATGTCGAGGGGCTTCAGGGTCACAGGGAATGGCTGGTGAGGCTACAATTCTTATTCTTTCTTCCTCTTCAGCTAGTTTTATTCTCCAGTATAATATAACGGCACGAGGCTCCCGCTAATACATAGTCGAAAAAAATAATCACACTGTCATGCTAGACACAGTCATCACCTTCAAGTTTGACAGGATTTTCTGTAACATATGTTGCACATTAATTCCTTCCTCGAACAAACCGCTTCCGTAGAAAATACGGCAGTGCTATATGGACCACGGTTTTGGTCCGTAGCCACATGTCGAACCTCCTTAGGGGGGGGGGGGGGGGGGGGGGGGGGGGGGGGGGGGGGGGGGGGGGGGGGGGAGGGGGGGGGGGGCTGACAATTTCGGTCACCCCTCCCCCAATCAGTTTAGTGCTTATGCTTCCAAGTCCTGACCACATTAGACCAGACCTCTTTGGTCGTCAGGTTGATAGTCCATTATAGAAGTGAAGGAAGTCAAAGAGTTAGGACGTGATTGGGCTAAATAATTCAGTAATTATTAGGTTGGTGTGTGTGTGTATTCAGAATGAGCTATAGTTTAGTGCATGCAGTTGGCAATTAATTGTTTTATTTGGGGAAGGTGGGTTAGGGGTCCCCTCAGCAATATGGGATGTACTTGTAACAATAAAGTAGCCTCTATATATTCGTCAACTACTTTGATCTCAATATAAACGGTATAATAAATGGCCCGCAGTTTTGTCTGTGGGAGTGACCGCGGACGATGAAATCCCATTCGTTTTCTTCTATTTGCATGAGAATCACTGCCGGTAGATCTGTCAATGGAAGGTTGTCATGTGGACTGCGAACCAAAAACGCGGCCAATGTAGCAGCTCATCTTAATATTTACTACGTTAAGTGTCTATATCTGTGTCTTTATTCATACACCAAGGGCGGAGCCACAGCTGGGCTGTCCCCGACTGCAGTCCAGGCTAAATCTTTTTATGCTAAGAACTAATAATATATGTTCACATTGTAAAACTGGTAGTAGTCTTAGTCCAGTTGGTAGAGTTGTTTGGTGTCCGTTTGCTAGGTCCTAGTTTAAATCCTGTGTTACACAAATCACTATTTTGTAGGAATCTTTGTAAGTTTTTTTTTTGTTTACTTTTTGAGATATTACATAAAAAAAAATTGCAGCCCATTAAAAAAATTCTATCTCTGCCCTCGCATACAACATAAGTATCCGTATCCGTATATGCGTGTCCATATTTGTGCAACATACATTGATTGGAGCTTGTAATTGCAGGCAGAGGTGATATTTCTGGGACAGCTGAGGCACCCACACCTGGTGAAACTGATCGGTTACTGCTGCGAGGACGAGGAACGGCTCCTCGTCTACGAATTCATGCCTCGAGGAAGCCTCGAGAACCATCTCTTCAAGAGTAAACTCCAAATTTTCATCATTCTCCATCGATCCTTCTTTTCTGATCATCATGTTTCAGTCCAAGCTAGCTGGGCTAATTGTACGTTTTTTTTGTGATTCATATATATACATATACATAGGGTTGTCTACGACTTTGCCGTGGGGGACGAGGCTGAAGATAGCTATCGGAGCAGCAAAGGGTCTCGCATTCCTGCACGGTGCCGAGAAGCCGGTCATCTACCGGGATTTTAAGACGTCGAACATCTTGCTCGACTCGGTTCGTAATACCAATCAAGGCTAAGTTATATATCCTGATGACATCCCAGCTACAACGTTCGTACATTTTTGGCATATTAACTTTTCACTGTTCAATTTTGTCATTCTAATTTTATAAATTGCTCAACGGTCTAATTAATGTTAACGAAAGGTGATTCAAAAAAATAGTTTATGAGATTGGAATGCCAAAATCGACCACAGAAAAGTTAGTTACAATGTTAAAAACGTCCAAACGCTACCGTTCTTCCTTCCGTAATGTGATCACAGGATGGCTACAACTTTAACAGGACTTCACTGCTAAACTTTCGGACTTTGGGCTGGCGAAGATGGGACCGGAGGGCGAAGACACGCACGTCACGACTCGGGTGATGGGCACCCACGGCTACGCAGCACCGGAGTATGTCATGACAGGTGAGAGGAAATTTTTTTTGACGCAGACACGAATAGGTTGTTCGCGGGTTTGGACTGTAGTCATGACCTGTTTGTGCAACTCTGGTTGATCAGGCACCTCACGACGAGAAGCGACGTCTACAGCTTCGGCGTCGTCCTACTGGAGCTACTGACCGGGAGGAGGTCCATGGAGAGGTCGAAGCCGAAGAACGAGCAGAAGCTCGTCGAGTGGTCGAAGCCCTACCTGACGAGCAGCCGCAGGCTGCGCTGCATCATGGACCCGAAGCTCGCGGGCCAGTACTCCGTCAGGGGCGCACGAGAGGCCGCCGCGCTGGCGCTGCGGTGCATCAGCCCTCTCCCCAAGGACAGGCCGCGGATGTCGGCCGTGGTGGAGGCTCTGCAAGGGCTAGAGCACCTGAAGGACATGGCGGTCGGCTCCGGGTCTGGCCTGCCCCTCCTCCTATTGCCGGAAGGAACGCCATCGCTGCCAAGGCCAAGCTCAGCAGCTTGCCCGGCGGGCGACGCAGGACCTTCTCCGGGAAACTGGCTTGAGTGGTTTGTGTATATATATAGTTGAGTGAAACTTTGTAATTTGTAAAGCTACTAATATTTGGACATGTGTGTACTTGTAGCTCGTCTTGAACTCAAGTTTTGGATGCAACATCCAATCATCTCTAGCTCAAGTGACTGAGATTGGGAGACATCTGTTCCATCTGTCCGAATTCGAGTCGAGATAGGAGCATGCAGCATGAGAATACCAAATCAAGATCTTGATAAATTCTTTGTCTATCCTTTAAAAAAAGAGAGAATGAAAAAGAAGATAAAGTAGATGTTGGTGATACCCACTCATTTAGAATTTGATATGGCCCGCGATCCCTAAACATTAAACCATGATTCATTATATCAAGTCTCGTTCATTATTTCAAATTTTTGAGTGGTGCATCATCTAATTTGAACACATACCAAATCCACAAACAAGTAACTTCAACTCCATGCAAGTTTCGTTTCAAGCAAGTGTGAATTGGAAACACTAGTGGTCATTAAATCTCTGGTATCCCTAGTTATAAGGGTGAGCAGAAACCGGTTGAATCCGGAAACCGACCCGACCTGAACCTAAATAAGCAATCGGTTCGGTTTCAACTATACAGGTCGGGTCGCGGTTTTACATTTCTTCTATTTAGGAATTTTTGGTTTGGGTCGCAGTTTTGATTTTTTTTTTCCGACCCAAACCGAAAATCGAATTAAGTATATCAACTTACCTAATTACCCCCCCCCCCCCCCCCCCCCCCCCATATAATATCCTAAACCCTAAATTCTCTCTCTTCATCTGAATTTTTTTTCTCTGCCGCTTCCCTCGTCTCGTCCTCTCCAGCTTCTATGGTTCTCCATCTTCCAAACCCTAGTATAATTTTTTTCCCAAACCGACGAGAGACCCTCTAATTCCAAGTTCCAACATGGAAATCCTCTCCAGTTCTCCTCTCTCCATCTTCCAAACCCTAATGTGCTCTAGTTAAGTCTCTGTTTTGACTGAAATAGGAGGCATCTGTTCCATCTGTCCGAATTTGAGTCGAGAAGACATATGTTCCATCTGTCCGAATTCGAGTCGAGATAGCAGCATGCAGCATGAGAATACCCTATTATCATACTCTAGAATTAGAGACTGAAAAGAATAGTCTACCCACAAGTCATAAGCTTACCAATGTTAGTAAATATTAGTTTTTACATGGACACGCATCAAGATCTTGATAAATTCTTTGTCCATCTTAGAAAAGAGAGAACGAAAAAGAAGACAAAGTAGATGTTGGTGATACCCACTCATTTTAGAATTTTATACGGCCGTGATCCCTAAACATCAAACCATGATTCATTATTTCAATTTTTGAGTGACACATCATCTAATTTGAACACATACGAAATTCCCAAGCGTCAAAGAAATAAACAAATACGTTAATGACCAAATCCCTTTCAAGACGAGGTGAATCAGCACGCAACCGATCATCAATCTATTGGCAACATTACAATGAATTTCTTCGAACATCTTGCTCTCATGAAGTTATCTCCACCTATTCATCACTATTTTCTCATTTATTGTTTAAACTTTTGATGTAGTGCATCATTAAACTCGAACACGTACCTAGTCCCAAGAGACTAAAAAAAATAAACAAGTAATTTCAACACCACGCAAGCCCCGTAACATGCCAAGATGAATTGGAAACATTTATGATCATCAAATTTATGGTAAACTCACAATAAATTTATTGTAGCATCTCGCTCCCTCTCATGACGTGGTTAATCACCAATTCATCTCCCATTGTCAACTATTAACCTCGGACACCCTTAGGCCTCGTTTGGTTGACGGAATCTCCCGGTTGGGAAAGGAAAGTGATTACTTTCCTATGTTTGGACGTCCAAGAAATTGAGGAGGAAAGAAAAGTGATTCCCAATGGAAGGGAAATTAGGGGGGAAAGTGATTCCATCCATCCAAGGAAGGAATCACTTTCCCACATTGAAGTATTCACTTTCCTTTCCAAATTCCTTGGCATTGCCAAACATCGGAAAGGAAAATCAATAGGAATTAAAGTTTCCCAAAGGAAAGGAAATGACAAGGAATTAATTTCCTTTCCCTTCCATTCCGCGAACCAAACGAGGCCTTATTGGCAATTTTAGACTCAAACTAATTTCTCCAAATTTGTTAAATTTGACATCCTTGGGGGAGGGGAAGGTTGTTGTTGTGTAACACTAAACTAGCCGTTAGAATTTGTAAATCTGTTATATTATTAAAGATCCAAAAAAAGCCAAAGGACTTGGTCTCATTGAATTGAGATCCCCACCAAAAGAGATCTCTATTGGATGTACTAAGATATCTTAGTTTCCTCCATTCATCCATCACACACACTCTCTTCTTCTTCTTCTTCTTCCTCCACTCGTTCCTAAAGAAGAAAGAAAGAAAGGGAAGATGTTCTCCTCATTGTTGAGTCCATCCTCCCCATTCCCCTCCATAGTCCAGACAAGGCTCGCCAAACCCCATCCCCCAATCCACAGACCAAACCTACACCTCCCCCTCCTCCTCGCCAACAAAACCCACTCAACCAAACCGAAGTCCTCCATCTTCATCAACACCACCCGCGCCTCGGCCTCGGCCTCTTCCTTCTCGGGAGACCGAGGCCGAAGAGAAGAAGAAGAAGAGAATCAAGAAGTAATCAAGCCCATAATCATCACACCAGCACCAGCAGCACCAGCTCCAGCAGCACCAGCACCAGCAGCCGAAGCCGAGGAGGAGGAGGAGGGGGGGATGAATGCGCAGCTGGCGGTGGTGTTCGGGCTGTGGTACTTCCAGAACGTGGTGTTCAACATCTACAACAAGAAGGTCCTGAACGTGTTCCCGTACCCGTGGCTGCTGGCCTCCTTCCAGCTCCTGGTGGGGTCCCTCTGGATGTCCTCCCTCTGGCTGGCGAGGCTCCAGCCCTTCCCCGAGGCCTCCCCCCGCTTCCTCCTCGCCCTCCTCGGCCCCGCCCTCTTCCACGCCGTCGGCCACATCTCCGCCTGCGTCTCCTTCTCCAAGGTCGCCGTCTCCTTCACCCACGTCATCAAGTCCTCCGAGCCCGTCTTCTCCGTCGCCTTCTCCTCCCTCCTCGGCCGCTCCTACCCCCTCCCCGTCTGGCTCTCCGTCCTCCTCATCGTCCTCGGCTGCTCCCTCGCCGCCGTCACCGAGGTCACCTTCAACCTCGCCGGCCTCTCCGGCGCCCTCCTCAGCAACGTCGGCTTCGTCCTCCGCAACATCTACTCCAAGAAGAGCCTCCAGAGCTTCCGCCACGTCGACGGCCTCAACCTCTACGGCTGGATATCCGTCCTCAGCTTCCTCTACCTCTTCCCCGTCGCCGTCCTCGTCGAGGGCGCCCACTGGGCCCTGGGCCTCCGCCAGGCCCTCGCCGCCGTCGACGCCCCCTGGAGGCTCTACTGGTGGGTCGCCGTCTCCGGGGTCTTCTACCACCTCTACAACCAGTCCTCCTACCAGGCGCTCGACAAGATCAGCCCACTCACCTTCTCCGTCGGGAACACCATGAAGCGGGTCGTCGTCATCGTCGCCTCCGTGCTCGTCTTCAGGAACCCCATCAGGCCCCTCAACGCCCTCGGCTCCGCCATCGCGGTGCTCGGGACCTTCCTCTACTCCCAGGCGACCACCGCTAAGAAGAAGGACATTGGGGAAGTCGCCAAGAACAAGGCTAGCTAGTTCTACTTCATTGCATTTCTTCTTCTTCTTCTTCGAGTTTAATTTAGAAGCAGTGTAGCTAGGCAATAATGTTGATGATCAAGAATTATGTTCAAGTTTTTCCTAGTTTTAGATGCTCTAACACTAGTGCTTGTGTTTGTTCTTGTTTCCCAGTAATTAATAATATTGCTTTGTTTCGAAAGAGTTATTGACACTAGATCCATATGTCAAATTGTCATGCCATTGCAATTTCTTAGTCTATATCTGCATTTTTTTTTCTTTCTGGCATGTATCTATATGAACCTTTATCAAAGACTAGGTACTGAATTGAGTTACTTCATCAATGAATCTTCGAGATTGTCCGCAGGAAACATGAATAAATAATAAAAAAACATTTTCCTGAACTTTTTACCAATATAATCTTGCTAAACTACAGCCAAAGTAAGAAGTTGTTGCCAAAATTCTTAATCAAAGACAGATGAAGTTGATCAACATAATTTCTCATTCCATTCTCTATGGAAAGTCATCTCGAGGTGCACCAATGATCAAGGAGGAGAGGTTTGCTTTTACTACAGCCTGATCATGTTATCCCCTATGTTGCACGGACACGAGCAAATGGCATCCTATAAATGTTGTGTCTGTATCCGTATCAGCAGTCGTGCAACATAAGTGACTACCTTGATATGGAAGTATCCGTATCATGTCCTTATCCTTATCCATGTCTATATTCGTGCAACATAGATTAGACGTAAAGAACCAACTATTTCTTTAGGCAATTCCTCGGTCTGAATATACAATGCTGTTGGAGTAGGATTTTTGGTGAATTGAAGTGAGGAAATCTTGGGGCTTTGTGATGGAAGTGGGAGGGCTTGGGCTGTTAAGTTTGACATCAGATCTGATATTGTACATGAGACAGGGTGCATTGGGAGGTTACTGTTGTTTGAGAGCATTCTTGTATCCGTAATTAGTCAGTAAATGTAGACCAAAATAATTTGCTGAGCCATCAAAATTATGGTGCAGAGATTCCCGGATGCCAATATCTCGCAATGCTCACAATGCCAAGCAAATATGGAAGAATACATGAGATATGTTAATTTCTGTTGGCCAATATCTCAAGCATATGTGCCAATACGTCATGCATTATTCCACATTTGCTTGACATTACGAGATATTGGCATTAGGAGATCCGAATCCCTAAATTATGTTTGCTTTGTTTTACGGCCTTCTTTTTATTCTTTGTTGATTCTCCTGGTTGCAACAGTGGACTTCTTAAATTCTATTGGTGTACTTCTACATTTGGTTTTAGGTGTTACTTCAATGATGAGATTTGGAGGTTTATTGTTACATATTGGATCCATATGCAAACAATCTTATATGCATGGTGAGATTTGGAGGTTTTGAATTATAGATACATACTTATGAGTGATAGGTTTTGAAGTACCATTTAATTGTGAATGATGAGATTTGGAGGTCTAGTGCTAGTCGAGGATAAGTAATAAGAGTTAACCTACTTTTTTTTCTTTCCGATTAATGCTGAATCTATGGATACAAATCTTCTTATAGCAGATGTTTGAAGTTTACATAGGTGCATAACTATATACATATTTTGGAATGAAAATGGAAGGGTGGTGAAGAAATACTTAACAAAATATGCCATGAAGCAAATTGGGCAACAATGTTATCAAGATAGTACGACTCTCCCTCTCCCAACATTCCAATTCACCAAAAGGAGATCGTGACTTAGAAAGGCAACATCTCTTCTATGTTGCAGAAACATTAATACGACAAGATATAATATGAACATGTCGATAGGGGCATAACGACTTTTTAGGTTTGTCCTAGCGTATTCTGGAGTATTGGTGCTTCTGAGGCAGTCTTTTACCTGATTTTTAAAGCATTTCGTACAAACCATGTTCGTTTCCTGAATTTCCATCTTGCTAGAGGAATAAATCTTGAATTATCTGAAGATAGTTTAATTATCTGCAGAGAAATCATCAGTAGATCTTCCATTATCAGCAGGAGACCTGAATAACATGCACAATTTCTCCTGAACTCTTACCATTTAATATTGCCAAATTATACATTGTCACGCCCCGCTCCCATAGGAGCGATCGTCCTCGCTAAGGCGTGATGCCGCACGAGCCTAGATTGCGCTCGTGCAAGACAATTCCATAACGGCCGATTACATCGGCGGCGACGGGGTCGTCGCACAGAAGTCCCAAGCAGAAGTATTGAATACATTGCAGCGGAATTTAAAGAAGAACACATGAACACAAGTAACTCAAAAGAATCTCTTTATTGATATTGAATACAGAATTACATTTGTGGGCGCAAGGCCAATTACAAGTCTCTCAGGCTCACTTTTCACTCATGTTACAAGTCACTCTGCTCTCTCTCTTCTCTCGATACAATACTTAATTCCAGCGGAAACTTCGGAAGGCGATGTCCATACATTATGTCCTGTATAAGTCTTCGGATCACGCGGCCGCACGCTCCGACTCGCCAAGGAACTCCGTGCCTCGACGCATCCAAGCGAGCTCCGCGCCACGAGCTTCTACCTGTGCCTGCACATGAAACACTGTGTGGGTGTCAGTACCACTGTACTGGTGGAGTGAGCTTCTCGCCCACCCATACATAACCGACACGCTTCATTTACTTTGTGCAGATTAAACCCTCTCAATTGTCTTTCTAGTCTTGCCTTAGGATGCATTTTAGGACAAGGACGTCTCGGTCGATAACTAGCGATGCAACGACAAGGTCGTGCAACGACGGGGTCATGCTATCTGCCAACGTGTGTTTCGATCGAGGCAGTGCCTCATCGCTTAGGTACTTGACCAAACATCAAGGCGGGATGGCAGGGTCGTGCCACATTCTATTCCAAACTTAGACTTGTTCAAGACTGTGCTTTGTCGAGGGGCAATTCACGTGAACTCGGCCGTGCCAGGACCTTTGATTAAACTCAAGCGCTACTAGACCAATTCTTGTGCTAACGATTCAAGTGCCAAGGGACGGCAACGGGACGACTCGTGCAGGTCGTGCCTCTATACTTTGCTTAGACTTGTTTACGCATTCAAAACTGAGGTCGTGCCTCGCTATCCAGACTTATCCATGCTACCGTCTTGCGGCCATCCTGTTCGACTCATAAACCAACTTAGCCAAGACTTAAGAACCATAGGGACGATTCCATGAACATTCTGACGCCATCTATCGTGCTAAGCACGGTGCCTATGCTGCAGCCCAGTCTTAGGCCCAGACATTGAGTTACCGACTAGACAAGCGTTCAAGTGTTAGACTCAATCCAAAGGCATACACGCGGAGTCGCCGCTATCTGCCGACTCATCTACATGAGGAGGTCACTAGCAATTTCAAGCTATCTTGGACATGGCTCGTGGGATATCCACCTGTACCAACACGGGGAGCTAGCCCGGTGGGGGTGGAACTCTCCCATGCGGTCATCCAGCATCCTACTTTGAGCCACACTTGCTTCCCCCGGGCAGAATGATTCCGGCGCCCCGGTAATCATCCAAGAAGACTACACCTTGTCGACAAGTTGTCCATGACCATGCAAGACTCGATCTATCCAATCCAGTTCCTTCCTTAACATGACCATGCATTCCTTTATTCTATCGAGACTCCCAAGCCGCGGGACCGATCTCGTGTGAGACTTATCGAGTATTCAGGTAGGACATGACCGGGCAGGACCGGCATGCTTATTCAAGTATTCAGGCATGACATGACCCGGACGGGACCGACATGCTTAATCAAGTATTCGGCCGTGGCTCGTGCCTAAGACAGGCCTGGTTCTCTAGGCGACGCTAACGCTCAAGTCATAAACTTATACGACGAGCCTTGTTCTCAAGGGACTACTTGACTTGACAACCGCAGCTAGAGCGGGACAGTGCTAGCAAAGGCTTCGATAGCCCAGCATAACTCTTGTTTGACTTGTACGGGCAATGACTCGACGAGCGAAGGCTACGCCAAGCTACGCATCAAGGGAACGTGCTATGCACGGGGTCGACTTAACAACCAAGTTCTCGGGTGCCTAGACTTAAGCCAACGAGCCTTGTTATGTATGGGTGGGCGAGAAGCTCACTCCACCAGTACAGTGGTACTGACACCCACACAGTGTTTCATGTGCAGGCACAGGTAGAAGCTCGTGGCGCGGAGCTCGCTTGGATGCGTCGAGGCACGGAGTTCCTTGGCGAGTCGGAGCGTGCGGCCGCGTGATCCGAAGACTTATACAGGACATAATGTATGGACATCGCCTTCCGAAGTTTCCGCTGGAATTAAGTATTGTATCGAGAGAAGAGAGAGAGCAGAGTGACTTATAACATGAGTGAAAAGTGTGCGTGAGAGACTTGTAATTGGCCTTGCGCCCACAAATGTAATTCTGTATTCAATATCAATAAAAAGATTCTTTTGAGTTACTTGTGTTCATGTGTTCTTTTTGTATTCAATACTTCTGCTTGGGACTTCTGTGCGACGACCCCGTCGCCACCGATGTAATCGGCCGTTATGGAATTGTCTTGCACGAGCGCAATCTAGGCTCGTACGGCATCACGCCTTAGCGAGGACGATCGCTCCTACGGGAGCGAGGCGTGACATAATGGTATCAGAGCACGGCTTTACGTCCTTGGACTTCACGTCGAATTTCTCAGTTTTGAAAGCTCGTTGTGGGAAAATAAGTGTGCGCTCTCTCTCGATTGTCCCTCGGCATGTCCATACAATAAGTCTAAATATTTTCGAAAGCTCGTACAAGCGTTCAACCAAACGCATCGATAGACAAGGCCTTTGTGCCGAACGTTGCAAACTTGACTCGATAGAAAACACGTGCTAAGTTGTCATGTCGCGTATGTGCCTAACTAGTCCCACGATGACCCTAGCAAGTGAGCGTGCAAACTCGGAAAATAGTCCGCACGGGATGGCTATGCACACGGTCTTTTGGCTAAGTTGTGCTTCGTGTCGCCCACCTCGACCCTTGGTGCAAATGAATCGCGAGCAATACCAAGTATCGCTCGGTCGGGAATGGAGGTACACTTAGAGTGTCTATCGATAGGAACGCTATCGAGTTAACGCTTAGGCGTGCACGGAAGATCGGTTTGGATTTTGAGGAATAGTGCGAACGACCTAGCGCGTCGGTACGACGCGAGCGACTACGCTAGTGATTCGTCGAACGAATCTGAAGGATGTCTTAGCGCAAAATGCGAACGTGATTGTAGGCTAGATTGGATGGCTCAAATTCGAGTGGTGTATGGATTCTCTTTGAAATCATTCGAGCAAATATCGAGGATTACGAGTATGTCGGCGAGGCGATGCGATCGCGCAAAGCCTTAGAACGCGTCACGCTTAGTTGTCGTGACTTCGAATGTCCCGAACGAGATGTCACTGGACAACTTGTGAATGGGCAACGCAAGTTAGAAAACGACTCGGAATGATAAATGAAAGTGAATGTCTTGATCGAGGAAACTTAGAGGATCGCACGTACGGTTCGGATTGATTCAAATGAAATGTGACTTGAGTTTTGAACAACGATCTTAAAAACGAGCTTGAGGAATAGCGATTGAACTTGACCTTGAATATCGAGGAAATTGTGGGATCTCCAGTTTGAATAATAGCGTCAGTCGCACGACTCGAAATTGGTTGCAAAGGAAGATCGTCAGGTTACGCATATCGTCGATTGTCACGCCCCGCTCCCGTAGGAGCGATCGTCCTCGCTAAGGCGTGATGCCGCACGAGCCTAGATTGCGCTCGTGCAAGGCAAATTCCATAACGGCCGATTGCATCGGCGGCGACGGGGTCGTCGCACAGAAGTCCCAAGCAGAATCATTGAATACATTGCAGCAGAATTAAAGGAGAACACATATGAACACAAGTAACTCAAAAGGATCTCTTTATTGATATTGAGTACAAAATTACATTATGGGCGCAAGGCCAAATTACAAGTCTCTCGTGCTCACTTTTCACTCGATTACAAGTCACTCTGCTCTCTCTCATCACTCGATACAATGCTTGAATCCAGCGGAAGCTTCGGAAGGCGATATCCATACATTATGTCCTTTATAAGTCTTCGGATCACGCGGCCGCACGCTTCGACTCGCCAAGGAACTCCATGTCTCGATGCATCCAAGCGAGCTCCGCGCCACGAGCTTCTACCTGTGCCTGCACATGAAACACTATGTGGGTGTCAGTACCACTGTACTGGTGGAGTGAGCTTCTCGCCCACCCATACATAACCGACACGTTTCATTTACTTTGTGCAGCTTAAACCCTTTCAATTGTCTTTCTAGTCTTGCCTTAGGATTCATTTTAGGACGAGGACGTCTCAGTTGATAACTAGCGATGCAACGACAAGGTCGTACAACGACAGGGTCACGCTATCTTGCCAACGTGTGTTTTGATCGAGGCAGTGCCTCATCGCTTAGGTACTTGACCAAACTTCAAGACGGGACGGCAGGGTCGTGCCACATTCTATTCCAAACTTAGACTTGTTCAAGACTGTGCTTTGTCGAGGGGCAATTCACGTGAACTCGGCCGTGCCAGGACCTTTGATTAAACTCAAGCGCCACTAGACCAATTCTTGTGCTAACGATTCAAGTGCCAAGGGACGGCAACGGGACGACTCGTGCAGGTCGTGCCTTAGACTTTACTTAGACTTTGCTCGTGCTTCAAGATTGAGGCCGCGCCTCGCAAGTTATCAAGACTTATCGTGCTACCGCCTTACGGCCTTCCTGTTCGACTCATGAATCAACTTTAGACAAGACTTGCCAAACCTAGCATTAATCTCATGGACATCCCGACGCCAATCTATCGTGACAAGCACGGTGCCTACGCTGCAGCCCAGTCTTAGGCCCGGACCTTGTGTTACCAACAGGACCTGCATTCAAGCACTAGACCCAAATCCAAAGGCATACACGCGGTGTGCCGCTATTGCCGACACATCTACATGAGTGGTCACTAGCAATTTCAAGCTATCTTGGACATGGCTCGGCGGGGGTATCGGTCCGCCCTTCTAAGGGTAGCTAGCCCCGGAAGCGCCGATACTCCCATGCGGTCATCCAGCATCCTACTTTGAGCCACACTCGCTTCTTCCGGGCGGATGATCCCGGTGCCCTGTCATGCCCCGGTTCCGTCGAACCGATAGTCGTCCCCCGGGCGTGATGCCGTACGAACCTAAGTTGCGATCGCACAAGGCATAGTCATAAGGTTATCCGAAACACAACATCATATTTAGAGTACGCAGAGAATTTGAACAACACATTTGAAGTAGAAATAGACTTTTCATTGATAATAAGAACTTTACATAGACTCCTTTACAATCATTGCCGCGCGGGCTATAACATGACTTCGACTTACAAAATGAACGCCGATGAGATAGTCGTTCCATACATTACACCCTTTTATACAAGCAAAAACCAATACATATTTCCACCTGCTATGGCGGGAAGTCGAGTCGTCATTTTTCTTTGGACTGATGTGCGGGTCTTCTTCAAAAGGAAATCCAGAAAACAAGCCTTCACACGGACGAAGCTTCAAAAGTGCCCACGCCGCCTTGAGATTTTAAGTAGCACGCCCTTCGTGGTTCGGGGTGTCACGCCCCGATCCGGAAGGATCGAAAATAAGCCACTGGGCGTGATGCCGTACAAGTCTAGGTTGCACTTGTACAAGGCAAAACCATTACAGTTCCTGGTAATTCTCAGAAAACATCGACAATGCAGCGGAACCAAGCAGATAAATTGAAGTCACACAATTTATATAGAAATGTATCTCTTTATTGATAATCAAAATGGATTACAAGACTTGCAGCAGAATACAGAGTTTACAACTGTTTACAAGACTTTTGAATAGCCAACTGAATGTATACACTTGCCCTTTAGGCTACAAATGAATATACCGACTTCTTTACAATGAACTTGCCAATATGGCTACAATCTCACTGGTACATCTGGGTTCCACTGTTCCATACATTATGTCCCGTATAGCAGAAGACATCGTCTTGCAAGAAGAGCTTCTGCACACCCATCCGATTCATCAATGCCAAGCACTGATTCACAGGATTTCCCCCAAGCAAACACCTGTAATATTGCCCACAACGTGGGTCAGTACATCATCAATGTACTGGCGAGCGGTGCTGGCCCAACTCACCTAAGAAGACAGCACTAAGTAATCATGTTATAGCACATTATTAACAGTTGTCTTTCTCGTTGCCTTAGGGTCAATTTCATGTTATAGCCGACAAGAAGTAAAGCATGCAAATCTCATAGCCAACATAATTTTAAAGCATGCAGTTATCACCCTTTGGTGATTCTTACCCACGGTCGTGTAGCCATTCCTGTATATTTATAATACTTACTCTGTCTGCACAAGACATTGTTAGGAACAATATCATAATTCAATATGAATATCACCGTTCAGGTGATTCTTACCAACCGCCGACATCCTTTCCTGTATTTGAGTAATAACTTACTCTGCCTGCATAAGACATCATTAGCACTGGACCTATCTATATGAAGGTCACTGGCGACACGCCATCTTGGATCATCTTCTGGTGAACGGCTAACTCCAAATGGGGTACGAATCCATGGGAGGTTTTCGAAACACCGTGCTACTACTTCAGCACCATGGGATTTCAGCGTCCTTTCAGTGGGCGGTAGCAAGCCCCCACTGCAAGTCCTGCAATCCCGATGTCAGTACATCGACACCATCCTTGTTCCCCCTAGGACGAACCGGGTTCCATGGCCCAGGAATACCGTTCGAGGAACGAAACCTTGTCGACAAGTTGTCCATGACCATGCAACTATATGCAACTTATCTAAGAAGAAAACATATAATGCATGATAAGGAAAACTAAGCAAAACCATCATTCTTATCCATCTTGCCATCTAGCCATCTTGCCTTGAGCCAATGCTCACATTATCATCTGCCCATCCAGGGTTTTAGTGAAACCAACATTCTACATCGGCACAGGATAATAGAATGTTGTTTTCCAATCTCTTTGCCACATCTTTGCTATCATACCTCTTTCCAACCAACTCAATGTACTTACCGCCCAGTTCCTGGGACTTAGTATATGTTTAGCATTCATTCATTTGAATGCAATTCAAGCATACTCACTGCCCAGTTCTTGGGTCTTAACATCTGTTTTGCCATCTATTCATTGAGCCAAAGCTCGATATACTCACTGCCCAAGTATTTGGGACTTTGCCTTCACCTGTCATGTAATTCATCGCAACAGCGTACAAGCATACAATTCATTTAGCCACAACAGTTTACATTCATGTGATTATTATCTTTCATTATCTTTCCAAATTCCATGCAAGGTGTTATTGAGCAATTCAACAAGAAACATAGCATACTATCCTTATTTTAAGCGTGAAGCTAAAGGATCTTTGAAGGGTTCAACACTACTCACATTCATAGGACGATTCCCGCCACGATCGCATAGTCTTCCAAGCGATCCTTCGCATAATCCCAAGTCCAACAAGGCTTCATCGAACCAACCATCCATCATAAGGCATCTTGCGGGTCGGGGCACTACAATATATACCACCCAGAAAAAGTTTCGTCCTCGAAACTTAAAACAAAACTCATCCCCAAAACTTCAACCAACTTTTCATGAAACTTCTCAACGATCAACTTGCACCATTTACTATTTCTCCGCAATCTCTCGAATGATTTTCAAGTAATGTACCGTCTCGTTACAGCATCCCAAATTGATTCAACATAGTTTACCAACTTTGATCTTTCCTCCGACACTCGTGCAAATCCTTAGCACATGATAATCCTTCCCGTGGCTTCGTTTGAATTCAGCATACCACTTAGTTGGAATCATACACATATTTTAGGTGTCCCCGAAATATATGCACTTCAGCCAAGTTCAGTGATAGGGAAGACGAACGAGCGACGGTGTAATTTCTCTTCCGAACATCAGTAATTCTTTTCAAGCATCTCTTATAATCCCACTTGTTTATTCAATATCCCGACCAACCAATAACGCAACAGATGTTGCCAATTCCAACTCGAGAAATTTTTCTCAACCGATCCAGAATTTCCAAAATATTCCGACTTAGATGTATCAAGTATTTCTTTCAAGTTCATTGTCATCCATGCCATCAAAGTTGATAAATCCTATAGCCACATTTCATTTTGATATCCGATTCTCATCGATCAAATCTTGTACTCATCATCGTTCGTATCCATACACTTTGTTTGCAACTCGTAACTTTCTCGATCACGATCCATCCATCAAATCGTATCATCATTCCAAATTGTATCACCATTCCACTCTAGCAACATTTCTCGTTGTACTCCAATATTTTCTCATATTGATCAAGCCAATATATTTATCCTCTCGCATAGGCAACTATCATATTCCAGCAACATTAATTCTGAGGGTCATTCATATTCACATTCGCCGATCTCGGCTACATGCACTATCCAATTCCGTCATTACACTTATCCTCAATCTTGATCCGGTCAATAAAATTATTCCAACTATCTCAAAGCACTACCAACAATTTTCGCAGCTCAATATTAATCAACCAACCCAACCAGTTCTAACAATTCCCAACATTTCAACCAGGGCAACTCAATTTCCGAAATCAACATGATTCGTCATCCCATCCAACATTATAACATCAAAATTTCCCAAATATCTATTCCATTCCAAAGCCTACCTTCCAACACATCTTATTCATTCCAACTATACCCACGCAACACCAATAGGGACATCCTACGGTTTTCCAATAGTCAACTTAGCATACAATCAAGTCTCTACGGTCAGCTAATCTAAGCTAAACCAGACATTCAGCTAACCCATATGAGATGAGTAGCTATCAGGGACATACTTATCTCTTATCTTAGAGGCAACCAATTCTCAACATAGGGCAACTCTATGGTCTGACCAACTTAGGGACATGGGAGGCCACCCCAATCTTATGAACTTATACCCAACACGGACAACTGAAGAACATAGCCAACCAATCTGAGACTTAAGCAAGCAACCAACAATCTAGGCAACAAACCGACACTCTAGGCAACCAGCCAACAATCTAGGGTCAAGTCTTCCTACCCATACTCATACTCGAGTCATACCCAACGAAGTCTCATTCTAGACTTACCCGCAACCGACAAAAATCTATCCGACAATTCTATCCAACAATTCTTATGGGTCAATCCAAAGCTATCATATAAAACTCCTCAATCGAATATCCAACTTTCAATTTCCATTTGCATAGACATAGCATCACTTGTTCAATTCGACTTGCATCCTCATATCGTACTCATATGTCTATTCAATCGGGTCAACTATTCTGAATCATCATCCGACATTGTTATCTCAATACTTTATCACTTATGATCTCTTTCCTACGATCTCTTTACGACATATTCGTTTTCCACATTCTTAGATCATCGATACGGTCCGTACTCTCTTATCCAACAAAATAAGGCAACTACATAATCATATTTCTTCCGAGGCATCCTTTATAAATTTTCTAGCACAAATACGGACATCTCTTAGCAATTCACGTTAACCATCAATATTAGTTTTGTATCATCTCCTTCTGATTCCATAAGAAGATTTACTATTCATGCACCAATCCAATCTCTATAGCACCAATCATCTCGCATCATATATCGGTCATCTTAGTGGACATGACATAACTCATCGGCTAAGTCATAATCTAACAATTCTATATTCCACCAAACTTGTTATTCAAGCGACAACATCATCTACCGACATGGTCTATTACATATCGCTGTACCTCGATACTTATTTGTGTTCCAGCCATTCGACTCTCGTAAGGAACATCTACTCCTTCGTACATCAAGGGACAAGTACCCATTCTCTATGCCTCAAAATAGTCAAGGGTCATAACTTGTTAATTCGGGACATCAATTTCCTTCAAGCACACTGCACCACGTGCTAAGATCATCTATTCCACAAGCCCATTCTCTAACTTTTCGGTCGTCGATGCAACTCTCTGCATCTTCTAAATCATTCGCAACATCCCGATAAGCGTCTAACATTACCATCAGTTCTATCGATATCCAACATGCAATTTCTTTAACTCAATTCCAACATCGTTCAATATTCGGTCCGTAGTTATTCCCGCAAAATCATTCGATAGCAACACCACACTATCGTTACCAAGCCTACAATCCTTCTACCCACTGATTCAAGTACTCGCCTGAATCTGAAATTCTTTTCTTTTCCAACCAAGGCATCATTTCATATTCTCAATTCTCTTATTACCCAACTTAATGCTAACCGACAAGGTCTAGCGATGGTTCATCTGAACACATCAAAATCTCACAACGGTCATCCAACTAAACAATCAAGGAATACGCCTAGCCAATATGTATCAATCGTAAGCTCAGCTACGATTCGATACCACCCACTACCTTATAGGTAAAGCAATCACAAAATCATAGACACATCAAGGGTCAAGGGACATCTTATCACGATAAGGGTATATGTAATATACCACCCAGAGCTCAAGCCATTCCAAACACAATATTCCTTCGTATCAAACCGACATCCAACATGGACTATCCATCCTGCAGTGGTTATGCTGACCACAAATATCGACTCAAGATTCTGTCGATTTCCATTCACTGAAATCCATGCACATTCTGTTCCAACATACCATGCCATCACCCACTGTCGATTGCTGCATAACAATCGACTCCAAAGAATCCCACACATAAGACATCCAGCATATATCACAAACTTATTATAGCATCGCATCATTGTTAATCTTTTTGGTATCTTTTAGAAATTCAACAAAGCACACATATCACAGCCCACATATTTAGACTTATTGTATGGAATACCCAGTGAAAGGTTAGAATGATCAACGGACTTTCAGTCAAGGGAGCAACATAGAATAGTTTTGGAAGCAACACAGAATAATCGCAGAAGCACTATGAATCATCATAGAGGCAACTTTGATTTCATCGCGGAAGCAACTTTGAGTATTCGTGGAAGCAACTTTGATTCACCGCGAAAGCAACTTTTGAATAATCGCGGAAGCAATCTTTGAATCATCGCGGAAGCAGCATAGAATCATCTTAGTAGCGACATTGATTTGAAACAAATCGAATAGGAATCCAAGGACGTAAAGCCGTGCTCTGATACCATTATGTCACGCCCCGATCCGGAAGGATCGAAAATAAGCCACTGGGCGTGATGCCGTACAAGTCTAGGTTGCACTTGTACAAGGCAAAACCATTACAGTTCCTGGTAATTCTCAGAAAACATCGACAATGCAGCGGAACCAAGCAGATAAATTAAAGTCACACAATTTATATAGAAATGTATCTCTTTATTGATAATCAAAATGGATTACAAGACTTGCAGCAGAATACAGAGTTTACAACTGTTTACAAGACTTTTGAATAGCCAACTGAATGTATACACTTGCCCTTTAGGCTACAAATGAATATACCGACTTCTTTACAATGAACTTGCCAATATGGCTACAATCTCACTGGTACATCTGGGTTCCACTGTTCCATACATTATGTCCCGTATAGCAGAAGACATCGTCTTGCAAGAAGAGCTTCTGCACACCCATCCGATTCATCGATGCCAAGCACCGATTCACAGGATTTCCCCCAAGCAAACACCTGTAATATTGCCCACAACGTGGGTCAGTACATCATCAATGTACTGGCGAGCGGTGCTGGCCCAACTCACCTAAGAAGACAGCACTAAGTAATCATGTTATAGCACATTATTAACAGTTGTCTTTCTCGTTGCCTTAAGGTCAATTTCATGTTATAGCCGACAAGAAGTAAAGCATGCAAATCTCATAGCCAACATAATTTTAAAGCATGCAGTTATCACCCTTTGGTGATTCTTACCCACGGTCGTGTAGCCATCCCTGTATATTTATAATACTTACTCTGTCTGCACAAGACATTGTTAGGAACAATATCATAATTCAATATGAATATCACCGTTCAGGTGATTCTTACCAACCGCCGACATCCTTTCCTGTATTTGAGTAATAACTTACTCTGCCTGCATAAGACATCATTAGCACTGGACCTATCTATATGAAGGTCACTGGCGACACGCCATCTTGGATCATCTTCTGGTGAACGGCTAACTCCAAATGGGGTGCGAATCCATGGGAGGTTTTCGAAACACCGTGCTACTACTTCAGTACCATGGGATTTCAGCGTCCTTTCAGTGGGCGGTAGCAAGCCCCCACTGCAAGTCCTGCAATCCCGATGTCAGTACATCGACACCATCCTTGTTCCCCCTAGGACGAACCGGGTTCCATGGCCCAGGAATACCGTTCGAGGAACGAAACCTTGTCGACAAGTTGTCCATGACCATGCAACTATATGCAACTTATCTAAGAAGAAAACATATAATGCATGATAAGGAAAACTAAGCAAAACCATCATTCTCATCCATCTTGCCATCTAGCCATCTTGCCTTGAGCCAATGCTCACATTATCATCTGCCCATCCAGGGTTTTAGTGAAACCAACATTCTAGATCGGCACAGGATAATAGAATGTTGTTTTCCAATCTCTTTGCCACATCTTTGCTATCATACCTCTTTCCAACCAACTCAATGTACTTACCGCCCAGTTCCTGGGACTTAGCATATGTTTAGCATTCATTCATTTGAATGCAATTCAAGCATACTCACTGCCCAGTTCTTGGGTCTTAACATCTGTTTTGCCATCTATTCATTGAGCCAAAGCTCGATATACTCACTGCCCAAGTATTTGGGACTTTGCCTTCACCTGTCATGTAATTCATCGCAACAGCGTACAAGCATACAATTCATTTAGCCACAACAGTTTACATTCATGTGATTATTATCTTTCATTATCTTTCTAAATTCCATGCAAGGTGTTATTGAGCAATTCAACAAGAAACATAGCATACTATCCTTATTTTAAGCGTGAAGCTAAAGGATCTTTGAAGGGTTCAACACTACTCACATTCATAGGACGATTCTCGCCACGATCGCATAGTCTTCCAAGCGATCCTTCGCACAATCCCAAGTCCAACAAGGCTTCATCGAACCAACCATCCATCATAAGGCATCTTGCGGGTCGGGGCACTACACGGGGTACCTGCGTGGAGAGCGAGGATCAGTACATTACACTTTGTACTGGTGCATGGCAAGTTAAATTCCAAGCTCTCATTTGGTTGAATGAGTTTATATGACTTAGAGTATGAATGTTTCTAACCATCCTAATGAATTTCCAAACAAGTAATGACAAGCATAGTGAACTTTACGTTGAAACTTACCCCGGCGGACCGCGTCGCGCCTTTAGAAACTTACCATGTTCTTCCTTGTTAATTGTTGTCATTTATCTTCCAAGTGCAACATTATGTGTGTTTGGTCACTGGCATCACAAGCCATCCTGGACGTATAGCTTTGTTAATCGGGATCCTTTCAACGCAAGTAGCTAGCTCCGTTGCAAGTCCCCGCTTAACCTGTGCTGAAACCTTATGCACGACTATACCCTGTTTCCTCCTAGGCCGAAACGGTCCCGTGGCCTCGGGTTGCCGCTCGAGGAAACTATCGCCTTGTCGACAAGTTGTCCATAACCGTGTGAAGACACATTTCCTCTTTTTGTTGTTAAGACATTAGCCTACATTCTCTTTGAAAACTCAATCCTTTTTCCCGTGTTCGTGCCCTTGCATTTATCTTTTCATCCGCAACAACATTATAGGTTTTGCCTAAGAAGGGGGTCGAGAAGAGAAGGGTCAGCCACTCACCTTGAGTTTACCTTGGCGAGCGAACTTGTTGGTCGCGCTAGACGTCGCCTACGCGATTACCTGAAATCGCACAAGCAACCGATTAGAACACTGCATTATTCAAGAGTTCGATAGGAAATGCGAGTTCGAAATGCAAGCCATGAAAACCATCGAAAACATTCACGAAACGCATTCAGAAAACAAAGCCAAAACCAACGCAAGCGGCGTGAAAAGCAGAGCAACGGGAGGTCTCTCCCGACTCAGCCGCAGAGTCTATCCTCGAGGCGCAACCCGCTGAATATGGGACTTGGTTCCGAAGAAGACATTCCATAACGAGGAATGGATCTTAATTCAACCGTTCCCGTTCGATCGACTCGGTCGATCCCGACCTATCGGTCCCGGCCGAATCGATAGCGACAGTGTTCCTTTCTCGCGCACCCCGTGGACAGAGTACGAGGCACGATGTAGGGACGGGGCACTACACCATAACCAACTAAGAAAAAGTTTCATCCTTGAAACTTAAGAACAGAACCTACCTCTAGGAAAATAATGAAGGAAACCTTTCCCTCATCTCCGACTCAAGTTCCCATGTCGACTCTTCCGCCGCATGGTTCCTCCAGAGTACGCGAACGAGAGGGATCGTCCGATTCCGCAATAGCTTATCCTTGCGTTCCAAGATTTGAACAGGCGCTTCAATGTAGGATAAGTCAGACTTCAACTCTAGCTGGCCAAAGTCTACCACGTGGCTAGGGTCGTGCACGTACTTCCGCAGTTGGGAGACGTGGAAGACATTGTGGACACCTTCAAGCGCCGGCGGTAGGGCAATCCTATAGGCTACAGGGGCGACCCGCTCGAGTATTTCGAACGGCCCAATAAATCTCGGACTCAGCTTGCCCTTCACGCCGAACCGAGTAACTCCACGCATGGGCGACACCTTCAGGAACACGTGATCGCCTACACAGAACTCAAGCGGTCTTCGATGGGTGTCGGCATAGCTCTTCTGCCGACTCTGTACAATCTTTAGTCTTTCCCGAATTAGCTTGACCTTCTGCACTGTCTGTTCTACCAGCTCCGGGCCGAGTATCTGCCGTTCCCCGACTTCATTCCAGCAAATGGACGATCTGCACTTCCGACCGTACAAGGCTTCATACGGCGCTATTTGGATGCTGGACTGGTAGCTATTGTTATATGCAAATTCCGCCAACGGTAAGTGGACGTCCCAGCTTGATTTGAAGTCGATTGCGCAGAGCCGTAGCATGTCTTCGAGAATCTGATTAACGCGCTCCGTTTGGCCGTCGGTCTGTGGATGGTAAGCTGAACTGAACTGCAACTTGGTACCCAGCGCCGACTGAAGGCTACTCCAGAATCGCGACATGAACCGTGAATCCCGATCAGAGACGATGGATACTGGAACTCGGTGCAACCGTACGATCTCGTCAAGATAAATCTGTGCCAGCCGATCAACGCTCCAAGTAACTTTAATGGCAATGAAGTGCGCCGACTTGGTTAATCGATCGACGATGACCCAGATGGCGTCGCTCCCCCGTGGTGTCTTCGGCAGGCCAACAATAAAGTCCATCGTGACATGATCCCATTTCCACTCTGGAATGGCAAGGTTCTGCATCTCCCCGCCCGGTCGCTGATGCTCAGCTTTCACCTGCTGACAGGCCATGTATTGTGACACGAAGAGCGCCACATCTCTCTTCATCCCGTGCCACCAGAAAGTCGTGCGGAGGTCCTTGTACATCTTGGTACTGCCTGGATGCAAGGTATATTTCGCGTGATGCGCCTCCGACATAATCTCCTTTCGTAGTTCAGAATCATCCGGAACACATAGTCGGCCATTCAATCGCAGCGCGCCAGTCTTGTCTTCCGCAAAGTCGGTCACACTACCTGTTGAAATTCGCTCGCGCATTTTCTTCAGGTACGGATCATCCTTCTGAGCGGCCATGATCTTTTCCAGCAAACTCGGCTCTAACTGCAGCTGCGCCAACCGTACATCCCTGAATCGAACCCGGAGATCGATGCCCATTTCTTCGAGATCTTGTAGAAGTCTGCGGTCGATGGATAGCGAGGCAAGGTATTTCTGACTCAGAGCGTCCGTCACCACATTTCCCTTGCCCGGAGTGTAGTCGATCGTTAAGTCATAGTCCTTCATTAGTTCGAGCCAGCGCCGCTGTCGTAAGTTCAGTTCCTTCTGGGTGAAGAGATACTTGAGGCTCTTGTGGTCGGTATAGATCGCGCACGCCACGCCATATAGATAGTGACGCCACAATTTCAACGCGAACACAATCGCCGCTAACTCCAAGTCGTGCGTAGGATAGTTCTTCTCGTGCGGCTTCAACTGTCTGGAGGCGAATGATATCACCTTGTTCCGCTGCATGAGCACACATCCCAAGCCCTGGCCTGAAGCATCGCTGAATATCTGAAAACCCTCTGGCCCATCCGGAAGTGCGAGTATGGGTGCCAAAATCAGCCGCTGTTTTAGCTCCTGGAATGAAGCTTCACAGTCGTCCGACCACTCATACGCGACTCCCTTTTGAGTGAGGCGAGTCAGTAGCGATGCAATCTTCGCGAAGTCTTTCACGAAGCGTCGATAGTATCCCACCAAACCAAGAAAGCTTCTAATCTCGCTAGCAGACGCAGGCCTCTTCCAATCAGCAACGGCTTCCACTTTCTTCGGATCGACTGCAATGCCTTCGGACGAGATGATGTGACCAAGGAAGGACACGCTGCTGAGCCAAAATTCGCACTTACTCTGCTTCGCATACAGCTGGTTCTCTCGAAGTGTCTGGAGCACGGTCCGCAGATGTTCTGCATGCTGCGCCCTGTCTTTCGAGTAGACGAGAATGTCGTCAATGAAGACTACCACAAATTTATCAAGGAAGGGTCGAAACACCCGATTCATTAGGTCCATGAAGGCGGCAGGGGCGTTCGTCAGGCCGAATGGCATCACCAGGAACTCGTAGTGGCCGTACCGAGTGCGAAAGGCCGACTTTTGCACGTCGTCCGACTTGATCTTGAGCTGATGATAGCCTGAGCGGAGATCAATCTTCGAAAATACCGAGGCGTCTTGCAGTTGATCGAATAGGTCGTCTATGCGGGGCAATGGGTACTTGTTCCGGATGGTGGCCTTGTTAAGCTCTCGGTAATCGACGCACAGACGCATGGACCCATCCTTCTTCTTCACGAACAATACGGGCGCTCCCCACGGTGAAACACTAGGCCGAATAAACCCTTTATCGAGTAATTCTTGTAACTGGGTCTTGAGTTTCTTCAGCTCAGCGGGGGCCATTCTGTACGGGGCCTTTGAAATTGGTCGAGTATCGGGGAATGTATCGATGCTGAACTCGATCTCTCGGTCGGGGGGCATGCCGGGTAGCTCGTCCGGGAACACATCGAGGAATTCTGCCACAACGTCGGTCTGACCTACGTTTGCACCATCCTGTCGTATGTCTCGGACGGACGCCAAGTAGCCTTCGCACCCAGAATGCAGCTTCCTCCGAGCAGAGATTGCCGAGATCAACATGCAGGTCGACGACGCCTCACCACACGAAAAGCAGAATTCAGGCACTCCTGGTATGCGAAAGGTGACCTTCATTCCGGCGCAGTCTATGGTTGCGTTGCACGGCCCAAGCCAATCCATTCCCAGAATGATATCGAAGTCATTCATGTCTAGGACCATCACGTCCAGACCGATCTTTTGACCACCGATACAGATAATCCCGTCGGTGCAGGCTGAATTAGTGAGTATTGGTGTGCCCGAAGGTGTGCTCACGCTAAGGTCGAGGTCTAATGATACTAACGGAAATTTGTGCTCGGCGACAAAGTCCGCCGCTATGAAACTATGCGAAGCACCTGAATCAAATAATACGCGAGCAGGCACATTATTAAAACTAAGTATACCTGTCACGACCGTGTCTGAGGCAAACGCTTCGTCCCGAGTCATGGCGTAGACGCGGCCCTGGGCATTGGGGCGACGGTCTTGGCCATGTTGAGGTGCAGGCTGAGGGACTCGAGGCGCTGGAACTTGATTCCCTGGATGGTGTTGAGGTGGCGGGGCGTTACGGTTCTGTCTTTGGGGGCAGTCTTGTTTGTAGTGACCTTTCTGGCCGCAATAGAAGCATCCCCCATCGACGACAAGGCACTTGCTCGCCTCATGCCCAACGGAACTGCACTTGGCGCATCGCGGTGGCGTGTTATGTCCCCGATAGCCGCCATGGTTCTGACGCTTTGACGCGTGGTTGTTACCTCCCGTATAGCCAGGACGTTTGTGATTGGAGTGACGCACAACGTCGTCGGCACCGGAAGGATGCAGGCTCTCAAGGCGGAGAGCGTGATTCAGAGCCTCGCCCGTGGTCTTGTACTCTGGGACGCCGACATGCGCACCAATAGATTGTCGCAGTCCCACTTCGAACCGTCGCACGCGGCACTCTTCAGTAGGCAGAAACGTACCAGCGAACTTGGACAATTTGTTGAACTCTGCGGCGTACTGCTGCACGGTCCTGCTCCCCTGCTTCAATGACATGAATTCGTTTTCCTTTGCTTGGCGAACGGCAGACGGAAGGTACTCGAGTTCGAAGGCCTTGCGGAACGTGGCCCAAGAGATCGACATGGTAGTATTATCCGGTCGAATCGCTCGCTTGCGCACGGCCCACCAGTCGTGCGCGTTCAACCGTAGTTGAAGTTGTGCGCAGGCGACTTGCTTTGAGTCTTCGATGCCGATGAGCTCGAAGTGGTCTTCTAGTTCTTCCAGCCAGTCGATCGCAATGGAGGGACCCTCGGTGCCGCTGAAAGAGGTGCGACACGCCTTCTTGAATTCTGACACTTCGAAGTTATACTTCTTTGGTGCCGCAGTTTGAAGCTCGGGCTCCGCCGTGTCGACTTCAATGGGTGGAATCGTCGGCACGGTGGTAGCAGGTACGGTGACGGTAGGTGCCGTCGCAGAATTCCCGTTGGCCGCAAACGTCTGGACGATCTGCTGCAGGGTATCCATCTGCTTTTGTTGAAGTTTGATGTGCGCGTCGAAGCGAGCCTCGAACTGGGCCTGTCGTTCCTCTACTCGTTGATGTCGGCTCTCGGACTGGTTCCGCTGCGCCTCCATCATGCGCAGCATCCTTTCGATTGTATCGTTAGAAGGTCCGGCCTGCGGACGATGCGAGCTACTAGAGCCGCTGGAAGCGCTCTGTTCTTGCTCGGCCGTGGGTTCCGCCACTTCTGCTATACGAAGGCAACGCATCAGTCTCAAATTATTACGGACTCATTGTATGGAACAACTTATCTCATCGTTGCGTGGTCAAAGGTTTGAAACTCTAGACGCGAGGCCAAAGGATGTAAAGCCGTGCTCTGATACCATTATGTCACGCCCCGGTTCCGTCGAACCGATAGTCGTCCCCCGGGCGTGATGCCGTACGAACCTAAGTTGCGATCGCACAAGGCATAGTCATAAGGTTATCCGAAACACAACATCATATTTAGAGTACGCAGAGAATTTGAACAACACATTTGAAGTAGAAATAGACTTTTCATTGATAATAAGAACTTTACATAGACTCCTTTACAATCATTGCCGCGCGGGCTACAACATGACTTCGACTTACAAAATGAACGCCGATGAGATAGTCGTTCCATACATTACACCCTTTTATACAAGCAAAAACCAATACATATTTCCACCTGCTATGGCGGGAAGTCGAGTCGCCATTTTTCTTTGGACTGATGTGCGGGTCTTCTTCAAAAGGAAATCCAGAAAACAAGCCTTCACACGGACGAAGCTTCAAAAGTGCCCACGCCGCCTTGAGATTTTAAGTAGCACGCCCTTCGTGGTTCGGGGTACCTGCGTGGAGAGCGAGGATCAGTACATTACACTTTGTACTGGTGCGTGGCAAGTTAAATTCCAAGCTCTCATTTGGTTGAATGAGTTTATATGACTTAGAGTATGAATGTTTCTAACCATCCTAATGAATTTCCAAACAAGTAATGACAAGCATAGTGAACTTTACGTTGAAACTTACCCCGGCGGACCGCGTCGCGCCTTTAGAAACTTACCATGTTCTTCTTTGTTAATTGTTGTCATTTATCTTCCAAGTGCAACATTATGTGTGTTTGGTCACTGGCATCACAAGCCATCCTGGACGTATAGCTTTGTTAATCGGGATCCTTTCAACGCAAGTAGCTAGCTCCGTTGCAAGTCCCCGCTTAACCTGTGCTGAAACCTTATGCACGACTATACCCTGTTTCCTCCTAGGCCGAAACGGTCCCGTGGCCTCGGGTTGCCGCTCGAGGAAACTATCGCCTTGTCGACAAGTTGTCCATAACCGTGTGAAGACACATTTCCTCTTTTTGTTGTTAAGACATTAGCCTACATTCTCTTTGAAAACTCAATCCTTTTTCCCGTGTTCGTGCCCTTGCATTTATCTTTTCATCCGCAACAATATTATAGGTTTTGCCTAAGAAGGGGGTCGAGAAGAGAAGGGTCAGCCACTCACCTTGAGTTTACCTTGGCGAGCGAACTTGTTGGTCGCGCTAGACGTCGCCTATGCGATTATCTGAAATCGCACAAGCAACCGATTAGAACACTGCATTATTCAAGAGTTCGATAGGAAATGCGAGTTCGAAATGCAAGCCATGAAAACCATCGAAAACATTCACGAAACGCATTCAGAAAACAAAGCCAAAACCAACGCAAGCGGCGTGAAAAGCAGAGCAACGGGAGGTCTCTCCCGACTCAGCCGCAGAGTCTATCCTCGAGGCGCAACCCGCTGAATATGGGACTTGGTTCCGAAGAAGACATTCCATAACGAGGAATGGATCTTAATTCAACCGTTCCCGTTCGATCGACTCGGTCGATCCCGACCTATCGGTCCCGGCCGAATCGATAGCGACAGTGTTCCTTTCTCGCGCACCCCGTGGATAGAGTACGAGGCACGATGTAGGGACGGGGCACTACATGCCCCGGAGGAGATCACCCGAGAAGACTACACCTTGTCGACAAGTTGTCCATGACCATGCAAGACTCGATCTATCCAATCTATCCAGTCTTTCCTTAACATGACCATGCATTCCTTTATTCTATCGAGACTCCCAAGCCGCGGGACCAATCTCGTGTGCGGGACTTATCAAGTATTCAGGCAGGACATGACCGGGCAGGACCGGCATGCTTAAAAGTATTCAAGCAGGACATGACCAGACGGGACCGGCATGCTTAAAAGTATTCGGCCGTGGCTCGTGCCTTAGACAGGCATGGTTCTCTAGGCGACGCTAACGCTCAAGTCATATACTTATACGACGAGCCTTGTTCTCAAGGGACTACTTGACTTGACAACCGCAGCTAGAGCGGGATAGCGCTAGGAATGGCTTTGTTAGCCTAGAGCAACTCTTGTTGACTTATACGGACAATGACTCGACGAGCGAAGGCTACGCCGAGCTACGCATCGAGGGAACGTGCTAGGCACGGGGTCGACTTAACAACCAAGTTCTCGGGTGCCTAGACTTAAGCCAACAAGCCGTACAAAGATGACTTAACTTGCGGGACGTGCGAAGGCTATGCCAAGCCTTGCGGGACTGGACCGTGCATGCTTTGTTAAGCATTCGTGCGGGCGACGCCTATGACTTAGGCTTATTCAAGTATCGAGACAAGTCGACGGGACAGTGCATGCTTGGTTAAGCATTCACGCGGGCGACGCCTAACGCTTAGGCTATTTCTCGTGTCGGGGCAACTTAGCAACTTAGGCCAACTTCCTTCTCCCAAGCCACGGGATCGAAGGATCGAGTGTCATTTTAAAGCACGCTGAGCCGACTTCTATGTTGACCGTGGGACCAATTTCCATGTTCTAGGACATTCCGACCCGACGGGATTACTCCCTTAGCTATGTTGGTGCGTAGCTTTTATATTAGCCTACTTGTGCGAGTTGAAAACACGATTTATTATGCGCAAGCTAAGATGCAGTAAGTTCACCGAAACTTCCCCACCTGAACGATGTCTCCGGGCGAGCCATTGTAAGACATAGTTCCAATGCCGTCGGCGTTCCGATTCCTCCGATTGACTTTGCGGGACGGGGCACTACAACATACACCACTCAGAACAAGTCTCGTCCTCGAGACTTTCCTGAGGGCAAGCCATCCTACCATTTCTATGGCCAAGACTTATTCGTACGCATCTCGCCTACGCGTTCCTCGATTCCGAGCCATGCTCGCATGACTATCAATCTTTCCGTTAACATGATCTTCAAGATCTCGACACTCTCGTTTCCCCAGTCGTGCTTGAACTCAACGTATCACTTGGCTGGATCGTGCACGCATTCCAAGCGTCCCCAAAATACATGTATTCAGCCAAGCCGCATGATAGAGAATTTGTCATTCTCACTCGAGTCGCATCGTGCACATACTCAGGCGTCCCTGAAATATATGTATGTCAGCCAAGTCTCGTGAGCAGGGTTTTCTATATTCATGATTCACGCCATCCATCCATGCCAATCCTCAAGATCAATCCTTTCGATTGCTAACACTTGCAACAGGGGCGTTTCGTCTAACCGCTAGGCCAATCTTTACGAGGCTAAGTCAATGTCAGGATTGGAATCATAGTTCCCCAACAATAATGCCAATACTGACCCCAATCCTAGGGTCAAACCATAGTCGGTAGTACGGGATTTTCTACCCAAGCTCGCGTCACTCAGATTTCTAAACATCGAGCACGATCACCTATTCGCATCAATGCATGCGTTGCACATATTCGATTTTATCCAAATCACCAACTCTAACCAATTCGTGCATTCGATCACGAGGTCATCTAGCTCGACAATACGTTGCGCCCCAATCTCACGCGAGTCTGATTATCCACGGTGGTTCGTGAATCACCACGCAACGCACTCGCAAAATAATCATTCTCATCGGGGCGTAACTCTTGTTTGAGTTTAGACTAACTCATTTTCGATACGCGGATTGGACCTACGCAATCCTCAAATTCGGTTCTTCAAACACCATTCATTTTTGAGTCACCTTCGCCTCAAACCACAAGTCGAAGCATACAAATTATCACGCCAAGCTAGGTCAATCACCCCCGCTGTATGAATCACCATACCAGCGCTCACGCGGAGTGATCGTCTCAAATCGGTGCGACGCATGTGCGAGGTTGGAGTTGCGCTCGCATAAGACAAGAATGTCGAAGTTGTGGTTATCGACGAAGTAAATCCAAGCATTTTCATTTTTCATCCAATCCAAGTTCGATAGTCCGACCGTCATTCACTCAACTAGAAAATCCTCGAGCCAAGTTTATCTTTTCCTCGACACATTTCAATATCCCGAGTATAGCATCCGTCGGAACAATGACATTTGCACGATCGTCATTCGCCGAGTCAGAGTACCTCCGAGTTATCGCATATCGATCTCTGATACGCCTCAATACCATCGACGATATGCATAACCTGACGATCTTCCTTTGCAACCAATTTCGAGTCATGCGACTGATGTTATTGTTCGGACTGGATATCCCATAATTTTCTCGATATTCAAGATCAAGTTCGATCGCAATTCCTCAAGCTCGTTTCAAGATCATCGTTCAAAACTCAAGTCACATTTCATTTGCATCAATCCGATATCGTATGCGCGATCCTCTAAGTTTTCTCGATCAAGTCCATTCTTTTTCATTCATCGTTCCGAATCATTTCGATATCGTTTTCTAACTCACGTTGCCTATTCGCAAGTTGTCCGAACGAGATGCTCATTCGGGACATTCGAAGTCACGATCAACTAAGCATGACGCGTTCTAAGACTTTGCGCGATCGCATCGCCTCGCCGACGTACTCGTAATCCTCAATATTTGCTCGAATGATTTCCAAAACAAACCATACACCACTCGGATTCGAGCCATCCGATCTAGTCCTCAATCACGTTCGCATCATTCTCTAAGATATCCTTCGGATTCGTTCGACTAATCGCTAGCGTAATCGTTCGCGTCATATCAACGCGCTAAGTCGTTCGTACTATTTCCTCGAAATCCAAGGCAATCCTCCGTGTACGCCTAAGCGTTAACTCGATAGCATTCCTATCGATAGACACTCTAAGTGCAGCTCATTCCCGACCGAGCGGTACTTGGTATCGCTCACACTCGTTTGCACCAAAAGTCGAGGTGCGCGATACGCGATGCAACTTAGCCAAAAGGCCGTGCGCATGGCTATCCCGTGCGGACTTTTATTCGAGTTTGCATGCTCACATGCTAAGGTCAACGTTGGACTAGTTAGGCATGAACGCGACTTTTAAGGTCGATGCAGGACTATTCGGGCACACGTGCAACTTGTTAACTTTAGCATACGTTTTTATTCAAGACAAGTTAACACCGTTCGGCACAAAGGCCATTGCCTATCGATGCGTTTGGTTGAACGCTTGTACGAGCTTTCAAAAATATTTAGACTTATTGTATGGACATGCCGAGGGACAATCGAGAGAGAGCGCGCACTTCTTTTTCCAATGACGAGCTTTCAAAACTGAGAATTTCGACATGAAGTCCAAGGACGTAAAGCCGTGCTCTGATACCATTATGTCATTCTCCGCTCCCGTAGGAGCGATCGTCCTCGCTAAGGCGTGATGCCGCACGAGCCTAGATTGCGCTCGTGCAAGACAAATTCCATAACGGCCGATTGTATCGGCGGCGACGGGGTCGTCGCACAGAAGTCCCAAGCAGAATCATTGAATACATTGCAGCGGAATTAAAGGAGAACACATATGAACACAAGTAACTCAAAAGAATCTCTTTATTGATATTGAGTACAAAATTACATTGTGGGCGCAAGGCCAAATTACAAGTCTCTCGTGCTCACTTTTCACTCGATTACAAGTCACTCTGCTCTCTCTCATCACTCGATACAATGCTTGAATCCAGCGGAAGCTTCGGAAGGCGATATCCATACATTATGTCCTTTATAAGTCTTCGGGTCACGCGGCCGCACGCTTCGACTCGCCAAGGAACTCCATGCCTCGACGCATCCAAGCGAGCTCCGCGCCACGAGCTTCTACCTGTGCCTGCACATGAAACACTATGTGGGTGTCAGTACCACTGTACTGGTAGAGTGAGCTTCTCGCCCACCCATACATAACCGATACGTTTCATTTACTTTGTGCAGCTTAAACCCTTTCAATTGTCTTTCTAGTCTTGCCTTAGGATTCATTTTAGGACGAGGACGTCTCAGTTGATAACTAGCGATGCAACGACAAGGTCGTGCAACGACAGGGTCACGCTATCTTGCCAACGTGTGTTTTGATCGAGGCAGTGCCTCATCGCTTAGGTACTTGACCAAACTTCAAGACGGGACGGCAGGGTCGTGCCACATTCTATTCCAAACTTAGACTTGTTCAAGACTGTGCTTTGTCGAGGGGCAATTCACGTGAACTCGGCCGTGCCAGGACCTTTGATTAAACTCAAGCGCCACTAGACCAATTCTTGTGCTAACGATTCAAGTACCAAGGGACGGCAACGGGACGACTCGTGCAGGTCGTGCCTTAGACTTTACTTAGACTTTACTCGTGCTTCAAGATTGAGGCCGCGCCTCGCAAGTTATCAAGACTTATCGTGCTACCGCCTTGCGGCCTTCCTGTTCGACTCATGAATCAACTTTAGACAAGACTTGCCAAACCTAGCATTAATCTCATGGACATCCCGACGCCAATCTATCGTGACAAGCACGGTGCCTACGCTGCAGCCCAGTCTTAGGCCCGGACCTTGTGTTACCAACAGGACCTGCATTCAAGCACTAGACCCAAATCCAAAGGCATACACGCGGTGTGCCGCTATTGCCGACACATCTACATGAGTGGTCACTAGCAATTTCAAGCTATCTTGGACATGGCTCGACGGGGGTATCGGTCCGCCCTTCTAAGGGTAGCTAGCCCCGGAAGCGCCGATACTCCCATGCGGTCATCCAGCATCCTACTTTGAGCCACACTCGCTTCTCCCGGGCGGATGATCCCGGTGCCCCGGAGGAGATCACCCGAGAAGACTACACCTTGTCGACAAGTTGTCCATGACCATGCAAGACTCGATCTATCCAATCTATCCAGTCTTTCCTTAACATGACCATGCATTCCTTTATTCTATCGAGACTCCCAAGCCGCGGGACCAATCTCGTGTGCGGGACTTATCAAGTATTCAGGCAGGACATGACCGGGCAGGACCGGCATGCTTAAAAGTATTCAAGCAGGACATGACCGGACGGGACCGGCATGCTTAAAAGTATTCGGCCGTGGCTCGTGCCTTAGACAGGCATGGTTCTCTAGGCGACGCTAACGCTCAAGTCATATACTTATACGACGAGCCTTGTTCTCAAGGGACTACTTGACTTGACAACCGCAGCTAGAGCGGGATAGCGCTAGGAATGGCTTTGTTAGCCTAGAGCAACTCTTGTTGACTTATACGGACAATGACTCGACGAGCGAAGGCTACGCCGAGCTACGCATCGAGGGAACGTGCTAGGCACGGGGTCGACTTAACAACCAAGTTCTCGGGTGCCTAGACTTAAGCCAACAAGCCGTACAAAGATGACTTAACTTGCGGGACGTGCGAAGGCTATGCCAAGCCTTGCGGGACTGGACCGTGCATGCTTTGTTAAGCATTCGTGCGGGCGACGCCTATGACTTAGGCTTATTCAAGTATCGAGACAAGTCGACGGGACAGTGCATGCTTGGTTAAGCATTCACGCGGGCGACGCCTAACGCTTAGGCTATTTCTCGTGTCGGGGCAACTTAGCAACTTAGGCCAACTTCCTTCTCCCAAGCCACGGGATCGAAGGATCGAGTGTCATTTTAAAGCACGCTGAGCCGACTTCTATGTTGACCGTGGGACCAATTTCCATGTTCTAGGACATTCCGACCCGACGGGATTACTCCCTTAGCTATGTTGGTGCGTAGCTTTTATATTAGCCTACTTGTGCGAGTTAAAAACACGATTTATTATGCGCAAGCTAAGATGGAGTAAGTTCACCGAAACTCTCCCACCTGAACGATGTCTCCGGGCGAGCCATTGTAAGACATAGTTTCAATGCCGTCGGCGTTCCGATTCCTCCGATAGACTTTGCGGGACGGGGCACTACATCGATGGTATTGAGGCGTATCAAAGACCGATATGCGATAACTCGGGGTACTCTGACTCGGCAAATGACGATCGTGCAAATATCATTGTTCCGATGGATGTTATAATCGGGATGTTAAAATACGTCGAGGAAAAGATAAACTTGGCTCGAGGATTTCCTGGTTGAACAAATGACGGTCGGACTATCGAATTGAAATCTTGACTTGGATGAAATGAAAATGCTTGGATTTACTTCGACGATAACCCCAACGTTGACATGCTTGTCTTATGCGAGCGCAATTCCAGCCTCGCACATGCGTCGCGTCGATTAGGGCGATCACTCCGCGTGAGCGCTGGTATGGTGATTCATACAGCGGGGGTGATTGAACTAGCATGGCGTGGCAAATTTGTATGCTTCGACTTGTGGTTTGACGCGAGGGTGACCTAAAAATGATTCGGTGTGCTTGATAATTAAGTTGAGGATTGAGTAGGTCCAATCCGCGTATCGAGAATGAGTTAGTCTAAACTCGAACAAGAGTTACGCCCCGATGAGAATGGTTATTCCGCAGGCGCGTTGCATGGTGATTCATGAACCGCCGTGGATAATCGGACTCGCGTGAGATTGGGACGCAACGTATTGTTAAGTCAGGCGACCTCGTGATCGAATACATGAATTGGTTAGATTTGGTGAATTGAATTGATTGGAATTTGTTGCGTTGCGCAACGAATGTCTTGATGCGAACTAGGCGATCATGTTCGATGTTTAGAAATCTGAGAGACACGAGCTTGGGTAGAAAACCCCGTACTATCGACTTTGGTTTGACCCTAGGATTGGGGTCAGTGTTGGCATTATTGTTGGGGAACTATGATTCCAATCCTGACATTGACTTAGCCTCGAAAAGATTGGCCTAGCGGATAGGCGAGACGTCCCTATTGCAAGTGTTAGCGATCGAAAAGATTGATCTTGAGGATTGGAATGGACTGAAAGAGTAAATCGAGAATATAGGAAACCCTGCTCACGAGACTCGGCTGACATGCATATATTTCAGGGACGCCTGGGTATGTGCACGATACGACTCGAGTGAGAATGACAAATTCTCTATCATGCGGCTTGGCTGAATGCATGTATTTTGGGGACGCTTGGAATGCATGCACGATCCAGCCAAGTGATACGGTGAGTTCAAGCAAGACTTGGGGAACGAGAGTGTCGAGATCTCGAAATCGTGTTAATGAAAAGATTGATAAGTCGTGCGAGCGTGGCTCGGAATCGAAGAAACGCGTAGGCAGTGTGCGTACGATTAAGTCTTGGCCATAGAAATGGTAGAATGGCTTGTCCTCAGGGAAGTCTCGAGGACGAGACTTGTTTTGAGTGGTGTATGTTGTAGTGCCCCGTCCCGCAAAGTCAATCGGAGGAATCGAAACGCCGACGGCATTGGAACTTAGCCTTGCAACAGCTGCTCGAAGGCTCGCTCGTCCGAGGCGACTCCTCGCTCAGGTGGGGTAGTTTCGGTGAACTTGCTCCATCTTAGCCTTCGCATAATAAATCGTGTTTTCAACTTGCACAAGTTAGGCTTGATAATAAAAGCGACGCACCAACATAGCTACGGGAATAATCCCGTCCCGTCGGAATGTCCTAGAACATGGAAAATGGTCCCACAGTCAACATAGAAGTCGGCTCAGCGTGCTTTTAAATGACACTCGATCCTTCGTTCCCGTGGCTTGGGAGAAGGATGTTGGCTCAAGTTGCTATGTTGCCCCGACACTTGATATAAGCCTAAGTCTTAGGCGTCGCCTACCTAAGTGCTTGTTAAAGCAGGCACGGTCCCGTTGTGCAAGGCTTAGCATAGCCTTCGCATGTCCCGCACGGCTTGGAATAGACTTTGCATGTCCCGTAGGTCCCGTCGATTCGTCCCGACACTCGAATTAGCCTAAGTCATAGGCGTCGCCCGCATGAATGCTAATAAAGCATGCTCGGTCCTATCCCGCAAGGCTTGGCATAGCCTTCGCACGTCCCGCAAGGCTTGGCATAGCCTTTGCACGTCCCGTAAGTTAAGTCGTCTTGTACGGCTCGTTGGCTTAAGTCTAGGCACCCGAGAACTTGGTTGTTAAGTCGACCCCGTGCATAGCACGTTCCCTTGATGCGTAGCTTGGCGTAGCCTTCGCTCGTCGAGTCATTGCCCGTACAAGTCAAACAAGAGTTATGCTGGGCTATCGAAGCCTTTGCTAGCACTGTCCCGCTCTAGCTGCGGTTATCAAGTCAAGTAGTCCCTTGAGAACAAGGCTCGTCGTATAAGTTTATGACTTGAGCGTTAGCGTCGCCTAGAGAACCAGGCCTGTCTTAGGCACGAGCCACGGCCGAATACTTGATTAAGCATGCCGGTCCCGTCCGGGTCATGTCCTGCCTGAATACTTGAATAAGCATGCCGGTCCTGCCCGGTCATGTCCTACCTGAATACTCGATAAGTCTCACACGAGATCAGTCCCGCGGCTTGGGAGTCTCGATAGAATAAAGGAATGCATGGTCATGTTAAGGAAGGAACTGGATAGATTGGATAGATCGAGTCTTGCATGGTCATGGACAACTTGTCGACAAGGTGTAGTCTTCTTGGATGATTACCGGGGCGCCGGAATCATTCTGCCCGGGGGAAGCAAGTGTGGCTCAAAGTAGGATGCTGGATGACCGCATGGGAGAGTTCCACCCCACCGGGCTAGCTCCCCGTGTTGGTACAGGTGGATATCCCACGAGCCATGTCCAAGATAGCTTGAAATTGCTAGTGACCTCCTCATGTAGATGAGTCGGCAGATAGCTGTCACGCCCCGCTCCCGTAGGAGCGATCGTCCTCGCTAAGGCGTGATGCCGCACGAGCCTAGATTTCGCTCGTGCAAGGCGGGTTCCATAACGGCCGATTTCAGCGGCTGCGACGGGGTCGTCGCACGGAAGTCCCGAGCAGAGACATTGAATAATAGCAGCGGAATTTGAAGCAAACACATGAACACAAGTCATTCAAAGGAAACTCTTTTATTGATACTGAATACAAGGTTACATTTGTGGGCGCAAGGCCAATTTACAATCACTCAAGCTCACTCTCCTCACATTTACAAGTTCACTCTGCTCTCTCTCATCTCTTGATACAAATGCTCGATCCAGCGGAAGCTTCGGAAGGTGATGTCCATACATTATGTCCCGTATAAGTCTTTACTCCATGCGGCCGCACGCTTCGAATCGCCAAGGAACTCCGTGCCTCGACGCATCCAAGCGAACTCCGCGCCACGAGCTTCTACCTGTGCCTGCACATGAAACACTGTGTGGGTGTCAGTACCACTGTACTGGTGGAGTGAGCTTCTCGCTCACCCATACAAAACCTACACGTTCATTTACTTTGTGCAGCTTAAATCCCTTTTCGATTGTCTTTCTACTCTTGCCTTAGGTTCAGTTTTAGGACCGGCGCCTTGGCGCAACTTGTGTGTCAAAACCATCCCGTGCTTGCAATGTCAACGTTACTCATACTTTGCCTCTAGTCCACTTCTCGTGCCACAATGTTAACCTATTAGGTCGTGCTTGCCTTTCGGCCAGAATCAGAAACGCAACTACGCGGTAGTGCCCAATTTCCTTACGACCGTGCTATAACTCCTTTGTGCCGTGCCTCGCAACTCAGTGCGACTCAACCATATCGCCGCCTCGCGGCTCGTGCCATTTGATCACCAACCGACTTTGCCTTGCGGCAGTTTCCTTGACTTAAACTCAAACAACTCAACCAACTTATGCAACTATATGCCGACAACTCAAGACTCAATGCCACATCTCGTGCCGAAGCACGTCGCCTATGTTGTAACCATTCTTTAAGCCCAAACATGTGTACTCTAACTTGTATACACTTTCGACAACTCAACTCAATCCAAAGGCATACCCGCGGATCTGCCGCTATGCCGACTCATCTATATGATTTGGTCACTGACTCCCCGAGCCATAGTGGACTCCTTTTTGCTGAGTATAGGATGGACCTTCTTTTGGGTAGCTAGCCCTATTCCGCGTCCACCGAATACTTTGCCCCAGGCTCAGCTTATTTGGCTCCCAGAGCCTTTATGTTTCCTTAGGCCGCAATCGGTCCCGTGGCGCCACAGGTTGCCGATTCGGGGAAACTCTACCTTGTCGACAAGTTGTCCATGACCATGCAAGACCGACTCAAACTGACGTCTCACATAGTCATTCACTTCTGGTGTTACCATCTCTTTTAGTGCCATTCCTCTCTTTTAGTGCCATTTCTCACATCTGAGATCTTGCCTCGACGACCCGTAGTCGCGAGCATTGTTCTTTCTTGCCTCAACGACCCAGTCGTGAGCATTTCTTTCTTTCTTCCTCTCTTTTAACTCAAGACAACAACTTATTTAGACACTTTCCAAAACTCAACTAATCGATCGTGGCCCGTGCCTTTAAAAACTCTAGGATCGTGCAAACATGCCTCAACTCAATTTCTGCTCTACGCGGCGCTATCGCCCAAGCCATACTTTATATGACGGGCAGTGGGATCGTGGGACTATTTAAGTTGACAACCGCAGAATAAGCGGGACAGCACTTGGAACGACTTAGGTCGACCGGCATAACTTTGCCCAACTTACTCAAACCTACACTTATCGAGCAAAGGCTGCGTCGAGCCTTGCCTCGATGGAACTTGTCGTGCACCGTTCCACATTGAACAACCAAGTCATTTGGGTACATAGACTTGCGCCAGCAGTCGTGCGACGCAATTTAACTCTTGGGCAAGCCAAGGCTATGCCAAGCCCTGGACGATGGGACCGTGCATGCTTTATGAAGCATTTATGCGGGCGACGCCTATGACTTAGGCTATTTCTTAGTTTTGTGTCGAAGACCAATTTCCCTTCTCCCAAGCCACGGGACGAAGGACCGAGTGTCATTTTCAAAGCACGCCGTGCACCAACTCTAAGCCGACCGTGGGACGTTTTCCATATTCTAACTCATTTTGACCCATCGGGATTATTCCCTTAGCTATGTGGATTCATCTCTTTTATTATTAAGCCTACTTGTGTAAGTTGAAACCACGATTTATTATGTGAAGGCCAAGATGAGGCAAGTTCACCGAAACTACCCCACCTGAGCGATGTCTTCAAACGGCAGTTGCAAGGCCAAGTCCGAACGCCGTTGGCATTTCGATTCCTCCGATTGACTGAGCGGGACGGGGCACTACAACATACACCACTCAGAACAAGTCTCGTCCTCGAGACTTACTGAGTACTTACTTATTGACTTATCACTTTACTCAACATTCAAGAACTCTCGCATACGCTACGCCTATGCATTTTCTCCATCCGAGCCACGCTCGCGCTACCCTCAATCTTTTCTTCGAATCTCTATTTCAAAATCCTTAACACTTTTCCATTCCTCAAGTCTCACTTGATTCAACGTATCACTTGGTTGGATCGTGCACATATTCCAGGCGTCCCCAAAATACATGCATTTCAGCCAAGCCTTGTGATAGCGAATCCGACATCACCACTCGAGTCGGATCGTGCACGTATTCAAGCGTCCCTGATATACATGCATCTCAACCGAGCTCGCGAGTGGTGCCACCATAACTTCTATCGCTTTGTGCCGGGACGTCCGCCTATTCGCTAGGCTATGTCTTTTGGCTAAAGTCATTCGTCAGTATTGGAATCATAGTTCCCAAACAACAATATCAACACTGACCCCATCCTAAGGTCAAACCAAGTTGATAGTACAGGTTTTTCTACCCAAGCTCGCATCACTCCGATTTCTAAACATCGAGCATCGATTTCCTACGCACATCCCAACATTCGTCGTACGGGGTCCGAGTCATTCGATAAAGCCATCCTACAACAACTCGCGTTCGACCAAATTCTCCGACGTATCAGCATCGCTCGTTCAACAAACCATTTTGCATAGTCTATCTCTTCGAACACGTTTGACATAATTCGCCTTTACAAATCCTTCCAAGTCAAGCATGTTACTACGTAATTCGCCGCTAAACTATAATCCACATTTTACATTTCCGAAGTCGTCTATTCCAATTCACGAAACCGATCATAAGGTCGTCTAGCTTAACAACGTGTTGCGCCCCGATCTCACGCGAGTCAGATTAACCGCGGTGGGCATGAATCACCATGCACGCTCCCGCAAGATAGTCATTCTCATCGGGACGTAACTCTTGTTTTGTGTCTAGACTAATTCATTCTCGATGCGCGGATTGGACCTACTCAATCCTCAAGTTCATTCATTCGTCAATCCTTCGCATCAAACCAACAAGTCGAGACAATCAAAGTTGCCGCGTCCTGATTTTTCGAGTTCGATCATTCCCGCGACATGAATCACCATGTCAGCGCTCACGCGGAACGATCGCCCCAAATCCGACGCAACGCATGTGCGAGGCTAGAGTTGCGCTCGCGCAAGACAAGATCGTCGACGTTGTGGCCATCTGCATAACCATCAAGACACGATCACTTTTATCCAACAATCATCTCAATCAAAATCCAAAACATAGCATCCAATCGAACAATAACACTTGCACGATCGTCTTTCGCTGAGTTAGAGTACCCCCGAGTTATCGCATAGCGATCTTTGATACGCCTCAATACCATCGACGATATGCATAACCTGACGATCTTCCTTTGCAACCAAATTCTGAGTCGTACGAATGGTGCTATCGTCCGACTGGATAATTTCCTCGACATTCATAACACCAATTCCGATCATTTTCCCTCGAATCATTTACAATATCAATTTCCTCCAACCAATTTCACGTATTCTTCATCCGTCTATCTTAAGTCATCGACCAACTTATTTTCCTCAATTCGTATCGTTCGACATCCCTGAGCCTATCGCATACACCACTCAGGAATGAAGTCATTCAACCAATCCTTAATTTATTATTTGATTCAAAATCGACTTCTTCAATCCCGTTCGAACCATGCCTCAAAACCCAAGCACGCTCATCTATATAGCACCGACGACATCGTCGCTCGATAGCACCCCTATCGATACTCATCTTACTTTACTCAATCGAGTTCAACTCTTTCTAGCTCGACGCTATTCAATTCCCGCACTCGACTTTTCTAAGGTCGACGCAACTTTGGTGTATATGCCCAGCCCGACTTAGCCAACCGTGCTTACGCAAACCATCTTTTGTTTCTTATCCAAAAACTGTTCTCCTATGTTTTGCAAAATAGTTAGACTTATTGTATGGACATCCCGTGGAACAATTGAGAGAGAGCGTACCAACGATTTTAACTTTGCGGAAGCAACAGAGTTTGCGGAAACAACGAGTTAAAGAATTCAATCGGTTATCCAAGGACGTAAAGCCGTGCTCTGATACCACTATGTCACGCCCCGCTCCCGTAGGAGCGATCGTCCTCGCTAAGGCGTGATGCCGCACGAGCCTAGATTTCGCTCGTGCAAGGCGGGTTCCATAACGGCCGATTTCAGCGGCTGCGACGGGGTCGTCGCACGGAAGTCCCGAGCAGAGACATTGAATAATAGCAGCGGAATTTGAAGCAAACACATGAACACAAGTCATTCAAAGGAAACTCTTTTATTGATACTGAATACAAGGTTACATTTGTGGGCGCAAGGCCAATTTACAATCACTCAAGCTCACTCTCCTCACATTTACAAGTTCACTCTGCTCTCTCTCATCTCTTGATACAAATGCTCGATCCAGCGGAAGCTTCGGAAGGTGATGTCCATACATTATGTCCCGTATAAGTCTTTACTCCATGCGGCCGCACGCTTCGAATCGCCAAGGAACTCCGTGCCTCGACGCATCCAAGCGAACTCCGCGCCACGAGCTTCTACCTGTGCCTGCACATGAAACACTGTGTGGGTGTCAGTACCACTGTACTGGTGGAGTGAGCTTCTCGCTCACCCATACAAAACCTACACGTTCATTTACTTTGTGCAGCTTAAATCCCTTTTCGATTGTCTTTCTACTCTTGCCTTAGGTTCAGTTTTAGGACCGGCGCCTTGGCGCAACTTGTGTGTCAAAACCATCCCGTGCTTGCAATGTCAACGTTACTCATACTTTGCCTCTAGTCCACTTCTCGTGCCACAATGTTAACCTATTAGGTCGTGCTTGCCTTTCGGCCAGAATCAGAAACGCAACTACGCGGTAGTGCCCAATTTCCTTACGACCGTGCTATAACTCCTTTGTGCCGTGCCTCGCAACTCAGTGCGACTCAACCATATCGCCGCCTCGCGGCTCGTGCCATTTGATCACCAACCGACTTTGCCTTGCGGCAGTTTCCTTGACTTAAACTCAAACAACTCAACCAACTTATGCAACTATATGCCGACAACTCAAGACTCAATGCCACATCTCGTGCCGAAGCACGTCGCCTATGTTGTAACCATTCTTTAAGCCCAAACATGTGTACTCTAACTTGTATACACTTTCGACAACTCAACTCAATCCAAAGGCATACCCGCGGATCTGCCGCTATGCCGACTCATCTATATGATTTGGTCACTGACTCCCCGAGCCATAGTGGACTCCTTTTTGCTGAGTATAGGATGGACCTTCTTTTGGGTAGCTAGCCCTATTCCGCGTCCACCGAATACTTTGCCCCAGGCTCAGCTTATTTGGCTCCCAGAGCCTTTATGTTTCCTTAGGCCGCAATCGGTCCCGTGGCGCCACAGGTTGCCGATTCGGGGAAACTCTACCTTGTCGACAAGTTGTCCATGACCATGCAAGACCGACTCAAACTGACGTCTCACATAGTCATTCACTTCTGGTGTTACCATCTCTTTTAGTGCCATTCCTCTCTTTTAGTGCCATTTCTCACATCTGAGATCTTGCCTCGACGACCCGTAGTCGCGAGCATTGTTCTTTCTTGCCTCAACGACCCAGTCGTGAGCATTTCTTTCTTTCTTCCTCTCTTTTAACTCAAGACAACAACTTATTTAGACACTTTCCAAAACTCAACTAATCGATCGTGGCCCGTGCCTTTAAAAACTCTAGGATCGTGCAAACATGCCTCAACTCAATTTCTGCTCTACGCGGCGCTATCGCCCAAGCCATACTTTATATGACGGGCAGTGGGATCGTGGGACTATTTAAGTTGACAACCGCAGAATAAGCGGGACAGCACTTGGAACGACTTAGGTCGACCGGCATAACTTTGCCCAACTTACTCAAACCTACACTTATCGAGCAAAGGCTGCGTCGAGCCTTGCCTCGATGGAACTTGTCGTGCACCGTTCCACATTGAACAACCAAGTCATTTGGGTACATAGACTTGCGCCAGCAGTCGTGCGACGCAATTTAACTCTTGGGCAAGCCAAGGCTATGCCAAGCCCTGGACGATGGGACCGTGCATGCTTTATGAAGCATTTATGCGGGCGACGCCTATGACTTAGGCTATTTCTTAGTTTTGTGTCGAAGACCAATTTCCCTTCTCCCAAGCCACGGGACGAAGGACCGAGTGTCATTTTCAAAGCACGCCGTGCACCAACTCTAAGCCGACCGTGGGACGTTTTCCATATTCTAACTCATTTTGACCCATCGGGATTATTCCCTTAGCTATGTGGATTCATCTCTTTTATTATTAAGCCTACTTGTGTAAGTTGAAACCACGATTTATTATGTGAAGGCCAAGATGAGGCAAGTTCACCGAAACTACCCCACCTGAGCGATGTCTTCAAACGGCAGTTGCAAGGCCAAGTCCGAACGCCGTTGGCATTTCGATTCCTCCGATTGACTGAGCGGGACGGGGCACTACAATAGCGGCGACTCCGCGTGTATGCCTTTGGATTGAGTCTAACACTTGAACGCTTGTCTAGTCGGTAACTCAATGTCTGGGCCTAAGACTGGGCTGCAGCATAGGCACCGTGCTTAGCACGATAGATGGCGTCAGAATGTTCATGGAATCGTCCCTATGGTTCTTAAGTCTTGGCTAAGTTGGTTTATGAGTCGAACAGGATGGCCGTAAGACGGTAGCATGGATAAGTCTGGATAGCGAGGCACGGCCTCAGTCTTGAATGCGTAAACAAGTCTAAGCAAAGTATAGAGGCACGACCTGCACGAGTCGTCCCGTTGCCGTCCCTTGGCACTTGAATCGTTAGCACAAGAATTGGTCTAGTGGCGCTTGAGTTTAATCAAAGGTCCTGGCACGGCCGAGTTCACGTGAATTGCCCCTCGACAAAGCACAGTCTTGAACAAGTCTAAGTTTGGAATAGAATGTGGCACGACCCTGCCGTCCCGCCTTGATGTTTGGTCAAGTACCTAAGCGATGAGGCACTGCCTCGATCGAAACACACGTTGGCAGATAGCATGACCCCGTCGTTGCACGACCTTGTCATTGCATCGCTAGTTATCGACCGAGACGTCCTTGTCCTAAAATGCATCCTAAGGCAAGACTAGAAAGACAATTGAGAGGGTTTAATCTGCACAAAGTAAATGAAGCGTGTCGGTTATGTATGGGTGGGCGAGAAGCTCACTCCACCAGTACAGTGGTACTGACACCCACACAGTGTTTCATGTGCAGGCACAGGTAGAAGCTCGTGGCGCGGAGCTCGCTTGGATGCGTCGAGGCACGGAGTTCCTTGGCGAGTCGGAGCGTGCGGCCGCGTGATCCGAAGACTTATACAGGACATAATGTATGGACATCGCCTTCCGAAGTTTCCGCTGGAATTAAGTATTGTATCGAGAGAAGAGAGATAGCAGAGTGACTTGTAACATGAGTGAAAAGTGAGCCTGAGAGACTTGTAATTGGCCTTGCGCCCACAAATGTAATTCTGTATTCAATATCAATAAAGAGATTCTTTTGAGTTACTTGTGTTCATGTGTTCTTCTTTAAATTCCGCTGCAATGTATTCAATACTTCTGCTTGGGACTTCTGTGCGACGACCCCGTCGCCGCCGATGTAATCGGCCGTTATGGAATTGCCTTGCACGAGCGCAATCTAGGCTCGTGCGGCATCACGCCTTAGCGAGGACGATCGCTCCTACGGGAGCGGGGCGTGACATACATGAACCAAAGTTGTTATCAAAGTTTTGACCAAGTTTCTCAAAGTGATTTCTCATGTTATGCTTGACACGAAGAACATACTATTTGTTTAGGCCATGAGTAAGCCTGAATATACAATACCATCGGAGTAGGATTTGCAGTGACTTGAAATGAGGAAATTTTGGAGGTTTGTGAGGGTATGTGTGCCATCAAGCATCAGGTATGATAATTTATGTGAGATTGGGTTTATTTGGAGGTTAGGTTTCGAGATTTCTTCTCCATTGTTAGTCTGTTAGTAAGTGGATCTATACCAAAATTGGAAGAACCACCTAAATAACGTGTGCCTTGTTCTTGTCTTCATTTTACTCTTCGTTGGTTTCTGGTTGCAACAATGGAATTGTTATATGGTATGGGCATTCATTTAAATTTGGTTTAGGGGAGTTACTCCAATCATGACCTGATACAAGTCTATTGCTACATATTAGATCCGTATGCAAACAATCATATATGTATGGTGAGGCTTCTAGTCTGAGGGAAAATAGTCTCCGTATTTGTATCCGTATCGTGTGTCTGTACTCGTATCCGTATCCACATTAACATAACATAGGATGCAAAGCTATATTGTACCAACCTAAAAATGACCGTATCCGTGTATCTTGTCCTAATCAGTATCCGTGCCCGTGTTCATGTGACACAGCTTATGAGTGATAGGTTGGACAGGAAGTACCATTTCATTGTGAGGGATGAGACCATTAGGTGTACTGCTAGTCAGTCAAGGTAAGCAATAGGAGTTAACCTACTTTTCTCTCGAGCAAAGTTGAATGTATGAATACAAATCCTCTGGAACTATATGGAGAATAACAGAAGCACGAGGGATAATCCAGAAGTTATTTTGCGAGGTCTTCTTATAACAAAACTTTGACTTCTAAATATATAGGGGCATGATTATATACATATTTTGAAATGGAAATAGAAGGGTGGTGAGAAAGGGTTCACAAAACTTGCCATGAAGGAAATTGGGTAAGATTGTTACTGAAATAGTACATTTCTCCCTCTCCCAATATTTCGAGTACTGTGATCTCGGCTTAGAAAGGTGAAATAACTCTTCTATGTTGCACAAACATGAATATGTCATGATACATATATGGGCGCAGCTACATGGGCATAACTATTTTGGAGTGTTTATGTTGCGTCTGGTATAATCTCTCTTCTTTCTTTAGTATATATGGTCTTGGTATCGAAAACTTGTGCTCCATTGAAAATTGAGATTTTAATTTGCCTTTTGCTTAAGAATAAATTCATAGAAAAGATATTTTATACAGAGAACCATCACTTTTGATCCTATATTTATGTTTTATAATAGATATGATGAGACTAGTAATCACTTATGTAAGTTACTATTTGAATCAATTTTTTTTTGCTGTAGTGATAAAAATTTATAGGAAATTGGGTGTAGCAAAAGAATTATGGAAGATTATTTTTTTGAAAACCAATTATGGAAGATTTGAAAACAAGATAGTTTCCGCTACAATTTCTGTCAGACATTCAGACAAAAAATAGGGCATGGGTGGTTGGGTGGCTTGGAGGACTGTTTAGTTTGGGTGTTTGGCCGGAGGATTCGCACACGTACGAAGGTGGACTAAGAGTTCTTAATTAAGACGACATGCGTTTTTTTTTTGACATTTAAGGATCAGTCGTAGTCCTCTAAAGTCTACTAATAGTCTCTGTGGACGAATTCCTTTCTTGATCTAAATGTGTCAAAGATCTCATAGCTGTACTACTTAATGAAAAAAGCTCAAAAGTGAATCCATCGTTCAGTTAGCAATTAGCAAGCCGGATAAAAAGGATGAAAGTATGCAGATACAATCGAAAAAAAGGGATAAAAAAATGCTTCTACTACTTCTGCAGCTGGAATTTCTGCCCACACCGTCGATCACTCCAGACCTCGCTTGCCACATATTGGGAGGGCTTCTTTCTTTGATGTTCTTGTTGGTTGGTGGGTTGATCACCAGTAGTTATTATTGATTGTGCTTTTGGATTGGCGGTGCAATGGCGGGAACTGCTACACCTGCGGCGGCAACTACTACACCTGCGGCGACAACTACTACCCCTTCGGATACCGTCCATTTTTGTATAGACAGGGAGGTTCGAGAAGTAGCACGTGCCAGCATTCATTGATGGAAGGACTGGGTGGGGGGTGGGGGTGGGGGGGGGGGGGGGGGGGGTGGGGGTGGGGGGGATCACTGTTGTCGACATGAACACCAATATGCTCTACACTCACAGTCCAACAAGTGTCGTTTAAATAAAAACATACATTTATGAATTCTTGATTTGTATTCAGGCTACTCCACTAAACCCCCAAAAAAAGAGCAAAAATGGAAACAAAACCAAGCAAAACTCACAACAAAACCAACCTTTTTTCGCTACATCCAATTTCGTATAAAAAATTTATCGCTACAACCAAATTTCTTTAGAATTATAGATCTGCTTTAGAAATTTGAAAGTTACTCTTAGATATGGTATTAATAGCAAGTCTTTTTGAGTGTTGATCTATGGGGGTTTTCTTTAGAAATTAATGTGTACTTTCTTTCGAGCAAACATGTTCTCATATTGTTGTTGTACTTTCTCTTGAACAAACATGTTCTCCATTATAATCACATAAGAACTGCTAGTTACAAAACAAAGCCCCATCATAAAAACTTTCTTGCAATATGCCAATTGTGGTCAAAATGTTTCTACATGTAGCAATAATTCTGTAACTAGTCCATGCATATGATCGATCATTACAATAGAAATAACAACTTTGCGGGAGAAATCACCTGCTATGAATTCCGACACTCCGACACAATTAGCAGTGTCAGCTCGCTGTTCTTCAACTCTTTTGCAGATCATCAACACTCTGGTTCTTGCATGCTCCCTTTCTCCGCGATACGATTATCCTTTCGATTCGATCGATATCTCGGTCGTTCTCGATCACCCCCAATTGTGCTATAGCAACCCTGACTGACCGCTGAAGCTTTCGCTGGTGAAGCTTTCGCCGTGTATAAGCGCCATCAGTGGGCTCTGCGCGGCGTGGCTGTACGCCTTCCTCGTCCTCAAGTACAGCGCGACGCTGCAGACGAGCCCGACGAGCGAGATGACCCCCCACGACAGGAAGGTCGGCCCGTAGCACTCCTTCCCCATGCACACCGTCTTGACGCCGGAGAGCGCTGACGCCGCCGCGGATCCGGAGGTGCCGTTGGCGTCGTAGACCAGGGCGGCGAGTAGGCCGTAGAGGAGGGAGCCGAGGGGGATGTTGGTGATGAGGATGTTGTGGTTGAGGCCCACGCTGTTGGGCCCGAACAGCTCCGCCGTGACCGACACGGCTGCGGCGAAGATGAACCCCGAGCTCAGGCCCACCAGCCCGGTGCCGGCTATTAGTGCACGCTCGTCGCTGGACTCCGCCAGCAAGAAGAAAGCCAGGGGCGTTGGTACCAGCGCGATCATTAGCCACCCCGTCCTTGCGAAGTGGAGCTTTCTGTACGATGAAGTAGCATATATAACATTAGATAGGTTCTGACACGAGAATACGGACACGGATACGAGTACAGATACTATACACGGATACCACAATTAATTTTAGCAGTGTTCATGCATGCAACATAGGAGAAGATCTGCCATTTAATTATGTGCAATTCTGTCCCTCTTCCTATTACATGTGGGCCACTATCTATATATCTACTCTCATGGCCCACATGTAATAGCAAGGAGAACTTCATTTTCTTCCTGATGAGTTCCAGTATCGATAAGAATTATAGTTCTTACTATTCATATGTTATGGTATGAATATAACATACCAATTCTTTATGTATGGATGATGAGATTTCCATAGATTTATTGAACCATTGGTGTGCATCCAACAGAAATTGAACCAACGAATTTGCCAATTATGAGTTGGGCGCTTTAACCATTTAGCCATAGATGCTTAATCTTAACGGGGCTCATCTTCTATCGTGAATAACCAATTTCCAATTGAAATAAAATTTTGAGGAGAAATCAATGAAAATCTTTAGGAGGAATCAATGTGAAATGGCATCAATTCAAATTCTGTATCTTCAAATTGAGAGAAAAAGATCAAGAATTCTCACTATTTCCTAGATTAATGGATCTGATTAAATGGGACAGCAGATCTGCTATGTGTCATGCTATTTTGTAGTTATGGTTAAGTATGGCATGCCATAGACAGTTTTCATCTAAACAAGTAATGAGGCCATGAACATAAATTTCGTGTGCTGTGTCATTCAAGTGTCGTGTCGTATCTGTGTCCGTGCGACATAAGATGGGATACTGACCCGCGTAAGAAGTCGGGGACGGCGGAGACGAGGCGGCCGAAGAAGGAGCAGGAGGAGTAGACGGTGAGGAGCGTGGTGGTCTGGCTCTGCCTGCCCAAGGACTGGGCTATCTGCCCCAGGTTGTTGCTGTACACCAGGCCCACCGTGGCGCCGCAGAAGTAGGCCGCGTAGTACAGCCAGAAGTCGATCCGCGCGACCAGCTTCCTCGGCCCGTGCTCCTCCCCGAGGACCGACAGCTCGTCTTTCCCGGCTCCTACGATCCCTGCTTTCTCGCGGCAGCAGCAGCACCACCAGGAAGATAGTGTTGGCACCTGCAGGTCCTTCTCGTCTTCCCAGACGCTGCTCTCGCCGCCGCTGATCAAGGACTTGTAGAGCTCTCCGCTGTCGACGAGATTGACCGGCTCGTCGAAGCGGAAGCTGGAGTAGATGCTGCGGCGCGCCCACTCGCGCGCGAAGACTAGGCCGGGGATGCAGAGGGGGAGGACGAGGAGGGCGATGGCGCCGGCGAATAGGACACGGGCCGCGAGGAGCCCGTCGTCTTCGGAGGCGGCGGCGGATGGAGAGGGGTTGAGGAGGAGGAGGTAGAGGCCGGTGCAGAAGGCGATGACGTTGAGGAGGAGGAAGGCGTGGGAGTCGCGGCGAGCGCCGTCGGGCGGGAGGGCGGTGGTGGAGGACGGGGGCGGACGGAGGATGGGGAGGAGCGCGGCAGAGGAGGCGAGGAGGGGGAGGACCGCGTTGAGGAGGAGGTAGGAGGAGGGGGAGCCGCGGCCGCCCGACCCCGAGAGCGCGTTGGCGGCGAGGGAGTAGATGGCGGCGCTGACGCCGTTGAAGCTGATGGTGAGAGCGAGCGCAAGCGACCGGTTCACCGGGAAGTTCTGGATGCAGAGGACGAAGCAAACCGTGTTGAACCAGCAGATGCTGCAACCGGCCAGCAAGCACAGGAAGAACACCTGCCATTGCATTGCATTGTTAAGAGTTTTGATGTTAAATATGCCAATATTTTATCAGAGCACGGACGTGCGTGACAATCGACTATTGGCTTTTCTTTGCTATCTTCGGATCCTATTCGAATTATGAGGCCAATGGCCGACCGTTACGTCGATCGACGATCACGTCCACAATTATAAACTACGGATAATTGCGGACAACATAGCAGCTTCCTAAACATGTCACTACTTGTTTATGTTTTATAATGCTAGCTAGCAAATATACATCATTGTTGGCTCTTCAGCATGAACTTAGTTCGTGAACTTTGTTGATACTCTTATAATATCATTCATTTTTTCAACTCTGGCAGTTCGACCTATAATTTATCATTCATAGACAGGCGTTGATAATATAAGATTCTTCTATTTTTTATTTAGTCAAAATAAAAAATTCGAATAGTTGAAATTATTAAATTATAATTTAGTCAAATTATTATTATAATTTGGCTTAATTGCTAATTGCTACCCTCAACTATCACACTTTTTCAAGTTGATACCCTAAACTTTTTTTCGTAACAGATTGATACCTCAACTATTTTTTTTTTTTCAACTTAATACCTAACATTTTAAAAAACCCCAAAATGCCCTTATCCCTGCCCTCCCTCCACCCCCTTCCCCACTCCGGCCACCCCCCTGCTAGCTCCGGCCGACCCCCCCCCCTCCTCGCTTCCGGCCGACCTTCCCCCCCCCCCCCCCCCCCCCTCTTCGCTTCCGGGCCACCTCCTGCCCCCGCCTCCCGCTCCGCAGCCCCCTTCCCAGCCCCCCTCCTCCCGCTGCCGAGCCCTAGGGAGAGGCGGGAGCGGGCGGACGGCCGGAGCGAGAGGGGGGGGGGGGGATGGCCTGAAACGAGCAGGGGGGGTGGGGGGGGGGGGGGAGCTGCGGCCGGAGCTAGCAGGGGGGGGGGGGGGGGGGCGAAGCTAGCATGGGGGAGGGGGGTTAGGGGTAGGGACATTTTTGTCCAAAATAATATTCGGGTATCAAGTTGTTACAAAAAAAAAAATTTAGGATATCAACTTTAAAAAATGTGATAGTTGAGGGTAGCAATTAGCAATTAAGCCTTATAACTTTTCTCATCAACTATCAACTTTTCGCAACAAACAGCCAATCCAAAGGAACAGAGGACCGGCTGCTGGACAACAACTTTCTACAAATTTCCTTAGTCACAGTCAGACTGGAACTTTCTACAAATTTCACACGCCAATCCAACAACGCCGGTGGGACCCGCACTCCCCCATACCGTGATGGTGAGACGAGTCGATCGGACGGTCAATATTTGGCCACCAACCAAACCGAATAAACAGAAGCAATCGGAGGAGGAGAAGAAGAAAAGAAAATGAGAGAGACTGTTTACTCAGCGCCACCAATTGCAACTATAATATAATAAAGGGTTTGTTTCTAGAAAAAAAGAAAAGAGAACGCATAGATTCTGTTCACGTATCAGTCCTCATCGTAACAACAGTAATATTTACTAAAATGAATATGTATTTGAATAGTAAATATATTATTTGACAACTATCTGTAACCATCGGTATCGAGAATTAAATAGTATTATTACTTACTGGGAGATAGGGGAGGGAGATGGTTGAGGTGATCAGGAGCCACTGGAGGCCGTAGGAGAGGAAGCCGACGGCGGCTGCGAGGAAGAGGACGAGGGGGAGGGGGAGGTAGAGGAGGGCGAGGCCGGAGGACCAGCCGAAGACCTTGCCGAGATCGGAGGCGGTGGCGAGGTAGTTGAGCTGGACCTGGGAGATGCCCATGACGGACTTGAGCTGGGAGGAGTAGGCGGAGAAGTCGAAGTTGGTGCCGGTGAAGGCCTGGATCCATATGGTGGCCACCAGGATCATCCACTTCCGAGACTGACCAGCCATTTCTTATTCTTACTTAAATTTGATTTTGATGTAGAGAGAGAGAGAGGGGGAGAGGAAGGAATTGAGAGAGAACGAGTGATTTTGGATCCGTTTAAATAGCGGGGAGGGGAAACAATTAATACTACATGAGTGTGGTGTTCTTGAGGAAGATCATATTTTAAGTGGTTACATAGAGGGGCATGCATTCCTAGTCGAGGAGAAATTATTGGGTGTTTTGGACTCACCACGTGGCAATAGGGCTGCAAATGAGCCAAGCCGTTCGCGAGCTGCTCGAAGCTCGGCTCGATAAAAGCTCGTTTGAGCTCGGTTCATTTACTAAACAAGCTAAGCTCAACTTCATTTTCGAGCTCGTTTAATAAACAAGCCAACACTACACCATATTGGCCAATTTCTAATGGGCCTTGTTTGCAGGTTCTAACGGCCTTAATCCGTTACAAAACACTAACTAGTTACACCCGTTAGTATATACATGTAGTCTGTTAGAAATAATATATATTTTTCTAAATTATTAACATACTCCATTCTCTATCGTTTAACTATATACATATTGAAAATTTTTAGCGGAAGAAAAAATAGAGTTGCCGCTCTAATTTCCCCCCAATTCACCTCATTTTACTATATATGTACTGAAAATTTCTAGCGGGAGAAAAAATAGGGTTCCCAAAATTTTCTCGCACTTCTTCTGGATGGTTTCCCCCTTCCCTCTTCTTCTCTCCTGTGAACAAGTTCCCGCTGCCGAACGGTTCCCTCTTCTCTCCTATTACGATGGTATTACATCTCCTTCTCTCTCACAATCTCTTTGTGTTTCATTTTTCTTAGGGTTTCGGTTCTTAGGGTTTTGATTTTCTTAGGGTTTTTGTTTTCTTAGGGTTTCGGGTTTCCTTCTCTCACAATCTAAAGATTTTGAGCATCATCTAAGCAAGGAAGGTAATTGTCTCTCTCTCTCTCTCTCTCTCTCTGATTTTTTCTGTTTTGATGATTTTTGGGTTTTGTTAATTGTATGTTAATTTCAAACAAATGAGGAATCTGTTCACTTTAGTGAAGACACTGGCAACCGAGGGTTTTCAAGTATTTGACATTGTGAACCTTTAAAATTGGCCACAAAATCTCAGAGCGTTGTGTTTCGGGTTGAAGTATCAGAGGGTTGTGTTTTGGAAATTCAGAATAAGTTAAAAGTCTTAATATACAAATTAAATGTACAGTTTAAGCATAATTTTCTACATTATTTATGTAATTTGATGTTGTTCCTGATAGAACAATTTGAAATAAAGTTAGCCAAATAAATCGACCTTTATTTTTATTCAAATCAATGTATTAGGGTTGATTTCTAATGTCATTCAAAATGTATATCGGTTTTAGCTAATTGTGAGGGATTTCAAATGTATTTTAGCTGATTGAACTCAAAAATTCATTTCAAATGTATTATACTGGGCTTCCTAAGAATCCTTTATAGATTATGCCAAATGTTTGTCTTTGCTCAGAGCAAGAGATATGGGCTATATTCCAACCATGTTGCTAAATTTATGGGTTTTGCTTCATAATTGGCCCTATTCAATTCTTAGTTTAATGAAGAACTTTATACTATTGAGGAGTTCCTGCTAAATATTAGAAAGTTGAAGGATCTTGCACTGATATTCCTCGATTAATGCTTTAATGATAGTTCATCGATCTATCCAATTCTATAGAAACACTGATTTATTAAATAATTGAACCTTTTCCTATATTATTGCAGAAAACTTTGTACTACTGCTTTTGACTTTACATGACCCATTTGATAACTGTAATGCCAACCTTCTACTGTTTGGGCATAATATTAAAATATCCAACCAGGTTTACCCCAACATTCGTTATGTTGCACGAATACGGACACGAATAAGGATACGATACATGAATCGATTACGGACGTTTTAAAATAAGTACAGTGTAATCATCTACATTGCGTGAAGACATACACGGATGCTGGTACAGACATGATACGGATACGTGCACCATTTTTTTCGTGTCTGTGCAGCATAGCTAATTCGTCTCTTCTATAAAATCCATCACTAAATGGGATAGTTTTTTCCGAAAATCAGAATCTTAGTTCTCGCTTAGTCCTCCAAATAGAAGTAACTTTGCTGGATGGTTCAACTTATTTTCTCCAACATACTTATGTGACATATCTAATAATGGGACATAATCTTTCCAGCAATTGAGTTTCAACCAGAACAAACTCAATGTGTATCAACCCTTCTGAGCAGATTGCTAGAAGGAGAAGAAAAGGTGTACAACTACATTGTTCTCAATTATTAAGATCTAGAGCCTGTATATATGACTGTTAACTAACTCATCGAAAATATAATCCCTTCATATGTGAGATCTAGACTGCAGGACATGGACACGGACACAACAATATGGATCATACTCAATTAATGAATTTACACTACAAGTAAACCACCAATTCTGGTTTCATTAAGGGTCAGCTTGGCAATTATAGGGATTTCTAATTTTATTTAAATCCAGTTAACATTATTTATCAAGTATTTTAGCTGATTGTGAGGGATTTCTGCTATTATCTTACCTTTGATTTGACTGTAAGATCCTTCTAAATTTCTGGAAATTAACTTGGATTTCATATATATAGCTGTCACGCCCCGCTCCCGTAGGAGCGATCGTCCTCGCTAAGGCGTGATGCCGCACGAGCCTAGATTGCGCTCGTGCAAGGCGGGTTCCATAACGGCCGATTTCAGCGGCTACGACGGGGACGTCGCACAGAAGTCCCATGCAGAGACATTGAATATATTGCAGCGGAATTTAAAGAACACATGAACACAAGTATTTCAAAGAAAGCTCTTTTATTGATATTGAATTCAAGGATTACATTGTGGGCGCAAGGCCAATTACAAGTCTCTCAAGTCTCACTTTTCTCTCATTTTACAAGTCACTCTGCTCTCTCTCTTCTCTCGATACAATACTTGATTCCAGCGGAAGCTTCGGAAGGCGATGTCCATACATTACGTCCTGTATAAGTCTTCAGATCACGCGACCGCACGCTTCGACTCGCCAAGGAACTCCGTGCCTCGACGCATCCAAGCGAGCTCCGTGCCACGAGCTTCTACCTGTGCCTGCACATGAAACACTGTGTGGGTGTCAGTACCACTGTACTGGTGGAGTGAGCTCCTCGCCCACCCATACAAAACCTACACGTTCATTTACTTTGTGCAACATAAACCCTTGTTCGATTGTCTTTCTATTCTTGCCTTAGGATCAGTTTTAGGACCGGCGCCTTAGCGCAACTTGTGTGACAGAACCATCCCGTGCTTGCAACGTCAACGTTAACTCATACTTTGTATCTAGACCACTCCTCGTGCCAACAACGTTAACCTATCAAGTCGTGTTTGCCTTACGGCCAAAATCAGGGACGCAACTACACGATAGACTTCATTTCCGTGTGACCGTGTTATCGTACTGATAACATCCTTATCTTTAAGTCTCGAAACCTTGTCATTTTCTTACAATGTCAACATATCGACGCAGATTTGTCTTGTGACAACGCGGCCGTGCCTCGTATTTTGAGGTCGTGACCAGTAACTCGACATAACTTTCAACTAACTTGCCCTACGGCCCTTCTCGACTTTATACTTGACGCCACAACTCGTGCCGAAGCACAACGCCTACGTTGATACCCAAATCTTAGGCCCAACATTATGCTTTTAACTTGTACACATGCCTTCAACTCGACTCCTTGATATAGCACACTCAATACTTGACTAAATCCAAAGGCACACTCGCGGATTGTCGCCGCCATGCCGACATCTATATGAACTTGGTCACTAGCACGACAAGCTATATTGGACCTCCATTGGATATTAGGGTACGCTCTACGGCGCACCCCTTGGGTAGGTCGCACCCCGTCCAAGGGTCCCGTAAGCACGTGTTCCTCCTAGGCCAGATCAGTCCCATGGCGGCGGCAACTGTCTGAGGAACAAAATCAAAACCCTTGTGCACCGGTACACAAGTTGTCCAATGACCATGCAGACTCGACCCACTTCCTCATTTCTGGACCGTTTCATACTTCTCAACGTGGATAGGAACGCGAGACTCCCAACCGAGGGACCGCCTCGAACTACTTAACGTGGATAGGAACGCGAGACTCCCAACCGAGGGACCGCCTCGAACTTCTTAACGTGGATAGGAACGCGAGACTCCCAACCGAGGGACCGCCTCGAACTTCTTAACGTGGATAGGAACGCGAGACTCCCAACCGAGGGACCGCCTCGAACTTCTTAACATGGATAGGAACGCGAGACTCCCAACCGAGGGACCGCCTCGAACTTCTTTGAACTCGAGGGAACGACTACTACGTAGCCTTCCAACTTAACTTAAACCAACGTGTTCCTTAGATGCCATAGACCGTGGCTAACTTTCCAATAAATCAACCGTGGCTCGTGCCTCTAACTGATTCGTGTTCTACGCAACGCTATTGCCTAAATCATACTTCATATGATGGGCCTTGGGGTCGTGGGACGATTTATCTTGACAACCGCAGAATGAGCGGGACAGCACGTAGACTAACTTAGGTTGACCGGCATACCTTGCCTAACCCACTCAAGCCTACAACATAACCCAAGGGACGAGCAAAGGCTATGCCAAGCCTTGCGGGACAGGACCGTGCATGCTTTAGCAAGCATTTATGCGGGCGACGCCTATAACTTAGGCTAACTCTCAGCTTTTGCACCGAAGACCAATTTTCCTTCTCCCAAGCCACGGGACGAAGGACCGAGTGTCATTTTCAAAGCACGCCGTGCACCAACTCTAAGCCGACCGTGGGACGTTTTCCATGTTCTAACTCGATTCAAACCGTCGGGATTATTCCCTTAGCTATGTGGATGCGTAGCTTTTATTATCAAGCCTAACTTGTGCAAGTTGAAAACATGATTTATTATGTGAAGGCAAAGATGAGGAGAGTTCACCGAAACTACCCCACCTGAGCGATGTCTCCGAGCAAGCCGTTGCAAGGCTAAGGCCGAACGCCGTCGGCGTTTCGATTCCTCCGATTGACTTTGCGGGACGGGGCACTACAATAGCCATACAACAAATTTTCTCGATTCAGTCGCCTATTTTATACTTCCACAAAATCTAGTAGCCAGAATTCCAAGGTTCCAAATCCTGCTGTCTCATATCCTAATGGTAACCTTGGAAATACTAATTTCTTCCTAAATGGGAAATGTTTCAGAGGATCAGTTCCATTGCACACTCCTGCGTCAACTTGTTGCACGGTTCTCCTACATCAACTTGAGTCGATATTTGTTACGTGTGTTGACTTGGCTGAACCTGTTTAGACTTGTTTTTGCTCTAAAAGTGTAGTATTTAAATAATTATGCTAACAGACATTGAGAAGGGTATATAGTAGTATGGTCTATTGTCAAATGATGGGGAGGAGGGTGCTACCCTCCTCCTGATTTTTCCTTTCTTATTTGTGGTGGTTGCCTATCCTACCTTAACTTTACAGATAATGTTTGTTGATACTGATATAATTACATTAACAATCATCCTTAGAGGCATTAAACATTATATAGAACCCATCTACTGTTCATAGGCTATTTGTATCAGATGGTACCCTTTGGCAAGGCTGAACTAAAGAATATTTAGAAATTAAATATTCTTTATTTTATTTTTCTTATGCTTGGTGGAATTTTGCAATTATACATCAATCATAAATCTTTTAAACAAATGGACATGATACACTAACTACATATTTTCATCCATTTGGTGCTTAAATACGAAAATGGTCAGGATGCATCTAGTTTATATTCTTACCTGGTTATGGTGGTGAGAGCTATATATCTTATGTTGTTCTATCATAGTACATGTTATTCAAATCCTTAATTTGACATCAAATCAGTAAGTTCCTGTGCTGGTTACGAAAGCTTACAACTTAGTATTTCATTTTGGCTCTTAGGCAAGCAATTTTGCTTAAAAATGACCTGGTACTTCTTTCATGTTAACTAAACTCCAGTTTTTTAAAAAAATCCAGTTATACTTTTTTACAGTTCCTCATATGCAAATTTGATGTATTTATAAGAAAAATATTGGAAGAATTAGATTCTATAATGCAATTAGGCCTTTCGGTTGGTGTAAATGGCATTTATAAGTTCTAGTTAACAAAAAATTTCTTTCTAACAGTTAAATTACAGAAAAATGAAATTGCAATTTCTACAGATCTAACTTTCGGCAATTAAATTTCATTCCAACTTGACTTTGATGCCAATACAATTATACAAACCAAATTGACTTTTGATAGTGCTTAGTTCCAACATTGGATGTGTAGTTGCAAAATATAATAAAAAAAATCATACAACCATTGTCATCTATTGGCTTCCTTCTAACCTCCAGTTTCTTGACCATGGGCAAGGTTTAGGTACTCGAGGAACAGGGAGGGAGGAATATGGAAGCGAGGATGTCATATTGTAGCACACTGGCATGCATGGCTAAAAAGTTTTCTGGTTTCCAGCATGACTATAACTGTAGACAGGTGCTGGAACCTATATGCAGTCTTGGATGGCTCTCCTCCATCAAAGGTTATCTACTGGATCAATTGAGTTGATGGCAATAATAACTGCTAGAAGCTTTACAAAGGCAATTAACCTTTTACCGACTTTTCATTGAGGTACCTGCAATGTAACAATTATATCAAGATCTTTTAACATTGGTAACAAATTTTGATTGCATATATGTAGTATATAGCTATGAGTTGTTCAAGATATGGAGCTGTGGCGTCAAATATGCTAAGTTATTATCTTTCTCATAATGTTGTGCTAATCAAAAGTTATCTGTGATTTTCCACTTCAAAATTTTCCAGGAAAGCTATATTGCTATTTCTTTTCGTTTTAATCCACATTGATCTAGTGAAGGCTTAGGACCCATGAAATGACACAAGCTCTTCGGACGAAGAGCTTTCCATCAGGGTCACAAGTAACATAATTATAGTAGAGTGGGTCTAGGAAGATGAAGAAGTTATGGCAACTAGATGGGCTATTTCTTCGCCTAGGTGTTGACTTTTTTAGAACTTAAATCAAATAATTTAATTAAGAGATAGGAACATATTGCGTGTTAAACCTTGCATCCTTTATTAACCTCAGAGTGTATTGTAAGGCATCTGTCTCAATTATATAAATGTGCAAATTTGAAGAGTATTTGCATGACTGCTTGGATGAGTTCCTTAATAATTCAAAATGAAAATGATTTTCAGACGTGGAATTTAGATCTTATAATAGCCGATCGCAGAGTCCAATGTAATAAACTTCTAGAAGAAACAGTGAAGATGCACAGTAACATCAATTTAAACTTTAAAGCTAGAATGTAAAGAAAAGAGGTTTAACAGTATCAACAATATAAATTAGGAAATCAGGATACATTAAAGAGAAGAAAACAATTAGAGGAAAACTGGAGGAGCAAATAAATGAAATCTGAAGCCTTAAGGTGCCTCCCTAACTGAGCTAAGTTTCCTTTCCTTCTCGATAAATCCTTTTTAATGTTGTAGCTCAATGTTGCACCTTGTGAGGAAAAGCTTAATGTTTCCTTTCCTATGCTTGACTTGTTCCTAACACTATACCAATCTTATCACATTTTCACCTGCACACCTTATATATGTTACACATAATATGTGTCCACATTCTCACCATTTTTGTCAAAAGGTTACTGCTTCCATTATATAGTACATCTGAAATTTCCATGCATCTCAAACTTTAGAGCAACTTGCTGAATCTTCTCAAGATATGAATACGCTGGTACTTACTGTGTAAAAAAAGGTTATTTATAACTTATAGTTCTGCCCAATACCTTAACTTTTTCTTTTCTTATTAGTATGCTATTGGTTCATTTGGGCACCAGAACACATTAATTCATATCACCTGTATGGTAATTTTATAATTGAGACTGATACATAACATGGATTTTTTTCCCTGACACTTGTACCACAGATCTAGATAATTGAGGAGTCTCCGGAGGGGAACATGGTTTATAACTTTCGGGAACCCTTGTTTTAAACCTGTGAAGTTAGAAACCTGACCATGTATATAATTTTTTATATATTGTATGAATATCTCACCTGACCATGTATATAATTGATTTTGTTCCTTAGAGAGCAAGCTGTGCTTTCATACCAGCATTCCTATGTATAAGGAGGTTTCACCTGGTTTGGAAAGCTGGAAAGCTGGCAAAGTCTCCTCTTGGCATAATTTGGAAGGGCATCCGGATCAATGGTTTTGTGTGGTGTTAGACTAACAATTCAATAAGATCAGTGTGTGAAACTCTCTTTGTCACTCTTTAACTGTGCAATGAATTTTGAGTGTAATGAGACGTCCTCTGTTTTCTGCTCTATAGATAGCAATTTTGAGTGGAAAGCTGGTAAAGTCTCCTCTTGGCACAATTTGGAAGGGCATCCAGTTCAATGGTTTTGTGTGGTGTGTATAGATCGAAGAGGTAAAAGTTCTCCCTTTTCTGGTTTTATTCAGAGCTACTCACTATCTGTATTAAAAAAAATCATAAATGTTTCACTGTTGTCTTTGTTTTGAAGGTCAATATGTTCTGCTTAGTACCTCTAGTTGAAGGGCACTGAAGTGTAACTATTAGTTTGTTGATCAACTTTCCAAAAAACATAGCACTTTTTGTGTCTCAAAGCTTAGAATCATTTGAAATTATCTTCTGCTTAGTGTCATAAAACTTTATTTGAAATTACAGCTGTAGTCATCCATGAAATGAATTTGGACCATCTCCATTTTACAGCCCTAAGTGAGTTTTTTTTTAATGAGGAATTCATACCAGATACAAGTTTCCAGTGAAGAAACAAAATATATGATTTCATACCAGATTCAAGTGTCCGATACCAACACCGATACTGTGAATACCTGTCTGAAATCACCCAACACATATAGCTCTAGTGCTAAATTTTGGCAGTGTATCAGAAATTTTCAGTTTTCTTTAGTGTGATATAATCCTATATATCGTGGATAATGCACAATTCTTCTTGAACTGTGGTTGTAAAATGTTACAGCCTTGGTTCTATGATAGTGGCCTACTTTTGAGTCCTTATAAAACTCTGGTTCTGGACATGCATGTACTTCCTTATGTTGTCTACGATGCAGGAACACAGATACAACACGACGCCATTTGGACACGGTAACACGGATTTGATACCTATTTGGGCGTATCCAAATGTATATCTGTTACGTGTCAGACACGATGCGACATCCAAAGTTGTTACACAATACACATGATCAAACAGTAGTGTCACCACAACTAACATGGAGCTACTAACTTATACACAGATGGGAAGGTAATGATGGAGTACATAGGAGCCCTCGGCATTCCGATATCCTTTGACGACGTCCCAATCAATCCCGAGATCGACTTCAACTTCATCCTCAGCTTCGCCATAGACGCGGACAGGTCCGGGAAGTATCAGAACGGCAAGGAGTAATTATGACTGTGCTTAGAACCTATTTCTATTCAAGGCTTCGATGATGATTTTGGTTTTCTGTTGATTTCTTCTTCTAGATGGAGCTCTGAGCACAGTGGACGCTCTAACTTCTACTGCTCTATGTGGGATCCTACATTCAATATTTGGCGGTCAGCCCATGTTGATTGTAGGAGTCGCTGAGCCTACGGTGATAATGTACTCTTATATGTACGAGTTTGCCAAAGAACGAAAAGAGCTCGGTGCAAATTTGTTTCTCGCTTGGACCGGATGGTATGGCCATTAGGCAGAAGGCCGCTTGTGTCTTCCCTATGCTCGTTTAGCTCCATATATTGACTTGCTTATGCGTTGTTCGCAGGGTCTGCATCTGGACTGCTTTTATATGCTGTTCTTTCTTGCAATTTTCAATGCCTGCACGATTATCATCAGATTCACAAGGATTGCAGGGGAGCTTTTCGGGATGCTGATCACAGTACTTTTCATCCAGCAAGCCATTAAGGTGCTGCATTGTTAATTCGAACTAACCAACTATGGATCACACATAGTAGATTGACAACTTCATTTCCGATATTTATTCAACCGCAGGGAATGGTGAGTGAATTTGGTGTCCCTAAAGGCGAGGACCCAAGCCTACCAATATATCGATTCGAATTGCTGTACACAAATGGTTTGCTCGGGATCATATTTTCGATCGGTGTGTTGTTTACTTCTCTGAAAAGCAGGGGGGGCGAGGTCGTGGGCATATGGCACAGGTTTGTTCATCACTCAGGCTCGTAAATCCTTTTTTGTTTTGTTTTGTTTTGTACTAAGCTTTTTATTGATGAATGCAGGTTGGTTTAGAAGTTTCATTGCGGACTATGGGATTCCTCTGATGGTTATGGTGTGGACAGCAGTATCCTATGGAGTCCCAGATAGCATTCCTTCTGGAGTTCCTAGGAGGCTATATAGCCCGCTGCCTTGGGAGCCTAAATCCTTGAAACATTGGACAGTTGCAAAGGTAATGGGGTTCAAGTTTCTGTCTCTTTAAGCTAAAATCCAGATTCTTGATCTAAGAAACAACTCAAGAAACCAGTTTCAACCTAATAGTTGGAGCTCATTTACCTCAAATAATAATAATTAAAGTATGCATTTCTCATGCCACGCGCCACATGCCATGCTGTGCTCCTATGCTCAGTCGAGCACCACGAGCACCACGAGTGGTGGCGAGGCGCAGTGCTGCGCCACGCAACGCGACGCCTCGTTCCAATGGTGTGCTCCCGATGCGTCATTGACAACACTTGTGTATATATATTTGTCTCTACTAGGTAAGAATTCGTAAGAGATCCTACAACAACCTACTCTTGTATAAAGTATAATGACTAATTGATTTTATTGTCTTTTATATTATCATTTGAATATCTTTGTTGAACTTATGTAAGATCCGGATCCTCGGGTAGCCACTGCTGCTAGGGGTCATATTCTTCAGTCTGTAATATCTTTGAATATCTTTGTTTGTTAATACATATTCCTTACTGGCTTTGACTGCAAATGGTATCTAATTATCTATTCTTCAGTCTGCTTTCCTTATGATGCGGTTGCATGTTTAATATGTTCTTTGACTCGTGAGTTAATCCTATTTAATAATTTAATTAATTGCATTATAGGTTTGCTGCAGAGATATTTCATGATCTGCATGAAGAAGTGATAGCCACTGCTGCTAGGGGTCATGGATTGATGCTCCGGGTCCAGCAGCTGGAGGCAGAGTTTCCTTCAATCGAAAAGCTTTTCTCTCTCAGACTAATCCTTCACCTCTGGCTTTTAATGAGGGTTAGTAACTTCATCAAAATACCTACCTTCCTGACGGTTAAGTTTATCTTATCCAATGTTTTCATGATTGTCTTAAAGTGAGGGTTAGAACTTCACCTTCCTTCCTGATGGCTAGCTTTATCTTCTCTAATGATATCATCTATCTACCTTTGCATGGTTACCATTTTCAAACCTTCTTTTGTGCAGATTACATATCCCCACTTTGAATGCATGTGGTTTTATTTCCATTGTTAATATTTATTTATTGACTTAGAAATTCAATTGATGCTTAGTCTTTCATTTGCCAAAATATCTGCCATCTTCGAGTACTCTGCAGAGCTGTGTCGCGTCTGGTGTGGTGTGAAACCCATTGTTTGTAAATATATATTAAATAATATTTCATTAACGTTTTCAAATTATTATTATTATTAAATATTATTATTAATTATTTTGGGTGAAAAAGGATTTTTGAAAAATTATATCAACTTGGATTTTTGATTTCGGACCCAGACCCGAGTCCGAACCTAGACCCAGGCCTGAGCCCGAACCCAATTTCATTTTCCCTTCCTATTAAATCTGACTTGGTTTAAAAAAAAAAAATTTGGTGAGCTGGTCCCGATGGACCAGCACCTACAATCTTCTTTCTCCACGTTCCTACTCACCCCCTTCTCTGAGATCAACTCAAAATCTCTCACTCTCTTCTTCTCTCAATCACTCTCAAATCTCTCCCTCTCCTCTCTGTGGAGAAAACCCCCCAAGCCATCTCCTTCCGCAGCCGTGTCTCCGCGCGAGCTCCTTCCGGCGACCCCCGCCGTCAGCGCCTCCACGCGACCCTACCGCTCACCCGCGGCCACCCCGAGCCACCCTCCGCGCGATCTCTCCCCGCGCGCGGTTCCGCCGTTGCCCCGCGCCTCCGCGGACTTCCCCGCCGCGCCCCTAGGGCGACCGCAGCCGCTGTCCAGCGCGGTTCCCCGAGCCCCGCGGCCGATCTTTCAACGATGGAGCTCCTCCCCGCCGTTCTCCGTCCAGCGAGCCTTTCCCGCGACCCGAGGCGCTGCCCTAGCCGCGCCCTCCGGCCTTTTCCTCCTCGGCCGCACTTCTTCCCGCGGCAGACCCTTTCCCCGGCGAGTTTTTCCGCCGCCCATACCAGCGCCTTTTCGGCAGCGCCATCTCGGCAGTGCTCTGTGGGTTTTCATTCCACTGTACAGTGCTTCGTGGAGCTCTTGCTGTCTGGATCTGCGAAGTTTTGCTGTCCGGGATTCGCGACGTTGCTGTTCGAACGTCGTTTCGGATTTTCCCAAGCTTTTCCCGCGGCTCCCCGCCAACAGAATTTGGTAATTTCTTGTTAGTCATAGTAGTTCGTCCCTCCCGTAGAGTCGGTGATGAAAATCGGTCCCCGGATTCCCTTCGAGAAATCCGGTTAGCAGCGTAGTATTTTCGGTTAGCTGCGTTAGCTTATTTTTCTGTAATTTTATCTGCTGGTTTGTGTGGATTGGTTTGATTATGGAATTCCCGGATATTTCGGGAAATTCGGTTGTTTGGGAATTATTTTTCTGGTGGTTTGGAAATATTTTGGTGGATATATTTGTGGGATTATTTGGGTTGGAATAATTGCAGGTTTTCCGTGGCGCATTTCCCAGTTTTGGGTTTGTCCCGAAATAGAAGAAGTGCTGCCCAAATTTTTACAAAAACTATATTTATATTGATTTCAAAATTGGCTTTCGAAAATGAATTTCTAAATTAATTTTTCGGGCGACGACCGTACCGGTCTGTGGGCCCCGGCGAAATACAAACGCACCGGTCCGACCGGACGTTGGGGTATTAGCTGAATTTTGAGGAATGGACCGAGTCTGAGACTCTTAGCTATGTTTTTAATTATTTTAATTAATATTTAGGCTATTATTTATAGTTATTTAATTCCTGCACTTTATTTAATAATTAAGTCATTTTCTCTTATTTTGATGTAAAAGAAAATTGTACAGGGCATAAGCCCACCCTAGGACCATTAGCTGTGCCATTGTATTGTGTAGCATAGTTTTATTTTATTTTTCTGGTGGATGTAAAATTTGGGTGGTTTTTGATTAGTCGCATAATCGTAGATTAGAGCGCGATTTACTGATTAATTAAGAACTAATTAAAATGGATAAAATATTAGTAAATAACTAGTTCACGGTTTATCACTAAAAGAAAACTGTATTTTTATAAATATATTACAAAACACAAAGTTTTCCAAATTGTAATTGATTCTCGTGTATTTTCCAAATAATCCAATTAACCGGTTTAATCAACGCACGTAGTTGCGACGTAATCGTTAGCTGTAGTTTAATACAATTTAAAATCTGACTAGGACAGGACTACTAGAGATTGCAACTAGCACACTTAGTCTGGTTATTAAAGGTTCTAAGTCGAGTTCTCAACTGTAGGAACTCGAAGTTACAACTGACGTTCCTCCTCGGTACCGACTCGTTCTTCCAGTCAATCTAATACAAGGCAAGTTACGATTTGTGTATTCCTGTATTTTATTTAGTAAAGTTAAGATGCATGTTAAACCACACTGCTGGCACGGAACTCTACCGACTGTTACTGTTACTGAATCTGGGACTGGGGGAATAGTGTAAACGTTTATGACCAAAGCCTCTACTGAACTGACTGTGTTAGCTTACCCCTCTCACACACGGGGATAAGCCATATCGTATTGCTAGGATACTACTGATCAACCCAAGCCGGTCATAGACGTTTGCATATTCAAAACACACTGAACTGTTTTAAACTGCTGTAAATCATTATTTCAAACTGTTTATCCTGCACTTTCCAATTACTATTTAAGATATGAGATGCATATTTCGTTCTTGCTCCCTCCTGACTGGAGACAACATTTTAGGTAACACTAAGGTTGACGAGCTATTCTATTATGGCTACTACGACCCGGTTCTCTACCCTGCAACGGTACCGGAGCCGTCTCTGGAGGACGCTGATCCTGGGACTGCTGAACCTGATGTCTAGATAGTTTCCTTTTCTGCATTTTCTTTTATTTGGAGTTTTTAGTTTTATTTCAGCATTTCCCTTCCAGTTGTATTTCTGAATATTTATTAAACAAAGTTTCAAATTCCGAATAGAACAGTTGTGACAAATGTACTTGTGTTGTTGTGAATACCTGCAATGGAACAGCTTACTGCCGCCGTCTCACCACGGTGCAGGCTGGGCATGGTCCGGTTCGACCCATTAACTTGGGATCGGGTCGTGACATGTTTTTAGTGGTGGCCCATGCAGGTCCATAACAAACAACAACTTAGGAAAACATACCTAGAAACAATTAGAACACTAGAACATTGATTTGTCACGACATAGGTCCGATTCATATATAAATAAATATTCTTGCTTGATTATAGACCGGTAGGCTACCTTGCTTATGTGTGCGTCCTAAGCCTTCCAGAGAATGACCATTGACAAGACCAAATCCTGTTGGCGATGAGGTGTCATCTCCGGATCATACCCCATCTCCTCAACCAAGCCCAGGGTCCTTTCCCTCGCGGCTGTTTGACCGTCCTCATAATGCATCCAGTGAAGTTTTCACTACACTGGTGATTCCTACCTCATCTCAACTGAGTTGTATTTCCTCGGTGGAGTATCCATTTTTTGTTGCTCCACCAGTACCAGCAAACACCTTCCAAAAGGTTGCCCTATTTCAAGAAATCCTGGAGTTCCAGAAAGCTCAAGATGAAGCCCAGCAGGAACAGAAGAATATTACGAGAGAAGACATGAAGAACGTCAATGATGTAGCCTTAGCTATCTCCAAACCAAGTTAGAGCAGAACTTTTGTCCTAGGAAGGATACCCCTGAATCTGGAAGATATTTGGGTCCCATCAAGTACCCTACTTTTCGGCAGTCTTGTCGTAAGAAGTTTTGGGCTTGTAACTACTGCAAGAGGCCTGGTCATCAGGCCGATAGTTGCCGCAAGAGTTTGGGACAATGTTTGGCATATGGATCTGCTAAACATCGGGTAAAGGACTGCCCCTTATCTTTCCATCAAACCAGAGCTCATATCTCAGCAACACCTGTTAGGCCACAACCTAGGGACTCTCTTCCTATCCAGCAGACCTTGCCTCCTATAATAAGGCATAATTCAGACTCGAAGATCATAGAAGATGAAGGACCAGATCAATGAACTGAAGGCTCTAGGATTTATTCAGGGTGGAACTTCACCTTAGGGAACACCTATCTTGTTTGTGCCCAAGAAAGATGGAACAACGGATGTGCATCGATTACCAGACACTAAAGAACAAGTACTTTCTGCCCGGATCGAGGATCTGTTTGATCTGGTTGTGTGGAGTTAGAGTGTTTCGAAGTTTGACTTAAGATTTGACTACCATCAAATCAAAGTCAGGAAGAGGATATTTCTAAGACGGCATTCAACACCAAGTATGGATTCTTGGTCATGTCGTTTGGACTAACAAATGCTCCTGCTGTGTTCATAAATCTCATGAACAGAGTTTTTCATGAGTATTTGAATCAATTTATCATCTCCATAGAAAACATTCTGATATATATTCGAAGACTGAAGAAGAGCATGAAGAACATCTGAGGAAGTTTTGGAAACTTTGAGGAAAAAGAAGTTTTATGGTAAGTTATCTTAACGTGGATTTTTCTTTGACAAGGTGGACTATTGGCCATGTTGTCAAGAGAAGAAATTTCGATGGAAGATAGCTGCTGTTGAAGAGTGGTAAACCCCAAGTTCAATTCAGAAGTTTTTTGAACTTGGCTGGCTACTATCAGAAGTTCGTGAAGGATTTCGCCAAGATTGCTGAGCCGATGACGAAGCTCACTTGGAAGAATGAAGAGTTCATCTGAACGAAAGTTTGCCAGACGGCATTGAGGAGCTGAAGAAGAGACTTACCACTACACCAATCCTTGCGCTACCCGCAGGAACCGGTAGTTTCTCAATTTACGGTATGCCTCTGGAAAGGACTGGGTTGCGTTCTTCAACAACATGAGAAAGTAATTGCTTACACATCTAGGCAACTACAGACTCATGAGAAGAATTATCCCACACTTAATTTGGAATTTGCTGCAATTATCTTTACTTTGAAGCTATGGAAGCATGATTTTTATGGAAAGGGAGTGAAAATATATACGGACTACAAAAGTCTGAAATATGTCTTCACTCAGAAAGGGCTGAATGTTAGACTAAGAAGATGGCTGAAGCAGATGAAGGATTTCGACATCAACTTGCAGTACCATTCAGGTAAGGCTAATGTGGTCGCTTTTGCACTTGGTCGATACTGATGGCGAAGTTCTTAACCAAGGACTAGCACCTGCTAGAAGACATCGAGAAGTTTGGACTGGAGGTTATACTACCTGGAGATAGAAGGACGGAGCTGGATGCTGATTCAGTATTGATGAAGTTCGAGGCTGATGGACAAAATCAAGAGGACGTAGTTTCAAAACGAGGCACTTTGCAGGCTTAGAGATCAAGTGTTGGCAAGAACACTTGAGGGTTTCTAAATTGATCAGCAGTGGAACTCTGAAGAATGGTATGAGACTTTGCGTATCGGCTGACAAATGGAGGAACAAGTTGATGAAAGAAATGCACCAGTCACAGTATTCCATATATTCATGAGATAATAAGATGTATCGGAATATGCCTCCATTGATTGGTGTTATGGAATAAAGGACAATTCCAGGTATAGGATTAGATGTGAATTTGTCAACATGAGGAATTTAGCAAGAGAACATCAAGTTTGTTGGAGCTGCTGGACAATTCGGAGTGGAAGTAGAAGCGTATAACAATGAACTTTGAGTAAGGATTGCCTTGTTCCCAAGGAAGGAAGGGCACCAATTGGATTATAATAAACCGACTGACTAAGTCAGCACACTTTATTCCTTTCCAAGTTGGTTTTATCCACTAAGAAGTGGGCAGCATTGTACGGGAAGCACATCTACCGGATTCATGGAGTACCGCGGGACGAGCAAGCAGAGAGGTCAATCCAGACGCTTGAAGATGTATTGAGATTTTGCGTCTTGGATTTTGGTAGGTCTTGAGAAGACCAAATTGCTTTTGGTGAAGTTTTCTCCTACCAGAGGAACAATCAGTTTTGACGGAGCTGGAAATTGAGGCCAGGAACATCAGGCCATTTGAAGTTTAAGACGAGTTAGAAGTAGCATACCAGTTAGCTCTACCAGCTAATCTTGGGAGTGTGCAACGTTTTCTACGTCACAGCTCAGACGTTACATTTCGGATCCGAGTCACATTTTGGATAATTCAGAACTGAAGATTGGAATCAACCTTTCAGTGCCAGAGAAATCAGTTGCAAGTCTAGTCAGAGATGAGAAGAAATCAGATTTTGAGCCATCACTTAAACTCCTATTTTCTTATCTTTTCGTTTTAAACTTGACTGATGCTGACGAAGTTAGCCTAGTTTTGCAAGCTATCTCTTTATCAAGCTTGATCATGATATTATTTTATTGGGTGCACCCACTAATATATTGTCTAATCAGGACCGGTGCATGATGGTTTGATCAACCTCGTGTATTTTGGTTCGTTTTTTGTATTCTTTCTGCATGGATGTCACCATAAATGAAACTTGCCCCTAAACCATCTCATCCATGACTGCCTTGGAAATCCTTATGGTTGGACCTGAGTTACGGGTGCAGTACCCGTACATGTTTGTCTTTCCTACCTTACTTTAAATTTCGAGGACGAAATTTTCTAAGGAGGGAAGATTGTGAAACCCATTGTTTGTAAATATATATTAAATAATGTTTCATTAACGTTTTCAAATTATTATTATTATTAAATATTATTATTAATTATTTTGGGTGAAAAAGGATTTTTGAAAAATTATATCAACTTGGATTTTTGATTTCGGACCCAGACCCGAGTCCGAACCCAGACCCAGGCCTGAGCCCGAACCCAATTTCATTTTCCCTTCCTATTAAATCTGACTTGGTTTAAAAAAAAAAAAAAAAAAAAAAAAAAAAAAAAAAAAAAAAATTGGTGAGCTGGTCCCGATGGACCAGCACCTACAATCTTCTTTCTCCACGTTCCTACTCACCCCTTCTCTGAGATCAACTCAAAATCTCTCACTCTCTTCTTCTCTCAATCACTCTCAAATCTCTCCCTCTCCTCTCTGTGGAGAAAACCCCCCAAGCCATCTCCTCCCGCAGCCGTGTCTCCGCGCGAGCTCCTCCCGGCGACCCCCGCCGTCAGCGCCTCCGCGCGACCCCACCGCTCACCCGCGGCCACCCCGAGCCACCCTCCGCGCGATCTCTCCCCGCGCGCGGTTCCGCCGTTGCCCCGCGCCTCCGCGGACTTCCCCGCCGCGCCCCTAGGGCCACCGCAGCCGCTGTCCAGCGCGGTTCCCCGAGCCCCGCGGCCGATCTTTCAACGGCGGAGCTCCTCCCCGCCGTTCCCCGTCCAGCGAGCCTTTCCCGCGACCCGAGGCGCTGCCCTAGCCGCGCCCTCCGGCCTTTTCCTCCTCGGCCGCACTTCTCCCCGCGGCAGACCCTTTCCCCGGCGAGTTTTTTCGCCGCCCGTACCAGCGCCTTTTCGGCAGCGCCATCTCGGCAGCGCTCTGTGGGTTTTCATTCCACTGTACAGTGCTTCGTGGAGCTCTTGCTGTCTGGATCTGCAAAGTTTTGCTGTCCGGGATTCGCGACGTTGCTGTTCGAACGTCGTTTCGGATTTTTCCAAGCTTTTTCCGCGGCTCCCCGCCAACGGAATTTGGTAATTTCTTGTTAGTCACAGTAGTTCGTCCCTCCCGTAGAGTCGGTGATGAAAATCGGTCTCCGGATTCCCTTCGAGAAATCCGGTTAGCAGCGTAGTATTTTCGGTTAGCTGCGTTAGCTTATTTTTCTGTAATTTTATCTGCTGGTTTGTGTGGATTGGTTTGATTATGGAATTCCCGGATATTTCGGGAAATTCGGTTGTTTGGGAATTATTTTTCTGGTGGTTTGGAAATATTTTGGTGGATATATTTGTGGGATTATTTGGGTTGGAATAATTGCAGGTTTTCCGTGGCGCATTTCCCAGTTTTGGGTTTGTCCCGAAATAGAGGAAGTGCTGCCCAAATTTTTACAAAAACTATATTTATATTGATTTCAAAATTGGCTTTCGAAAATGAATTTCTAAATTGACTTTTCGGGCGACGACCGTACCGGTCTGTGGGCCCCGGCGAAATGCAAACGCACCGGTCCGACCGGACGTTGGGGTATTAGCCGAATTTTGAGGAATGGACCGAGTCTGAGACTCTTAGCTATCTTTTTAATTATTTTAATTAATATTTAGGCTATTATTTATAGTTATTTAATTCCTGCACTTTATTTAATAATTAAGTCATTTTCTCTTATTTTGATGTAAAAGAAAATTGTACAGGGCATAAGCCCACCCTAGGACCATTAGCTGTGCCATTGTATTGTGTAGCATAGTTTTATTTTATTTTTCTGGTGGATGTGAAATTTGGGTGGTTTTTGATCAGTCGCATAATCGTAGATTAGAGCGCGATTTACTGATTAATTAAGAACTAATTAAAATGGATAAAATATTAGTAAATAACTAGTTTACGGTTTATCACTAAAAGAAAACTGTATTTTTATAAATATATTACAAAACACAAAGTTTTCCAAATTATAATTGATTCTCGTGTATTTTCCAAATAATCCAATTAACCGGTTTAATCAACGCACGTAGTTGCGACGTAATCGTTAGCTGTAGTTTAATACAATTTAAAATCTGACTAGGACAGGACTACTAGAGATTGCAACTAGCACACTTAGTCTGGTTATTAAAGGTTCTAAGTCGAATTCTCAACTGTAGGAACTCGAAGTTACAACTGACGTTCCTCCTCGGTACCGACTCGTTCTTCCAGTCAATCTAATACAAGGCAAGTTACGATTTGTGTATTCCTGTATTTTATTTAGTAAAGTTAAGATGCATGTTAAACCACACTGCTGGCACGGAACTCTACCGACTGTTACTGTTACTGAATCTGGGACTGGGGGAATAGTGTAAACGTTTATGACCAAAGCCTCTACTGAACTGACTGTGTTAGCTTACCCCTCTCACACACGGGGATAAGCCATATCGTATCGCTAGGATACTACTGATCAACCCAAGCCGGTCATAGACGTTTGCATATTCAAAACACACTGAACTGTTTTAAACTGCTGTAAATCATTATTTCAAACTGTTTATCCTGCACTTTCCAATTACTATTTAAGATATGAGATGCATATTTCGTTCTTGCTCCCTCCTGACTGGAGACAACATTTTAGGTAACACTGAGGTTGACGAGCTATTCTATTATGGCTACTACGACCCGGTTCTCTACCCTGCAACGGTACCGGAGCCGTCTCTGGAGGACGCTGATCCTGGGACTGCTGAACCTGATGTCTAGATAGTTTCCTTTTCTGCATTTTCTTTTATTTGGAGTTTTTAGTTTTATTTCAGCATTTCCCTTCCAGTTGTATTTCTGAATATTTATTAAACAAAGTTTCAAATTCCGAATAGAACAGTTGTGACAAATGTACTTGTGTTGTTGTGAATACCTGCAATGGAACAGCTTACTGCCGCCGTCTCACCACGGTGCATGCTGGGCATGGTCCGGTTCGACCCATTAACTTGGGATCGGGTCGTGACATGTGGGTAGTGCTAGACTCAGAACCTATAACCATCTCCCTGTTAGCTATGTCATGTTTACCTGTTCAGGTTGCTCTTGGTAGTGCTAGCCCGGATCAGATCTAAAACCCCCTAGCTCCAAGTAATTGATTTTGAACATACTCGATGTAAGTTTGAGGTCAGGCCAGTGTCTTCTAGATGGAGATTCTACCCAACTAATTCATCAACAGATCCTTGGTTTTGGGGTATTCCACTAAATCTGCATATGAATATCACTAAAACTATACCTTACTACCATTTTGCATCAGGCCAGGTGTACCTTCAATTCTAATTTTTTTCTATTTTTTTTAAATATACTAACGACCCATTCCCGTTAGTATTTGAATTCTGAAATTATTTTTTTTCATATTTTTAAAATATACTAACGGTGATAGCCCGTTAGTATTCATATGTAACATATATTATATGCCTGTTAGAAAAATTATTACTAATGGGTATAGCCGTTAGAAAAGTTCAAATACTAACGGACTTGATCCGTTAGAAGGACAGTTAGGAATATTACCCACGCCTATATACTCACGGCCTTTATCCGTTAGAATTAATTTTTGTAACATGACCAGACCGTTACAATACAGATGTTTTGGTGTAGTGCAAGCTCAAGCTTAGAAGTACTCGGCTCGTTTGAGCTCGCGAGCTGGCTCGTTTATGAGTTTGCGAGCTGGCTCGTTTAGAAGCTCGTTTATGAGCTTGTTTAGAAGCTCATTTGTTCTTTATTGGATTCTAATTATATATATATGTGCATTATATATTTTTATGTCCTTAATAATTGATATTAAGGAACTTTTTTAATTAAAAATTTATAATTAAATTGTTAATATTACAAGTACTTGAATTCAAACCTAATTAAATTGAAATCGAGCTCGTTAAGCTTGAAATCAAGCTTAATGAGTTTGAAATAAAGTTGAACGAGCTTGAAATCAAGCTTAACAAGCTTGATTTTGAGCTTATCGAGCTTGTTTATCAAGCTTGAATCAAGCATTCTTATCAAGCCAAGCTCGAGCTCAAACCAAGCCAAGCTCAAGCTTAATATAAACAAGCTCGAGCCAAGCTCAAGCTCTAAAATAAAAAATTTATCAAGCTCGAGCTCGAGCTTGAGCTCGAATAAATTCTAGTCAAGCCAAGCTCAAGCTTACCAAAGCTTGGCTCGGCTTGGCTCGTTTGCAGCCCTACGTGGCAATGATGAATGGTGAGCCCGGCCAATAATTTGTTGACATTTGGCATAAAAAATTTCAAAAAAATTCAAAAAATTTATAAAATATATAGAAATTAACTTGCATATAATTAGAAAAAAATAGATTTTTTTCTTTGAAAAATATTTAAAAAAAAATTGACCTAGAAAATAAGAAAAATGTATGATATGATGTATTATGCCTAAGTGTCAACAAATTATTGGTCGGGCTCACCATTCATCGTTGTCACGTGGTGAGCCCGGAATATGCAATAATTTTTCCTAGTCCAGGGGCAGTTAGGAACATCGTGTAGGACCCACTGATTCGAGAGACCCAAAAAATTAGTTTAAATATAAATATTTTTTTTTATCTAAAATATACCTGTATATCTTATGGGTTCTACTTAACACAAAACAATTAAAATTGTAGTGATAACAATTTTTTTACTTAGTTTTATTTTTATTTCTAATATTATATATGAGGGTCCCATTTTGAAAGTTCGACTCGGACTCCCATGAGCTCAGGACCAACCATATATATATATATATATATATATATATATATATATATATATATATATATATATATATATATATATATTTGGAAAAACCAACCATATATATATATATATATATATATATATATATATATATATATATATATATATATATATATATATATATATATATAGCCTAGTGGTTAAGAAAGATGCATGCGGCCCGAGTGGTCAGGAGATCGATTTTCGGTGGGAGCGTTCGCCACAATTACCTTATTTCAAATATATATATATATATATATATATATATATATATATATATATATATATATATATATATATATAATTTAAATATTCAATATATTTTAATTTAAAAATAATAATTTTTAAGCCAGTCTCTCTCCTTGCCTCAACTGCAAACCCAACAGGCTTCGACTTCAAAATCAGGCGCCAATCTGACTGGCCTTCAGAATTTTGAAGGCTGGTGCCAGTGTGACAGGCGTCAAGTTTTTTTCTTTATTTTTTTTTTTGTCTGAAAGATTATGTCCATTGCAAATACCTTAAAAATATTCTATTATTCCCAAAATAGATGAAAATTTTCACCATATATGAAAGGGATATATTAGCAAATGCTCAAATTATAAATGTTGAAATGCTCCTACTCTTGTGTAAAACAACAAAAAGATGTTAAAAAAAATGGAAGTATATCTTAATCTATTAAAAATTGGAAGCATTTGTTAAAAAAAATTGTGAAAAATTTGCTGTAAAGTAACAAATTTGTGCAAAATTACAGTGGGAGTAACAACTTTGGCAAAATTCCAAAAGAAGAATTTTTTCGACATATGGACTGGCGGAATTTGGACTTTTCCGATTTTTTTTGTGGCCGGCCGATTGGGTTGGTTGCTTTCTTTTGGATTTCGGTTGGGTTGGGTTGGTTAGTTTGTTGTGGGTTTAATGGTAGGGAGGCCGGTTGGGTTATGTGTGGTTGGGGTAAAAATATATCCGTTGAAGTAGCCGTTGTAATTGAAATATCATGTTAAAAAATCGACTAAAAAATCAACTAAAAAAATCGACTTAAAAAACCAACTAAAAAAACCGACTCTAAAAAAAACCAATCCAAAACCACCAAAGTTCCACTCCTGCTCGTCAAAATATAAAAAGAAATATAAAATGAGTGACTTCCGCCAGTCAGACTGGCGGAATTTGGACTTTCCAAATTCTGCCAATTCGTCTGTCGGAAAAGTCTTGTTTTAAATCCAAATTCTGCCAATTCGTCTGTCGGAAAAGTCTTGTTTTAAAAATTATTGCAAACATGTTACTTCCAGTATAATTATATAAAAAATTGTTACCCGTGCAGCAAATTTTCTGAAATTTAAATGATGCATGTCACGTACAAGAAACCCTAGCTTGCCTTTCCCTGGTCTTTCACTCGCATATGGTATCTAGCTAGTACTAGCACATTATTGTACACAGGACTCGGACTTGGGATTCCTCGTGCCTCCAATCATAGAATAGTTGCCTCTAAGTAGGGCTCGAGTTAGGAAGTGTCCAAGTTTCGGTGGACCTAAGGTCCTAACTCCATTATTATCTTTCCCCAATTGAACTCGTGAAAAATGAAAACATTCCATCAAAAGTTGAATGAATGAAGAGTACTCCTTCTAACACTTTTCCTCTTTCCCTACCCCTTTCCTTCCTCCTCTCTTTCTTCATTCCGCCAATCTCTTCATTCAACATATTTCTTTGACCATCTTCGTCGTGACAACTTCTTTCGGTGCAAAGCTACTTAACAATGCCACCACCAACGTCTCCAAGCTATCCGACATTAACTTAGAAAACCTACTTAACAATGCCACCACCAACGTCTCCAAGCTATCCGACATTAACTTAGAAAACCTACTTAACAATGCCACCAACGTCTCCAAGCTATAACTTGGAAAAGCTACTTAACAATGCCACCAACGCCTCCAAGCTACCCAACAGTAACTTGGAAAAGCTATTTAATAATGCCACCAATGTCTCCAAGCTATCCGAAAGTAACTTGGAAGCAAAATGTTATGAAGCTCATCACCAATCACCATATTTATTGCATACAACTGATTGATGATAACATGAACGTCGTTCAGATGTTGCTCCATCAAAGACACGCATCCCCATCTACTTCGAGTTGGCAAATCAGAAACGATCGTTCTGTTCCCGGCCATCTTATTCGTAGAGCGAAAGCAGCTTCTTCCGTAATTCGTTTGCAGAACTCTCCGCGAATGTATGGTTAAGTATTGAATCGTCCAACCATTAGCGGATAGATTCAATGGTCTTCTCTTCTAGCAAGATTGTCCTTTGGCTTGGCACTGTCATCCTTCAGCAGATCATGCAAATTCAATCACCAACAGATGTGTCATTTGGCTTGGCAATGTCGCCCTCTAGCAGACCATGTAAATTCATGCAAAAAAGCGTGTCCTCTATCTTTGGTTTATAGATCGTCCAATTTTTTCATGGAGGATAATCATATGTGAGTTGATATTTTCGTACCCATGGTCGTATTTCGTTCTCTCGAACTGAGAAATCTAATGCCACTTTGTAGAAATTAAATTCAGTGAGACGCCTAATAAATTTTACGATAAACATCAACGAACAAAATTGTTGGTGCTCTTGCTCCTTGACATGAAGAGAGCTTGCTCTCAACATGCCTTGTAAAGTTTAGTCCCAAACGAAAAGTGCACCATGAGTTATCTCAACATATATACTTGTATGTGTTGTTGGGATATGCATATGGTGTGGTGACCCTAAGGAGGGAACCATGTGGGTGATTTTACTAGGAGGTAAGGATGTAGTGACCCGCTCCGCCCTAGCGGAACGCCGATTCAAACGGCAAGTGCAACGACTCAAACGAGCCGTCGACCCGAAGAGTTGGCATCGACCTGATGAAAAATCGATACAAGGCTTACATTGGCCCGTCAAGATGAATCCAGACTTAGACTTTCAAAGGCGCGCTCGGAGTATCGCTCGGCCGATGCGAACATCGCTAAGGTGGGTGGCTCCGATGAACCCGTCACTGCTTAGCCTAGACACTTAACAATGCGGACACTATCACGAGAATCGCTAGGCGATAACACCGCACATGCTAATAAATGAATGAATGACTCAACGCACCTAGCTAAGGGAATAACCCCATCTTGCATGCTTGTATAGAATATGGAAAAGAATTTGGAAAATGAGAACTCTCGTACCGCGCTCCATGCTTGTGCTACGGTACAAGCTTACGTTCAAGTTCCCCTATGCGTTCAACAATCAAACAATGAATGTGTTACAACAATGAAACGGGAAGACTATCGACATAGTCGTTCCGAGTAGAGTTAGCAACATTGAAAGACTATGGGACCGATGGGTCGCCAAGGCGACTCCCACACGAGGAGTTGCAAAATGTATAAATGAATGAATGAATGAATAAGTAAATGAATGAATCGACGAATGAAATGAGTAAATATGTGAATGAATCAATGAACGAATGAACAAGTGAAAGAAAGAAAGAAAGAAAAGAAAGAATGAAGAAAAGATAAGAAAGGAAGGAATGGTTAGCGACAGGTGTGACGGGCACGTACAACGGGGCTCGCTACCCGCGCTGCACGGACGCCAACCTGGTCGATAACGCATTGTGGCTAAGGGTTAGCCTATGATGATAAAATACGAAATGGTCGTGGACGGACCCGTGCACGGGTGATACGGATTCCGCGGCATGATCAAAGGGAGGATCGTGGCCGGCCTAGGCGGAATCAAATAAGGCTTACGGGTTGCCTGGGTGCGGACTTGGCCACCCAGGGGACGTAAGTGCTGCAGTATTTCAAGAAAGACTTAACGGGGTGTGTGCCAGTCCGCACCCTACGCTAAGTTGAGAAATACAATGGCTTGGATGTCCAAAATGGCTTGTGATGCCAGCGACCGGTACATATAGAGTTAAGTGGGCTTTGCTGGTGGCAATCCACGTGCAAGTCCTTGCATTGAAATCAAAGTAGTCTAAGTTAACTAAATGAAGTGCCCTATGAATATGCCTGAATGGTAACACACAAAATAATAAGAGTACTTTATTCAATGAGTAGATAACGTGCCCACGACGTGCTAGAACATGCTATGACTCGCTAGAACCTGAGGCAGGAACACGAGTACGGCACTGAGTGCGTACATGAATCATGACTTGGTTTACATATGAACTGTTGTCCAACTTGATTTACTTTGAACAGGGAAGGCCGGACGGTAAGTATGGGTAAGTTGTAAATGTATTTTCATGCGACACTATGAAATCGGTAACACGAGATAGGTTATATCATATGCCATGAAAATGACCCTAAGGCAAGATTAGAAAGACAATGAATGATAGATGATGCACAAAAGTAAATGGAACGTGTTTGGTAATGATAGCGTTGTGGGCGAGCTAGCCTCCCCACCAGTGCATAACAATGTACTGATAACCCCACTGTTTGCTTGCAGGAAGCAGGAAACGTCGGCGGGTGCGAAGCTTTCCTCGAACGTGCTAAGGCGCGGGCTATTTCTCGAGCCTTGGAGCGTTACAAGGAGCTGGAGCACCATATACGGGACATAATGTATCGGGACATCGCCATGAATCATTCCATCTTGTAAGCCACTTGGCACGCCTTTTATGTTTCAGAGAGAGAGAGAGAGAGAGAGCTTGAGAGACTTGTAATATCGGCCTAGTGCCGCTTGTAAACTTATTGAATATCAATAAAGAGTTTGGTTTCGCTTCAACTTGTGTTCATTTATTTTTCGCTACAAACGGGGACACTCTGTGCGACTCTGTGGCCTAGAAATCAAATCGGCCGTTTCTGGACTTAGCCTTGCACGGGCGCAACCTAGGCCCGTGCGGCATCACGCCTTAGCGAGGACGATCGCTCCTACGGGAGCGGGGCATGACAGATTGGTATCAGAGCACGGCTTTACGTCCTTGGACTTCATTCGATTTTCTCAGTTTTGAAAGCTCGTTGAAACAAAAGAAATGTACGCTCTCTCTCGTTGTGCCTTGGGATGTTCCATACAATAAGTCTAATACTTTCAAAAGCTCGTACGAGTACTCGGTTGGACGGGATCGATAGGCAAAGGCCTTTGTACCACCACGACGGACTTGAGTTGGAAGAAACCGATGCTAAGAGTTAGCAAACGCAGTGCGTGCTTGAACGAGCTTACGCTGACGGCAAACGAGTACACGAGACCAAAATATAGTTTGAACGGGATGGTTATGCACGCAGCCTTTGGCTAAGTTGTGCAGAGTATCGCGCACCTAGACCTTCTGGTGCAAACGAGTTGCGAGTGAGATCGATTATCGCTCGAACGAGAATAGGTGAACATGCGAACTCGAATATAGTCCGTACGGGATGGCTATGCACACGACCTTTTGGTTATGTTGTGCCGCGTGTCGCGCACCTCGACTTCTGGTGCAATCGAGTGGCGAGCGATATCAAGTACCGCTCGGTCGGGAACGGAGATACACTTAGAGTGTATATCGATAGGAACGCTATCAAACTAACGCTTAGGCGTGCACGAGAGATTGGCTTGAATTTTGAGGATTAGTATGAACGACTTGGTACGTCGAGGCGACATAAGCGATTACGCTAGAGATTCGTCGAACGAATCTAAAGGATGTCTTAGCGCTTGACGCGAACGTGATTGAGGACTAAATAGGATGGCTTGAACTCGAGTGATGTATGTGATAGGTTCAGAGAAGGATAAGAGTGAGTGTCGACGACTAGTCGAGTGGCTCGAACCCTGAGTGGTGTATGGACGTTATAGAAATTGTTCGAGCGAGACTACAAGATATACGGATAGAACGGGTATGTCGGCGAGGTGATGCGATCGCGCAAAGCCTTAGAACGCATCACGCTTAGTTGATAGTGACTTCGAATGTCCCGAACGAGTTATCGTTCGGACAACTTGTCAATGGGCAACGCGGGTTAGAAAACGATTCAGAATGATGAATGGAAGTGAATGGTCTTGATCGAGAAAACTTAGAGGATCGCGCGTACGATTTGGGATTGATTCAAATGAAATGTGACTTGAGTTTTGAACAACGATCTTGAAACGAGCTTGAGGAATAGTGATCGAATTTGATCTTGAATATCGAGGAAATTTTGGGATATCCAACTCGGACAATAGCATCAGTCGTACGACTCGAAATTGGTTGCAAAGGAAGATCGTCAGGTTACGCATATCGTCGATGGTATTGAGGCGTATCAAAGATCGATATGCGATAACTCGGGGGCACTCTGACTCGGCGAATGACGGTCGTGCAAATGTTATTGTTCCGTTGGACGCTATACTTGAAATGTTAAAAATGTGTCGAGGAAAAGATAGACTCGGCTCGAGGATTTTCTAGTTGAACGCATGACGGACGGACTATCGAATAGAGATCTTGGCTTGGAGGAAATGGAATGTTTGGATTTGCTTCGTCGATAACCACAACGTTGACGTTCTTGTCTTATGCGAGCGCAACTTCAGCCTCGCATATGCGTCACGCCGACTAGGGCTATCACTCCGCGTGAGCGCTGGTATGGTGATTTGTATAGCAGGAGTGATCGGCACTTGCATGGCGTGGTAATTTGTATGCTTCAACTTGTGGTTTGACGCGAAGGTGGACTTGAGAATGAATTTATGTGCTTGAAAGATTGAACTTGAGGATTGAATAGGTCCAATCCGCGTATCGAGAATGGGTTAGTCTAAAAACTCAAACAAGAGTTACGCCCCGATGAGAATGATTATTTCGCGGGAGCGTGCATGGTGATTCATGAACCGCCGTGGATAATCGGACTCGCGTGAGATTGGGGCACAATGTATTGTCGAGCTGGATGACCTCGTGATCGAATACACGAATTGGTTAGAACTGGTGATTGAATGGAATTGAGTATGTGCGACGTAAGTCTTGATGCGAATTAGGTGATCATGCTCGATGTTTAGAAATCTGAGTGACGCGAGCTTGGGTAGAAACTTCCGTACAAACGAACAAATGGTTTAACCATAGGATTTGGGGCGAGCGTCGTACAACGACCTTGCACGATGAGCCACGGACTTGACGTGTAACTATGACCTTGTGAGCTGACCTAGCGGATAGGCGGACGACCCTATGCCGAGTGTTTGAACCTGTGCGATGGCATTTACAGCATCGTCTGGATGGACGATAGACTTATGGCGGCAAGACTTAGAGTAGGACGGGAAACAGGGAGTGTGCGTGAACGACGATGAGATTGGCCCCAAACGAAGGGAATAATAGGAATGGATGACGCGCGAGTAAAGTTGGGATAACGAATTGAATCGTTGATAGAAAGAAATACTCGATGATGGTGCGATACTTGGTCTTGAATCGGACAAAAATTACTTAGACTTGACCGACTCCGCTAAGAAGAAATCGTATTGATTTCGTTGACAAGAATGCTTGAGAAGCGAACCGGATCATCTCGAGGACCGAGATAAACGACATATGTAATACACAAATGAGTTCGGTTTTAAATCGAAGTTAGCAAAAACGATCGGCAAATCAAAACTATCACAAGTAGCTTGTCCGACTTCGCTAGTCGCTAAGCTTGGTTGAAATGTACGTATTCGAGGGACGCCTTGGATATGTGCACGATCCAAACTCAGCGATATGATGAACTCGAATACAGCTGCAAGTGGGTGTCGCGATGCGCATAAACGAAAGTGAGTTTGCCTCAGCCTACGACACTCATATTTGACGAATTTCAATGGACCTCGTGCGACCGTTTCAGTCCCATGATACGTCAAAATAGCAACCGAGTCGAAGAAACGCTTGAATTGAATAAGAACCAACAACTCTAAAATGAATGAAAAGTTATCCAATAAAATCGGCCCGAACGTATGCGACGCGAAACTTGGAAAGGTATCGAGTATAGTTCAGTGCCATAGAATGATAGAGCCGTTCGATAGGGATTGCCTAAGAAACACGACGACGCGAGTTAAGGAATAGTAGGATGGCCTGCACTCAGGAAGTCTCGAGGACGAGACTTATTTTGAGTGGTGTATTATGTAGTGACCCGCTCCGCCCTAGCGGAACGCCGATTCAAACGGCAAGTGCAACGACTCAAACGAGCCGTCGACCCGAAGAGTTGGCATCGACCTGATGAAGAATCGATGCAAGGCTTACATTGGCCCGTCAAGATGAATCCAGACTTAGACTTTCAAAGGCGCGCTCGGAGTATCGCTCGGCCGATGCGAACATCGCTAAGGTGGGTGGCTCCGATGAACCCGTCACTGCTTAGCCTAGACACTTAACAATGCGGACACTATCACGAGAATCGCTAGGCGATAACACCGCACATGCTAATAAATGAATGAATGACTCAACGCACCTAGCTAAGGGAATAATCCCATCTTGCATGCTTGTATAGAATATGGAAAAGAATTTGGAAAATGAGAACTCTCGTACCGCGCTCCATGCTTGTGCTACGGTACAAGCTTACGTTCAAGTTCCCCTATGCGTTCAACAATCAAACAATGAATGGGTTACAACAATGAAACGGGAAGACTATCGACATAGTCGTTCCGAGTAGAGTTAGCAACATTGAAAGACTATGGGACCGATGGGTCGCCAAGGCGACTCCCACACGAGGAGTTGCAAAATGTATAAATGAATGAATGAATGAATAAGTAAATGAATGAATCGACGAATGAAATGAATAAATATGTGAATGAATCAATGAACGAATGAACAAGTGAAAGAAAGAAAGAAAGAAAAGAAAGAATGAAGAAAAGATAAGAAAGGAAGGAATGGTTAGCGACAGGTGTGACGGGCACGTACAACGGGGCTCGCTACCCGTGCTGCACGGACGCCAACCTGGTCGATAACGCATTGTGGCTAAGGGTTAGCCTATGATGATAAAATACGAAATGGTCGTGGACGGACCCGTGCACGGGTGATACGGATTCCGTGGCATGATCAAAGGGAGGATCGTGGCCGGCCTAGGCGGAATCAAATAAGGCTTACGGGTTGCCTGGGTGCGGACTTGGCCACCCAGGGGACGTAAGTGCTGCAGTATTTCAAGAAAGACTTAACGGGGTGTGTGCCAGTCCGCACCCTACGCTAAGTTGAGAAATACAATGGCTTGGATGTCCAAAATGGCTTGTGATGCCAGCGACCGGTGCATATAGAGTTAAGTGGGCTTTGCTGGTGGCAATCCACGTGCAAGTCCTTGCATTGAAATCAAAGTAGTCTAAGTTAACTAAATGAAGTGCCCTATGAATATGCCTGAATGGTAACACACAAAATGATAAGAGTACTTTATTCAATGAGTAGATAACGTGCCCACGACGTGCTAGAACATGCTATGACTCGCTAGAACCTGAGGCAGGAACACGAGCACGGCACTGAGTGCGTACATGAATCATGACTTGGTTTACATATGAACTGTTGTCCAACTTGATTTACTTTGAACAGGAAAGGCCGGACGGTAAGTATGGGTAAGTTGTAAATGTATTTTCATGCGACACTATAAAATCGGTAACACGAGATAGGTTATATCATATGCCATGAAAATGACCCTAAGGCAAGATCAGAAAGACAATGAATGATAGATGATGCACAAAAGTAAATGGAACGTGTTTGGTAATGATAGCGTTGTGGGCGAGCTAGCCTCCCCACCAGTGCATAACAATGTACTGATAACCCCACAGTTTGCTTGCAGGAAGCAGGAAACGTCGGCGGGTGCGGAGCTTTCCTCGAACGTGCTAAGGCGCGGGCTATTTCTCGAGCCTTGGAGCGTTGCAAGGAGCTGGAGCACCATATACGGGACATAATGTATCGGGACATCGCCATGAATCATTCTATCTTGTAAGCCACTTGGCACGCCTTTTATGTTTCAGAGAGAGAGAGCTTGAGAGACTTGTAATATCGGCCTAGTGCCGCTTGTAAACTTATTGAATATCAATAAAGAGTTTGGTTTCGCTTCAACTTGTGTTCATTTATTTTTTGCTGCAAACGGGGACACTCTGTGCGACTCTGTGGCCTAGAAATCAAATCGGCCGTTTCTGGACTTAGCCTTGCACGGGCGCAACCTAGGCCCATGCGGCATCACGCCTTAGCGAGGACGATCGCTCCTACGGGAGCGGGGCGTGACAAAGGATAAGGCTCCAAGTAAAGCGTTCATGCTTTTTGCTCTTGGAAAATTAATTTCCATTGGGGCTAAGTCCCGTAGGGGCTTAGTGACTCGGACTCAGACTCGGACTCATGAGACGTAATGTGACGTTTTGTTGGCACACTTTGCACTACACACAGATTGTGGCTGTCCACGTTCTGACTAATTCGTTGTAGTGCCCCGTCCCGCAAAGTCAATCGGAGGAATCGAAACGCCGACGGCGTTCGGCCTTAGCCTTGCAACGGCTTGCTCGGAGACATCGCTCAGGTGGGGTAGTTTCGATGAACTCTCCTCATCTTTGCCTTCACATAATAAAATTCGTGTTTTCAACTTGCACAAGTTAGGCTTGATAAATAAAAGCTACGCATCCACATAGCTAAGGGAATAATCCCGACGGGTTGAATCGAGTTAGAACATGGAAAACGTCCCACGGTCGGCTTAGAGTTGGTGCACGGCGTGCTTTGAAAATGACACTCGGTCTTTCGTCCCGTGGCTTGGGAGAAGGAAAGTTGGTCTGCGGTACAAAAGCTGAGAGTTAGCCTAAGTCATAGGCGTCGCCGCACAAATGCTTGCTAAAGCATGCACGGTTCTGTCCCGCAAGGCTTGGCATAGCCTTTGCTCGTCCCTTGGGTTAAGTTGTAGGCTTGAGTGAGTTAGGCAAAGTAATGCCGGTCGACCTAAGTTATTCTACGTGCTGTCCCGCTCATTCTGCGGTTGTCAAGTTAAATAGTCCCACGATTCCAAGGCCCGTCATATGGAGTATGACATGGGCGATAGCGTCGCGTAGAACACGAGTCGGTTTAAGGCACGAGCCACGGTTGGTTCAGTGGAAAGTTATCCACGGTCGGTCGACACTCAAGGAAACATGTTATGTTCAAGTTAAGTTGGAAGGCTATGCAGTAGCCGTTCCCTGAGTTCAAAGAACGTTAAGTCTAAGCGATGGTTAGTCGCCGAGGCAACCCTGGTTAGGGGCTCTGCAAAGGAAGTATGAAAAAGGGAAAGAGTTAAAACAAACAAGTAAATGAATTGATCACATAACAAGCCCAAACTGTATCCTAAAACACTCCATGTAACCCTTATGAACTTGGACAACTTGTCGACAAGGGGTGGTTTCTTCGAGCGGAATTCCGGGGCCACGGGACCGTCTCGGCCTAGGAAGAAACTGGTTGTAGCCGAGCTGGGTAATAGGCAACGCTGGTTAGGCGATCGGTAAGGCGGGGACTTTCATCGGGGTTCGCTACCTGCGTTGAAAGGGTCCCGTACTGCCAGGCTACGTCCAAGGCGGCTGGTTAGGCCAATCCCATAACAAACACTTAATAATACTTGTTTTCAACTAACATGGTAAGTTTGGTGTCGGCACGGGCGGCAATCCGTGTGTGTGACGGTGGATTGAGTTGAATATGTATGAGTTAAATAGACACAATGTCGGAGCCTAAGATTTGGTTGCAGCAAGAAGGCGGCGTGCTTCGGCACGAGATGTGGCGTCGAGTGTTAAGTTGTTGGCATAGAGTTGCATGAGTTAGGCTTGAGCTGTCGCGAGTTAAGTCGAGAAGGGCCGTAGGGCTAGTTGTATAAAGTTACGTTGAGTTGTTGGGCTCGGCCTCGAAATATGAGGCACGGCCGCGTTGTCACCACACAAGTATATAGGCAAGATGTAAACAAGGAGGCACTGTCTCGGAGATATTGAGGCACGAATCGAGTTCATGGCACGACCGAGTCGTTACGTCCCAGAGTTTGGCACGAAAGATAAGTATAAGTCGGTGCGTCGACAATGCAAGCACGAGAAAGGTCTAGAGGCAAGGAAATGGAGTCCTTCGTGTAGTTGCGTCTCTGATTTTGGCCGTAAGGCGAACACGACTTGATAGGTTAACGTTGTTGGCACGAAGAGTAATCTAGAGGCAAAGAATGAGTTAACGTTGACATTACAAGCACGGGATGGTTCTGATACACAAGTTGCGCTAAGGCGCCGGTCCTAAAACTGATCCTAAGGCAAGACTAGAAAGACAATCAAAAGGGATTTAAGCTGCACAAAGTAAATGAACGTGTAGGTTTTGTATGGGTGGGCGAGAAGCTCACTCCACCAGTACAGTGGTACTGACACCCACACAGTGTTTCATGTGCAGGCACAGGTAGAAGCTCGTGGCGCGGAGCTCGCTTAAATACGTCGAGGCACGGAGTTCCTTGGCGAGTCGAAGCGTGCGGTCGCGTGATCTGAAGACTTATACAGGACGTAATGTATGGACATCACCTTCCGAAGCTTCCGCTGGAATCAAGTATTGTATCGAGAGATGAGAGAGAGCAGAGTGACTTGTAAAATGAGAGAAAAGTGAGACTTGAGAGACTTGTAATTGGCCTTGCGCCCACAATGTAATCCTTGAATTCAATATCAATAAAAGAGCTTTCTTTGAAATACTTGTGTTCATGTGTTCTTCTTTAATTCCGCTGCTATAAATCAATGTCTCTGCACGGGACTTCTGTGCGACGACCCCGTCGCAGCCGCTGTAATCGGCCGTTATGGAACCCGCCTTGCACGAGCGCAATCTAGGCTCGTGCGGCATCACGCCTTAGCGAGGACGATCGCTCCTACGGGAGCGGGGTGTGACATAGTGGTATCAGAGCACGGCTTTACGTCCTTGGACCGTCGATTGAATTCTTTAACTTCGATGTTTCCGCAAAACTCTGTTGCTTCCGCAAGTTGTTATCGTTGGTGCGCTCTCTCTCAAATGTCCCTCGGCATGTCCATACAATAAGTCTAAATATTTTCGAAAGCTCGTACAAGCGTTCAATCTAACGCATCGGTAGGCCGTTGCCAAATGCGTCGATAGGGCCTTTGTGCCGAACGTTGCAAACTTGACTCGATAGAAAATATGTGCTAATGTTAGCAAAGTCGTACATGTGCCCGAATAGTCCTACGTTGACCTTAGCAAGTCACGTGCATGCCTAATTAGTCCAACGTCGACCCTAGCAATTGAGCGTGCAAACTCGGGATATAGTCCGCACAGGATGGCTATGCATACGGCCTTTTGGCTAAGTTGTGTTTCGCATCGCGCACCTTGACCCTTGGTGCAAACGAGTCGCAAGCGATATCAAGTATCGCTTGGTCGGGAAAGAAGATATACGTAGAGTGTCTATCGATAGGAATGCTATCGAGTTAACGCTTAGGCGTACACGAAGGATTGACTTGGATTTCGAGATATAGTACGAACGACTTAGTGCGTCGATACGACGCGAGCGACTACGTTAGCGATTCGTCGAACGAATCTGAAGGATATCTTAGCGCATGACGCGAACGTGATTGAGGACTAGATCTTATGGCTTGAATCCGAGTGGTGTATGTGATAGGTTCGGAGAAGAATAAGAATGAGTGTCGACGACTAGTCGAGTGGCTCGAGTCCGAGTGGTGTATGGTTTGTCTTGGAAATTGTTCGAGTGAATATTGAGGATTACGAGTATGTCGGCAAGGCGATGCGATCGCACAAAGCGTTAGAATGCGTCACGCTTAGTTGGTCGTGACTTCGAATGTCCCGAACGAGCATTTCGTTCGGACAACTTGTGAATGAGCAATGCGAGTTAGAAAACGATTCGGAACGATGAATGAAAATGAATGGTCTTGATCGAGGAAACTTAGAGGATCGTACGTGCGATATCGGATTGATACAACTGAAATGCGACTTGAGTTTTGAATAATGATCTTGAAACGAGCTTGAGGAAAAGCGACTGAACTTGATCTTGAGTATTGAGAAAATTGAGGAATATCCAACTCGGACAACAGCATCAACGCACGACTCGAAATTGGTTGCAAAGGAAGATCGTCAGGTTACGCATATCGTCGATGGTATTGAGGCGTATCAAAGATCGATATGCGATAACTCGGGGGCACTCTGACTCGGCGAATGACGGTCGTGCAAATGTCATTGTTCCGTTGGACGCTATACTTGAAATATTAAAAATGTGTCGAGGAAAGGATAGACTTGGCTCGAGGACTTTCTAAGTTGAACGAATGACGATCGAACTATCGAACTTGGCTTGGATGAAAACTGGAATGTTTGGATTTGCTTCGTCGACAACCACAATGTTGATGTTCTTGTCTTATGCGAGCGCTACTCCAGCCTCGCACATGCGTCACACCGATTAGGGCGATCACTCTGCGTGAGCGCTGGTATGGTGATTCATACAGCGGGAGTGGTCGAACTTGTACGGTGCGACAGATTGTGCTTTGACTTGTGGCTTGACACGAAGTTAGACTCGAGATTGAATTGGTGTGCTTGTCGATTGAACTTGAGGATTGAGTAGGTCCAATCCGCGTATCGAGAATGAATGAGTCTAAACTCAAACAAGAGTTACGCCCCGATGAGAATGATTATTCCGCGGGAGCATTGCGTGGTGATTCATGAACCGCCGTGGATAATCGGACTCGCGTGAGATTGGGGCGCAACGTATTGTCGAGCGAGACGACCTCGTGATCGAATACATGAATTGGTTAGAATTGGTGAATTGAAGGAATTTGAATATACACAATGCGTGCCATAATACGAATTAGGTGATCGTGCTTGATGTTTAGAAATTTGAGTGACGCGAGCTTGGGTAGAAGACCCCATATGATCGACTCTGGTTTGACCCTAGGATAGGGGTCAGTGTTGGCATTATTGTTGGGGAACTATGATTCCAATCCTGACATTGACTTAGCCTCGAAAAGAAATGGCCTAGCGGTTAGGCGAGACGCCATGTTTCATGAGTTATCAGTCGAAGGATTGATCTTGAGGATTGGAATGGATGGATGGTGCGAATCACGAATATAGGAAACCCTGCTCACGAGACTCGGCTGACATGCATATATTCAGGGACGCTTGGGTATGTGCACGATGCGACTCGAGTGAGAATGACAAATTCTCTATCATGCGGCTCGGCTGAATGCATGTATTTTGGGGACGCTTGGAATGCGTGCACGATCCAGCCAAGTGATACGACGAGTTCAAGCAAGGCTTGAAAGATGGGAGTGTGTCGAGATCTTGAGATCGTGTTAAAGAAAAGATTGATAATAGTACGAGCGTGGCTCGGAATCGAAGGAACGCGTAGGCGGAATGTGTACGATTAAGTCTTGGCCATAGAAATGGTAGGATAGCTTGCCTTCAGGAAAGTCTCGAGGACGAGACTTGTTCTGAGTGGTGTATGATGTAGTGCCCCGTCCCGCAAAGTCAATCGGAGGAATCGAAACGCCGACGGCGTTCGGCCTTAGCCTTGCAACGGCTTGCTCGGAGACATCGCTCAGGTGGGGTAGTTTCGGTGAACTCTCCTCATCTTTGCCTTCACATAATAAAATTCGTGTTTTCAACTTGCACAAGTTAGGCTTGATAAATAAAAGCTACGCATCCACATAGCTAAGGGAATAATCCCGACGGGTTGAATCGAGTTAGAACATGGAAAACGTCCCACGGTCGGCTTAGAGTTGGTGTACGGCGTGCTTTGAAAATGACACTCGGTCCTTCGTCCCGTGGCTTGGGAGAAGGAAAGTTGGTCTGCGGTACAAAAGCTGAGAGTTAGCCTAAGTCATAGGCGTCGCCGCACAAATGCTTGCTAAAGCATGCACGGTTCTGTCCCGCAAGGCTTGGCATAGCCTTTGCTCGTCCCTTGGGTTAAGTTGTAGGCTTGAGTGAGTTAGGCAAAGTAATGCCGGTCGACCTAAGTTATTCTACGTGCTGTCCCGCTCATTCTGCGGTTGTCAAGTTAAATAGTCCCACGATTCCAAGGCCCGTCATATGGAGTATGACATGGGCGATAGCGTCGCGTAGAACACGAGTCGGTTTAAGGCACGAGCCACGGTTGGTTCAGTGGAAAGTTATCCACGGTCGGTCGACACTCAAGGAAACATGTTATGTTCAAGTTAAGTTGGAAGGCTATGCAGTAGCCGTTCCCTGAGTTCAAAGAACGTTAAGTCTAAGCGATGGTTAGTCGCCGAGGCAACCCTGGTTAGGGGCTCTGCAAAGGAAGTATGAAAAAGGGAAAGAGTTAAAACAAACAAGTAAATGAATTGATCACATAACAAGCCCAAACTGTATCCTAAAACACTCCATGTAACCCTTATGAACTTGGACAACTTGTCGACAAGGGGTGGTTTCTTCGAGCGGAATTCCGGGGCCACGGGACCGTCTCGGCCTAGGAAGAAACTGGTTGTAGCCGAGCTGGGTAATAGGCAACGCTGGTTAGGCGATCGGTAAGGCGGGGACTTTCATCGGGGCTCGCTACCTGCGTTAAAAGGGTCCCGTACTGCCAGGCTACGTCCAAGGCGGCTGGTTAGGCCAATCCCATAACAAACACTTAATAATAATTATTTTCAACTAACATGGTAAGTTTGGTGTCGGCACGGGCGGCAATCCGTGTGTGTGACGGTGGATTGAGTTGAATATGTATGAGTTAAATAGACACAATGTCGGAGCCTAAGATTTGGTTGCAGCAAGAAGGCGGCGTGCTTCGGCACGAGATGTGGCGTCGAGTGTTAAGTTGTTGGCATAGAGTTGCATGAGTTAGGCTTGAGCTGTCGCGAGTTAAGTCGAGAAGGGCCGTAGGGCTAGTTGTATAAAGTTACGTTGAGTTGTTGGGCTCGGCCTCGAAATATGAGGCACGGCCGCGTTGTCACCACACAAGTATATAGGCAAGATGTAAACAAGGAGGCACTGTCTCGGAGATATTGAGGCACGAATCGAGTTCATGGCACGACCGAGTCGTTACGTCCCAGAGTTTGGCACGAAAGATAAGTATAAGTCGGTGCGTCGACAATGCAAGCACGAGAAAGGTCTAGAGGCAAGGAAATGGAGTCCTTCGTGTAGTTGCGTCTCTGATTTTGGCCGTAAGGCGAACACGACTTGATAGGTTAACGTTGTTGGCACGAAGAGTAATCTAGAGGCAAAGAATGAGTTAACGTTGACATTACAAGCACGGGATGGTTCTGATACACAAGTTGCGCTAAGGCGCCGGTCCTAAAACTGATCCTAAGGCAAGACTAGAAAGACAATCAAAAGGGATTTAAGCTGCACAAAGTAAATGAACGTGTAGGTTTTGTATGGGTGGGCGAGAAGCTCACTCCACCAGTACAGTGGTACTGACACCCACACAGTGTTTCATGTGCAGGCACAGGTAGAAGCTCGTGGCGCGGAGCTCGCTTAAATGCGTCGAGGCACGGAGTTCCTTGGCGAGTCGAAGCGTGCGGTCGCGTGATCTGAAGACTTATACAGGACGTAATGTATGGACATCGCCTTCCGAAGCTTCCGCTGGAATCAAGTATTGTATCGAGAGATGAGAGAGAGCAGAGTGACTTGTAAAATGAGAGAAAAGTGAGACTTGAGAGACTTGTAATTGGCCTTGCGCCCACAATGTAATCCTTGAATTCAATATCAATAAAAGAGCTTTCTTTGAAATACTTGTGTTCATGTGTTCTTCTTTAATTCCGCTGCTATAAATCAATGTCTCTGCACGGGACTTCTGTGCGACGACCCCGTCGCAGCCGCTGTAATCGGCCGTTATGGAACCCGCCTTGCACGAGCGCAATCTAGGCTCGTGCGGCATCACGCCTTAGCGAGGACGATCGCTCCTACGGGAGCGGGGTGTGACATTCGTAATGTACGATAACTGATCCTAAAATTTCGGATCTGACATCAAGTTATTGCGCACATCTCGGATCTGGGTGGTTACAACAGTGGCTATATAACCAGAGCCTCTCTTCTCTCTCAAGATACTTCTTAGACTTTTAGATTTTCGGAGAGAAAAGAGAGAGCTGTTGTGCACCTTGTTCCTCCTCGCGCAACTGGAGTTCTGTCATTGTCTTTCCGAGCAGTCCGGCTTAGAGCAGATTACCAGAGCGTTCCAGAGTTCTTTTAAACTTGCGGGTTTTTCGAAGCTGACCGTGTGGGCGGATCTAACTTTGAGCACTGGTGTTCTTGATACCCCAGCAGGCCACCTTTTTCCATATTTTGCCAGTCATCTTCGCTGCTGCCTTTAGCATTTCGATTAGTACCTTCTGTTTAGAAGTACTGCTGTCGTTTGCTACTGTTGCAAATTTTTTTTCACTACCAAAATACAGGCAAATAGCGACTGAAAATTAGTGACGGCATAATCAGTCGCCAACTAGCGACCGACAAGTGACTTACGGGCGACGAATTTTTTTACTTAAATTTTTTATAAGTTTAGCGACGGATTAGCGACCATTTAGCGACGGAATATGTCAACCGACTGATTAGCGACAGATATATACGTCGCTAAGCTGCTGTAAATGTCGAAACGGAAGGATTAATTTTTATTCTAAATTTTTTTTTCATAAAGGTAACGACTAACGAACGACTACTTAGTGACATTTCCATGTAGCGACGAAAAATTTCCGTCGCTAATTTGCTGTGAAAATTCGAAAGTTACTTAAATTTCAAAAAAATTTCAATCTCTCTCACTTTCAAAATCCTTCTCTCTCCTCCCCTCTCCCCTCCGACCGACAATCACCCCCCTCGACTGCGGCCCCCTCCGGCGACCCCCCTCCGGCGGCCCCCTCCGGCGCCCTCCCCCACTCCGGCCCCCTCCCTCTTTGTAGTACCCCGTCCCGCTCAGTCAATCGGAGGAATCGAAATACCAACGACGTTCGGACTTAGCCTTGCAACGGCTACTCGGAGACATCGTTCGGTCGAGGCGACCGCTCGCTCAGGTGGGGTAGTTTCGGTGAACTTGCCTCATCTTAGCCTTCACATAATAAATCGCATATTTTCAACTCGCACAAGTAGGCTTGATAATAAAAGAGACGAACCACATAGCTAAAGGAAATAATCTCGACAGGTCGAATTGAGTTAGAATATGGAAAGGTCCAACGGTCGGCTTAGAGTTGGTGCACGGCGTGCTTTGAAAATGACACTCAGTCCTTCGTCCCGTGGCTTGGAAGAAGAAAAAAGTTGGTCTTCGCCACAAGCTAAGAGTTAGCCAAAATCATAGGCGTCGCCCGCATAAATGCTTCATAAAGCATGCACGGTCTCTTCGCCCAAGGCGTGGCATAGCCTCTGCTCGCCGACGGGTTAAGTTGTATTGCACGGCTTGCAGCATAAGTCTAGGCACCCCAAATAACTTGGTTGTTCAAAGTCGAACGCATGCACGGCACGTTCGCACGATACAAATCTTGACGCAGCCTTTGCTCGTCAAGTTGTTACAAAGTAAGTTAGGCAAGTTATGTTAAGCTATCAGGAGTAGTAGCAAGCACGGTCCTATGAGTTCTACGGCTGGGTATAACCACATAGTCTTACGATCGTAAGGCCCGTCATATAGAGTATGACTTGAGCGGTGGCGTCACATAGAGTTTCAAGTTAGTTTAAGACACGATGGCACGGACTTAGTATTTTAAGACACGGGCCACGGTTGATTCGTTGAGTTTGGAAAGTTCTTCAAATAGTTGTTCTTGAGTTGAGTGAAATGATAGGACAAGAAAGAAGAATGATCGCGACTGGGTCGTCGAGGCAAGAAAGAAGAATGCTCGCGACTGGGTCACCGAGACAAGGTCTCAGATGTGAGAAGTATTGAACTTAGCCCTGAAAGAGATGGTAATACTAGAAGTAGATTGACTGTGTGAGACGTCAGTTCGAGTCGAGTCTTGCATGGTCATTGGACAACTTGTACAAGATAAAATAAACTGTTTCTCGAACGGCGACCCAGGCGGCCCATGGGAACCGTTGCGATGGAGACATTCATAGCTGTGCTGGATGACCGTACGGGTTAGCGGGGACTTACAGCGGAGCTAGCTACTCGCGCTGGCAAAGAGCGTCCATCTAATCAAAAGCTAAAAGGGAGTCCATTATAGCGCTGGGCACTAGTGACTAGTTCATATAGATGAGTCAGCATGGGCGGCAATCTGCGTGTATGCCTTTGGATTGAGTCGAGTATTGAGTGTAGTATATCAAGGAAGTTGAGTTGAATGTGTGTGTACAGTTGGAACACAAAATGTTGGGCCTAAGATTTGGCTGTAACGAAGACACCGTGCTTCGACACGAAATGTGGCGTCGAGTCTTGAGTTGTCAGCATATAAGTTGCATAAGTTGGTTTGAGTTGTCTTGAGTTTAAGTCAGGAAACATTGCAAGGCAAAGTTGGTCGAGTGACACTTAGTTCACAAGTTGGATGGATCAGTTGATGATTTAGTAGCGAAGGGCCGCGAGGCGACAAGGGCCGCGAGGCGGCGATATGATTGAGTCTCATTGAGTTGCGAGGCACGGCCTCAACAAGGACTTATAGCACGGTCACACGGGAATGGAGTCTTATCGCGTAGTTGCGTCTCTGATTTTGGCCGAAAGACAAGCACAACTTGATAGGTTAATGTTGTTGAGTCAACGATGATGTTGCATGCACTGGATGGTCTAGAGACACAAAATAGACCAAGACGTCGGTCATAAAACTGATCCTAAGATAAAACTGGTGGAATGAGCTCCTCACCAGTACAGTTGAGTACTGATACCCACATAGTTTCCATGTGCGGGCACAGGTAGAAGCTCGTGGCACGGAGCTCGCTTGGATGCGTCGAGGCACGGAGTTCCTAGGCGATTCAAAGCGTGCGGCCACATGGAGTCAAGACTTATACATGACATAATATATGGAGAAGGGATAATAGTCTTTGTAGGCTATTGATTCTGAATGCAATGGAGGACTCCCTGGCAGAGTCATCTTCCAAGAATACTTCTGCCAGGGACATCTGGGAGTCCTTAGAAAAGCTGTATGAAGACGACGACAATAGGTCGAAAATCTTCATCGTCGAAAAGTACCACAAGTGGCTCTTCGAAGATGAGAAGGCAATACTGCCACAGGTGAAAGAGTTCTTGAAGTTACGCCAGAAGCTAAAAGACGAGAAAATGCCCTTCGTCGACAAATTTGTCATTGGAGGGATCGTCTCGAAACTTTCTGCTGGATGGAGTACTTTTTATGCAAGAATGCATCGGAAGAAGCTGGACATTAACTTGGAAGATCTCATACAAGAGATCCATGTTGAGGACGAGATGCGTTCTCAACAGAAGATATACACTCTGTCCAAACATTGCTGCTGCACAAGTCAAACTGACCAAATGGAGAAGGGATAATAGTCTTTGTAGGCTATTGATTCTGAATGCAATGGAGGACTCCCTGGCAGAGTCATATTCCAAGAATACTTCTGACAGGGACATCTGGGAGTCCTTGGAAAAGCTGTATGAAGACAACGACAATAGGTCAAAAATCTTTATCATCGAGAAGTACCACAAGTGGCTCTTCGAAGACGAGAAGGCAATGCTGCCACAGGTGAAAGAGTTCTTGAAGTTGCGCCAGAAGCTAAAAGACGAGAAAATGCCCCTCGTCGACAAATTTGTCATTGGAGGGATCGTCTCGAAACTTCCTGCTGGATAGAGTACTTTCTATGCAAGAATGCATCGGAAGAAGCTGGACATTAGCTTGGAAGATCTTCTACAAGAGATCCATGTTGAGGACGAGGTGCGTTCTCAACAGAAGATGGACACTCTGTCCAAACAATTGGCTAAAGACAATCTGGTGCAGACAAGAGAGTCTAAGGGGAAGCAGGCGGCTTCTCATCACAAAAAGAAGGACTCCACTAATCTGAAAGTGAAGGGTCCTTCGTTCAAGCATCAAAAGTCCAAGTCCCACATGACTTGTTTCAATTGTGGCAAGAAAGGCCACTACAAAAAGTGAATGCAGATCCAAGCCTAAACAATCAGAGAATGGTGAGCCTAGTAAGGTTTCTTTGGTTTCTAACACTGTTGCTATGATCGCTCAGGTCACAACTATGGGGGCTGACTCTGACTGGTGGATAGACACCGATGCGACGTGCCATGTCTGTTCTGGCAAGGAATGGTTTGTCACGTACCAGCCAACGTTTGAAAAAGTTGTCATGGCGAACCAGACCCAAGCTGAAGTTCTGGGGAGCGGGACTGTGGAGCTGAAACTCACTTCCGGGAACACTCTGACGCTCCAAGGAGTGAAACATGTTCCGGTGATTGCCAAGAACCTGATCTCTGGAAGCCTGCTTAGCAACGCAGGCTTGAGGATGAACATTAATGCTGGTCAGTTAGTGATGTCCAAGAAGGGAACATACTTCGGGAAGGCTTATCAAATCGAAGGAATATTTAAAATTCAGCTTGTAAACCAGTCTAATAAAATTAATGTAGTCGCTTTTTCTGATTATTCTCTTGAGTTGTGGCATAATAGGCTAGGACATGTTCATTGTAAAAGAATAAACAAAATGTCTAGTCTAGGACTTATCTCCAAGTGTGGGGGTAAAGTAGAGAAGTGTGAAGTATGTGCTCAGACGAAGATCACAAGAAAACCCTTTCATCGGGTCAGTCGAAGCACATATCTTCTGGAGTTGGTGCACTCCGATATCTGTGACTTCAAATAATTCTCTACAAAAGTCGGGATGAAGTATTTCATAACCTTCATCGATGACTTCTCTAAGTACGCATGCGTCTACTTGCTCAAATCTAAAAACGAAGCGTTTGAGAAGTTCAAGGAGTTCAAGGCCGAAGCTGAACGACAAACTGGACAACAACTCAAGAGGTTGAGAAGTGATCGAGGCAGAGCATATCGGTATCATGAATTCGTATCATTCTGTAAAAAACATGAAATCATCTGCGAGACTACTGCTCCATATTCTCCTCAATCTAACGGAGTAGCAGAGAGGAAGAACCGAACGTTGACAAAAATAATGAACTCAATGCTGCTAACTGCATGTCTTCCAAAATGCTACTGGGGAGAAGCTGTATTAACGGCTACTTTCATTCTGAATAGAGTGTCATATGCAACTTCTGACATAACTCCTCATGAACTCTGGTTCAAAGTCAGACCTAACTTGAATGTCATTCGAGTGTGGGAGTGTCTGGCTTATGTGAAGCTCCCAGATCTGAAGATTCAGAAGATGGGGATAAGGACTACGATGGCGATCTTCTTGGGATATGTCGAGAAGAGTGATGCTCAGAGATTTCTTGACATTGAGTCAAATTATACATCGAATCTTGTGATGCTGAATACTTTGAAGACAAGTTTGCAAGACACAAAATTATTATTCTCCCAGACATTTCGGAGAATGGTAAAGGTACAAATGAGACTGAGATCTCATATGAACCAGTAGTCCAAGATGTTGTTGATAGGGAAACAACAATTGAACCAGAACTCGCTGAGCCGTCAACGAAGCGAGCAAGGAAGCCGAAGAGCTTCGGAAATGACTTTGTCACCTATCATGTGGAAGCAGATCCGTTTACCTATGATGAGGCGATAAAAACCAGAGATGTTGTCTTCTGGAAGGAGGCAATAGACAATAAAATTGACTCAATTACCTCCAATAACACATGGGTGTTAGTTGATTTACCCAAAGGAGCAAAATCCATCAGATGCAAGTGGATCTTCAAGAAGAAGATGAAAGCTGATGGAACCATTGACAAGTTCAAGGCCAGGCTAGTGGCCAAAGGGTTTTCTTAAAAGCAGGAGATCGACTACTTTGACACATATGCTCCAGTAGTATGGATGACAACCATCAGATTGTTGATTGCTCTAGCGATAATACACAAGCTGGTGATACATCAGATGGATGTAAAAATAACACTCCTGAATGGCGAGCTGACCGAGGAGATTTATATGCAGCAACCAGAAGGATTTGTAACCAGAGGCCTAGAAGAAAAAGTCTGCAAGTTGGTAAACTTTTTGTACGGCTTAAAGCAAGCTCCCAAATTGTGGTATGAGAAGTTTGACAAAGTTCTAAGATCAAACGACTACAGGGTCAGCGAAACAGAGAAGTGTGTCTATACAAAATTTGCTGACGGAAGAGGAGTCATCGTTTGTCTATACGTACACGATCTGCTAATCCTAGGTACGGATATAAGCTATGTCACTGAGACAAAGAAGTTCCTCTTGACAAAGTTCAGTATGAAGGACTTGGGGGATGCTGATGTTATCTTGGGACTCAAGATCATTCGGACATACACTGGACTGGCATTATCACAATCTCATTACATTGAGAAGATGCTCACTCGATACGGGTATTATGATCTTCCTATAATTAATGCGTCGTACCGAACCAGAAGCTGGAGCCAAACTCAAAGAAAAGTGTCAGACAATTGGAGTACGCTAGCGTCATCGGAGGTTTGATGTACACTACTACTGCCACTAGGCCTGACATAGCTTTCGCCGTGGGAATGCTGAGTCGATTCATAAGCAATCCAGGCATTGAGCACTGGAAAGCTGTGAAGCGTGTTATGAGATATCTCAAGAAGACTCAGACATATACACTGTACTTCAGCGGAGAGCCGTCGGTAGTAGAAGGCTTCAGTGACGCCAGCTGGTGCTCAGAGTTGGAGAGCGAGAGGTCCACTGGTGGATTTATTTTCACAATGGATGGAGCTGCTATATCATGGAAGTCGAAGAAGCAGTCTATGCTCTCGCGGTCTTCTATGGAATCTGAGTTCTTTGTACTTGACACCGCAGCAGATGAAGCAGAGTGGCTTCGAAAGCTCATGTATGATCTTTCAGTGGTTGGAGCACAGATACCGGCAATTTCGATATACTGTGACAACCAGGCGACTGCGGCGGTGGCATCAAATGATCTCTTCAACGGAAAGAAGAGAACTGTGCGCTTAAAGCACAGGGTAGTGAACGATCTCGTCAATAGAGGTGTCATTGTAGTAATCGATGTTTGAAGTCAGGAGAACCTGGCAGATCCGTTCACGAAGGGCCTCAAGCGTCAGCTGATTGAAGACACAGCAGGGAAGATGGGCTTGAAGGCATTCTGATAGTATGTCTTTGTAATCCTACCATAAAATTTTATGTTATTTGTTCAAAGAGAAATCTACTAGACATCTAACTTTCGGTTCAAGGGAGGACCACTGACTGGAAAAACTATCAGGTAATAGTGGGTACTTGTTCTTGAGAATATGGAAGGATTACGAACCCATAACTACTGTTGTCTACTATGTGTTTTCTACGAAAAATGAATCCTGTGTTGAGGTTGGCTTAAATGCCTTAATATGTTCTCAGGCAGAGTGAATGCCTGGTGTGCTTTACAGGAAGCACGGTAGCGCAGCACTATAAGGAGTAAAACTCCATGCTACAGTGGGATGACTCCACCATGAGGTTCCCAGGTAGGGGTAATGCCTCTGTAATGCCCCGCTCCGTACAAGGCATTTGGTTGGCTTAGTGGATGGGATCAGAATATGGGACCGTGACTTATTTTGGGAATCGGAAGAATTGAGACTGATGCAGACTCTCTTAGCTGGCTAGACGGAATGGGTATTGGAACGTGGCTCGCTGGTGGAGCTACGCTTAGTAGAATTATGGGTGAGTGGAACTGTCCTTCCTCCTCCTTACTCCTTCATGCTTAATAAATGAAGTATTGAAATGCTATAAATTATCCCTAAATGTCCCATGTTTTAGTTGCTGAATAATATAGATGCCTATGTTGAGAATTATTGAAATATACAACACATCGAACTGCTAATGTGATTTGAGGCCTGAGAATGAATTGATAACATTGCCCCTTATGCTTAACGTTGCTGGAACAAGTAGATACTTGATTAATGAGATGCCTTATGAATGATAGAATAAGAAATGAACTGGCTATGCTATCGACCCAATGAACTAAATGAAATACTAGAATCATGTACTCTCTGTATATCTGTTGCAAGAATATGAAATGCTGCCTGTCCCTTATAAGAAATGAATGAATAAATAAATGTCCCTATGAAATGAATGAATGTTATGTTCCTCTTAGGAACAGAATGATATGAGATACATTGCAATGAAGCAATGAATGAGAAATGATAAAGCTGAGATCGTTGAGATCACCGAATGAAATGATGGTAATGATGAAATAAATAAGTCATTGAATATGACTAATGATGCACTGTTGCCTTTACTTTCCTTAATATATTTTACCATGCGATTTTGTTCACAATCGAATCGGACACGCATTCGCATGGTCATGGACAACTTGTATACAAGGTTTGAGTAATAATTTCCTCGAATGGTTCCTAGGGCCCTGGGGACCGATTCGGCCTAGGAGGAAATAATGATGAGTGGTATGGGAGCACGGATAAGACGGGGTGGCATAGAGGCTCGCCACCTACTATGCTGACTGCATTATCTTGAAATGAAATGAAATAAAAAGAATCCATATGGTTTAACAACACCAGTGACCATGTAGTCGGGATGCATGCTAATGAATGTTTTGTGCAGGCAGAGTAAGTATATCAGATAACCTGTATTTGATGCAGGTATGAGAAGTCGGCTATCGGTAAGAAATCACATAATTGTGATATTTTATAAGTTGGTTTAACTTGCCTGCTTAACATGTTCCGTTCAGTATGCTAGAAAGATGCTTGCTATAAATATTGCTCAAACATAACTTCTATGCTAAGTGATGCTTAAAGTGAGAATAAACATAACATGTTTAAGATGTTAATGTTAATGATGCCTCAATGACGCTTTTGTATGTTAACACCAAGAATGCTATAATGATATGTCTACATGAATATTGCTAAGAATATGTTTACATGCTTCACCATGATTATTGCCCATGAACTGTAAACTGATGCTAAGCCCCAAATAGAAAGATTGTTCTAATAAATGCTGCTTAAATGATTACCTAAATGTTGGTTTAGGCGAGTGGGTTGGATTCTGCTCGTCAGTACATAGATGATGTGCTGACCCACGTTTTGTGGGCAGGTGCTCGTGCTTGGGATGTTCTATACACGAAGATTGGCTTGATTGGTCCCGCGGCATCGAAGATTTGTTGGGCATACAGAAGCTCTCCTTGTACAAGATGATGTCTTCTGTTTATAAAGGGCATAATGTATGGAATATTTTAATCAGTTGTACCAATGAGATTGTAAGCCAAGTCGGTATATTGAGTTGTAATCCATTGTATCCTAGTATCAAATGTAAGCTGCATTACATTGTTCAGTTGGCTTTCAATGTAAAGTGAGATTGGTTGTAAGCATTGTACTTCAATACTAGTCTTGTACTTTTCTTCAATTATCAATAAAGAGGATAAAGTTCTATATATCTCTCTGTGGCTTCAAGTTATCCTTTTATCTCCACTGCTATAAAGAAGTGATCTACTTCCATTCAATGTGAAACATTGTCCTCATATACTTCAATATATCTGCTTCTGCCGCTGTAATGTGTTCCTATTTGAAAAAAATTGATTATGTACCATCTTTGCCTTGTACAAGTGCAATACCAGACTTGTACGGCATCACGCCCAAGCGAGGACGATCGATTCCAAGAGATAAAATATGTGAATAAATGACTCTACGAATCGGGGCGTGACAAATTGGTATCAGAGCACGCTTTACGTCCTTGGTCTCTTCTTTGATTCATTTCAAATCAAAGTTGCATCGACGATTAACCAAAGTTGCTTCCGCGATCACTCAACGTTGCTTCCGCGATTAAATCAAAAGATTGCTTCCGCGATTATGCTGTTGTTGTTCGGTAATCATCCTATGTTATTTGTGTCTGAAAGTTCGTTGACCCTCTTGGCTGCTCACTGGATGTTCCATACAATAAGTCTATATATATTGTGATGCCTCTGAATGAATAATTGTTGTTGGTTTGGACACAAATAACCCAACAATGACTCGATGCCATAGTATGATATTGAGACCCCGAGATGTTGGCTAAGTATTGTGATCATTATAGATCACGAATGTCCGAAATAGATTGAGTTGGTAATTGTTTAAGGATGGCTTCGTTTCTGAGTGGTATATTGCCTCTACCACCTCAAAACGAGATTTATGTTGACCCTATTAGAATAGCAATGAGACTATCTGTGGGTACTGGGTAGTGCAGAGACTTAGCTGGGAGTCATATATTGTTGCTAGATGACTCGAGTGTCCCTTGACGGTGATGATGTGGTTAGAAATTGTTTAGCCGAGTGATGACTCAGACTAGTAAGACCGTTAGTATGCTATGGGTAAATGGATTTGGCTAAAGAATGTTGTGGCTTAAAACATCTGAATGTTGACTTCGATTGGTTGGATGTAAATCAATTGTGGCTAATGCAAAGTTGGTTGCGTAGCTGAAAGTTTTGAAAATATTGTCGGTGAACCAAGGGAATATTAGAGATCTGTGCTTTGACCCTAAGGTGTAATGGATGTTAATCCATCTTGATCACCAAAGGATAGTCATTGCCTATGTGCATATATGCTGAGGAATTTAATGGGATTAGAAAAGTAACAAGTAGCCATCTTGACTAATTGTGTTGCCTAGAGGATGGTTAAGTGATACATAAATTGTCGGATTGAATGAGATGGACTACTTGACCATTGATGCATGAGATTTAAGAATGCCCATAAGATAGTTGATGATTGAGAAATGAATGAGAACGAGAAATTGCAAATGTGTTGGATAATGTCGGTATAGGTGATTGTTGGTTGGGATATAGATTGTTGGCTTATGACTTAGCGGTATGACTCTGTCATACGGACCAAATAGTAGGATTCCATAGTTATGTTAAGACTATCGGAATCGATGAACCTTGAATAGTTAACCTTGGCTTATGGGTTCGTGTGGGTACAAAAGAATTGGAATAGAAATTGGATTATTGGGAATTTACTTGATGGATTATTAGAATGATGTGAATCATATGTCGGGTTGGGTATTGACTGTAATGTTGATAAATCGATCTTAGTCGATCGTTGGGTAAGTCTAGAGTGAGCCTCTATAGGAATTATTTCCTTGAGGAAGACACTAGATAGATAAACTTGACCCTAGCGACAGTAGACTACAAGACCAATTGTTGGCATAGCCGACAATGGCGATTAGATATACATACTAAGTTGATACCCATAGGTTTGGGTAGAGTTTCTTAGTACTGTCAGTCGCTTGTTGGCCCTAAGAATAAGAAACTAGTATAACCCTAGTAGCCGTCCACTCTAGGGAAGTCACCTGAACGATTAAGTTTAGCTATCAATGTAGCTAACCTTAGAGATTGACTGAATAATAGATGACCATTGGAGACCCATAGGATGACCTTGTGGCATTGAATGAGAGATGGTGATAATGAGTATTGACCTAAGGGAATGTATGCTTCAACTTGTGCCTTAAGAGATGTTTGACCCTTGAGGATTATATGTCGGCCATAAGTAGGAATTACAATCGTAAGGTAAGACTTGAGTGTACCTATAGTCGGGTAGCTAAGTTAACCTTGACTGTTGCATAGAATTATACCCTGACTCGGGTAATCGATAGTGGGTGACGTCGGATTGTGTCTTATAGAAAGATAAATTGCCTCGGTGAGAAATATTGTTGGATTGAAAAGGAATATGATTGCATGTTGTGAAATCTTGATATGATTGGCTCTAAGTTAGACCCTTGATTGAATGTTAGAAATGTTATGCTGGGGTAGGGAGCTTAACCAAGTTGTCCCTGATATTAAGTATGGTGGCCTGGAAGATACTGATTGTGGCAAAGTGAATAAAGTAATAAGTCAATTAAAATGATGCTAAGTCGGATTTAGAAAAGAGAATCATATTGTGGCTGATCGAATCGCACTAACATGGAAGTTGGCTGAAGTACATATGTTTTGGGGATGCCTAAAATATGTGTATGGATCCAGTCGAAGTGATATGTTGCGACTGAGATAACATTATTGGAAGAATTTATTGCACTAGCACGGACTTTGGCTGAAATGCATATGTTTTGGGGACGCCTAGAATATGTGTATGGATCCAAACGAAGTGATAAGTTGCGACCAAGATAGAATGCAAGGAAAATATTGGTGAATCAATGAGATATTGCAAGTATTTGGAAAAAGAGAGACAAATCGAATTATTGATGGATTAAAGTAGTACAGTTGGATAGCTATTTTGAGATGATCAAGTATGCTAAAATGAATATTGAATTGAAGCTGAATGAGTATCTTGTTGTGACTAAGTGAATTAGTTAGATGAGTTGTTACCTTAAGTTTCGAGGATGAAACTTTTTCTGTGTGGTATATTATGTAATGCCCTGCTCCGTACGAGGCATTTGGTTGGCTTAGTGGATGGGATCAGAATATGGGACCGTGACTTATTTTGGGAATCGGAAGAATTGAGACTGAACCAGACTCTCTTAGCTGGCTAGACAGAATGGGTATTGGAACGTGGCTCGCTGGTGGAGCTACGCTTAGTGGAATTATGGGTGAGTGGAACTGTCCTTCCTCCTCCTTACTCCTTCATGCTTAATAAATGAAGTATTGAAATGCTATGAATTGTCCCTAAATGTCCCATGTTTTAGTTGCTGAATAATATAGATGCCTATGTTGAGAATTATTGAAATATACAACACATCGAACTGCTAATGTGATTTGAGGCCTGAGAATGAATTGATAACATTGCCCCTTATGCTTAACGTTGCTGGAACAAGTAGATACTTGATTAATGAGATGCCTTATGAATGATAGAATAAGAAATGAACTGGCTATGCTATCGACCCAATAAACTAAATGAAACACTAGAATCATGTACTCTCTGTATATCTGTTGCAAGAATATGAAATGCTGCCTGTCCCTTATAAGAAATGAATGAATGAATAAATGTCCCTATGAAATAAATGAATGTTATGTTCCTCTTAGGAACGAAATGATATGAGATACATTGTAATGAAGCAATGAATGAGAAATGATAAAGCTGGGATCGTTGAGATCACCGAATGAAATGATGGTAATGATGAAATGAATAAGTCATTGAATATGACTAATGATGCACTGTTGCCTTTACTTTCCTTAATATATTTTACCATGCGATTTTGTTCACAATCGAGTCGGACACGCATTCGCATGGTCATGGACAACTTGTATACAAGGTTTGAATAATAATTTCCTCGAACGGTTCCTAGGGCCCTGGGGACCGATTCGGCCTAGGAGGAAATAATGATGAGTGCTATGGGAGCACGGATAAGGCGGGGTGGCATAGAGGCTCGCCACCTACTATGCTGACCGCATTATCTTGAAATAAAATGAAATGAAAAGAGTCCATATGGTTTAACAACACCAGTGACCATGTAGTCGGGATGCATGCTAATGAATGTTTTGTGCAGGCAGAGTAAGTATATCAGATAACCTGTATTTGATACAGGTATAAGAAGTCGTCTATCGATAAGAAATCACATAATTATGATATTTTATAAGTTGGTTTAACTTGCCTGCTTAACATGTTCCGTTCAGTATGCTAGAAAGATGCTTGCTATAAATAGTGCTCAAACATAACTTCTATGCTAAGTGATGCTTAAAGTGAGAATAAACATAACATGTTTAAGATGTTAATGTTAATGATACCTCAATGACGCCTTTGCATGTTAACACCAAGAATGCTATAATGATATGACTACATGAATATTGCTAAGAATATGTTTACATGCTTCACCATGATTATTGCCCATGAACTGTAAACTGATGCTAAGCCCCAAATAGAAAGATCGTTCTAATAAATGCTGCTTAAATGATTACCTAAATAGGCGAGTGGGTTGGATTCTGCTCGCCAGTACATAGATGATGTGCTGACCCACGTTTTGTGGGCAGGTGCTCGTGCTTGGGATGTTCTACACACGAAGATTGGCTTGATTGGTCCTGCGGCATCGAAGATTTGTTGGGCATACAAAAGCTTTCCTTGTACAAGATGATGTCTTCTGTTTATAAAGGGCATAATGTATGGAACATTTTAATCAGTTGTACCAATAAGATTGTAAGCCAAGTCGGTATATTGAGTTGTAATCCATTGTATCCTAGTATTAAATGTAAGCTGCATTATATTGTTCAGTTGGCTTTCAATGTAAAGTGAGATTGGTTGTAAGCATTGTACTTCAATACTAGTCTTGTACTTTTCTTCAATTATCAATAAAGAGGATAAAGTTCTATATATCTCTCTGTGGCTTCAAGTTATCCTTTTATCTCCGCTGCTATAAAGAAGTGATCTACTTCCATTCAATGTGAAACATTGTCCTCATATACTTCAATTTATCTGCTTCTGCCGCTGTAATGTGTTCCTATTTGAAGAAAATTGACTATCTACCATCTTTGCCTTGTACAAGTGCAATACCAGACTTGTACGACATCACGCCCAAGCGAGGACGATCGATTCCAAGAGATAAAATATGCGAATAAATGACTCTACGAATTGGGGGGTGACAGCCTCGGCTTTACAAGCCAAGTCATAGCGGCGTAGCACCACAAATAGGCAGGTAGCCTAATGTTGTATGATAAAATTAAAGAGTTGTAGACTGCACTACAAAGGGAAAGGTGACCCCATGTTACAGCGGCACGACACCACGATGAGGTACCCGGGTAGGGGTAAAGCCTCGGCCTTGCAAGCAATGTCGTTGTGACGTAACACCGCAAGGAAGCCTTAGGCTTCATGCTAGGTAGAATGGTACTACAAAGAGGCTGTGACCTCATGCTGCAGTAGTATGACCCTACAATGAGATTTCCGGATAGGGGTAATGCCTCGGCTTTAAGCCATGTCATAGCGGCGTAGCACCGCAAGGAAGCGCAAGGCTTTATGCCATGTCTCTTTAATAAAGAACTTACCTATAGTGTATGGAAAGAGATATCTGGCCGTCTCTTGAGGGTAAACTTGTAAACATCCAAAATTGTACACTGAAACCAGGCTGGCACAGGGCCTTTAATATGCAGCCAGAAGCACATGTAACTACACTTTGTGAGTGGGAAGAATTACAATTGTGGTACAGAATTTAAGGCATAGTCCATTCTTGTATCACATAGTTATTCAACCCATGCAGGAAGATTCAAGTCGTCAGCGACATCTATCCTAATGCAAAATGGACAGTTACTGTAGGGAACGCTCAACCCTAGACACATATATATGTTGAGATATGTGGGAGATTGTTGGTGCTCTAGCTCCTTGACATGAAGAGAGCATGCTCTCAACATGCCTAGTAAAGTTTAGTCCCAAACGGAAAGTGCACAATGAGTTATCTCAACATATATACTTGTATGTGTTGTTGGGATATGCACATGGGATGGTGACCCTAAGAAGGGAACCATGGGGTAATTTTACTAGGAGGTAAGGATAAGGCTCCAAGTAAAGCATTCATGCTTTTTGCTCTTGGGAAATTAATTTCCATTGGGGCTAAGTCCCGTAGGGGCTTAGCGACACGGACTCGAACTCGGGCTCATGGGCTCATGAGGTGTAAAATGGCATTCTGTTGGCGCACTTTGCACTTAGCACGTCAGCATCGTCGCTAGGCGCATAGTGCGCTTAAGTTGCGTTCGTTGTGCGAGCCACGTTGTGCGGCCACGTTGCGCATCCAGGTTGCGCAACCCAGTTGCGTGGCCCAATTGCGCTGCCCTGGTATGCGCCCAGGTTACGCCCAGGTTGCGCTGGGTTGTGCAGGATGCGCGGGTGCACTGGGTTGCGCAGGGTGCGCGGGTGCACGGTTGTGCAGGGTGCGCGGGTGGGCGGTTGCGCTGTGTTGCGCAGGGTGCACGGGGTACACGGGCGCACTGGTTGCGCGGGGTACACGGGCACGCTGGTTGCGCCAGTTGCGCCAGCTCGCGCTGGTTGCGCCGTGTACGCCACGTACGCAGTGTGCGCTGTTTGCGCTGATGGCAGAGGCGCAACCCGTTCAATAGGCACAACACGCGCAGATTGTGGCTGTCCACGTTCTGACTAATTCGTAACGTGCGATAACTGATCCTAAAATTTTGGATCTAACATCAAGTCGTTGCGCACATCTCGGATCTGGGCGGCTACAGCAGTGGCTATATAACCAGAGCCTCTCTTCTCTCTAAAGATACTTCTTAGACTTTTAAAAAAAAATTTCTGGAGAAAAAAGAGAGAGCTGCTGCGCACCTTGTTCATCCTCGCGCAACTGGAGTTCTGTCCTTGTCTTTCCGAGCAGTCCATCTTAGAGCAGATTACCAGAGCGTTCCAGAGTTCTTTCGAACTTGCTGGTTCCTGGAAGCTGACCGTGTGGGCAGATCTAGCTTTGAGCACTGGTGTTCTTGACTGTAGTGCCCCGTCCCGCTCAGTCAATCGGAGGAATAGAAATGCCAACGGTGTTCGGACTTAGCCTTGCAACGGCTACTCGGAGACATCATTCGGTCAAGGCGATCGCTCGCTCAGGTGGGGTAGTGTAATGACCCGCTCTACCCTAGCGGAACGCCGATTCAAACAGCAAGTACAACGACTCAAACGAGCCGTCGACCCGAAGTGTTGGCATTGACCTGATAAAGAATCGATGCAAGGCTTACATTGGCCCGTCAAGATGAATCCAGACTTAGACTTTCAAAGGCGCGCTCGGAGTATCGCTCGGCCGATGCGAACATCACTAAGGTGGGTGGCTCCGATGAACCCGTCTTTGCTTAGCCTAGACACATAACAATACGGACACTAATGCTAGAATCGCTAGGCGATAACACCGTGCATGCTAATAAATGACTCAACGCACCTAGCTAAGGGAATAATCCCATCTTGTATGCTTGTATAAAATATGGAAAAGAACATGGAAAAATGTGAGAACTCTCGCACCGTGCTCCACGTTCGTGCTAAGGCACAAGCTTACGTTCAAGTCCCTTAAACGTTCAACAATGAAACAATGAATGGTTTACAACAATGAAATGGAAGACTATCGACATAGTCGTTCCGAGTAGAGTATAGCAACATTAAAAGACTTCGGGACCGATGGGTCGCCAAGGCGACTCCCGCAAGGGGAGTTGTATAATATATGAATGAATGAATGAACGAATAAGTGAATGAATGAATGAATGAATACGTGAAAAATGAATAAATGAACGAACAAGTGAAAGAAAGAAATGAAAGAGTGAATAAAAGATAAGACATGAAAGACGTTAGCGACAGGTATGATGGACACGTGCAACGGGGCATGCTACCCGCGCTGCACGGACGCCAACCTGGTCGATAACGCATTATGGCTCAAGACAGCCGTTAAGTTAAATGACAAGTCAATACGAAATGGTCGTGGACAAACGGCACGGGCGATGGGGGAGAATACCGTGACTGTCATGAGGAAGGATTCTGCGGCACGGGCGATGGAGGAGAATATCGTGGCCGGCCTAGGCGGAATCAGACATAGGGCTTACGGGCTGCTTTGAGTGGGGGTTCGGCCACTCAAGAAGACGTAAGGCCAGGCATTTCAAGAGACTATCAAGGTATACCAGCCGTCACGCTTCGATAGGTGAGAATGCCCACGTGATATATCCAAAATGGCTTGTAAAGCCAGCGACCCATGCATGTAGATTAAGTGGACTATGCTGGTGGTAATCCACGTGCAAGTCCTTGCATTGAAATAAGTAGTCTAAGTTAACTAAATGAAGTGCCTCCTGAACATGCTTGAAACATAACACTATGAACATGCCCGAAATGTAACACTCTGAACATGCTTGAAATGTAACACCCTGAACATGCCTGAAATGTAACACTCTAAACATGCCCACGACGTGCTAGAACGTGCCTACGACGTGCTAGAACCTGAGGCAGGGACACGCTCTTGATTATTGAAAGTTTACATGAGACACGTTAAGTTATTCCTTATGAATTGTTGATTAACTTGGTTTACTTTGGACAGGGAAGGCCAGACGGTAAGTATGGGTAAGTCATGCGTGCATTTTTATGCAGATACTTGAATTCGATAACACGAGATAGGTTACGAAATATGCTATGAAACTGATCCTAAGGCAAGATTAGAAAGACGATGAATGATAGACGGTGCACAAAAGTAAATGGAACGTGTTTGGTAATGATAGCATTGTGGGCGAGCTAGCCTCCCCACCAGTGCATAACAATGTACTGATAACCCCACAGTCTACTTGCAGGATGCAGGAGATGTTGTCGGGTGCTGTCACGACCCGCACCCACTTTTCGGATACGAAACGTGTCCAAGCCCAGCCTACGCCATAGTGTCGGCGGTAGTACGCTGTCTAAGTACAAGTCACGACAATCTAGAATGACATGGTAAACTAAATCTCATCCACAGGAATAATTATGTCACAGTCAAGATCAATGGAAAGACATGAACTGAATAATAATGAATAAACTGAATATCAAGAATCACTGTCACGTCCGGTGGACACAAATCCACTACCAATAGACGGAAGAAAATAAAAGAATACATGGAGTAACTAACTGAATAAAAACTGCTAATCTAGACCACCTCAAGTACAAGTGATGCGATCTGATGCTGGCTCAACCCTCTGGTCTGCTCCTAACTCAACCTCGACTAACCTGAAGAGATCATCAGGTCCTCAGAGGACTAGCAAGATACATAAAAATGAGCCTTTCTAACAGTTTATTATGCATGGAGAAAGATACAGAATAAACCAGTAAAAAAATGGTACAATGAATAAAGCACGAATCTATACACTGTCTACACATAGATGAACTGCTGAACAAGAACTAGAGAACTCATGTCAAGATGTCAACAGATAACCGAAACGAATACTCAAACCCTCGTCCCTAATGTGGACTCGCAGGTTTGAACTACTAACCCTCGTCCCTAGTGTGGACTCGCAGGCATAAACCCTATACTGCTAACCCTCGTCCCTAGTGTGGACTCGCAGGCTAGCATCTACTACTAACCCTCGTCCCTAGTGTGGACTCGCAGGATAGCATCACCCTCGTCCCTAGTGTGGACTCGCAGACGTAACCCTATACCACTAACCCTCGTCCCTAGTGTGGACTTGCAGGCTAGCATCTACTACTAATCCTCGTCCCTATCGCGGACTCGCAGATTAGCATCACCCTCGTCCCTAGTATGGACTCGCAGGTGTGGACCAATAACTACTAACCCTCGTCCCTATCGTGGACTCGCAGGTTAGCTTCAAGGTTCAAGACACGGAGGCACGACTCAATCAAGGCACGACCAATAAGACACAAGGCTAACTGTGAACACTGTCTAAAGCAATGATAAAAATATACCAGCTTGATAGAAAAGATACATGGCAACAATATAAGAAAACTGGATAAAATAATAGACAGTGCATGTAAATAAAGCTGTGTAGAAAGGCAAGGTATACTTGCCTTAGGTCCTGAGCTGCTGGCACGGGTCGAGTGTTGAGTCACGGTTCTCCAATTACCTATATTACAAATTTATATAATCAACACACAAATTAAGAGTATAACTGTACCTATCTATTGATTTGTTAGGTTACTAGGTCATTTCCCTTTTTCATAATCTGTTCCCAGGTAAATTCCTACACTTAAATCCTACACATGACTCATATACACTCCTCCTTGTATTCAGGATATCTGGACTCTCTTGCATAACCAGGCTGGTGTCTTGTTTACTAGCTAAGTGAACTGGTTATATATTGATAACAGCATCCCCTTGACCTGTGGTCCTTTCTCCTCTACACTTTTGCCCACTGGTACCCTGCTATTGTTGACAGTTATACAAAGAAGGACTAACATCTAAACTTAAAAGAACTGAACATATGGCAATAGTCTATGCTAACAGATGTGATGGACAGGATATATATACCTTGGGGACTTATTTGACAAACCAACCTTTGTTGCTTTTCTAATGTAACTAATCAATTAGCTTATAGCAACTAGTAACCTGCTGTACTCGTATCCTAACTAGCTGATACCCCAATTGCAGTAAGGCTATTGCCATCTTGGCCCTGTAGGAACCTACTATCATCCTGAAACTTGTGAAATAGCCTCACATTTCTGTGGTATTTGTCTACCCAGGTCATCATGCCTACCGGACTTGCATATAGCATCATGCTATAGTGCCTAAATGTATTCGTTTCTTTTTTTTTGAAGCCTGGACCCCAACCTATCCTAAATCCCTATAGCTTTGTCGATTTCAGAGTATTTATACTCCTTCTGAACCATGCTGGACCTATCCCAGAGAGGTGTAGGACATGTACCTATATTATATATGAAAACTTCTAATAATGAAGATTAACATCAATGTGTTAAAGAATCTGAAAAATATAGTAAGGACTGATCACATCACTGAACATATGGGCTTGACCCATGGATTTATACAGTTGATACAGGACTTAATCAACAGAGTATATTCCTGAGTTGAAACAATAGTACATGAAATACTCCAGGAATTATAACATCTTCCTGTTGTTGAGTTATACCAGGAATTACAAGAACCTATTGGTGGGCCAAAACTCTATCCACCCATTCCTACACAAATTTATATAGGAAGACAAATGTGGCCCTTACATCCTCGTTTCTGTTCTGTACAGGAGTTCCTGTTCTGTACAGTCCCATCCTAGTCCCCTTACATAGATACCTATAACTTAAGGTGTTGTTCATTCCCTTAACTAGGAAAACAGTTGGTTTACTTGGATTGGACAATCTCTCCAAGCCTTTAAGACTGGTACACATGCTGCCTACTGATACCCTTCTCAAAATACACCTTACCATGCTCTGACCCTATAACCTTGCTTTAAAGAAAACTATCATGTGTGCCTGTATCTGGCAGCCTGTCCTAATTAGACTTCTCAGCCAAAATCTCTTTCTGGACAAAAATGACTCCCCCTCATCTCTCATACCTGTACTAGGTGTCACACCGTATGAAACTGATGCTTTAGTACTCATTTACATCCTAGTGCACTATTTGGATTGATACGTTAGTGTATCCCTGATACAATAGCACAACTGATATAGGTAATCAGACAAGAGAATTAAAATACGAGGCATAGCCACATCGAGTCTTCATCTGGCATTAAAGAAAACACTAGCTGTATGTACATGATGAGTACCATCAAGTAATGATATATGTCTTTATGAAGTTGCAATAACAAACTGGTGAAACACAACGATCGATGTCTTGAGAACAAGGGTTTATAAGGGTTGACAGGATATGGGTTGACTTGTTTGTAGGAGTTGGTTCCATATCTTGTTTTCAGGAATTTGGTTCCCCTCTGAGCCCCATGCTCGGGTTAAGAGTCTACTCCTCCCTGGCAAAAATGCTTTGAATATCTAGGAGCATTTCTATTACTGAAACCTATGCATACCTCCAACTCCCAATTACATTAGTAAGACCCATACTCGATATCAGTTATCCATCTAGGCTATGAATACCAGTATGCTTCTAAGTTACAGACACTCGGATTTCCTGAATGTACCTAAAGGATCCTGAAGGTGCCCACCAGGTACTCCTTCTCAGGTCTTAGGCTTGGTCTCCTGGTTCAACATGACACCAGATCTGTCATCCATCACAAGGGTGCGGGTCATGGGATCCTGTGTCAGTCTTGATACCAGGGTATGCCCGATGCTAAGGTATCGATGTGATACCAAGCGGCCTCAACCCTCCTCACGTAGACACTTATTCTGATTGGTGATGGTACCACCCTCTGATATTCAAGTATCGTGTCGGTGTATTCTCTATTACAACTTCTGACCTATAATAGATTAATTAGGAACTGATCTTGTTTGCAGGACTAAAATAAGATGATTACCTGATCACGAGTTTGATCGATGCTCCCTCCTGGTGACTTCTCTCTCGAGCACACAGGTCTCTTCTAACTTGAGATCGCAGGGGAGGTTTAGGGTTTTAAGGAGGGAAGAAGGATCGGTTGTCCTCTGATAATGCACTTATATAGTTAAGGTTTTTGATCGATCTTCATCTTAAAGGGATTAGGAGAGATCGAATTTAAATATGTTTTAAAACACAACTGAAAGCAGGGGTAGTCGGTTGGGTGAGGAAATACCTTTGAAATTATGCCCAGGGTTTTGATTGATCAACAAACGGATAGGAAGAGTTTGTTTGGGATCAATTGGTCAGATCTCTAAGAGGCTATCTCCTATTATCTTGGAGATTAGAACAGGGAGTTCGGCCACAATAAATCAACTTCTTGTGAGAGTCATCCTGATTTCAAATCGGGATGAGCAATTTGAATAAGGCTTCCTTGCATTAAAGCCCCTACCATTTACACTATTGCCTATTTGATTTCTGTTTGCTATTTATGGTAAAACAACAATTATAACATAACAACATATATATATATATATATATATATGAGATAAATCAGAATGGTTTTTATTCAATAAATTTGAGAAAAGAAAAAAAATCTGGTCAAGGGGTTGACAACTCTACCCCCCTTAAAACAAATTTCGTCCTCGAAATTTAAATGAGTCATGATTAGTAGAATGAATAGTCTGCTATCAATTTATTGCGAATACTCGCAAGTCAAAAAAACAAAACATAGTATCTATGCCATTGCTATAATCTACTGAAATTTCTGCCATCTTAACTGTAACAAAGAAAACACTTTAGCCGTTGAAGAGAATTTCAAGCAGGATGCAAATCAAGGATTCAATGAAATCAAGGGTTAGGGATTAATAAGGAGTCAAGACATGTGGATGAGATCCTAAGTGTCTAATCCTATTCGCAGGCTCACGACGGCACAGTGACGTAACCGAAGTGATTAACGTTGACCTGCATAGGCCACCAAAAAAAATTTGTCACGACCCGTACCCGCTTTTCGGATACGAAATATGTCCAAGCCCAGCCTACGCCACAGTGTCGGCGGTAGTACGCTGTCTAAGTACAAGTCACGACAATCTAGAATCACATGGTAAACTAAATCTCATCCACAGAAATAATCATGTCACAGTCAAGATCAATGGAAAGACATGAACTGAATAATAATGAATAAACTGAATATCAAGAATCACTGTCACGTCCGATGGACACAAATCCACTACCAATAGACGGAAGAAAATAGAAGAATACATGGAGTAAATAACTGAATAAAAACTGCTAATCTAGACCACCTCAAGTGCAAGTGATGCGATCTGATGCTGGCTCAACCCTCTGGTCTGCTCCTAACTCAACCTCGGTTAACCTGAAGAGATCATCAGGTCCTCAGAGGACTAGCAAGATACATAAAAACGAGCCTTTCTAACAGTTTATTATGCATGGAGAAAGATACAGAATAAACCAGTAAAAAAATGGTGCAATGAATAAAGCACGAATCTATATACTGTCTATACATAGATGAACTGCTGAACAAGAACTAGAGAACTCATGTCAAGATGTCAACGGATAACCGAAACGAATACTCAAACCCTCGTCCCTAATGTGGACTCGCAGGTTTGAACTACTAACCCTCGTCCCTAGTGTGGACTCGCAGGTTAGCATCACCCCGTCCCTAGTGTGGACTCGCAGGCGTAAACCCTATACTGCTAACCCTCGTCCCTAGTGTGGACTCACAGGCTAGCATCTACTACTAACCCTCGTCCCTAGTGTGGACTCGCAGGCTAGCATCACCCCCGTCCCTAGTGTGGACTCGCAGGCGTAACCCTATACCACAAACCCTCGTCCCTAGTGTGGACTCGCAAGCTAGCATCTACTACTAATCCTCGTCCCTATAGTGGACTCGCAGATTAGCATCACCCTCGTCCCTAGTGTGGACTCGCAGGTGTGGACCAATAACTACTAACCCTCGTCCCTATCGTGGACTCGCAGGTTAGATTCAAGGTTCAAGACACGGAGGCACGACTCAATCAAGGCACGACCAATAAGACACAAGGCTAACTTTGAACACTGTCTAAAGCAATGATAAAAATATACCAGCTTGATAGAAAAGATACATGGCAACAATATGAGAAAACTGGATAAAATAATAGACAGTGCATGTAAATAAAGCTGTGTAGAAAGGCAAGGTATACTTGCCTTAGGTCCTGAGCTGCTGGCATGGGTCGAGTGTTGAGTCACGGTTCTCCAATTACCTATATTACAAATTTATATAATCAACACACAAATTAAGAGTATAACTGAACCTATCTATTGATTTTTTAGGTTACTAGGTCATTTCCCTTTTTCATAATCTGTTCCCAGGTAAATTCCTACACTTAAATCCTACACATGACTCATATACACTCCTCCTTGTATTCAGGATGTCTGGACTCTCTTGCATAAGCAGGCTGGTGTCTTGTTTACTAGCTAAGTGAACTGGTTATATATTGATAACAGCATCCCCTTGACCTGTGGTCCTTGCTCCTCTACACTTTTGCCCACTGGTACCCTGCTATTGTTGACAGTTATACAAAGAAGGACTAACATCTAAACTTAAAAGAACTGAACATATGGCAATAGTCTATGCTAACAGAGATATATATACCTTGGGGACTTATTTGACAAACCAACCTTTGTTGCTTGCCTAATGTCACTAATCAATTAGCTTATAGCAACTAGTAACCTGCTGTACTCGTATCCTAACTAGCTGATACCCCAATTGCAGTAAGGCTATTGCCATCTTGGCCCTGTAGGAACCTACTATCATCCTGAAACTTGTGAAATAGCCTCACATTTCTGTGGTATTTGTCTACCCAGGTCATCATGCCTACAGGACTTGCATATAGCATCATGCTATATTGCCTAAATGTATTCGTTTCTTTTTTTTTGAAGCCTGGACCCCAACCTATCCTAAATCCCTATAGCTTTGTCGATTTCAGAGTATTCATACTCCTTCTGAACCATGCTGGACCTATCCTAGAGAGGTGTAGGACAAGTACCTATATTGTATATAAAAACTTCTAATAATAAAGATTAACATCAATGTGTTAAAGAATCTGAAAAATATAGTAAGGACTGATCACATCACTGAACATATGGGCTTGACCCATGGATTTATACAGTTGATACAGGACTTAATCAACAGAGTATATTCCTGAGTTGAAATAATAGTACATGAAATACTCCAGGAATTATAACATCTTCCTGTTGTTGAGTTATACCAGGAATTACAAGAACCTATTGGTGGGCCAAAACTCTATCCACCCATTCCTACACAAATTTATACAGGAAGACAAATGTGGCCCTTACATCCTCGTTTCTGTTCTGTACAGGAGTTCCTGTTCTGTACAGTCCCATTCTAGTCCCCTTACATAGATACCTATAACTTAAGGTGTTGTTCATTCCCTTAACTAGGAAAATAGTTGGTTTACTTGGATTGGACAATCTCTCCAAGCCTTTAAGACTGGTACACATGCTGCCTACTGATACCCTTCTCAAAATACACCTTACCATGCTCTGACCCTATAACTTGCTTTAAAGAAAACTATCATGTGTGCCTGTATCTGGCAGCCTATCCTAATTAGACTTCCCAGCCAAAATCTCTTTCTGGAACAAAAATGACTCCCCCTCATCTCTCATACCTGTACTAGGTGTCACACCGTATGAAACTGATGCTTTAGTACTCGTTTACATCCTGGTGCACTATTTGGATTGATACGTTAGTGTATCCCTGATATAATAGCACAACTGATATAGGTAACCAGACAAGAGAATTAAAATACGAGGCATAGCCACATCGAGTCTTCATCTGGCATTAAAGAAAATACTAGCTGTGTGTACATGATGAGTACCATCAAGTAATGATATATGTCTTTATGAAGTTGCAATAATAAACTGGTGAAACACAACGATCGATGTCTTAAGAACAAGGGTTTATAAGGGTTGACAGGATATGGGTTGACTTGTTTGCAGGAGTTGGTTCCATATCTTGTTTTCAGGAATTTGGTTCCCCTCTGAGCCCCATGCTCGGGTTAAGAGTCTACTCCTCCCTGGCAAAAATGCTTTAAATATCTAGGAGCATTTCTATTACTGAAACCTATGCATACCTCCAACTCCCAATTACATTAGTAAGACCCATACTCGATATCAGTTATCCATCTAGGCTATGAATACCAGTATGCTTCTAAGTTACAGACGCTCGGATTTCCTGAATGTACCTAAAGGATCCTGAAGGTGCCCACCAGGTACTCCTTCTCAGGTCTTAGGCTTGGTCTCCTGGTTCAACATGACACCAGATCTATCATCCATCACAAGGGTGCGGGTCATGGGATCCTGTGTCAGTCTTGATACCAGGGTATGCCCGATGCTAAGGTATCGATGTGATACCAAGCGGCCTCAACCCTCCTCACGTAGACACTTATTCTGATTGGTGATGGTACCACCCTCTGATATTCAAGTATCGTGTCGGTGTATTCTCTATTACAACTTCTGACCTATAATAGATTAATTAGGAACTGATCTTGTTTGCAGGACTAAAATAAGATGATTACCTGATCACGAGTTTGATGCTCCCTCCTGGTGACTTCTCTCTCGAGCACACAGGTCTCTTCTAACTTGAGATCGCAGGGGAGGTTTAGGGTTTTAAGGAGGGAAGGAGGATCGGTTGTCCTTTGATAATGCACTTATATAGTTAAGGTTTTTGATCGATCTTCATCTTAAAGGGATTAGGAGAGAGATCGAATTTAAATATGTTTTAAAACACAACTGAAAGCAGGCGTAGTCGGTTGGGTGAGGAAATACCTTTAAAATTATGCCCAGGGTTTTGATTGATCAACAAACGGATAGGGAGAGTTTGTTTGGGATCAGTTGGTCTGATCTCTAAGAGGCTATCTTCTATTATCTTGGGGATTAGAACAGGGAGTTCGGCCACAATAAATCAACTTCTTGTGAGAGTCATCCTGATTTCAAATCGGGATGAGCAATTTGAATAAGGCTTCCTTGCATTAAAGCCCCTACCATTTACACTATTGCCTATTTGATTTCTGTTTGCTATTTATGGTAAAACAACAATTATAACATAACAACATATATATGAGAAAATAAATATATGAGATAAATCAGAATGGTTTCTATTTAATAAATTCGAGAAAAGAAAAAAAAATCTGGTCAAGGGGTTGACAGGTGCGGAGCTTCCTTCGAACGTGCTAAGGCGCGGAGCTATCTCTGGAGCCTTGGAGCATTGCAAGGAGCTGGAGCACCATATACAGGACATAATGTATCGGAACATTGCCATGAATCATTCCATGTTGTAAGCCACTTGGCATGCCTTTTATGTTTCAGAGAGAGAGAGAGCTTGAGAGACTTGTAAACTCGGCCTAACACCGCTTGTAAACTTCTTGAATATCAATAAAGAGTTTGAATTCGCTTAAATTTGTATTCATTTACTTTCCGCTGTAATGGGGACACTCTGTGCGACTCTGTGGCCTAGATCAAATCGGCCATTTCTGGACTTCGTCTTGCACGGACGCAACCTAGACCTGTGCGGCATCACGCCTTAGCGAGGACAATCGCTCCTACGGGAGCGGAGCGTGACAGATTGGTATCAGTGCACGGCTTTACGTCCTTGGACTTCATTTCGATTTTCTCAGTTTTGAAAGCTCGTTGAAACAAAAGAAGTGTACGCTCTCTCTCGTTGTGCCTTGGGATGTTCCATACAATAAGTCTAATATTTCAAAAGCTCGTTCAGGCATTCAATCGAACGCATTGGTAGGCTATCGCCGAATGCATCGGTAGGCCTTTGTGCCGAACGATGTCAACTTGTCTTGAATGAAAACACGTGCTAAAGTTAATATGTCGCGTGCATGCCTAACTAGTCCTACGATGACCCTAGCAATTGAGCGTGCAAACTCGGAATATAGTCCGCACGAGATGGTTATGCGGCACAACTTAGTCCTTGTATCGCGTACCTCGACTTTTGGTGCAATCGAGTTGCGAGCGATACCAAGTACCGCTCGGTCGGGAACGAAGCTACACTTAGAGTGTATATCGATAGGAACGCTATCGAGTTCATGCTTGGGCGTGCATGGAAGATTGATTTAGATTTTGAGGAACGGGCGAACGCACGATTGAACATATCGAGTGGGAATCGAATGATCTCTTGCGGATTTATAGAATGACTTGAACCCGAGTGGTGTACGTGATAGGCTCGAAGAAGAATAAGAATGAGTGTCGATGACTAGTCGAGTGGCTCGAATCCTGAGTGGTGTATGGACGTCATAGAAGTTATTCGACCGAGACTAAAGGATATACGGATAGAACGAGTATGCCGGCGAAGCGATACGATCGCGCAAAGCCTTAGAACGCGTCACGCTCAGTTGGTCGTGACCTCGAATGTCCCGAACGAGATGTCGTTTGGACAACTTGTGAATGGGCAACACGTGTTAGAAAATGATTCAGAACGATGAATGAAAATGAATGGTCTTGATCGAGGAAACTTAGAGGATCGCACGTACGATTTCGGATTGATTCAACTGAAATGTGACTTGAGTTTTGAACAATGATTTTAAAACGAGCTTGAGGAATAGCGATCGAACTTGATCTTGAATATCGAGAAAATTGTGGAATATCCAACTCGAACAACAGCATCAACGCACGACTCGAAATTGGTTACAAAGGAAGATCGTCAGGTTACGCATATCGTCGATGGTATTGAGGCGTATCAAAGATCGATATACGATAACTCGGAGGTACTCTAACTCGACAAATGACGATCGTGCAAATGTCATTGTTCTGATGGATGCTATACTCGGGATATTTAAATGTATCGAGGAAAAGATTAACTTGGCTCGAGGATTTTCTAGTTGAACGAATGACGAACGAACTATCGAATTGAAATCTTGACTTGGATGAAATGAAATATTTGGATTTGCTTCGTCGATAACCACATCTTCGACATTCTTGTCTTATGCAAGCGCAACTCCAGCCTCGCACATGCGTCGTACCAATTAGGGCGATCACTCCGCGTGAGCGCTGGTATGGTGATTCATACAGCGGGGGTGATTGAACTTGCATGGCGTGGCAATCCGTATGCTTCGACTTGTGGTTTGACGTGAAGGTAAACTTGAGAATAACTTGGTGTGCTTGATGATTGAGCTTGAGGATTGCGTAGGTCCAATCCGCGTATCGAAAATGAATTAGTCTAGACGCAAGCAAGAGTTACGCTCCGATGAGAATGATTATTCCGCGGTAGCATTGTATGGTGATTCATGAACCACCGTGGATAATCGGACTAGCGTGAGATTGGGGCGCAACATATTGTCAAAGCTAGATGCTCATGATCGAATACATGAATTGGTTAGAACTGATGATTTGAAATAGATTTGAATATACGTAACGAACGCATTGATGCGAATAGGTGATCGTGTTCGATGTTTAGAAATCTAAGTGACGCGAGCTTGGATAGAAAACTCCGTACTATCGACTTTGGTTCGACCCTAGGATTGGGGTCAGTGTTGGCATTATTGTTGAAGAACTATGATTCCAATCCTGACATTGACTTAGCCTTGAGAAATGGCCTAGCGGTTAGGCGAGACGCACCTGTTTCAAGTGTTAGCAATCAAAAGATTGATCTTGAAGATTGACATGGATGGATTGAATGATGCAAGAATAGGAAACCCTGCTCACGAGATTCGGCTGACATACATATATTTCAGGGACGCCTGAGTATGTGCACGATGCGACTCGAGTGAGAATGACGAATTATCTATCATGCGGCTTGGTGAATGCATGTATTTTGGGGACGCCTGGAATGCGTGCACGATCCAGCCAAGTGATACGTTGAGTTCAAGCATGACTTGAGGAATGGAAGAGTGTCAAGAACATGAGATCATGTTAAAGGAAAGGAATGATACTAGTCCGAGCGTGGCTCGGAATCAAAGAAACGTGTGAGCGGAGTGTGCGTGAACGACAACAAGATTGGCCCTAAACGAGCGAACGATATGGAATCGATATCGTGCAAGTAAAAGTTGGTATAACGAATTGAACCATTGATAGGAAGATATACTCGAGGATAGTGCAATACTTGGTCTTGAATCAGACAAAAATTACTTAGACTTGGTCGACCCCACTAAGAAGAAATCATACTGATTTCGTGGACAAGAACGCTTGAGAAGCGAATCGGGTCATCCCGATGACCGAGATAAACGAAAGTGAGTTTGCCTTAGCCGACGACCCTCATATTTGATGAATTACAACGTGCCTCGTGCGACCATTTTAGTCCCATGACACGAAGAAATAGCAACCAAGACGAAGAAATACTTGAATTGAATAAGTACCATCGACTCTAAAATGAATGAAAAGTTATTCAATAAAATCGACCAAACGTATGCAGACACGGGACTTGGAAAGGTATCGAATATAGTTCGGTGCCATCGAGCGGTAAAGCCATTCGATAGGGTTGTTCTAAGAAACACGAAGACACGAGTTAAGGAATGGTAGGATGACCTGCACTCAGAAAGTCTCGAGGAAGAGACTTATTTTGAGTGGTGTATTATGTAATGACCCGCTCAGTCCTAGCGGAACGTCGATTCAAACGACAAGTGCAACGACTCAAACGAGCCGTCGACCCGAAGAGTTGGCATCGACCTGATAAAGAATCGATGCAAGGCTTACATTGGCCCGTCAAGATGAATCCAGACTTAGACTTTCAAAGGCACGCTCGGAGTATCGCTCGGCCGATGCGAACATCGCTAAGGTGGGTGGCTCCGATGAACCCGTCTTTGCTTAGCCTAGACACATAACAATATGGACACTAATGCTAGAATCGCTAGGCGATAACACCGTGCATGCTAATAAATGACTCAACGCACCTAGCTAAGGAATAATCCCATCTTGTATGCTTGTATAGAATATGGAAAAGAACATGGAAAAACGTGAGAACTCTCGTACCGCGCTCCACGCTCGTGCTAAGGCACAAGCTTATGTTCAAGTCCCTTACGCGTTCAACAATGAAACAATGAATGGTTTACAACAATGAAACGGAAGACTATCGACATAGTCGTTCCGAGTAGAGTATAGCAACATTGAAAGACTTCGGGACCGATGGGTCGCCAAGGCGACTCCCGTACGGGGAGTTGCATAATATATAAATGAATGAATGAACGAATAAGTGAATGAATGAATCCACGAATGAATGAATGAATGAATATGTAAAAAATGAATGAATGAACGAACAAGTGAAAGAAAGAAATGAAAGAGTGAATAAAAGATAATACATGAAAGATTTTAGCGACAGGTATGACGGGCACGTGCAACGGGACTCGCTACCCGCACTGTACGGACGCCAACCTGGTCGATAATGCATTATGGCTCAAGACAGCCGTTAAGTTAAATGATAAGTCAATACGAAATGGTCGTGGATAAATGGCACGGGCGATGGGGGGGAATACCGTGACCGTCATGAGGAAGGATTCTGCAGCACGGGCGATGAGGGGGAATACCGTGGCCGGCGTAGGCGGAATCAGACATGGGGCTTACGGGCTGCTTTGAGTGGGGGCTCGGCCACTCAAGGAGACGTAAGGCCAGGCATTTTAAGAGACTATCAAGGTGTACCAGCCATCACGCTTCGATAGGTGAGAATGTCCACGTGATATGTCCAAAATAGCTTATAAAGCCAACGATCCATGCATATAGATTAAGTAGACTATGCTGGTGGCAATCCACGTGCAAGTCCTTGCATTGAAACAAGTAGTCTAAGTTAACTAAATGAAGTGCCTCCTGAACATGCTCGAAACGTAACACTCTGAACAGGCCCGAAATGTAACACTCTGAACATGCTTGAAATGTAACACCCTGAACATGCCTGAAATATAACACTCTGAACATGCCCACGACGTGCTAGAACGTGCCTACGACGTGCTAGAACCCGAGGCAGGGACACGCCCTTGATTATTGAAAGTTTACATGAGACACGTTAAGTTATTCCTTATGAATTGTTGACTAACTTGGTTTACTTTGGACAGGGAAGGCCGGACGGTAAGTATGGATAAGTCGTGCATGTATTTTCATGCAGATACTTGAATTCGGTAACACGAGATAGGTTACGAAATATGCTATGAAACTGATCCTAAGGCAAGATTAGAAAGACAATAAATGATAAACGGTGCACAAAAGTAAATAGAACGTGTTTGGTAATGATAGCATTATGGGCGAGCTAGCCTCCCCACCAGTGCATAATAATATACTGATAACTCCACAGTCTGCTTGCAGGATGTAGGAGACGTCGTCGGGTGCGGAGCTTCCCTCGAACGTGCTAAGGTGCGGAGCTATCTCTGGAGCCTCGGAGCGTTGCAAGGAGCTGGAGCACCATATACAAGACATATTGTATCGGAACATCGCCATGAATCATTCCATGTTGTAAGCCACTTGGCACGTCTTTTATATTTCAGAGAGAGAGAGAGAGCTTGAGAGACTGTAAACTCGGCCTAGCTCCGCTTGTAAACTTCTTGAATATCAATAAAGAGTTTAAATTCGCTTCAATTTGTGTTCATTTACTTTCCGCTACAATGGAGACACTCCGTGCGACTCTGTGGCCTAGATCAAATCGGCCGTTTCTAGACTTGGCCTTGCACGGGCGGAACCTAGGCCCGTGCGGCATCACGCCTTAGCGAGGATGATCGCTCCTACGGGAGCAGGGCGTGACAGGTAGTTTCGGTGAACTTACCTCATCGTAGCCTTCACATAATAAAATACATGTTTTCAACTTGCACAAGTTGGCTTGATAATAAAAGTGACGAATCCACATAGCTAAAGAGAATAATCCCGACAGTCGAATTGAGTTAGAACATGGAAAACGTCCCACGGTCGGCTTAGAGTTGGTGCACGGCGTGATTTGAAAATGACACTCGGTCCTTCGTCCCGTGGCTTGGGAGAAGGAAAGTTGGTATTCGACATAAAGCTCAGAGTTAGCCTAAGTCATAGGCGTCGCCCGCATGAATGCTTCATAAAGCATGCACGATTCCATCGTCCAAGGCTTGGCATAGCCTTGGCTTGCCTATGAGTTAAGTTGCGTCGCATGGCCGCTGGCATAAGTTTAGGCACCTTAAAATAACTTGGTTGTTCAAAGTCGAATGCGTGCACGACACGTTTCCATGACGCATAGCTCGACGCAGCTTTTGCTCGTTAAGTTGTTACGAAGTTAAGTTAGGCAAAGTTATGCCTGTCGACCTAAGACATTACAAGTACCGTCTCGCTCTTTTGCGGCTCGTCAAAGTTAAGTAGTCCCACGATCTCAAGGCCCGTCGACTTGGGCAGGAGTGTCGCGTAGAGCACGATTGGCCTAAGACACGATGGCACGAACTTAGTATTTCAAGGCACGGGCCACGGATTGATTCATTGAGTTTGGAAAGTGTCTAAATAGTTGTTCTTGAGTTGAGTGAAATGATAGGACAAGAAAGAAAGAAGAATGCTCACGACTGGGTCGTTGAGGCAAGAAAGAAGAATGCTCGCGACTACGGGTCATCGATGCAAGATCTCAGATGTGAGAAGTATTGAATTTAGCCCTGAAAGAGATGGTAACACTAGAGGTACAATGACTGTGTGAGACGTCAGTTTGAGTCGAGTCTTGCATGGTCATGGACAACTTGTCGACAAGGTAGAGTTTTCCTGCACGACAACCTGTGGCACCACGGGACCGATGCGGCCTAAGGAAACAACTATGGCTCTGGGAGCCTAAATAGCTGCGCCTGGGCAAAGTATTCGGTGGACGCGGATTAGGGCTAGCTACCCAAACCGGTCCATCCTATACTTAGCTAAAAAGGAGTCCATCATGGCTCTGGGAGTCAGTGACCAAATCATATAGATGAGTCGGCATGGCGACAAATCCGCGTGAGTGCCTTTGGATTGAGTTGAGTTGTTGAATGTTTATACAAGTTAGAATACAAATGTTTGGGCATAAAAATGGCTACAACATAGGCGACGTGCTTCGGCACGAGATGTGGCGTCGAGTCTTGAGTTGTCGGCAAATAAGTTGCATAAGTTGGTTGAGTTGTGTGAGTTTAAGTCGGGAAACCGCCGCAAGACAAAGTTGGTTGAGTGATACTAAGATTTCACAAGTCTTGATTGGGTCGGTTGGTGATCAAAGTAGCACGGGCCGCGAAGCGACGATATGGTTAAATCTTAGTGAGTTACGAGGCACGGCCTCAATATGGGTTTTGTAGCACGGTCACATAGAAAAAAGAGTCTATCATGTAGCTGCGTCTCTGATTTTGGCCGAAAGATAAACACGACTCGATAGGTTAATGATAATGTTGCAAGCGCGGAATGGTCTAGAGACACAGAATAGGCCAAGACGTCGGTCCTAAAACTGATCCTAAGGCAAGAGTAGAAAGACAATAAAAAAGGGGACTATATTGCACAAAGTAAAGTAAACATGTTGGTTTTGTATGGGTGGGCGAGGAGCTCATTCTACCAGTACAGTTGAGTACTGACACCCACATAGTTTACATGTGCAGGCACAGGTAGAAGCTCGTGGCGCGGAACTCGCTTGGATGCGTCGAGGCACGGAGTTCCTTCGCGACTCAAAGCGTGCGGCCGCATAGGGAAAAGACTTATACGGGACATAATGTATGGACATCGCCTTCCGAAGCATCCCGCTGGCTCGAGACATGTATTGAGAGATGAGGGAGAGCTGAGTGACATGTAATGTGAGATGAGTGAGCTTGAGAGACTTGTAATCTTGGCCTTACGCCCCAATGTAACCGTTGTTTCAATATCAATAAAGAGCTTTTTTGAATGACTTGTGTTTTGTTCTAAATTCCGCTGCTATCATTCAATGTCTTTGCTTGGGACTTCTGTGCGACGACCCCGTCGCAGCCGCTGAAATCAGCCGTTATGGAACCCGCCTTGCACGAGCGCAATCTAGGCTCGTGCGGCATCACGCCTTAGCGAGGACGATCGCTCCTACGGGAGCGGGGCGTGACATTGACACCCCAATAGGCCACTTTTTTTTTCCATATTTTGCCAGTCATCTTCGCTGCTGCCTTTAGCATTTCGATTAGTACCTTCTGTTTAGAAGTACTGCTGTCGTTTGCTACTGTTGTGAAATCTTTTTAGATTATCGTAACTCATAATCCTCTAAGGATCTCTGTTACGCAACTTTCTTGAAGTGTTGCGTTGAAATGTTGTTTTTATAGTTGTTTTATTTTCTAAGTTTTCCATCGAATATTGTGCCCCAGTTCTAACAAAAATCTCACCCAAAAAGTAAGGGACCATTACCTACTAAGAAAGAGCCAAGAACATATCACACTCATGATATGTGGTGGCCTTGCCACAAGAAAAATCCCAGCTCTTTATATTTAAAATTAAATATTATGTCCTCGAATCCTTAATCTGTCTAAAGATTCATCTTGTCAAGAAAGGAGAATAGATTAGGGTTGGAATACTAATTTACTTGAATATTGGACCGGTTTGGTTCATTCAACAACAGGCATCACACTTTGAAAGAGCCTCTCTCTCTCAAAGAGTGGCAGCTACAATTTTACTATTACAAATTATTGTACAATGTTGCAAAGTACAAGCTGAAACTGTTGTTTGTTGAATGCACATTTTTATGTTCCATCACCGTTGTGCTGCTGTTGGATGCATATGAATTTTTTTCTGTCATTGATTGACACTTATTATATTTTTTTTTTCCTGTGATGACTAAAGTTTCACACAACAAAATAAGCATCAACACCCAAAAAAATAATGACAATCCTTTTTTTGTGTGATCAAAACCGACCAAGTCGAACCGATCCAAACCGAACCAAGTCGGTCGGTTTCAAAACCGAAACAACCAGTTGGTTGGCTTGGTTCGGTTTTGCTTATTTTCAAATCGATTAATTTCGCTTCGACTTCGGTTGTGACCAAATAGATCGACCATCGACCGATGCACACTCCTAATCAAAAATAAGATCCAACGGTCCAAAATAAGATCCAAACGGGAGTTTGAGGGGCTTGAGTATAAATAAGATAGGTTTCATGGACTCTTATGCAAAACGCATAATAATTTGTGAGTAAACGTTTAGGAGATTTATTTGATTGTTTTCATAAAAGAATAATGACTGGGTCTCAAATGATGGAAATAGAACTAAAAATTAAGAACCTAGAATTATTTTTTTGCAAATGTGGTCCAGGTTGGTCCAGGCCATTAGCAACTCTGATCTCATGCTTGCATGTGAAACTATTGGACACGATCTCTTCTACTTGTCTTTGTTTTATTGTGTAATCAATCTCGTGGTACATTCAAGTATGGAGTTTCCTTGTGCTACGAAAAAAAAAAAAGCAAAAAAAAAAAGTCATAGGTACAAATGAAGTATAATTTTGTGCAATGTCTCCATCTAAGTACCACAGCTGTATTCATGTTCTATGTTATTTATGCCAAATAGTGGATTGATTAGTCGCATTCATGAAACATTGGTAAACAACTACATTTTTAATTCAAGGGTAGGTTGTTAAACTTTAGGAAACTATTTAGGACGTACGACCAAATTGTATAACTTTATTTTCTTTATCAGCAAAATAGAACAGAATAGATATTACACAAGGTAAACCTTACATGGGTGATTTGAATCTAGTTTATAGTTGCAACTTTAGAACATTTTCGACGTTTTTCTATATCCCTTGAACTATAGTTTGTACCTCTATTTATCGTAGTTTACAGTATCGGCTGATACCGATACGATACGGTCGATATTGATACGATTTGACATGTCCCGATCCGATACCGACTGCCACCGATATTGATAGATATCTATGTTAGAGATCACTAATCCAGTCAATTTGGTAGAAAAAAAAAAATTAAATAAAAAGATCAATCAACAAGTATCAAAAAGCATTGTAAGGTTGTAAAAGCATGTCAATGAAAAGAAAGAAGCTATCTATCATGGGTAAATCAATCGGTAAGAGTGACTATTATTTCGTTCAATTTTAAAACTATTTAGAAAGAACACATAAAATACTTAAAATTATGGCTCAATCTATAAGATGTTTTTTTTTTCTAAATTTTAAATAATTTCTTAACAATTATTTGATTTTAGATAGCAAAAAATTTGATATTCATATCCGAAAGTCTTACAGAGATACTGTTGATATCGATACACATATACTCGTAGAATAAGTCTGATACCGATTCCGATATCTAGTCCGAGCTCTCTAATCTAGTGGTATTAGAACGGACGTCCGGAAGGACCGGCAAGGCGGCAAATGAGACTGAGATATCATATGAGCCAGTAGTCCAAGATGAAGTTGTTGGTGGAGAAACAACAATTGAACCAGAAATCGCTGAGCCGTCGACGAAGCGAGCAAGGAGGCCGAAGAGCTTCGGAGATGACTTCGTCACCTATCATGTGGAAGCAGATTCGCTTACCTATGATGAGACGATGAAGACCAGAGATGCTGTCTTCTGGAAGGAGGCAATAGACAATAAAATTGACTCAATTACCTCCAATAACACATGGGTGTTAGTTGCTTTACCCAAAGGAGCAAAACCCATCGGATGCAAGTGGATCTTCAAGAAGAAGATGAAAGCTGATGGAACCATTGACAAGTTCAAGGCCAGGCTAGTAGCCAAGGAATTTTCTCAAAAGCAGAGGATCGACTACTTTGACACATATGCTCCAGTAGCACGGATGACAAACATCAAATTGTTAATTGCCCTTACGACAATACACATACTGGTGATACATCAGATGGATGTGAAAACAATATTCCTGAATGGCGAGCTGACCGAGGAAATTTATATGCAACAACCAGAAGGATTTGTCGTCAGAGACCTAGAAGACAAAGTCTGCAAGTTGGTAAAATCTCTATATGGCTTAAAGCAAGCTCCCAAAATGTGGCATGAGAAGTTTAACGAAATTTTAAGGTCAAACGGCTACAGGGTCAGCGAAATAGACAAGTGTGTCTATACTAAATTTGCTGACGGAAGAGGAGTTATCATTTGTCTGTACGTGGACGACATGCTAATCTTAGGTACGGATATAAGCTGTGTCACTGAGACAAAGAAGTTCCTCTCGACAAAGTTCACTATGAAGGACTTGGGGGATGCTGATGTTATCTTGGGACTCAAGATCATCCGGACAGACACTAGATTGGCACGGTCACAATCACATTACATTGAGAAGATGCTCACTCGATACGGGTATCATGATCTTCCTATAATTGATTCACCATACCGAAGTGATCAGAAGCTGGAGCCAAACTCGAAGGAAAGCGTCAGGCAATTGGAGTACGCTAGCATCATCGGGAGTTTGATGTACGCTACTACTGCCACTAGGCCTGACATAGCTTTCGTTGTGGGAATGCTGAGTAGATTCACAAGCAATCCAGGCATTGAGCACTGGAAAGCTGTGAAGCGTGTTATGAGATATCTCAAGAAGACTCAGACATATGCACTGCACTTCAGCGGTGAGCCGCTGGTAGTAGAAGGCTTCAGTGATGCCAGCTGGTGCTCAGAGTTGGAGAGCGAGAGGTCCACTGGTGCATTCATTTTCACAATGGGTGGAGCCGCTTATATCATGCAAGTCGAAGAAGCAGACTATGCTCTCGCGGTCTTCTATGGAATTTGAGTTCTTTGCACTTGATACTATAGCAGATAAAGCAGAATGGCTTCGGGAGCTCATGTATGATCTTTCAGTAGTTGGAGTGCAGATACCGACAATTCTGATATACTGCGACTGTAGCGCCCCGCTTTCGATAGGCGACGGAACTTCATAATATGATTGCACCGAGTCAGATCGATCGGGAACTTAGATGGTCATCTGACTCGATCGCTAAGCTTGGTAAACGATAACGCCTTGCGACATCGATTCAAATCGATTTGGACGAAAGTTACGAGAATCGATCCAACTAATGGAACGACTTCTGTTGGAATAAGTCCTAGATGCAGCGGGCTGCGTCTCGGCGAGTGAGCTCTATATAAGAGTCCCTTCGACGGGACCGGACCGCTGTATGGTTTTCTTGGAGCTTTGTCGCTGGGCTTGATGAAGTGCTTTTGCGTCATTTTCATGGATGCAATTACAATTTCGATGCAAGGGGGAAAGAAGAAATTCTAACAAAGCGTTGGTGCCATTGCAGGAGCTCGCGTAACTAAGGATTGACGTTGCGTAGCGCATGGATTGTCGGCACGAAGCAAAGTAATCGGTGGGTGATTGGACCCTTCTTTTCTACTCTGTCCCGTAAACTTATTCCTTGCTTCGAATTCATTCAAATCGAACGATGCCAAGTTAATTGCATGCCAATCCACTAAGGTCAAGAACTCGGGAAAAACGTATCGATTTTGAGTAATCTACTCAGAAAAATACAAGTTTCTCACATAACTGGAAAAGTTTAAGGTTCTAGTAAAAAGATAGACTATTTTATGTGCTGCAAAATAATGTAAAACGTCGATCATGGGTTATGATGCCTCGGACAATTTGGTGCCTACGGGACGCTAAATCGGAGTACGGCTTGAGGAAAATAAAACGTTGCATGAGTTGGAGGAAATGATAATGTCGTTCAATACTGTCCGCGCTATACAAAACTAGTTGCATATATAAACTGTTCACGCATTAGCATGGTCATGGACAGCTTGTGCACAAGTTGATATTTTCCTCGAATCGATATCCGGGACATCGGAATCGACTCGACCTAGGGGGAATGATTAATCGTGCTTTGGCACTGATGCATTTTGGGCCGTCAGTCAGGCTTGCAACCTAGACTGAGCGGGCCGAAATGCCATTGAGATAGTCCCACATGATGTGTAACATCAATGACCGCATATAAGATAGTAGCATGCTCACCTATTGTCTTATGCATGTGTAAATATTATCTCTGTTTTCATGCAGGGACGAGCACGATCGTGGTAAGAAATATAATAAACTGCTATATTTCACTGTATGCTTCATTTCTCAAATGGCTATCGAATATGAACTGAATTCATTTAGTTCTAATAGAAAGACAACTCTAAAGCATGCCTACCCTAACAATCAGAGTCGGTTTAGACGAGTGGGTTCGTCTCGTCCACTTAGCAAGTATGCTAATTCCATTTCCCCAATTTCCCCAGGTGCGGCGGGCGTTCCCAACTAAACTGCAGCTGGAGTGCGGAGAGGCGTTTTGAAGCTCTTCCTATGCAGAAGTATTTTGAAGCCAATTCAAGTCGACGACTTTGTATAAAGGGGCGAATGTATGGGACGGCAAGCGTAGTTCAAGCAACTTGTCGAATGTATTTTCTTTCTGTTTTTCAATCAATGTAGCCGCAACGGCATCCAATGTAATTACGACTTGCACTTCGTTGCAAGCTATGAATGAAAAGCATTTCTATCTTCCTATACTGTGTCTTAAATTCTGATATGATTTGTAAAATTTCAACTTGGCCTATTAATATGTAAAGCAACGTAACGTTCTTGCCTTGTACGAGTGCAATTCCAGACTCGTACGACATCACGCCCTAGCGAGGACGATCGAGTCGGCAAAGTAACACCGGGGACGAACGGTTTGTCGACTTGAGCGTGACAAATTAGTATCAGAGCACAGTTATGTTTCCTCAGATTTTCGAAATATGTTTCATTGTTGGAATGTCCGTTGCGATGGCACGATTGAAAGCTTGTCGGCATGCTGCGTAAAATACAAGTTCCATACAGATAAGCCCGTAGATATTTTTGAAAAATACTAACGAGTTTACACTATTTGTAGAAATGACTAAGCGAGATAAGAAAATCGCCGGCGCAACAACCCAAACCGTGGATAGTACGTCGAGCACAAAAAGAACTGACCCAAGCGAGACGACTATGGAGAAGATGCTACAGTTGATGGAACTGCAGCAGCAACAGCTTCAGATGTAATTCAAAGCCCAATTTGATGCGCAGCAGAAGCAGATGGCCGTCCTGACTCAGATAGTGAGCAGGATGGCGGGCGATACCAAGGAGACGGACGCGGTACTCGAGGGAAAGCACGGTGATCAAGAAGAAGACGAGGAGGAAGAAGTCTCCCCGCAAATGATAAATTCTCCTTCCATGCTCAAAGTGAAGGAGTTTCACAAAATGAACCCGTCGAAGTTCAACGGCCGAGCAGAGCCCGACCTGATAGTAGGATGGCTCGCAGAGATGGAGGACTTGTTCGATCTCTTCTGCATCGAAGGGTCCCAGAGGGTGGCCTGTACGGCACTGCAGTTACAACTAAGAGCACATGACTGGTGGGCGGCGAAGAAATAAGAGATCTGTGAAACCGATTCCAACAAAAAGATTTCTTGGGAAATATTCAAGACAACCTTCCTTGAGCAGTACGTTCCTCGCGCCGTCCGTCGACAGAAGGGGGATGAGTTCATGATGTTGAGGCAGGGGAATATGAGTGTTAAAGATTATGATGCAAGCTTCTCGAAACTTGCAAAATTTGCCGACGCCTTCCTGCCCAACAAATAAGAATGGTGCGAGCGTTTTCAGCAAGGCCTCAACGACGAATTGTGTAGGGACGTCATGAACCAATGATGCCAAACTTATCGTGAATCCTACGAAGCCGCACTTGATAGCGAGATCTTTGGCCGTATGTCACAAAGGGCCGTGCCTGTCGTTCGTAACAACTTTAACAAGCGTCCTAACGACGCCGGGGGATCGGGAATATCTAAACGTCCGAACACATTTGATAACCGGGGACATGGCGGACCGCAATGCAATAGATGCGGTAGGCGTGGGCACCGAACCACCGATTGCTTGACAAGAGCCTGCTTCAAGTGTGGCGAGGTAGGCCATATAGCAACGTATTGCCCGCAGAAAGTTCAAAATCAACATAACCCACCAAGGAACATTCCAAATCTGCATAAAGCACTGACACTGCAAGGAGCAAATGCGATGCCCATCAACCAACAGAATCAACGCCACGGAGGTCAAGGCCGAGTTTATGCCTTAACTCGGGACGAGGCATTTGCGTCCGATACTGTAGTAACAGGTATATTACTCTACAAAGATATACCTGCTCGAGTCCTATTCGATTCGGGTGCGACGCATAGCTTTATATCTGCTGATTATGCGAAAGAAAATAAAATAACCATGTAATCACTAGATATAAATATTAGCGTTAGCACTTCGTCGGGAGTCGATATGCCAGCGAACTTTATTTGTAGGGATGACCACATTTGTATCGGGAGAAGATATCTATCCTTGGATGCCGTCATGCTAGACATCAAAGATTACGACATAATCCTGGGCATGGATTGGTTGGGCGCTTGTCGTGCAACGATCGAGTGCGCGGAGAAGAGAGTGGTGCTTCGTCTTTCTGGCGAGACAGAGTTCTCATATTCGTGCGGTACGGCCTCGAAGACGGCGATGATGGTATCGGCAATCTCGGCGAGGCGTATGCTGCGTTCCGGCTGCGCGGGATACTTGGCATCAGTTCGAGACACGCGGACGGATAATACAAACACAATACAGACAGATGTTGTGGCAGATTTTTCTGACGTTTTTCCTGACGAGATGCCCGGGATGCCGCCGGATCGAGAAATTGAATTCAGCATCGACACCTTTCCGGATACACGGCCGATATCGAAGGCGCCTTACCGAATGGCTCCAGTAGAACTGAAGGAGCTGAAGGTGCAGTTACAAGAGTTGCTAGACCGCAGATTTATTCGCCCTAGCGTCTCTCCGTGGGGAGCTCCCGTACTGTTCGTGAAGAAGAAGGATGGGTCGTTGCGGCTATGCATCGACTATCGGGAACTCAACAAGGCGACCGTGCGAAACAAGTATCCTTTGTCGCGAATCGACGACTTGTTTGACCAACTGCAAGGCACGGTAATATTTTCAAAAATCGATCTTCGTTCAGGCTATCATCAATTGAAGATCAAGTCCGACGACATATCGAAGTCTGTCTTCCGCACTCGATATGGTCATTACGAATTCCTCGTCATGTCGTTCGGTTTGACGAATGCCCTTGCCGCGTTCATGGATCTGATGAACCGAGTCTTCCGACCTCAAATAGATAAATTTGTACTCGTATTCATCGATGATATCCTTGTCTACTCAAAGAATTGTGAAGAACATGCGGAACATTTGAAGACGGTACTGCAGATTCTGCGTGAAAACAAATTATACGCCAAGCAGAGTAAGTGCGAGTTCTGGATGAGTAGCGTGACATTCCTCGGGCGCGTAATCTCTTTCGAAGGTGTCGCGGTGGACCCAAAGAAGATTGATGCGATGGTGGATTGGAAACGACCTGCCTCGGCTAGCGACATTCGGAGTTTCCTGGGCTTAGCGGGCTACTATCGTAGGTTCGTACGAAGCTTTTCAAAACTAGCGTCGCCGCTGACTCGCCTCACCCAGAAGGGAGTAGTATTTGAATGAAGCGACGACTGTGAATCCAGCTTCCAAGAGTTGAAGCAACGGCTCATCTCAGCTCCAATCCTTGCACTTTCAGACGGTCCAGAAGGCTTTCAGATATTCAGCGACGCGTCGGAAACTGGCCTCGGGTGCGTACTCATGCAGAGAGACAAAGTCATCTCCTACGCTTCACGGCAGTTGAAGCAGCACGAGAAAAACTACCCGACACACGATCTAGAATTGGCGGCGATCATCTCTGCATTGAAGTTATGGCGGCACTACCTCTATGGTGTGGCATGCAGAATCTACATAGATCACAAAAGCCTGAAATACTTATTTACGCAACGGAAACTCAACCTATGATAGCGACGTTGGCTCGAACTCATAAAAGATTACGAGCTAACGATCGAGTATACGCCGGGCAAGGGAAACGTGGTGGCCGACGCACTTAGCAGAATGTTTATGGGAACACGGGCCATAAACAAAGAAATACGGCGAGACCTTGAAGTGATGGGTATCGAACTCGGAATCGAGTATCGACACCTGCACCTAGCTCAACTGAAGTTAGGATCGAGCCTGCTTAGCAAGATAAAGACCGCACAGGAGGACGACTCATTCCTGAAGAAGATGCGTGAGCTGATTTCAACGGGAAGGGCGACTGACTTTACGGAAGACGGAGACGGGACGATGCGATTAAAAGGAAGGCTCTGTATTCCTGAAACTGCCAAACTCAGAAAAGAAATTCTGACGGAGGCGCATTATGCGAAGTACTCGTTACATCCTGGAAGCACCAAGATGTACAAGGACTTGCGCACAAACTTTTGGTGGCACGGCATGAAGAAAGACGTGGCTACGTTCGTATCGCAATGCATGGCGTGTCAGCAGGTGAAGGCGGAACACCAGAGGCACGGCGGAGAGCTGTAGGACATCGCCATTCCCGAGTGGAAGTGGAACAATATCTCGATAGATTTCAATGTGGGATTTCCGAAGACGTCGCGGGGGAATGACATGATTTGGGTCATTGTTGATAGATTGACCAAGTTGGCTCACTTTATCGTAATTAAAGTAGGATGTAGCGTCGATCGGTTAGCGCAAATCTACGTCGATGAGATTGTTCGACTGCACGGGGTGCTGGCCTCAATAATTTCGGACAGAGACGGGCGATTCCTATCGCATTTCTGGATGAGCCTCCAAGCGGAGATGGGGACCAAACTGAACTTTAGTTCGGCGTACCATCCCCAAACAGACGGTCAGACGGAGAGGGTCAATCAGATCTTAGAAGATATGTTGCGTCTGTGTGCGATCGACCTAAAGACTAGTTGGGATACGTATTTGCCGTTTGCGTAGTTTACGTATAACAACAGTTATCAGTCGAGCATTCAGATGGCTCCATACGAAGCGCTCTACGGGAGGAAGTGTCGTTCGCCGATATGCTGGGATGAAGTCGTAGAGCGACAAGTGCTTGGACCGGAACTGGTGGAGCAGGCCGTCGAAAAGGTCCGCTTGATTCGAGATAGACTCCGCATCGTGCAAAGTCGACAAAAGAGCTACGCAGATCTTCGTCGACGACCGCTAGAGTTCTTGGTCGGGGACCATGTGTTTCTGAAAGTATCGTCCATGCACGGGGTGATGCGGTTCGGCGTTAAGGGTAAGTTGAGCCCGAGATTTGTAGGCCCCTTCGAGATCATTGAGCGAGTTACGACGGTTTCTTATCGGATCGCACTACCTCCTGCCTTAACTGATGTGCACGATATTTTCCACGTTTCACAACTTCAAAAATACGTGCACGATCCAAGTCATGTGGTTAGCTTCGATCAGTTGGAGCTACGTACTGACTTGTCTTACTCGGAGGAGCCTATTCAAATTTTGGACCGCAAGGAGAAGGTGCTGCGAAATCGGTCGATGTCCTTGGTCCGCGTGCTTTGGCGGAACCATTCAGTTAAAGAGTCGACGTGGGAGATAGAGGCGGAGATGAAGGAGAAGTACCCTGCGTTGTTTCTCTAAGTTAAGGTCAGACCCTTGTTCTTAAGTTTCGGGACGAAACTTTTTCTTAGTGGTATATTATGTAGCGCCCCGCTTTCGATAGGCGACGGAACTTCATAATATGCTTGCGTCGAGTCAGATCGGCCGGGAACTTAGATGGTCATCTGACTCGATCGCTAAGCTTGGTAAACGATAACGCCTTGCGGCATCGATTCAAATCGATTTGGATGGAAGTTACGAGAATCGATCCAACTAATGGAACGACTTCTGTTGTAATAAGTCCTAGATGCAGCGGGCTGCGTCTCGGCGAGTGAGCTCTCTATAAGAGTCCCTTCGACGGGACCGGACCGCTGTATGGTTTTTTTGGAGCTTTACCGCTGGGCTTGATGAAGTGCTTTCGCGTCGTTTTCATGGATACAATTATAATTTCGATGCAAGGGGGAAAAAAGGAATTCTAACAAAGCGTTGGTGCCATTGCAGGAGCTTGCGTAACTAAGGATTGACGTTGCGTAGCGCTTGGACGGTCGGCATGAAGCAAAGTAATCGGTGGGTGATTCGACCCTTCTTTTCTACTCTGTCCCGCAAACTTATTCCTTGCTTCGAATTCATTCAAATCGAACGATGCCAAGTTAATTGTATGCCAATCCACTAAGGTCAAGAACTCGGGAAAAACGTATCGATTTTGAGTAATCTACTCGGAAAAATACAAGTTTCTCACATAACTAGAAAAGTTTAAGGTTCTAGTAAAAAGATAGACTATTTCATGTGCTGCAAAATAATGTGAAACGTCGATCATGGGTTATGATGCCTCGGACAATTTGGTGCCTACGGGACGCTAAATCGGAGTACGGCTTGGAAAAAATGAAACGTTGCATGAGTTGGGGGAAATGATAATGTCGTTCAATACTGTCCGTGCTATACAAAACTGGTTGCATATATAAACTGTTCATGCATTGGCATAGTCATGGATAGCTTGTGCACAAGTTGATATTTTTCTCGAATTGATATCCGGGGCATCAAAATTGACTCGACCTAGGGGAATGATTAATCGTGCTTCGGCACTGATGCATTTCGGGCCGTCAGTCAGGCTTGCAACCTAGACTGAGCGGGCCGAAATGCCATTGAGATAGTCCCACGTGATGTGTAACATCAATGACTGCATATAAGATAGTAGCATGCTCACCTATTGTCTTATGCAGGTGTAAATATTATCTCTGTTTTCATGCAGGGACGAGCACGACCGTGGTAAGAAATATGATAAACTGCTGTGTTTTACTGTATGCTTCATTTCTCAAATGGCTATCGAATATGAACTGAATTCATTTAGTTCTAATAGAAAGACAACTCTAAAGCATGCCTACCATAACAATCAGAGTCAGTTTAGACGAGTGGGTTCGTCTCGTCCACTTAGTAAGTGTGCTAATCCCATTCCCCCAATTTTTCCAGGTGCGGCGGGCGTTCCCAACTAAACTGCAGCTGGAGTACGGAGAGGCATTTTGAAGCTTATCCTATGCAGAAGTATTTTGAATCCAATTCAAGTCGACGACTTTGTATAAATGAGCGAATGTATGGGACGGCAAGCGTAGTTCAGGCAACTTGTCGAATGTATTTTCTTTCTGTTTTTCAATCAATGTAGCCGCAACGGCATCCAATGTAATTACGACTTGCACTTCGTTGCAAGCTATGAATGAAAAGTATTTTTATCTTCCTATACTGCGTCTCAAATTCTGATGTGATTTGTGAAGTTTCAACTTGGCGTATTAATATGTAAAGCAACGTAACGTTCTTGCCTTGTACGAGTGCAATTCCAGACTCGTACGGCATCACGCCCTAGCGAGGACGATCGAGTCGGCAAAGTAACACCGGAGACGAACGGTTTGTCGACTCGGGGCGTGACAGCGACAACTAGGCGACTGCGACGGTGGCATCAAATGATCTCTTCAACGAAAAGAAGAGAACTGTGCGGTTAAAGTACAGGGCAGTGAACGATCTCATCAAGAGAGGTGTCATTACAGTAATCGATGTTCGGAATCAGAAGAACCTGGCGGGTCCGTTCACGAAGGGCCTCAAGCGTCAGCTGGTTGAAGACACAGCAGAAAAGATGGGCTTGAAGGCATTCTGATAGTATATTTTTGTTATCCTACCATAAAGTTTTATGTTATTAGTTCAAAGTGAAATCTACTAGACATCTAACTTTCGGATCAAGGGAGGACCACTGACTGGAAAACTATCAGGTAACAGTGGGTACTTGTTCTTGGGAACATGGAATGGTTACGAACCCATAACCACTGTTGTCTACTATATATTTTCTGCGAAAAACGGATCCTGTGTTGAGGTTGGCATAAATGCCTTAATAAGTTCTCAGGCAGAGTGAATGCCTGGTATGCTTTACAGGAAGCACGGTAGCGCAGCACTACAAGGAGTAAATGTAGTGCCCCTTCCCGTTCAGTCAATCGGAGGAATCGAAATGCCGACGGCGTTCGGACTTAGCCTTGTAACGGCGGCTCGAAGACATCGCTCGGTCGAGGTAACTCCTCGCTCAGGTGGGGTAGTTTCGATAAACTTGCCTCATCTTAGCCTTCACATAATAAATTATATATTTTTAACTTGCACAAGTAGGCTTGATAATAAAAGAGACGAATCCACATAGATAAGAAAAAAATCCCGATGGGTCGAATTGAGCTAGAATATGGAAAGGTCCAACGGTCGGCTTAGAGTTGGTCCACGGCGTGCTTTGAAAATGACATTCGATCATTCATCCCGTGGCTTGAGAGAAGAAAAGTTGGTTGAGTAGGCGAAGTTATGAACGTAGCCTAAGTCATAGACGTCGCCTGCATAAATGCTTCAAAAAGTATGCACGATCCTATCGTCCAAGGCTTAGCATAGCCTTGGCTTGCCCCATGAGTTAAGTTGCGTTACACGGCTTATGACATAAGTCTAGGCACCCAAATGAATTGGTCGTTCAGAAGTTGAACGCATGTGCGGTACATTTCCGTAATGCGAGGCTTGACACAGCCTTTGTACATCGAGTCGTTGTGCATTTAAGTCGGGCAAGTTATGTTAGGCTATCGGTGTAGTAGCAAGCACGGTCCTACGAGTTCTACGGCTGGGTATAACCATATAGTCTTACGGTCTCAAGGCCTATCATATAAAGTATAACTTGGGCGATAGCGTCGCGTAGAACATAAGTCGATTTAAGGCATGATGTCACGGACTTAGTGTTTAAGGCAATGACCACAATTGATTCAAGTGAGTTTTGGAGAAAGGACTATCAAATAGGCATTCATGAGTTGAATGAAATGATATGGTAACATGGAAAGAATGCTCGCGACCATGGGTCGTCGAGGGGTCTCAAGGATAGAAGTCTGGAACTTGGTTTTGAAAGAGATAATAACACTGAAAGAAGGATGACTGTGTGAGACGTCAGTTCGAGTCGAGTCTTGCATGATCATTGGACAACTTGTCGACAAGAAGGAGTTTCCACGAGCAGCAACCCTGGATGCCATGGGACCGCGTCGTCCTGGAGGGAACACAGTATAGCTGTAGCTGGACTACCTGCTCGGGTTATTCAGGAACTTTCAGCGGGGCTAGCTACCTGCGTTGAAAGGGTCGCCGAATAGCAAGGCTATAGTCCATGATAGCTTGTGATGTTAGTGACCAATTCATATAGATGGTTCGGCACGACGGCAATCCGCGTGTGTGCCTTTGGATTGATTCAAGTTGAATGTGTATACAGTTAGAACATGATGTTTGGGCCTAATGATTGGCTGCAACGTAGGTGACGTACTTCGGCACGAGATGTGGCGTCGAGTCTTAAGTTGTCGGCATATAAGTTACATAGTTTGGATTTGAGTTGTCTTGAGTTTAAGTTAGGAAACACCACAAGGCAAAAATCAATCGAGTGACACATAGCCCACAGGTCTTGTTTGGGTCAGTTGGTGATCAAAGTAGCAAGGGCCGCAAGACGGCGATATGGTCAAGTCATACTGAGTTGCGAGGTACGGCACGATGGATTTGTAGCACGGTCACAAGGAATTAGGTACTATCGCATAGTTGCGTCTCTGATTATGTTCCGAAGGGCAAGCACGACGTGATAGATTAACGTTGTTGTTGCAAGCACGAAATGGTCTAGAGACACAAAATAGGCCAAGACGTCGGTCCTAAAATAATCCTAAGACAAGACTAGAAAAATAATTGATAAGAAGGGACTATGTTGCACAAAGTAAATCAAACGTGTCGGTTTTGTATGGGTGGGCGAGGAGCTCATTCCACCAGTACAGTTGAGTACTGACACCCACATAGTTTTTATGTGCAGGCACAGGTAGAAGCTCGTGGTGCGGACCTCGCTTGGATGCGTCGAGACATGGAGTTCCTTGACGATTTGTAGCGTGCGGTCGCGTGGAGTCAAGACTTATACGGGACATAATGTATGGGCATCGCCTTCCGAAGCATCCGCTGGCTCAAGACTTGTATTTGAGAGATGAGAGAGAGCTGTGTGACTTATAATGTGAGAAGAGTGAGCTTGAGTGACTTGTAATCTTGGCCTTGTGCCCCATTGTAACCTTTGTTTCAATATCAATAAAGAGCTTCTTTTGAATAACTTGTATTTTGTTCTAAACTTATGCTGCTATTATTCAATGTCTCTGCTTGGAACTTCTGTGCGACAACCCCGTCGCAGCCGCTGTAATCGGCCGTTATGGAATCTGCCTTGTATGAGCGCAATCTATGCTCGTGCAGCATCACGCCTTAGCGAGGACGATCGCTCCTACGAGAGCGGGGCATGACATAATGGTATCAGAGCACGGCTTTACGTCCTTGGACTATCGATTGAATTCTTTAACTCTGATGTTTTCGCGAACTCTGAAGTATTGCTTCCGTAAAGTTGATATCGTTGGTGCGCTCTCTCTCAAATATCCCACGGATGTCCATACAATAAGTTTATCTCTTTTGCAGAACATAGGAGAACAATTTTTGATAAAACAAAAAGATGGTTTGCATAAGCACGTTTGGCTAAGTCAGGCTGGACATATACACCAAGGATTGTGTCGACCTTAGCAAAGTCGAGTGCGGGATTCGTAATATTTCAAGCTAGAATGAGTTGAACTCGATTGAGTAAAGTGAGATGACTATCGATAGGGGTGCTATCGAGCGACGATAACGTCGATGCGATATAGAAGAACGTGCTTGGAATTAGCAGAATGGTTCGAACGGGATTTGAAGAAGTCGATTTTGATTCGAATGATAGTTTTGAGGATGTGTTGAATGACTTCATTCCTGAGTGGTGTATGCGATAGCCTCAGGAATGTCGATCGATCGATTGAGGTTACGGGGTGTCGATGAGTCTATCAGCAAGCGTCGCGTGTATGCAAAGTCGTAGATTAAGTATCGTTGAATAAGTTTTAGTCTCAAAGTTTGACTAGTTGGTTCGAACAACCTAGAAATTGATGCTCACGGAACATGCACAGGATTGAGGATTGCGCGAAGTATGAAATGCAAAAATGATTGCGTAGGTGAAATCAAATCAAGAAAAAGTTAAGGTGTAGCGAACGGATGACTTGATAAAGGAAATCGATAGGTGGATCTTTAGAAAAATGTTAGCACGATGGAGAGATAGCGTGCATGAAAAAGTTGAATTTTAAAATTACGTGAATTACTCTAAGGATTAGATTGAACATTGCTCGATGATTTGAGTTAGCAAAGTAGTGATGTGAATTAAGGGAATAAGTTGGTCGATGACTTAAGATAGATGGGTAAACGATACGGGAATTTGGGTTTGAGGAAATTAATATTGTGAATGATTCGAGGGATAATGATCGAACTTGAATTTGAATGTCAAGGAGATTATCCAGTCGGACGATAACATCATTCGTACGACTCGAAAATGGTTGCAAAGGAAGATCGTCAGGTTACGCATATCGTCGATGGTATTGAGGCGTATCAAAGATCGATATACGATAACTCAGGGGTACTCTGACTCGGTGAATGACGATCGTGCAAGTGTTATTGTTCGGTTGGATGCTATAGTTAGAATTTTTGATTGAGATGAATGTTGGATGAAAATGATTGTGTCTTGATGGTTACGCGGATAACCACAGCGTCGACATTCTTGTCTTGTACGAGCACAATTCTAGCCTCGTACATGCGTCGTGTCGGGTTTAGGGTGATTATTCTGCGTAAGCACTGACATGGTAATTCATGTCACGGGAATAATCAAACTCGAAAAACCAGGACGCGACAACTTTGATTGTCTCAACTTGTTGGTTGGAAGCGAAGGAAAATTTGAGGATGTTTGGACTCACGATTGATGATTGAGTAAACTTGAGGATTAAATAGATCCAGTCTACGTATCGAGAATGAATTAGTCTAGATAAAAAAATAAGAGTTACGTCCCGATGAGGATGATTATCCCGCGGGAGCATGCATGGTGATTCATGCCCACAGTGGATAATCTGACTCGCATGAGATCGGAGTGCAACATATTGTTAAGCTAGACGACCTTATGATCGAATATGTGAATTGTGATGAATGACTTAAGAAATATGAGATGTGAATTATGATTTAGCGATAAATCGTATCGTAGCGTGTCTGACTTGAGAAGAATCGATAGGTAGACTATATCGAACGGATTCGAGAGATAGACTATACGAACTGGTTTGTTGGACGAGCGATATTGATGTCGAAGATTTGGTTGAGTGAACTTATGATAGGATGGCTTTCCTGAATGACTCAGACCCCGTACGACGAATGTTGAGATACGTGTAGGAAATCGATGCTCGATGTTTAGAAATCGGAGTGATGCGAGCTTGGATAGAAAACCCCGTACTATCAACTTGGTTTGACCTTAGGATAGGGTCAGTGTTGATATTGTTGTTTGAGAAATATGATTCCAATACTGACAATTAACTTTAGCCTGGAGAGATGACCTAGCGGCTAGGTGAGATGTCCATGTTGCAAGGGTTAGCATCGGTATGATTGATTTCAGGATTGAGTGGATGAATCGATAGGTAGGATTGGATTCACTATCACAAGGCTTGGTTGAAATGCATGTATTTCGGGAATGCCTAGAATGTGTGCACGATCCAAACTAAGTGATACATTGAACTCAAGTGAGACTTGAGGAATGAGAAAGTGTCGAAGATTTTGAGATCGTGAGTTCTGAAGAAAGATTATGGGTAGCATGAGCGTGGCTTGGATTTGAGAAATGCATAGGAAAAATGTGCACGAGAGTCGTTGAACATAAAGTGATTAGTCGATGAGTAAGTACTCAGTTAGTTTCGAGGACAAAACTTTTTTTGAGTGGTGTATGATGTAGTGTCCCGTCCCGCTCAGTTAATCGGAGGAATCGAAACGCCAATGACGTTCGGACTTAGCCTTGCAACGGCGGCTCGAAGACATCGCTCGGTCGAGGCGACTCCTCGCTCAAGCGGGGTAGTTTCGGTGAACTTGCCTCATCTTAGCATTCATATAATAAATTGCATGTTTTCAACTTGCACAGGTAGGCTTGATAATAAAAGAGAAAAATCCACATAGATAAAAAAATAATTCCGACGGGTCAAATTGAGCTAGAATATGGAAAGGTCCAACGGTCGGCTTAGAGTTGGTACACGACGTGCTTTGAAAATGATACTCAATCCTCTGTCTCGTGGCTTGGGAGAAGGAAAGTTGGTTGAGTAGGCGAAGTTATGAACGTAGCCGAAGTCATAGGCGTCGCCCGCATAAATGCTTCATAAAGCATGTACGGTCCTATCGTCCAAGGCTTGGCATAGCCTTGGCTTGTCCCATAAGTTAAGTTACGTCGCACGGCTTATGACATAAGTCTAGGCACCCAAATGACTTGGTCGTTCAGAAGTTGAACGCATGCACGGCATGTTTCCGTAATGCGAGGCTTGACGCAGCCTTTGCTTGTCGAGTCGTTGTGCGTTTAAGTCAGGCAAGTTATGTTAGGCTATTAGAGTAGTAGCAAGCACGGTCCTACGAGTTCTGCGGCTATGTATAACCACATAGTCTTACGGTTTCAAGGCCTGTCATATAAAGTATGACTTAGGCGATAGCGTTGCGTAAAACGTAAGTCGGTTTAAGGCACGATGTCACGGACTTAGTGTTTAAGGCAAGTACCACAATTGATTCAAGTGAGTTTTGGAGAAATGACTATCAAATAGGCATTCATGAGTTGAATGAAATGATATGGTAACATGGAAAGAATGCTTGCGACCATGGGTCGTCGAGGGGTCTCAAGGATAGAAGTCTGGAACTTGGTTTTGAAAGAGAGAATAACACTGAAAGAAGGATGACTGTGTGAGACGTCAGTTCGAGTCGAGTCTTGCATGATCATCGGACAACTTGTCGACAAGGAGGAGTTTCCACGAACGGCAACCCTGGACGCCATGGGACCGCGTCCTCCTGCGGAAAATATGATATAACCGTAGCTGGATGAACCGCTCGGGTTATTCGGGAACTTTCAGCGGGGCTAGCTACCTACGTTGAAAGGGTCGCCGAATAGCAAGGCTATAGTCTATGATAGTTTGTGATGTTAGTGACCAATTCATATAGATGGGTCGGCACGGCGGCAATCCGCGTGTGTGCCTTTGGATTGAGTCAAATTGAATATGTGTACAGTTAGAACACGATGTTTGGGCCTAATGATTGGCTACAACGTAGGCGACGTACTTCGGCACGAGATGTGGCATCGAGTCTTAAGTTGTCGGCATATAAGTTGCATAGTTTGGATTTGAGTTGTCTTAAGTTTTAAGTCAGAAAATACCACAAGGCAAAAGTCGTTCGAGTGACACTTAGCCCACAGGTCTTGATTGGGTCAGTTGGTGATCAAAGTAGCAAGGGCCACGAGGCGGCGATATTGTTAAGTCACACTGAGTTACAAGGCACGGCACGATAGATTTGTAGCACGGTCACAAGGAATTGGGTACTATCGCGTAGTTGCGTCTCTGATTATGTGTCGAAGGGCAAGCACGACGTGATAGGTTAACATTGTTGTTACAAGCACGAGATGGTTTAGAGAAACAAAATAGGCCAAGGCGTCGGTCCTAAAATAATCATAAGACAAGACTAGAAAGACAATTGATAAGAAGAGACTATGTTGCACAAAGTAAATCAAACGTGTCAGTTTTGTATGGGTGGGCGAGGAGCTCATTCCACCAGTACAGTTGAGTACTGACACCCATATAGTTTTTATGTACAGGCACAGGTAGAAGCTCGTGGTACGAAGCTCGCTTGGATGCGTCGAGGCATAGAGTTCCTTGGCGATTCGTAGCGTGCGGCCGCATGGAGTCAAGACTTATACGGGACATAATGTATGAGCATCGCCTTCCGAAGCATCCGCTGGCTCAAGACTTATATTTGAGAGATGAGAGAGAGCTGAGTGACTTGTAATATGAGAAGAGTGAGCTTGAGTGACTTGTAATCTTGGCCTTGCACCCCATTCTAATCTTTGTTTCAATATCAATAAAGAGCTTTTTTTGAATAACTTATATTTTGTTCTAAACTTCTGCTGCTATTATTCAATGTCTCTGCTTGGGACTTCTGTGCGATGACCCCGTCGCAGCCGCTGTAATCGGCCGTTATGGAACCCGCCTTACACGAATGCAATCTAGGCTCGTGCGGCATCACGCCTTAGCGAGGACGATCGCTCCTACGGGAGCGGCGCATGACAGTAAAACTCTATACTGCAGTGGGATGACTCCACCATGAGGTTCCCAGGTAGGGGTAATGCCTCGGCTTTGTAAGCCAAGTCATAGCGGCATAGCACCGCAAATAGGCAGGTAGCCTAATGCTGTATAATAAAATTAAAGAGTTATAGACAGAACTACAAAGGGGAGGGTGACCCCATGTTACAGTGACGCGACACCACGATGAGGTACCCGAGTAGGGGTAAAGCCTCGCCTTGCAAGCCATGTCGTTGCGACGTAACACCGCAAGGAAGCCTTAGGCTTCATGCTGGGTAGAATGACACTACAAAGAGGCTGTGACCCCATACTGCAGTAGTATGACACTATGATGAGGTTCCCAGATAGGGGTAATGTTTCGGCTTTAGGCCATGTCATAGCGGCGTAGCACCGTAAGGAAGCGCAAGGCTTCATGTCATGTCTCTTTAATAAAGAACTTACCTATAGTGTATGGAAAGAGATATCATGCCATCTCTTGAGGGTAAACTTGTAGATGCCCAAAATTATATACTGAAATCAGGCTGGCACAAGGCCTGTACAGCCAGAAGCACATGTAACTACACTTTGTGAGTTGAAAGAATTACAATTGTGGTGCAGAATTCAAGGCATAGTCTATTCTTGTATCACACTGTTATTTAACCCATACGAGAAGATTCAAGTCGTCAGCGACAAGTATCCTAATGCAAAATGGACAATTACTGTAGGAAACGCTCAACCCTAGACATATATATATGTTGAGATATGTGGAGGATTGTTGATTCTTTTGCTCCTTGACATGAAAAGAGCTTGCTTTCAACATGCCTAGCAAAGTTTAGTCCAACATTGAAAAAGCACCATGAGTTATCTCAACATATATACTTGTATGTGTTGTTGGGATATGCACATGGGGTGGTGACCCTAAGGAGGGAATCATGTGGGTGATTTTACTAGGAGGTAAGGATAAGGCTCCAAGAAAAGCATTCATGCTTTTTGCTCTTGGGAAATTAATTTCCATTGGGGCTAAGCCCCGTAGGGGATTAACGACTCGGGCTCATGGGCTCATGAGGCGTAATGTGGCATTTTGTTGGCGCACTTTGCACTTAGCACGTCAGCATCGTCGCTAGGCGCATAGTGCGCTCACTACTAAAATATGGCAAATTAGCGACGTCAGGATATGTCGCTAATTAAGAAAAATACGTCGCTAAATATAATTAGCGACGACTTTAGCAATGAAACATGAAGGTCGCAGAAAAGCTAGTCGCAGATGACAAATTCGACGCCCTCCGTCGCTGTTTGCAACGTCACCCCAATGTCGCTGCGTCGTCAAAAAATTAGCGACGGAGGGCGACGAATTTGAACGTCGCCAAATTAGCGACGTAGTGCGACTACGTAGCGACGTTATTTCTTTTTATGTGATGACATGGCATGCCTGCCACGTCAGCAATGTAGCGACGTACATCGACCAAATTAGCGACGTCAACTCTCTGCCACGTCAGCTACTGAGTGACGAATTACGACTTGACGGTGCTAATTAGCGACGTCTGGATACGCCGCTATACGTCGCAGAACGTCGCAAATATTATGAAATTTTAAAAAAAATATGTTTGGTATTTTTGTTATGCTGTGTGTCTGTGTTTACACAGACACACATCATCACAAAAATACCAAACATATTTTTTTTATAATTTGGGCAGCATCTTCTTTGTATATCAGATCATCGCTTATAACCCAGCATTGGTATATTTGTCATTCCCATCGCAGATATCACATACATACATGTCCAAGTAAATATCATACATGTACTCAATAAAAATACCAATAAAGTAAATATCACAAACATACATGTCCAACAAACATGCATGTCCAACAGAGTCAAATAAGAATAAAAATCAGTGTACCAATGATCAATGGGCCCATAGGGCCAATACATACAAAGATGATAAAAAAAATCTACTGGATCACTGAGGGCCCCTGCTGCGCATCTGAGATAGCATGTACTCATACTGCTCCTGTGTGAGCTGTACCATAGGGGCAGTAGAAGGCAGTGCAACGTCTGGAGTCGATACCGTCGATGGACCGGGAGGACGTATCTGCTCCAGCTCTCGCAGTGGCTCAGCATACGCAGCACGGGTACTCACCATTGTCACTTCCCGTTCCCGGAATATGTATTTTAATACATGTACTGATTTAATGTATTTATTTAATGTGTATCATGTATTATCCTGTATTTAAATTTCTTTAATTTCTCACTAATTATTTTTCTGTATTTTACTTTCTGCTTTGCTTTTGGGTTCGGCCCGAGTTGGTTTATTTTTCGGCCTTGGTTGGTTCAACATGAAACCAACTCCCCACCTACCACCACTCCTTTATTTAAAGCTCCATTTCCTTTCTCTCTCTTCATTACTTCACCATTACTCTTCTTCTTCCTCATAAGCTCTCCCCACCTACCCAGCCGCATAGGCAAGTGCCCACTTGCTTCTTGATGGATCTCTATTTTTGTTGTTCCATTGTCTTCCTCTTAAGATTCTTAGATACTTTAGTACTTAGCATTTTCAATTTCCATGGCTCATTTTATGTAGATCTAAGTTTAATGAATTTTTGAATTTTCTAGGTTTTGATATAGTAACTTTGTTATTTTTTAAGTTCTGATGGTTCCATATTTTAGAGAATTTTGTTCTACCCTACTTTGACCTATGGAAGTCCAGATTTGGACTTGGAATGAAGGATATAGAGAGCTTGGAAGAAATGGCTTCCAGGGTTCTGATTCTCGAAAAAATGGAGAAGAAGAACAGTACTTGACCGCATGAACTTTCATGCGGCAAGTTTCCATTCCTGGCCGCATGAGCATTCCTGGCCGCATGAGCATTCCTGGCCGCATAAGCATTCCTGGCCACATGAGCAATCCTGGCCACATAAGCATTAGCATTCCTGGCCGTATGAGCATTCCTGGCCGCATGAGCATTCCTGACCGCATGAGCAATCCTGATCGCATGAGCATTCCTGGCCGCATAAGCATTTCTGCCGCACAAGCAATCCTGGCCGCATGATTATTCCTGGCCGCATAAGCATTCCTGGCCGCATGAGCAATCCTGGCCGCATGAGCAATCCTGGCCGCATAAGCATTCCTGGCCAGATGAGCATTCCTGGCCGCATAAGCATTCCTGGCCGCATGAGCAATCCTGGCCGCATAAGCATTCCTGGCCGCATGAACTCTAGTCCATAATGCCTTTTGGCTTATCCTGTCCCGAATTTGGCATTAATTTACATTGATTTTTATATTGGCATTAATTAACATTGATTGTTATCTTGATTAATAATTGATCATGCGTTCCTAGATGGAACTAAGAGACTGGCTAGTCGTCTTATTAAATTGAATGAATGAGACACGTTCATATGAACTATGAACTATTGCAATCGACTAGTTGATCCCGAATATTGGCATATAGATACATGCAGGCTTTAATTTATTTATCTATTTTACAAAAACAACATGTGTACTTTATGGTCAAGGCATGATTATTCCGTGGCTAGTTTTGATTGTTGCATTACGCTATGTAAGACCTACAACCTAATCGCACGGCTATCGTTGTAGAGATGTGCATATCGTACCCCGTACGAAAGTACTCATTCTGAATGACTATGATCCACGGCATGGGATTTCACTCAACATAGAGGCTACTAAGTTAAATAAAATAATGATTGCATAGAGAGAATGGATTCTCGAGTTCTTACTTGGCAGCCCTCTTTAGGACTATTAAGTTCCCGACATGCCGGCTGGTTCCCACAGATACTGTAAATCTGCCACACGGGCAGGGAGCGGTATCTGCTTATATTATTTATTGTATATTGTATATTGATGACGGGCGTCCCGCTGGGACTCGTCTAATTCATGATTGGCGCAATTGATTGATTGGGTAGACTAGCCCTGCTCGTACATAGTAAGAACTGAGGAATCCTTATTGCATATTTCAAGGATAAATTGGAACTCACAGTAGCAAGCCGTAATAGTTGTATGGCCGTTTAAATTGATTTGTTTGTGTACTGTATCTACTCTGTTAACTAACTGAGATGATCAGAATGTCAGGACATGACGGGCCAACTTCTGTCCTTGTTTGGTTGGGATGTTGGTTCGAAGTGTCGTGATGATTATACGAATCCCAATGGCAAGCAGAGATCTACTTATCGTATTTTCTTATTACTGGTTTAATTCCTCATATCGTGCTTCCTTGCGGTACTTGCTATTAGAGGTCTAACCTCTCTGGTTTTGCATGGCCAGATTTAGAGCCGGTCCCCGAGGGCTCAGCTTACTTCCACCTCCAAGATGGTCAATACTAGAGGGATGATCGTAGGAGGACTCGAGTGGGTTCCTTACTTCCCCGCTCGTTTTGTTATTTACTTTATATCTTGCCGTTTGGCACCGACATGCTAGTCGGATTGTCTTGTACTTACTTTTACATAATTGTAATTAAGTCGGACTGCAGCTGATAACAATTGTGTATACTTTGCTACGTCATCTGGCTATGTTTTGTAAAGCCAGATATCAAGAATTGACTGAGCGTTTGGGATGCCTTACTGCTTTATCTCACATGTTCTCTATTACTGTTTCTTGCTTGAATGATTGAGACAATAGATGTGAAGTGACCATAGTGAGACTTTCAAGTAGTATGCACCCCTTCGTCTTTTACACAGCATTGATCGTATTATACGGTATTCATCTACACGTAATACATAGTTGGCTGAGTCATTCTCCCGCTCTCCAGTATTATGGTTCTGGGGCGTGACAAGGTTTTAGTGGTGGCCCATGCAGGTCTGATTTCAGACTTGTGGGATGTTTTGATTTATAGGATGTCTCAATCACACATGTTTCTCCTTGATCCCATGATTCGTTACTCTCGACTCTAGCTTGACCTTCCAGTATCCTTGGACTTTATTGATCCTTCTTGTCCGATCGTTTGATTGTTCTCTTATCCCTTTTCTTAGGGACACCTCGTCCGCATCTGTCAGAACTGGACATCAGCAACAAGGGCAACATGGGAAACTTGACCATGTTGGTCAACAATAAGGGCCAATACTACCTCAAGAGATTATCCAAGAAGAAGTGATAGTGGAACCAGCAGCTGGACCCACTACACCAAAATGGTCAATTTGGAACACTAGACTTTTTTTAATCTGGAACGCTTATTTTTTGTACCTAGGTTCTAGCACGGAATAAAAGTGTTCCAAATACTAAAAAGTGTTCCTGATATATTTTATTTTAATTTTTAATTTTTATTATTATGTAGGTATGCTTTAGTAACGTTCCAAATTAATCCAAATTAAGGTTGCTACAACTCATGTACTGAATAGAAATTTGTTCCAAAACCCTCCTTACTTTTCCCTAAAAAATTTCCCTCCTTTCTTTCTCAAACCCTTCTTTTCCCCCTCAAAAACTCTCCGCTCTACTGACCAGCAGGTGGCCACTTCGACGAGATCTTACGCTATCCCGACGATATTGCAGGCAAGTTTGCCCTCTTTTCGACCACTTTGTTCTTTCCAGAACCTTCATTCTTTTCTTCAAATAATTTTCTCCCTGTCCGAACAGTTGGTAGGCTATCCCGAAGAGTTCACAAGCCATCTCAACGAGAATAAAACCATCCCGACGAGATCCCAGGCAGGTTGACTCTCTTCCCGAACAATTTTTTTATTTATTTTGTTTTTGGTTCTGCTCTTTATCCATCCCGACGATTTTTTGGATAGGGCTTTAATTAGGTTTAGATGAATTATAAGGGAGATCGATAGATTTAGGGTTTTAATTAGATATTTGGTTGGATGAATTACAAGGGAGATTGGTAAAATTAGGGCTTTAATTAGGCATTGGGTTTCAATATAATTCAATGTCATCTAATGTGATCGACATATTCTCATAAGTAGGCTGAAGTAACATACTAGTTGTACTATATTTTATGTGTTCAAATATTACTCAAATTTAAGATGCTGAATGCTTTATCTACAGTCGTGATGGTCTACAACTTCTTGACGGAAATATATGGATTGAGGGAAAGTTTTGTGCAATATTGAGAACCTTAGAGTTGAGTTCTATATGTTCTCTTTTGTAGAATAAGTAATGAATTAATTGTAGTTGATTTGGATTTCCACTGCTATGTATCTTCTAGAATTTAGAATCTGAATGTTTGCATGTAAAGTAATGATTCACAGCTTGTTGATGACAAGATTTGTAGATTACCGAATGTGGACACATGCACACTTGAAATGCTACAAAGCAGAACGTAGATTTATGTAGAATGAGGCAACCAAATGGCATGACTAACGTTGATGAATATGAACACACACAAAGATAGGCATCTTCCTTTGGATTTTTGAGAACTCTTGATTATCCACATCATTAGGATTGTGCTGGAGATGATAAATGTTTTGAAAAGAGATATGTACGTGCCATTAAATACATGGAAAGAGGGATAAAATAGACTAGTATGCAAACACGATTTTCTTTGAATTTAGCCAGCCTAGGATGATATTTAATGGCACATACATATCATCAGGGTTGTGCTAGAGATGATAAATGTTTTGAAAAGTGATATGTACGTGCAATTAAATACCAAGGAAAAAGGGATAAAATAGACTAGTATGCAAACACAGTTTTCCTTGAATTTAGCCAGCCTAGGATGAAATAGGACTCGAAATCCATAATAGTTATTTGTCAGTGATAGTCTTATACTATATATGCACTCAAAATATAGTTGGTTAAATTTAACTATATACAATTGTTTTGTGCTTTCTTCACTCTGTCAAAATATCTATAGCTTTTATCTGTCTATGACTTAAATATCTACAAGCTTAGCATCTAATAATCTGTATGAACTAACACTCTTGTCAATTATACAAAATTTATGTATATGCTGACCCTCACTTTCATGGTATGTCTGCTACCCCTACTAAATGGTGGTTATGGTATCTATCTATCAGATAGTTATATCATGATTAGATTTAATATTTTTTATTTAATAATGGCAAATTATTTATATAGCTATAGCTTCTTATATTATTTTCTCTATTATCTATATATAGCTCTCTATAATTCGACTAATCTGGGAAGTCATAACACTATTGGACAAAGTGAGGGTTTACTTTCTACAAATTCTATGTTCAAACACCCTAGATTCGAAACTGCAAGCAATCTGCCTATATATCCACAACGACTAGGAGAGAAGGATTGTGCTCACTATATGTTGACAAGAACCTGTAAGTTTGGGGAAGCCAGCAAGTTTGACCATCCTATTTGGGTTCCTGAAGGTGGAATCCCAGACTGGAAAGAGGTGATTGGTCAATGTTGTTTCTGTAAGCTGGTTTTTAATTACTAAATTTATTTAATAGCAGGTAACAGTTTATAAATTATAGTTTAGTCTATTTTTTATTTCATGTGTGTCAGAATGTAAGTGTTTATTGCACATACTCGATCTATTGCTTAGATTGCAGTATATTCTGAGTTTCAGCTCTATATAGTTCATGATATGATGATGTTTCGTATATGTATTTTGATTTTACTAAGGTATGCCACCGTTAATTCCTGAAAGCATTAGATTTGTTTGCTAGTTAAGAGACTTCTATTATACCTTAATCGTGATCCAGTGAATGTAGGAAAGAGAGACCCTTAGAATCATCACATTATACTTGCTATCTTTTATAGTGTCAATTGTTACAACAAAGTTAAATCTGTTGTGTATTGAATGAATCAAATAAATGCTTCTAGTAACCTCCTATGAAGCTTTCCTCTGTGACTCCAGTGTTAAGTATAGGCGGGGCAGGAGAGGAGACTCCTCCTTTGGCTTTGCTGACCCCTCCTTTGGCTTTGCTGACCCTAGTCTGATTTATACATATATATAGTACATTTTTTTGAGTGGGGTCAGCTGACCCACTCGCCCTATTCTCCCTCCGCTAGTGCACATACTTATAACTTGGGATGCTACTTCGTGAATATTACATAAATTGCAGGACACACGTCTACTTTACTAGTAGAAAGTGTTATTTTAGTTTTTTTTTTGTTGGTATTAAATTTGATATGAGCAGACTTATTATGAGAGTGGTATATGGTGTTTGTTTGTTTCTGTATTCTCATACTTTGGATTTGGCTTGGTGTTCTGCATCTAGCTGTCTAGGATGAAGTAGAAGTTAAAATAAAAGCAGAAAACTGGCATAGGCATAAGTTAAAACCACATGACATGCACTTAGATTCAGACAAAGTTTCTTCAATCATGAATTAGGACAGAAATCAAATATATTTGAAGGCTCTAAAATATTAGAGATGTTACCTAATGAATGAGAGAGAGGTGCGACGGGAGAGAGATAGGTGCAACGCGACGGAGAGAGATGCGGGACAGGAGAGGAGACTCCTCCTTTGGCTTTGCTGACCCTAGTCTGATTTATACATATATATAGTACATTTTTTTGAGTGGGGTGAGCTGACCTACTCGCCCTATTCTCCCTCCGCTAGTGCACATACTTATAACTTGGGATGCTACTTCGTGAATATTACATAAATTGCAGGACACACGTCTACTTTACTAGTAGAAAGTGTTATTTTAGTTTTTTTTTTGTTGGTATTAAATTTAATATGAGCAGACTTATTATGAGAGTGTATATGATGTTTGTTTGTTTCTGTATTCTCATACTTTGGATTTGGCTTGGTGTTCTGCATCTAGCTGTCTAGGATGAAGTAGAAGTTAAAATAAAAGCAGAAAACTGGCATAGGTATGACATTGATTTGTTTTCTTAATCTTATAATTTGGATTTGGTTTGATGTCTGCATCTACCTTTCTAGGATGGATTGGAAGTTGAACTGAAAGCAGAAACCTTATTAACTAGAGTTTTGCGAGAGAAGCTGTGTTCTAAAGAAATAGAACTTGAGCAATTGCAGTCAGACTTGGCGTCTTCAATACGAGCTCATGAAGTTCTGCAAACTGAGGTCCAGATGTTGCGGGATGAACTTTCTTGTCTCACTCATAAGACGAAGGATATGGAGCTTCAGGTGAGCATATAACCATGCACTGCCTTCTGGTTGACAATTTAGGCTTTTTAGTTCCCAATTTATGTTCTTGTAATGCAATATATAACGTTTTTGCACAGAACGAGGAATTTGAGGATGGGGTTTATGTTTAAATTATTGAAGGGCTCATCGTACTTTTGGCATCATAGATGGTCATATTTCTGCTAGACCATTGGTCTCCAATAGGCTATTTTATGCAAGTAAACTGGGCTATGAGTGATTATGTGTATCCACAGATGTGCACGCTAGTGCTCATTTCTGGATGCGTTTGTCCGTTGCTTAAATATATTACACTGTAGGCAGATGTAACTGAATATATTATATACATAATAACATAGACATGAAAAGTTGATGTGTTTGCTTGGAAAATCTATCTTACATGGACACACAAATAGGCGTCTGTTTATTTTGCAGTCCGTGACATGTCCTTGTTGTGCTTAACATGTGTGTGACATGGACACGGTTCTGATTTTGGACCTTTCTATTTGGAAATTGACATATATTTGCACAGTTTAATCTTTCAAATTTATCAATTTAGTCTGTTGACGGGAGCTAACAGCCTATTAAATAAATGTTTGGCACTTCGATTTCACAAGGATAAGACTTAACACAAGTTAATTACTAATTTTCATGTCAAACATGTCTATTTTCATGGGTGCATCATGCATGGCTGGATATGAATTGTCCATTCAAGGTATGCACATTCTCAACTTAAAGCTTTGAGCTGTACAAGTTTTACCTGGGAAGTCTCCCTAACACCATATATTGGTTGAAGGGAGGGTTGTAACTAGAATTGGATGTGGATATAATATTGGTAGGTGCTTTAGTAAAAAGATGCAAAGTCGTCATCCTTTTTAGATAACGAATTTTGTCAAATTAGTTGAACAAGAAGTAAATATTCTATTATGCACTTGGGTTTATGTACCAGTGATTACATGTATCTTAAAGGCATTATAAAACCACATAATGTTAATTGTAATGTATTACAAGAACTTGTCGATTGCTATATGACATATCAAAATTCTTGCAATCAAGTGGGTCCTAGTTAAAATGATTTTTTTAACAGATCTTACTCTATTACCGAGTACCTCTATGTTGTTTATTATGTTTAGCTATCTTACCCTGAGGGTTACCATGTATTAAAGATTCTTCTTCAGCCAATTTGGAGGGAGAAAATGGATCTGCTCATAGTGAGCATTTAATTGGACCAGAGAAAGGGAGAAAGTCGTACACATTGTTCCAAGGTCATGTTGGACATGTTTATTCAGCTATATTTAGTCCTCTTGGATAATTTCTTCTGTCATCATCGTCAGACTCAACAAGTAAAGCTTCTTTTTAGTTTTTATTATGCAGTTGGTTTTTTTCAATGGTCTGAAAGTTATCCAATAAATATATGCTTGTACATTTTCCTTGGTGCAGTTCGATTATGGAGCTCCAAGCTAAATGTAAACGTAGTCTGCTACAAAGGCCACAACTATCCAGTTTGGGATGTTCAGGTAACAAACAACTAAGGAGTCTTAAATTTTTTGATCATTGACTTTCTAGCCCTTAAACTTTGTCATTACTAAATTCTTTTTCATAAACATGTTTTGCTATATGCATGCTTGTTGCTCTATCTACTTTGATTATAGGTACACTTGCTTATAGTTGTCTACTAATAATCATTGATGTCATAGCAATACTTATAACAATTTTTGTTGCTTTTTTTATTTACAGGACTATTTACTGAGTCATGGGTCGTATTTGTAATTTTTTTGGCTCTTTCTATTAAATATTCAGATATCAAAAATTAATATCATGCTAGTGGATGATTGGTGCTCTATTTTAATTACTACTGAATGTTTGAGATTGTCTTATTGCTTTCAAACTTTGCTTTAGGGTGCAACAACTTGAAGAATGCTTTATTGCATGGATAATAACCCAGATAGAGGTATTTTACTAGTGGCCGATAACTTTGGACATGTGAGCATTTCTCGCTTTCGACATTACCTAATTTGTATGCTCTTTGATTTGGAAACTAAAAATGTGTAATTTTACATCCTCATTTAAAGTCACGATTTCCTTGAAGACTTTCTTGCTACTGTGAAAGGTAAATTAGATGAACTTCTAACAAAGATATGAAATACATGATTGCAACTTTTCTATGGATGAATTATATTGAATTTTGCAGAAGTAGTTTGTTATTATGGGTATTTTTTGGTATGTCATGGCACTCGACTTTTTTTCTCTTTTTTTGGTGGTTTTTTAGGTTATCATATGTTTTTTGCAGGAATTTTTATATCCTTGAATACAATAACTTTGCTTATAATTCTAATATATCCTGAAGGGTGGATGGACAGTCGAAGACAAATATTGGAGAACTGATTCTAGTCCATAAAAAAGGTAGCAAGGTTGTTGGGCTTTACTGCAATCATGTTCTTACCACCTTCATTTACTGCATCTCTTCCTTTGATTTAGGATAAATGGCGAAACCTGCTTAGATCTAGCTTTGCACAAGAGCCTTCGGATAAAGGGGTAAGAGATCTTATTTTTCTAATTTGTCTCTGAATCAATCTCACTGCATTTTATCCTGCTGATGAGCATAAACCCTCGTTTCTGGTACAATTGGTAGTAAAGCAGGTTGACAAGTACCAATTGGTGTTAAGATCCTTTTTTCTGTGGAAGTTTATCAAAGTGTAATCTATAGCTGACATTTAGTAGAAGGTTATTTTTGTTTTACTAGTAATTATGTGAGACTATCTAAAATACTCAACTTGTAACACAGGCAATAAAAAATAGATGGCATCTATCACACATATGACAAGGACTGATCCATTCATTACCATGCAAATTTTAGAAACCGTAAATTTAGTATAGACGTATATCCAAATTCCAAGAGGTATTCAGTAAATTAGATTGGTTTTGTACCCCCTCAAACTTTCCAAATATCTTTACGTCTACTCTCCCCCAAGACATTCTCCCCTCTGGAATCCTGGTCTTCCATCATTCCACGACGGCTCACTACAGTGTTCACAACAAGTGTTATCGCAACGACAATAGGATGTTGCTGTGATGGAATTACAATGCTTCCATAAAGCATCGGCAGTGCTCTTGCGAGTTACGACCACATCATCGATGTTGCCACAATGTTCAAGTTTAACAATATGTTGTGACCACAACACAATTATTTGGCATCTCTGGACAAACTTTACATGCCCTGTTAAAGACCCCCTTGAACAAAATTCCTATTAAAAGTTTTGCCATTGCCCTGTGATTTTGTTCAAGTTCAAAGTCTTGTCAAACCTACCAAACCTACCCTTGGACAGGCCTTGCTGTGAAGTTGTAGGAACTAGGAACTAGGAACTGATGGAAAAGATTGTATCTTTCTCAAAGATCATAGCCTCCAATATGAACAATAAGCATAAAATTCTACAGAGCTTACGCCGAGTAGATGGGATATGTTAGTTGCATCTTCATCATTTTATTCTGGACAGTTTGTCACATATTCCTATAGTTCATGAGTTCGAGGAGTTGATCAGTACCAACTTTTTTAAAAAGCAGGTTTGAAAATGTCATATTATCATCTCTTTTGCCAAAGCATATATAGTAGCTTATTATGCTACAGACTACATTTTCAATTTGTCTTTATTGTGCAATGGCATAGGTATTTTACATTGTTCACTGCAAACAAGATTGGTTACATTATTCAGGACAATTCTTTTTGAAGAATCATCATGTTTGTCTCCATAAGTTAAATATCATTCTGGAAACATCTTTTTTGATCTTTTTCTCCACTAATTTTTTTAACCTTTCAACTTTTGCAGGCCCAATGTCCATCCCAACAATGGAAGAGTTTGATCACAAAGCGATGAAAAATAAGCTATGGGGAAGAAAGAGAACGAGAAAAATATCTCAAATTATTTTCACATAACTAGGATATTTTGTTAGAATCGTAGTGTAGTAAAATTGTATTAAACATAATACAATATTATTATGTAAGACATTCTGACTTCATTAGTGATATGCAGATTTATCTTTATATATTTTGTGTGTACTTGTGCTAGTGACATTTGTTTACTTCCTTCTATATTATAATCAGACTTAGTTTTATAAAATCTTATGAGTGTTAAAAGTCATTCATCCATATATAAATTCATATTATAGGTAATGGTATTTTAAAGAATATGGGCAATTGAGAGGAACATATTTCTACCATTCCAATATTGGAACACATTTTATCCATTCCAGTATAAATGCAAACCGTTCCTTATTAGGAACACTTTATTGGTGTTCCAACACTGGCACACATATAATGTATTCCAAAAATCATCCTTTGGAACCCTTTATTAGGAACGCTTTGTAGGTGTTCCAACACTGGCACGCATATAAAGCGTTCCAATAAGCGTCCTTTGGAACACTTTTATTCCGTTCCAAGAATTTGGCAGCCCAAAAATAGGCACGGAATAAAGGCGTTCCAAAAAATATTTGGAACATAATTTCTCCGTTCCAAAAGGACCATTTTGGTGTAGTGACCGCAGTATCTGGAGGTTCCCACACCACCAATAGTTCCACCTACCCCTATGGAAGTGGACACACCAGCCCTTCTGGAGATCATAAGAGGAATAATGGCTACTCAGCAACACCAGATGCTGGCCCAACAGCGCATGCATGCTCAGTTGCAAGAGCAGAATGTACTACTCAACCAAGGATTGCAGATGTAGTGCCCCGTCCCTCTCAGTCACTCGGAGGAATAGGAACGCCGACGGCGTACGAACTTAGCCTTGCAACGGCTGCTCGAAGACATCGCTCGGTCGAGGTGACCGCTCGCTCAGGTGGGGTAGTTTCGGTGAACTTGTCTCATCTTAGCCTTCACATAATAAATCACATGTTTTCAACTTGCACAAGTAGGCTTGATAATAAAAGAGACGAATCCACATAGCTAAAGAAAATAATCCCGACGGGTCGAATTGAGTTAGAATATGGAAAGGTCCAACGGTCGACTTAGAGTTGGTGCACGACGTGCTTTGAAAATGATACTCGATCCTTCGTCCCGTGGCATGGGAGAAGGAAAGTTGGTATTCGCCGCAAAGCTAAGAGTTAGCCAAATTCATAGGCGTCGCCCGCACAAATGCTTCATAAAGCATGCACGATCTCATCACCCAAGGCGTAGCTTAGCCTCTGTTCGCCCGACGGGTTAAGTTGTATTGCACGGCTTCCGGCATAAGTCTAGGTACCCCAAATGACTTGGTCGTTCAGAAGTCGAACGCATGCGCGATACGTTTCCGCAATGTAAGACTGGACGCAGCCTTTACTCGTCGAGTCATTGTGCGTTAAGTCAGGCAAGTTACGTTAGGCTATCGGAGTGGTAACAAGCACGGTCCTACGAGTTCTACGGTTGGGTATAACCACATAGTCTTACGGTCTCAAGGCCCGTCATATAAAGTATGACTTGGGCGATAGCGTCGCGTAGATCGGAAGTCGGTTTGAGGCATGATGCACGGACTTAGTGTTTAAGGCATGAACCACGGTTGATTCATTGAGTTTGGAAAAGGGCAAGAAAGAAGTATTATCGCGGCTACATGTCGGCGAGGCCTCGCGGCTACAGGTCGGCGAGGCCTCGCGGCAACAGGTCGGCGAGGCGGTCTCATAAGAAAGAAGTATTGAACTTGGCCCTGAAAGAAATGGTGACACTAGAGGTAGCATGACTTTGTGAGACGTCAGTTTGAGTCGAGTCTTGCATGGTCATGGACAACTTGTCGACAAGGTGAGCGTCTCCCAGCACGGCAACCCGAGGCCACGGGACCGTTACGGGCAATAAGAGAAACAAATAATTAGCTGTGCTGGGCACGGGTTAGGCGAGGACTTGTAACGGGGCTCGCTACTCACGCTGAAAGGTCCCCGTCTAACAAAAGCTAGAGGAGTCTACGATGGCTCTGGGAGTCAGTGACCAAATCATATAGATGATTCGGCATGGCGGCAATCCGCGTATGTGCCTTTAGATTTAGTTGAGTTGTTGAATGTGTGTACAGCTAGAATACAAATGTTTGGGCTTAAGAATGGCTACAACATAGACGACGTGCTTCGGCACGAGATGTGGCATCGAGTCTTAAGTTGTCGGCATATAAGTTGCATAAGTTGGTTGAGTTGTTTGGCTTTAAGTCGGAAAACCACCGCAAGGCAAAAGTTGTTTGAGTGACACTAACATTCACAAGCCTTGTTTGGGTCAGTTGATGATTTAGTAGCAAAGGGCCGCGAAGCGGCGATATGGTTGAGTCGCACATAGTTGCAAGGCACGGCACAAAGGACTTATAGCACGGTCACACGAAAATGGAGCCTCATCGCGTAGTTGTGTCTCTGATTTTGGCCAAAAGACAAGCACGACATGATAGATTAACGTTGTTTGAGTCGACATTATTGTTGCAAGCACGGGATGGTCTAGAGGCACAGAATAGGCCAAGGCGTCGGTCCTAAAACTGATCCTAAGGAAAGAGTAGAAAGACAATACAAAGGGGACTAAGTTGCACAAAGTAAATTAACGTGTTGGTTTTGTATGGGTGGACGAGGAGCTCATTCCACCAGTACAGTTGAGTACTGACACCCACATAGTTTACATGTACAGGCACAGGTAGAAGCTCGTGGCGCGGAGCTCGCTTGGATGCGTAGAGGCATGGAGTTTCCTTGGCGATTCGAAGCGTGCGGCCGTCTAGAGACAAGACTTATACGGGACATAATGTATGGACGTCGCCTTCCGAAGCTTCCGCTGGATCGACAAATCTATTTGAGAGATGAGAGACAGCTGAGTGACTTGTAATGTGAGAAGAGTGAGCTTGAGTGATTGTAATCTCGGCCTTGTGCCCCAAATATAACCGTTGTTTCAATATCAATAAAAGAGTATTTTACAAGGACTTGTGTTTCGTTCTAAATTCCGCTGCTATTATTCAATGTCTCTGCTTGGGACTTCTGTGCGACGACCCCGTCGCAGCCGCTGAAATTGGCCGTTATGGAACCCGCCATGCACGAGCGCAATCTAGGCTCATGCGGCATCACGCCTTAGCGAGGACGATCGTTCCTACGGGAGCGGGGCGTGACATAATGGTATCAGAGCACGGGTTTACGTCCTTGGACTTTCGATTGAATTTTTTAACTTTGCTGTTTCCATAAACTCTGAATTGTGCTTTCGCATGTTGATATCGTTGGTGCGCTCTCTCTCAATTGTCCCATGGGTTGTCCATACAATAAGTCTAACTATTTTACAAAACGTAGGAGAACAGTTTTTGACAACAAAACAAAAAGATGGTTCGCGTAAGCACGGTTGGCTAAGTCAGGCTGGGCATATACACCAAAGTTGCGTCGACCTTTGAAAAGTCGAGTACGAAAATTGAATAGTGTCGAGCAAGAATGAGTTGAACTCGATTGAGTAAAGTGAGTCGACTATCGATAGGGGTGCTATCGAACGACGATAACGTCGATACGATATAGATGAGCGTGCTTGGAATTTGAGGAATGGTTCGAACGGAAAATTTGAAGAAGTCGATTTTGATTCGAATGATAAGTTGAGGATTTGTTGAATGACTTCATCCCTGAGTGGTGTATGCGATAGCCTCAGGGATATCGATCGATCGATTAAGGATACGGGGTGTCGGTGAGTCTATCAGCAAGCGTCGTGTTATGCAAAGCCTTAGATTGAGTGTCGTTGAACAAGACGTAGTCTTGAAGATTTTGATGAGTCGATTCGAATAACTTAGAAATGGACGCGCACGGGACGTGCACAAGATTAAGGATTGTGCGAGTATAAAATACGAAAATGATTGAGTAGGTGAAATCGAATCGAGAAAAAGTTAGGGTGTACGAATGGATGACTTGATCGAGGAAATTTATACGGATTACATACGAAAAGTTAGCACGACAGGTAGATAGCGTGCATGAAAGGTTTGATTTTGAAGTTACGCGAATAACTCGGAGGATCGGAATGAATGTTGCTCGATAATTTGAGTTAGCAAGGAATGATACGAATTAAGAAAATACGTTGGTTGATGACTTAAGATAAACGGATAAAAGATATGTGAAATTGGTTTGAGGAAATTGATGTTGTGAATGATTCGAAGGATAATAATCGAACTAGAATTTGAATGTCGAAAAGATTATCCAGTCGGAGGATAGCATCGTTCGCACGACTCAAAATTGGTTGCAAAGGAAGATCGTCAGGTTACGCATATCGTCGATGGTATTGAGGCATATCAAAGATCGATATGCGATAACTCGGGGGTACTCTGACTCGACGAATGACGATCGTACAAGTGTTATTGTTCGGTTGGATGCGATACTTAGGATTTTGATCGAGATGAATGTTGGATAAAAATGATCGTGTCTTGATGGTTACGTTGATAGCCACAACGTCGACGATCTTGTCTTGCGCGAGCGCAACTCTTGCCTTGTACATGCGTTGCATCGAATTTGGGACGATCGTTCCGCATGAGCGCTGACATTGTGATTCATGTCGCGGGAATGATCGAACTCGAAAAATCAGAACACGACAACTTTGATTGTCTCGACTTGTCGGTTTGATGCAAAAAAAATTTGAGGATGTTAGGACTTGCGATTGATGAATAAAATAAACTTAAGGATTGAGTAGGTCCAATCCGCGTATCGAGAATGAATTAGTCTAGACACAAAATAAGAGTTACGTCTCGATGAGATTGATTATCTCGCGGGAGCGTGCATGGTGATTCGTGCCCACCGTGGATAATCTCACTCGCGTGAGATTGGGGTGCAACGTATTGTTAAGTCAGATGACCTTGTGATCGATTTCGTGTATTGGGATAAATGACTTAGGGAGTATGGAATGTGAATTATGGTTTAGCGATGAATTGTGTCGTAGCGTGCTTGACTTGAGAAGGATTGATAGGCAGATTATGACGAACATGCTCGAAGAGATAGACTATACAAAATGGCTTGATGAATGAGTAATTTTGATATGTCAAGGAATTGGTTGAGACGTGAGTTACCGTAGGATGGCTTTGCTGAATGACTCGGACCCCGTGTGACAAATATTGGGATGTGCGTAGGGAATCTATGCTCGAAGTTTAGAAATCAGAGTGATGCGAGCTTGGGTAGAAAATCCCATACTATCAACTTGGTTTGACCTTAGGATGGGGTCAGTGTATTGTTGTTTGGAAACTATGATTCCAATACTGACGAATGACCTTAGTCTAAAGACATAGCCTAGCGGTTAGGTAAGACGTCCATGTTGCGAGAGCTAGTATCGGTGCGAGTGATCTTGAGGATTGATTGGTTGGGGATATTGGTATTGATGAATGGAATGATTTGAGAATATAAAAATACCACTCATGAGCCTCGGCTGACATGCATGTATATCAAGGACGCTTGAATACGTGCACGATCCGACTCGAGTGGTAATAGCAGAATTCGCTATCACGAGGCTTGGCTGAAATGTATGTATTTTGGGGACGCCTAAAATATGTGCACGATCCATACTAAGTGATACGTTGAATTCAAGTGAGACTTGAGGAACAGGAAAGTGTCGAGGATTTTGAGATCGTAAGTTTTGAAGAACGGATTGAGGGTAGCACGAGCGTGGCTCAGATTTAAGGAATACATAGGAGAAATGTGAGCGACAAACGTAGGATGTTGAAACAAGTGATAATCGATAAGTATACTCAGTTAGTTTCGAGGACGAAACTTTTTCTGATTGGTGTATGATGTAGTGCCCCATCCCGCTCAGTCAATCGGAGGAATAGGAATGCCGACGGCGTTCGGCCTTGCAACGGCTGCTCGAAGACATCGCTCGGTCGAGGCGATCGCTTGCTCAGGTGGGGTAGTTTCGGTGAACTTGCCTCATCTTAGCCTTCACATAATAAATCGTATGTTTTCAACTTGCACAAGTAGGTTTGATAATAAAAGAGACGAATCCACATAGCTAAAGGGAATAATCTCGACGGGTTGAATTGAGTTAGAATATGGAAAGGTCCAACGGTCGGCTTAGAGTTGGTGCACGGCGTGATTTGAAAATGACACTCGATCCTTCGTCCCGTGGCTTGGGAGAAGGAAACTTGGTATTCATCGTAAAGCTAAGAGTTAGCCAAATTCATAGGCGTCGCCCGCACAAATGCTTTATAAAGCATACACGATCTCATCACCCAAGGCGTAGCTTAGCCTCTGCTCGCCCGACGGGTTAAGTTGTATTGCACGACTTGCGGCATAAGTCTAGGTACCCCAAATGACTTGGTCGTTCAGAAGTCGAACACATGTGCGACACATTTCTGCAATACAAGACTGGATGCAGCCTTTGCTCGTCGAGTCATTGTGCGTTAAGTCAGGCAAGTTACGTTAGGCTATCGGAGTGGTAACAAGCACGGTCCCACGAGTTCTACGGTTGGGTATAACCATATAGTCTTACGGTCTCAAGGCCCGTCATATAAAGTATGACTTGGGCGATAGCGTCGCGTAGATCGGAAGTCGGTTTGAGGCACGATGCACGAACTTAGTGTTTAAGGCATGAACCACGGTTGATTCATTTAGTTTGGAAAAGGACAAGAAAGAAGTATGCTCGCGGCTACAGGTCGGCGAGGCGGTCTCATAAGAAAGAAGTATTGAACTTGGCCCTAAAAGAAATGGTGACACTAGAGGTAGCATGACTGTGTGAGACGTCAGTTTGTGTCGAGTCTTGCATGGTCATGGACAACTTGTCGACAAGGTGAGCGTTTCCCCGTACGGCAATCTGAGGCCACGGGACCGTTACGGGCAATAAGGGAAACAAATAATTAGTTGTGTTGGGCACGGGTTAGGCGAGGACTTGCAGCGGGGCTCGCTACTCATGCTGAAAGGACCCCGTCTAACAAAAGCTAGAGGAGTCCACGATGGCTCTGGAAGTCAGTGACCAAATCATATAGATGAATCGGTATGGCGGCAATCCACGTATGTGCCTTTGGATTTAGTTGAGTTGTTGAATGTGTGTACAGTTAGAATACAAATGTTTGGGCTTAAGAATGGCTGCAACATAGGCGACGTGCTTCGGTACGAGATGTGGCGTCGAGTCTTAAGTTGTCGGCATATAAGTTGCATAAATTGGTTGAGTTGTTTGGGTTTAAGTTTGGAAACCGTCGCAAGGCAAAAGTTGTTTGAGTGACACTAACATTCACAAGTCTTGTTTGGGTCAGTTGATGATTTAGTAGCAAAGGGCCGCGAGGCGGCGATATAGTTGAGTCGTACATAGTTGCGAGGCACGGCACAAAGGACTTATAGCACGGTCACACGGGAATGGAGCCTCATCGCGTAGTTGCGTCTCTAATTTTGGCCAAAAGGTAAGCACGACTTGATAGATTAACGTTGTTTGAGTCGACATTGTTGTTGCAAGCACAGGATGGTCTAGAGGCACAGAATTGGCCAAGACGTCGGTCCTAAAACTGATACTAAGGAAAGAGTAGAAAGACAATACAAAGGGGACTAAGTTGCACAAAGTAAATTAACGTGTTGGTTTTGTATGGGTGGGCGAGGAGCTCATTCCACCAGTACAGTTGAGTACTGACACCCACATGGTTTTGTATGGGTGGGCGAGGAGCTCAAGGCAGGGGCCAGCAGCAGCACCAGGCTAGGCCACAGCATGGAAACCAACAAGGAGGTCGAGGGCAGGCATTCACGTTGTCCTTGGAGGAGGCATTAGCATCGGGAGATGTTGTGGCAGGTAACATTCTCGTCGTCTCATATCCTGCAGTAGCATTATTTGATTCGGGAGCATCACACTCATTTATATCTGCACCATTTGCAACACGGCTAGGAATTAAATTCGAGGCATTGCCGGGAAGGTTAAATATACTCACTGGTAATGGGCTCGTAGGAGTTAGTAGAGTTATTCTAGCATGTAGCGTTGTAGTTTGCGGGCATTTCTTACCCGCCCGGTTGATAGAATTTTCTGTTGAAAATTTTGACGTTATCTTAGGCATGGACTGGCTGAAAGACAGTCATGCGATAATAGATTGTCATAGAGGGAGTGTATCTTTTGATATTCCAGGCATGAAATGGTTCACCTTAGTCAGATCAGTGGCAACTCAACAAGAGCAGGGAGTAGTAACGGCAATGGAAGAAGTTCTAGTTCCGAAGGTAGTTGAAGAGTTTCTAGACATATTTCTCGAAGAACTTCCAGGTCTACCCCCGGTTAGGGATATTGAGTTCAGTATAGAATTGGCACCTGGAATTAAACCGATATCAGATCGAATTTACAGAATGGCGGATTCAGAGCAGGCCAAGGTATATCAGCACATAGAGGAATTAAAAGAGAAAAAGTTCATTCAAGCTAGCATATCACCATGGGCAGCACTAGTGGTACTTGTGGAGAAGAAGAATGGGTCATCCAGATTGTGCATTGATTACAGGAAGCTTAACGTGGCGACAGTAAAGAACAAGTACCCACTACCCAGGATCGACGACTTGTTTGACCAGTTGAGCAGAGCTAGAGTTTTCTCCAAGATAGATCTTCGTTTAAGGTATCATCAAGTGAGGGTTCGGAAGGAAGATATTCCCAAGACAACATTCAGGTCGAAGTATGGGCATTATGAGTTCTTGGTAATGCATTGGTTTGACCAATGCTCCAGCAATATTTATGGATTTGATGAACCGTATCTTTATGCCGTACTTAGATCAATTTGTCATTGTGTTTCTTGACAACATTCTCGTATACTCTGCTAGGGAAGAGGAGCATGAAGACCACCTCAGAAAAGTGTTACAGGTTTTGAGAGAGAACCAGTTGTATGCCAAGCTCAGCAAGTGTGAGTTCTGGACGGAGCACATTTCATTTTTGGGTCACATCATATCAGGAGCTGGAGTAGCAGTGGATCCCAAGAAGGTAGAAGCAGTAGAGAGTTGGCCAGTACCCAAGACCGTAGCAGATGTGCAGAGTTTCTTGGGATTGGCAGGATATTACAGAAGATTCGTATCAGACTTTGCAATACTTTCAGCACCCATGACCCGCTTGATACGGAAGGACGTGCCATTCGTCTGGTCGGCAGAATGCTAGGCATCATTTGAGAATCTGAAGCAGAAGTTGATATCGGCACCTATTCTGACATTGCCAGTTGGACCCGGAGGTTTTACAGTATATTGTGATACGTCAGGAAAAAGACTTGGGTGTGTCCTCATGCAACATGGGAAGGTGATAGCATACGCATCTAGGCAACTTCGAGACCAGGAGAAGAATTATCCAACTCATGACTTGGAGTTGGCAGCAGTAGTATTTGCTTTGAAGCTATGGAGGCATTACTTATATGGTGACCGAGTGGACATGTACATAGACCATAAAAGTCTGAAGTATATTTTTACTTAGAAGGAGCTGAACATGAGGCAGAGAAGATGGTTGGAGTTGATCAAGGATTACGACGTGGAGCTTCAGTATCATCTAGGCAAGGCTAATGTGGTAGCAGACGCTCTTAGCAGGAGAGGCGGCGTATTTATGTTGACAACACAGAGGCATATCTTAGAAGACCTTTAGGAGATGGGCATCGAAGTTATACTTCCTAGTGATGTAGAAATTCTGGCAAGTCTACAAGTTCAATCCGACTTGGTAGACAGGATCAATGCAGCTCAGGCGCAGGACCCAAGGATTCAGAAGCTTAGGGCAGAATGTGAGTCAGGACTCAGAAAGGAGATACAAATTCATGAAGATGGTACACTTAGGTTTGGATCACGTCTATGTGTGCCTAGTGAAGATATCAGACAGAAGGTTATGGCAGAAGCTCACAGTTCTCAGTATTCTATACACCCTGGAGGGACCAAGATGTACCAAGATATCAAGCAGCACTTCTGGTGGAACGAAATGAAGAGGAAGATAGCTAGATTTGTTTCCTGTTGCTTGGTATGTCAGCAAGTAAATATAGAACAGCAGAGGCCAGCCGGATTATTGCAACCGCTTCCTATTCCAGAATGGAAATAGGAACATATTACAATGGACTTTGTGACCGGTTTACCGAGATCACCAAGTGGTAAAGATGCTATTTGGGTGATAGTAGATCGACTTACAAAGGTGGTACACTTTCTTCCTTTCAGAGTAGGGCAATCTACAAAAAAGTTGGCAGAGTTGTTGTAACACCCTGTTTTCTAAAATTGGGGTAATTTTGAAAATTTATTATTTTTATTATTTATTAGTGGTATTTTAGTCATGGTATGATTTTCTGGTGATTTTAGTTAAGTTAAACCATTTTCTAAGTCATGACTTATGACTTTGTGACTTACTAGCAAAACCTTAGTGTAAACCCTAGTTTTTCATAACCTAGAGACTAACCATGATCATGTGAGCCTAACCATAGGCTTAGAACACCAAATTAGTGATTTTAGCCTAAAAGGATATTTTGGTAATTTTCTAGGATTTATTTAGAATTATTTGGAATTATGTGTTTTTATTATTGTTTAAATTATTGTTAAGTGTCATGAGAGCCCCTAACCAAGTTTAGCCTAATCTAGAGATTAGCTACTAACCTAGAATGATTAGGGGATAGATATTTACATTGGGTTAAAGTAGGATAAATATCTAGATATTATACATATGATATTTTGCTTGAACTACTCAAAATATCAACCCTTTACCATGAAAGTCCATGCCTTAGCCATGAAGGAAGGGCAAGGACACCCCCCCATGCCATGGCCGGCCATAGGGCATCCCCCTAGCAGCCACCATTCTATATAATCCCATTTCATTCATTCATGAAGATTTTACATGAATTTTAATCCTAGAAAATTCCAATTTCTTCAAACCTACACAACTTGATCAATATTGATCCAAATCACCTCTAGTTTCTTGCATTGGACTCCCCTACACTAGAGGGTACTAGTTAGGGCCTGCTATCGAGGATTTCGTGAGCTTTGGGCATCACCAAGTTGAAGTGGACACCCCCCTCTCTTTATTTTTCCATTGGATTTGCATCAATAGGTAAATGTCCATAAACCATGTTAATTTTGTGTTTTCTCTTCATATTTGCATGCATCTAGGTACCATGGAACTGTGGGTCAAGTTTGGTAGGATTTAGAGTCGGTTTGGTGTCCGTATCGGACACGTATCCTAAGCTAGAAACCCTCGTTTGATGAAATGCCACAAAGACTTTGTTTTTGTGTTTTTGTAAAACAAAATATATTTTCTGGTAGCCCTAGACTAGTAGGTTACAATCCTAACTTACTGAGCACGAAATCGTATTGTGTCCATATCCAAATTGGATACGAACACACTGTTAAATATTGTACTGTGCACACTTTAATCCCCTGCTACCCGACACTGATTTCTCCACGAATTGGACACGTGGACACGTGAAAATTTACACAGAGGAGGGGGCCATCACTGACAAGCCCCTCCTCAAATATCACGACCTCTTGTGTCGTGTCGAGAGAGCTCTGACACGAACACGGATTTTGTACTGCACTGTGCGCACTGCACAGAGCACATTTCGAGCATGTCGTGTCGCACGGACACGCCACGTGGACACCTCGTGGTGACACGAGTGTGTAGCCCTACACGTGGGCTACACGTGGGCATGACCACGAGGCCCCACGTGGCTCGTGTTGTGTCTACGAGATATGTGCATCTATGTACGACGCGGTCCAAACCGCACGTATCAGTCGAGTTCCCTCGACTGATACGGGTCTCGTATCAACACTGTAGGACACGTGGACACATAATAGTGTGTCTAACGTGTAGCCCTATATGTGGGCTACACGTGTGCATGACCACGAGACACGTGGATGTGTGTGTCGTGTCCTACATACACGCGAACATGTGTACGAGGCAGTGCACTACACAGTGCACTGTGTTTACCCGATTTGGGTTTTTGACACTGGACACGCCGTGTCGTGTCGTGGTGGACTTCCAGTGACACACATGACACGTATACATGTGGGGACACGTTTACCAACCACTGGTTTCAAACCTTAGTCAAGTTTGTGTCGATTTTGGGATTTACACCTTAGGTTCATTAATGAACAGTAAACACTGTTCTTCCCAGTTTTTTTAAATGAATTTCGAATTGATTTTGATGTATATATATATGTATATTTATGGATATATATATTGTATATACATAGTATATATGTATATGTGTGTGTAGGTGAGTTTTTAGGAAGTATACATGTATATACATGTGTATATACATGTATGTATATATGTAGGGTATGTGTGTGTTTTTGGTATTTGGTTGGGGTTGTTCCTGTTCTCAGGAAACTGAGAACAGTCCCCCCCCTTGACTGTCATCTCTAACTCTCTCTCACTGTTCAGTCTCTCTCTCACTCTATGTCTCTCTCTCTCTTCCCTCTCTATATATATGTAATGTATATATAAGTTTTATATATATATATATATATATATTTATATATATATATATATATATATATATATATATATATATATATATATATATATATATATATATATATATATATATATGTGAGTTTGATGTATATATATATATGGGTTGGTATTATATATATAGAGTATTCCTATATTGACATATAGGTATTAGATAGATGGGTATATCTATATATAGGTATATATCTATATATATGACCTTCTAGATATAGGTTATATATAGAAACCTATAAGTCACTAGCCTATGAAAACCTACATCTCTAGCCTATGAAAACCTACACCACTAGCCTATGGGAACCTATGACCATAGCCTATGGGCCTATATGGTTATGCTATATGTGTATATATATATATATATATATATATCTAGGTTACATATATGTGTGTGTGTATATATATTATATAGAAATAGATACCTATATGGTACTAGCCTATGGAAACCAAGTCAATAGCCTATGGAACCTAGATATACAAGCCTATGGCCTAAGTAATTAGCCCATGGCTTGGGGCTAACTCAAATTGACCTAAATGGCCCAAAACACTAACTAGTTGACCTTGTTGACCATGGTTGACTAAAGTCAACTATTGGTCAAACCATAACCTAATTGACTTAAAAATGACTAGTTTAACTAGTCTGACCTAATTACCTTATTGACTAGTCTTTGTTTGACCAATACCTTAGTTGGTCTAAGTTTGACCTAGACTTGACCCAGATTGATCATGTTGACTAGTATTTGACTTGTCTGACCTTGTTTGACTTTATTTGACTTAGTTTGATTCCCTGTGACCTAGTATGACTTCCTGTGACCTAGTTTGACTATTAGAGTTGACCAATAGTTGACTTTTGACCAGATTGACCTAGAATCATGTAGTATGCATTGTATACTTTATTTTTACCATTGTGGATACATTGTGACTTGTATTGCTCTGATTAGGAGCCATACACCTCTCCTCAGACAGTATATCTTCTTCAGACATTCAGTTATCAGGCGAGTATATTCTCTGACCATTTCATATTTGCCAGGATTTATATTCTTGCTCTAGATTACTTTACTTGATGCTGACACGATTGTTATCACGGATTGGTACTATATGGATCTTTTTATGAGATGTTATCCCCTCGGAAGCATCAGATACAGCATGTTTGTGCTTTTCACGAATCATCATGTATCTCTATGCTTTCATAGATTCACGAATCGCTTGTGACTCATGTACTCTCATGATTCGTAGAGCCTCTCATGAATCTCCCATTTATGGGCTTATCACGAATCTTAACATAACCTGAATGGATCATTGTGTATTGATTGGGGATGGGGGAGTGGAAATAGTCATATGGATATTACCCCAGTAGCTATAGCCATGAATCACTCCTAGCTGTAGCCATGAATCTCATATGCCATTTCACATGTCTATATTTTACTCTGACTCACTAGACACTGCTAGTTCTCTATTATAGTAGATATTTCATTACAGCTATCTCTTTTGCTACATGTATCTTCCTTCAGCAGTTTCTGTATTTTACTCTATTGCATGCTTTATATCTCCTATCATACTATGCACTGCGTGAGATGTATTGTGCTCGTTCCTGTCCTGATTGGACCTGTTGAAAATATTACAGAGGATGAGGATGAGGCCTTGGTGTCTACCTATTATGGAGCAGGACTAGATGATACTTATGTTGTGGACCCTCAGCAGGATCCACCTGCAGCTGAGGATGTTGTTCCAGTAGTCTAGACCAGTTTAGTCTAGGCAGTCTTTCTATATTATCATTTTGTCTCACATCTGAGTTGTATTTTGAGATGTTGAGTTATGTATAGACTCTTAGACTTATTGTATTATGAGTTGACATTCTGATGTTATGTTATCCTAGACACTTGGGCTTATTTCATCTATAGTACTGTTCTCTTTGAGTTACTGTCTATCTGTCTATCTTCTATTTCTCTACCTAGATGTGATTGAGATTGTTTCTGTTTGTCACCTCCACTCGGAGAGTATAAACTGTACAGGTACCTTATATTGTTAGATGATTGACCTAGGACAACGTTCTACCGTCGACACTGCGGCGTAGGCTGGACGTACCCATTTCTCGTGTCCTTACTCTAGGGTGCGGGTCGTGACAGTTGTATATACAGCAGATAGTCAGGCAGCATGGAGTCCCTGTCAGTATTGTATCAGACAGAGATATCTGCTTTACATCACATTTCTGGAAGAGCTTACATCATAGTCTGGGTACCAAGTTAAGATTTAGCACTGCTTACCATCCACAGACGGACGGGCAATCAGAAAGAACAATTCAGAATTTAGAAGATATGTTGCACGCTTGCACCCTAGATTTTGGAGGATCTTGGGAGAGCCACCTGCACTTAGTCGAGTTCTCATACAACAACAGTTATCAAGCCAGTATCCAGATGGCGCCATTTGAAGCACTATATGGTAAGAAGTGTAGGTCGCCACTAGCATGGGATAATATCAGGAAGAGGAAGATGTTAGGCCCAAAAATGATTGTTCAGACCATTGAAGTGGTTAAAGGAATTAGAGAGCGACTTTGAGTTGCGCAGGATCGACATCGTCATTAGGCGGACTAGCATCGCAGGCCACTAGAGTTTTCTGTTGGGGACCACGTATTCTTACGGATCTCACCTACTCGTGGGGTCATTAGATTTGGCGTTCGCGAGAAATTGAGTCCGCGATACGTGGGCCCATTTGCTATCCTTGATAGGATAGGCGATGTTGCTTATCATTTATCCCTTCCACCTTCGTTATGAGAGGTGCATGACGTGTTACATGTATCTCAGTTACGAAGGTATGTATCGGATCCAAGCCATATCCTTGATCATTCTGAGCTGGTTGTTGGTACCAACTTGTCTTACGAGGAGCAGCCGGTATCCATTTTGGACCGAAGAGAGAAGATACTCAAGAACCAAACAATTAGCCTTGTCCGGGTTGCTTGGGGTCATCACTCTTTAGGAGAGTCAACGTGGGAACGTGAGGATGATATCCGATCACGGTATCCGTACCTGTTTGACTCACAAGGTATATCTCTTTCTGTATACCTTGATTGTCTTAACTCCTCATGCTTGTCACCTTATGAGTAGAATTGCTTGGTGTCGTCGATAGTTAAACATAGATATGTTACTTACTGTTGACATTGTAAAATGATTGCTTGCTCAAATTACTTGTACTTAGATTAGTTTAGCTTTGATGTTCCTATCCTGCTTGGATTTGAAATTCCAAGGACGGAATTTTTCTAAGGAGGGTAGAGATGTCACTTCCCGTTCCCGGAATACGTATTTTAATACTTGTACTGCTTTAATGTATTTATTTAATGTGTATCATGTATTGTCCTGTATTTAAATTTCTTTAATTTCTCGCTAATTATTTTTCTGCATTTTACTTTCTGCTTTGCTTTTGGGTTCGGCCCGAGTTGGTTTATTTTCTGGCCTTAGTTGGTTCAATATGAACCCAACTCCCTACCTACCACCACTCCTTCATTTAAAGCTCCATTCCCTTTCTCTCTCTTCATTACTTCACCATTACTCTTTTTCTTCCTCATAAGCTCTCTCCACCTATCCAGCCGCATAGGCAAGTGCCAACTTGCTTCTTGATGGATCTCCATTTTTGTTGTTCTATTGTCTTCCACTCAAGATTCTTAGATACTTTAGTACTTAGCATTTTTAATTTCCATGGCTCATTTTATGTAGATCTAAGTTTAATATATTTTTGAATTTCCTAGGTTTTGATCTAGTAACTTTGTTATTTTTCAAGTTCTGGTGGAAGTCCAGATTTGGATTTGGAATGAAGGATATAGAGAGCTTGGAAGAAATGGCTTCCAGGGTTCTGATTCTCAGAAAAATAGAGAAGAAGAACAGTACTTGACCGCATGAACTTTCATGCGGCAAGTTTCCATTCCTGGCCGCATGAGCATTCCTGGCCGCATAAGCATTCCTGGCCGCATGAGCAATCCTTGTCACGCCCCGCTCCCTCAGGAGCGATCGTCCTCGCTAAGACGGCGTGATGCCGCACGGGCCTAGTTTGCGCCCGTGCAAGGCTATGTCCAGAAACGGCCGATTTGAGCTAGGCCACAGAGTCGCACAGAGTGTCCCCATTTGCAGCGAAAAGTAAATGAACACAAGTGGAAGCGAATTTGAACTCTTTATTGATATTCAAGAAATTTACAAGCGGTGCTAGGCCGATATTACAAATCGCTCAAGCTCTCTCTCTCTCTCTGAAACATAAAAGGCGTGCCAAGTGGCTTACAATATGGAATGATTTATGACGATGTTTCGATACATTATGTCCTGTATAGGGTGCTTCTGCTCCTTGCAACGCTCCAAGGCTCCAGAGATAGCTCCGCGCCTTAGCACGTTCGATGGAAGCTCCGCACCCGCCAACGTTTCCTGCTTTCTGCAAGCAGACTGTGGGGTTACCAGTACATTGTTATGCACTGGTGGGGAGGCTAGCTCGCCCACAATGCTATCCTTACCAAACACGTTCTATTTACTTTTGTGCATCTCTATCATTCATTGTCTTACTAATCTTGCCTTAGGATCAGTTTCATGCATATTTCATAACCTATCTAGTGTTACCAAATTCAAGTGTCGCATTTGAAATACATGCACAACTTACCCATACTTACCGTCCGGCCTTCCCTGTCCAAAGTAAACCAAGTTAGTCAACAATTCATATGTAACGACTTGGTGTAATTCACGTAACATTCAGTGTTCAAGAGCGTGTCCCTGCCTCAAGTTCTAGCACGTCGTAGGCATATTTGCTAACTCATTTGCACGAAGTGCTTTTGATCATTTTGTGCGTTATGTTCAAGCCTGTTCAGAAGGTGTTTTGTTCAATTAACTTAGACTACTTTGATTTCAATGCAAGGACTTGCACGTGGATTGCCACCAGCAAAGCCCACTTAATCTATATGCACCGGTCGCTGGCAAGTCGGCCATTTTGGACATTTACCCCTGTGGCATTCTCATCTATCAAGCGTGATGGCTGGTACACCCTAATAGACTATTGAATAACCGGACCTACGTTTGGTTATGTGCCCAAGCCCGCACATTCTGTCCGCCCGTAGGCCATAATTCCGCCTAGGCCGGCCACGAAATCGTCGTTCGTTGCCCTTGGAATCCCTTTTCGCTCGTGCACGAGCCGTCCACGACCATTTCGTATTTTATTATCATCTTAACTTAACGGCTGTCTTTGATCCTTAGGCTAACCCTTAGCCATAATGCGTTATCGACCAGGTTGGCGTCCGTGCAGCGCGGGTAGCGAGTCCCGTTACACGTGCCCGTCACACCCGTCGCTAACCATTCCTTTCTTTCTTATCTTCCATTCATTCATTCTTTTCTTTCTTTCTTTCACTTGTTCGTTTGTTCATTGATTCTTTCACATATTCATTCATTCATTCGTTGATTCATTCATTCACTTATTCATTCATACATTTTGCAATTCCCTGTACGGGAGTCGCCTTGGCGACCCATTGGTCCCATAGCCTTTCAATGTTGCTAAACTCTACTCGGAACGACTATGTTGATAGTCTTCCCGTTTCATTGTTGTAAACCATTCATTGTCTCATTGTTGAACGCAAGCTTGTGTCTTAGCGCGGTGCGAGAGTTCTCATATTTTCTATGTTCTTTTTCATATTCTATACAAGCATACAAGATGGGATTAATCCCTTAGCTAGGTGCGTTGAGTCATTTATTAGCATGCACAGGGTTATCGCCTAGCAATTTTCGTGATAGTGTCCGTATCGTTATGTGTCTAGGCTAAGCAAAGACGGGTTCATCGGAGCCACCCACCTTAGTGATGTTCGCATCGGCCGAGCGATCCTCCGAGCGTGCCTTTGATAGTCTAAGTCTGGATTCATTTTTGACGGGCCATTGTAAGTCTTGCATCGATTCGCATCGATACTTCATCGGGTCGACGCAACTCTTCGAGTCGACGGCTCATTTTAGTCGTTGTACTTGCCGTTTGAATCGGCGTTCCACTAGGGCGGAGCGGGTCATTACAATCCTGGCCGTATGAGCATTCTTGGCCGCATGAGCAATCCTGACCGCATGAGCATTCCTGCCCGCATGAGCAAGCCTGGCCGCATGAGCATTCCTGGCCGCATAAAAAATCCTGGCCACATGAGCATTCCTGGCCGCATAAGCAATCCTGGCCGCATGAGCATTCCTGGCCGCATAAGCATTCCTGGCCTCATGAGCATTCTTGGCCGCATAAGCATTCCTGGCCACATGAGCAATCCTGGCCGCATGAGCATTCCTGGCCGCATGAGCAATCCTGGCCACATGAGCATTTCTGGCCGCATGAGCATTCCTGGCCGCATAAGCATTCCTGGCCGCATTAGCATTCCTGACCGCATGAGCAATCCTGGCATATGAACTCTAGTCCATAATGCCTTTTGGCTGATCCTGTCCCAAATTTGGCATTAATTTACATTGATTGTTATCTTGGCATTAATTAACATTGATTGTTATCTTGATTAATAATTGATCATGTGTTCCTAGATGGAACTAAGAGACTGGCTAGTCGTCTTATTAAATTGAATGAATGAGACACGTTCATACGAACTATGAACTATTGCAATCGACTGGCTGATCCCAAATATTGGCATATAGATACATGCAGGCTTTAATTTATTTATCTATTTTATAAAAACAGCATGTGTACTTTATGGTCAAGGCATGATTATTCCGTGGCTAGTTTTGATTGTTGCATTACGCTATGTAAGACCTACAACCTAACCGCATGGGTATCGTTGTAGAGATGTGCATATTGTACCCCGTACGAAAGTACTCATTCTGAATGACCATGATCCACGGCATGGGATTTCACTCAACATAGAGGCTACTAAGTTAAATAAAATAATGATTGCATTGAGAGAATGGATTCCCGAGTTCTTATATGGCAGCCCTCTTTGGGACTATTAAGTGCCCGACAGGCCGGCTGGTTCCTACAGATACTGCAAATCTGCCACACGGGCAGGGAGCGGTATCTGCTTATATTATTTATTGTATATTGTATATTGATGACGGGCGTCCCACTGGGACTCGTCTAATTCATGATTGGCGCAATTGATTGATTGGGTAGACTAGCCTTGCTCGTACATAGTAAGAACTGAGGAATCTTTATTGCATATTCCCAGGAAAACTTGGAACTCATAGTAGCAAGCCGTAGTAGTTGTATGGCCGTTTAAATTGATTTGTTTGTGTACTGTATCTACTCTGTTAACTAACTGAGATGATCAGAATGTCAGGGCATGACGGGCCAACTTCTGTCCTTGTTTGGTTGGAAGGTTGGTTCGAAGTGTCGTGATGATTATGCGAATCCCAGTGGCAAGCAGAAGGTGTTTTGTTCAATTAAATTAGACTACTTTGATTTCAATGCAAGGACTTGCACGTGGATTGCCACCAGCAAAGCCCACTTAATCTATATGCACCGGTCGCTGGCAAGTCAGCCATTTTGGACATTTACCCCTGTGGCATTCTCATTTATCAAGCATGATGGCTGGTACACCCTGATAGACTATTGAATAACGAGCCCTACGTTTGGTTATGTGCCCAAGCCCGTACATTCTGTCCGCCCGTAGGCCATGATTCTGCCTAGGCCGGCCACGAAATCGTCGTTCGTTGCCCTAGGAATCCCTTTTTGCTCGTGCATGAGCCGTCCACGACCATTTCGTATTTTATTGTCATCTTAACTTAATGGCTGTCTTTGAGCCTTAGGCTAACCCTTAGCCATAATGCGTTATCGACCAGGTTGGCGTCCGTGCAGCGCGGGTAGCGAGCCCCGTTATACGTGCCCGTCATACCAGTCGCTAACCATTCCTTTCTTTCTTATCTTCCATTCATTCATTCTTTTCTTTCTTTCTTTCACTTGTTCGTTTGTTCATTGATTCTTTCACATATTCATTCATTCATTCGTTGATTCATTCATTCACTTATTCATTCATACATTTTGCAATTCCCTGTGCGGGAGTCGCCTTGGCGATCCATTGGTCCCATAGCCTTTCAATGTTGCTAAACTCTACTCGGAACGACTATGTTGATAGTCTTCCCGTTTCATTGTTGTAAACCATTCATTGTCTCATTGTTGAACGCAAGCTTGTGCCTTAGCACGAGCGTGGAGCACGATACGAGAGTTCTCGTATTTTCCATGTTCTTTTTCATATTCTATACAAGCATACAAGATGGGATTAGTCCCTTAGCTAGGTGCGTTGAGTCATTTATTAGCATGCACGGGGTTATCGCCTAGCAATTTTCGTGGTAGTGTCCGTATTGTTATGTGTCTAGGCTAAGCAAAGACGGGTTCATCGGAGCCACCCACCTTAGCGATGTTCGCATCGGCCGAGCGATCCTCCGAGCGCGCCTTTGATAGTCTAAGTCTAGATTCATCTTTGACGGGCCATTGTAAGTCTTGCATCAATTCGCATCGATACTTCATCGGATCGACGCAACTCTTCGAGTCGACGGCTCGTTTGAGTCGTTGTACTTGTCGTTTGAATCGGCGTTCTACTAGGGTGGAGCGGGTCATTACATAATACACCACTCAAAACAAGTCTCGTTTTCGAGACTTCCTGAGTGCATGTCATCCTACCATTCCTTAACTCATGTCGTCGCATTTTTTAGTCAATTCTATCGAACGGCTCTTTCGTTCGAAGGCATCGAGCCATGCTCGGTTATCCTTTCCAAGTTCCGTGTCGCATACGTTTGGTCGATCTTTATTGGGTAACTTTTTATTCATTTTAGAGTTGATGGTACTTATTCAATTGCCGCGTTTCTTCGACTTGGTTGCTATTTTGACGTATCATGGGACTGAAACGGTCGTACGAGGTGCATCGTGATTTATCAAACTCGAGAGTCGTAGGCTGTGGCAAACTCATTCATTCGTTCATGCGCATCGCAACACCCACTTGCAGCTGCATTCGAGTTCATCATATCGCTGAGTTTGGATCGTGCACGTATTCAAGGCGTCCCTCGAATACGTACATTTCAACCAAGCTTAGCGACTAGCAAAGTCGGACAAGCTACTCGTGATAGTTTTGATTTGCCGATCGTTTTGCTAACTTCGATTTAAAACCGAACTCGTGTGCATCTCACTATCGTTTATCTCGATCATCGAGATTATTCGATTCGCTTCTCAAGCGCTCTAGTCAATGAAATCAATACGATTTCTTCTTAGCGGGGTCGACCAAGTCTAAATAATTCTCGTCCGATTTCAAGATCAAGTATTACACTATCACCGAGTACGTCTTCCAATCAATGATTCAATTTGTTATCCCAACTTTTACTTGCGCATCATCCATTCCTATCATTCACTTTGTTTAGAGCCAATCTCATCGTCGTTCACGCACACTCCCAGTTTCCCCGTCCTACTCTAAGTCTTGTTGCCACAAGTCTATCGTCCGTCCGGACGATATTGTAAGGTCAATCGCACAAGTTCAATCATTCGGCATAGGGTCGTTCGCCTATCCGCTAGGTCAGCTCACCAGGTCATAGTTACAAGTCATGTTCACGGTTCATCGTGCAAAGTCATTGCACGATGCTCGCCCCAATCCTATGGTCAAACCATTTGTTTGTTGTACGGGAGTTTCTACCCAAGTTAGTTTTACTCAAATTTCTAAACATCGAGCACGATCACCTATTCGCATCAATGCATTCTCCGTTCCAAGTCCGAGCTCGTTTAGAAAAGTCATCCTACGATAGGTTGTCCTCAACCAAATCCTCGACATGTTCTTATCTCTTCAAGTATGTTTTGATACAATCCACCTATCCGATTCGCGTAGTCGATCACAAGGTCGTCTAGCCTTGTAATATGTCGTGCCCCGATCTCACGCAAGTCTGATTATCCACGGCGGACATGAATCACCATGTCAACATTCTCGCAGAATAATCGTCCTCATCGGGACGTAACTTCTTGCGTTGCGTCTAGACTTGCTCATTTTCGATACGCAGATTGGGTTTACTCAATCCTCAAGTTTTCTCATTCTTCTATCGCAAGTCCTAACAATCCTCGAATTCACCTTCGTTTCAATCCACAAGTCGAAGCAATCAAAATTGCCATGTCATGATATTTTGAGTTCGACCATTCCAGCTGGACATGAATCACCATGCCAACGCTCACGCGAAACGATCGTCCCAAATTCGACGTGACGCATGTGCGAGGCTGGAGTTGCGCTCGCGCAAGACAAGATTGTTGTCGTTGTGGTTATCACCGAACAATCAAGTCACTTTCCTTCCTCATTCCAAACATTCATTTCCAACATAGCATCCTTCAAAACAATAACTTCTAACACGATCATCATTCATCGAATCAGAGTACCCCCGAGTTATCGTATATCGATCTTTGATACGCCTCAATACCATCGATGATGTACATAACCTGACGATCTTCCTTTTGCAACAAATTCCAAGTCGTGCAACTTAATTTCCTCAATTCACATTGTCGCGTGCTAACTCTTCATTGAGCAACATCAATTTCAATTCCTTAGTCATTCTCGTATCTTCAAATCAATGTTTCCTATGCACGCTATCTTCCGATCGTGCTATCTTCGATCTCGTCTATGGGTATTTCACCTTAATTCAAGTTTCAATCCAGTCGACTATTTGAAATCGCATGTACGATCTTCTACGTTTCCTCGACCAAGACCTCCATTCGTTTCATCGTTCCAACTCTCTTTTCAACCGTTTCGTAATTTTGTACTACGTATTCTTAACTCGTCCGAACGATATCTCTTTTGAGGCTATCAAAGTCAAAACCAACTAAGTGTTACTCGTTCTAAGGCTTTGCGCGGTCGCATCGCTTGCCGACCTACTCGTTCTATCCGCAAATCCTTTAGTCTCGTTCGAACAATTTCTATAACGTCCATACACCACTCAGGGTTCGAGCCATTCGACTAGTCATCGACACTCGCTCTTTTCCTTCTTCGAAGCTATCACATACACCACTCGGAGTCAAGTCATTCTACAAATCCTCAAAAGATCATTCGATTCGCAATCGATGTATTCGATCGCACGTTCGTCCATTCCTCAAAGTCTAAGAACCATCCCTCGTGCTCGCTTTAGCGTTGGTCAAATAGCGTCTCGATCAACATACCTTCTAAGTTTCCCTTATTCTCGTCCGAGTCATAGTCAATCTCGCTCGCAACTCGTTTGCACCATAAAGTCTAGGTGCGCGATACTCGGCACAACTTAGCCAAAAGGCTGCGTGCATAACCATCCCGTTCGAACTATACTTCGGTCTCGTATACTCGTTCGCTATTGTCAGCGTTAGGTTATTCAAGTACGCAATGTGTTTGCTACTCTTAGCATCGGTTCCTTCCAACTCAAGTACGTCGTGGTTCGGCACACAGGCCTTCGCCTATCGATCCCGTTCAACCGAGTACTTGTACGAGCTTTTGAAAATATTAGACTTATTGTATGGAACATCCCCACAACGAGAGAGGACGTACACTTCTTTTGTTTCAACGAGCTTTCAAAACTGAGAAAATCGAAATGATGTCCAAGGACGTAAAGCCGTGCTCTGATACCAATCTGTCACGCCCCGCTCCCTCAGGAGCGATCGTCCTCGCTAAGGCGTGATGCTGCACGGGCCTAGGTTGCGCCCGTGCAAGGCTATGTCCAGAAACGGCCGATTTGAGCTAGGCCACAGAGTCGCACAGAGTGTCCCCATTTGCAGCGGAAAGTAAATGAACACAAGTGGAAGCGAATTCGAATTCTTTATTGATATTCAAGAAGTTTACAAGCGGCGCTAGGCCGATATTACAAATCGCTCAAGCTCTCTCTCCCTCTGAAACATAAAAGGCGTGCCAAGTGGCTTATAACATGGAATGATTTATGGCGATATTTTGATATATTATGTCCTGTATAGGGTGCTTCAGCTCCTTGCAACGCTCCAAGGCTCCAGAGATAGCTCCACGCCTTAGCACGTTCGATGGAAGCTCCGCACCCGCCGACGTTTCCTGCTTTCTGCAAGTAGACTGTGGGGTTATCAGTATATTATTATGCACTAGTGGGGAGGCTAGCTCGTCCACAATGCTATCATTACCAAATACGTTCTATTTACTTTTGTGCATCTCTATCATTCATTGTCTTACTAATCTTGCCTTAGGATCAGTTTCATGCATATTTCATAACCTATCTCGTGTTGCCAAATTCAAGTGTCGCATTTGAAATACATGCACAACTTACCCATACTTACCGTTCGGCCTTTCCTGTCCAAAGTAAACCAAGTTAGTCAACAATTCATATGTAACGACTTGGTGTAATTCACGTAACATTCAGTGTTCAAGAGCGTGTCCCTGCCTCAAGTTCTAGCGCGTCGTAGGCATATTTGCTAACTCATTTGCACGAAGTGCTTTTGATCATTTTGTGCGTTATGTTCAAGCCTGTTCAGAAGGTGTTTTGTTCAATTAACTTAGACTACTTTGATTTCAATGCAAGGACTTGCACGTGGATTGCCACCAGCAAAGCCCACTTAATCTATATGCACCGGTCGCTGGCAAGTCAGCCATTTTGGACATTTACCCCTGTGGCATTCTCATCTATCAAGCGTGATGGCTGGTACACCCTGATAGACTATTGAATAACCGGACCTACGTTTGGTTATGTGCCCAAGCCCGCACATTCTGTCCGCCCGTAGGCCATGATTCCGCCTAGGCCGGCCACGAAATCGTCGTTCGTTGCCCTTGGAATCCCTTTTCGCTCGTGCACGAGCCGTCCACGACCATTTCGTATTTTATTATCATCTTAACTTAACGGCTGTCTTTGATCCTTAGGCTAACCCTTAGCCATAATGCGTTATCGACCAGATTGGCGTCCGTGCAGCACGGGTAGCGAGTCCCGTTACACGTGCCCGTCACACCCGTCGCTAACCATTCCTTTCTTTCTTATCTTCCATTCATTCATTCTTTTCTTTCTTTCTTTCACTTGTTCGTTTGTTCATTGATTCTTTCACATATTCATTCATTCATTCGTTGATTCATTCATTCACTTATTCATTCATACATTTTGCAATTCCCTGTACGGAAGTCGCCTTGGCGACCTATTGGTCCCATAGCCTTTCAATGTTGCTAAACTCTACTCGGAACGACTATGTTGATAGTCTTCTCGTTTCATTGTTGTAAACCATTCATTGTCTCATTGTTGAACGCAAGCTTGTGTCTTAGCACGAGCGTGGAGCGCGGTGCGAGAGTTCTCGTATTTTCTATGTTCTTTTCCATATTCTATACAAGCATACAAGATGGGATTAATCCCCTAGCTAGACGGGGTTATCGCCTAGCAATTTTCGTGATAGTGTTCGTATCGTTATGTGTCTAGGCTAAGCAAAGACGGGTTCATCGGAGCCACCCACCTTAGCGATGTTCGCATCGGCCGAGCGATCCTCCGAGCGCGCCTTTGATAGTCTAAGTCTGGATTCATCTTTGACGGGCCATTGTAAGTCTTGCATCGATTCGCATCGATACTTCATCGGGTCGACGCAACTCTTCGAGTCGACGGCTCATTTTAGTCGTTGTACTTGCCGTTTGAATCGGCGTTCCACTAGGGCAGAGCGGGTCATTACAATCCTGGCCGTATGAGCATTCTTGGCCGCATGAGCAATCCTGACCGCATGAGCATTCCTGGCCAAATGAGCAAGCCTGGCCGCATGAGCATTCCTGGCCGCATGAGAAATCCTGGCCGCATGAGCATTCCTGGCCGCATAAGCAATCCTGGCCGCATGAGCATTCCTGGCCGCATAAGCATTCCTGGCCGCATGAGCATTCCTGGCCGTATAAGCATTCCTGGCCACATGAGCAATCCTGGCCGCATGAGCATTCCTGGCCGCATGAGCAATCCTGGCCACATGAGCATTTCTGGCCGCATGAGCATTCCTGGCCGCATAAGCATTCCTGGCCGCATTAGCATTCTTGACCGCATGAGCAATCCTGGCATATGAACTCTAGTCCATAATGCCTTTTGGCTGATCCTGTCCCAAATTTGGCATTAATTTACATTGATTGTTATCTTGGCATTAATTAACATTGATTGTTATCTTGATTAATAATTGATCATGTGTTCCTAGATGGAACTAAGAGACTGGCTAGTCGTCTTATTAAATTGAATGAATGAGACACGTTCATACGAACTATGAACTATTGCAATCGACTGGCTGATCCCAAATATTGGCATATAGATACATGCAGGCTTTAATTTATTTATCTATTTTATAAAAGCAGCATGTGTACTTTATGGTCAAGGTATGATTATTCCGTAGCTAGTTTTGATTGTTGCATTACGCTATGTAAGACCTACAACCTAACCGTATGGGTATCGTTATAGAGATGTGCATATCGTACCCCGTACGAAAGTACTCATTCTGAATGACCATGATCCACGGCATGGGATTTCACTCAACATAGAGGCTACTAAGTTAAATAAAATAATAATTGCATGGAGAGAATGGATTCCCGAGTTCTTACATGGCAACCCTCTTTGGGACTATTAAGTGTCCGACAGGCCGGCTGGTTCCTACAGATACTGCAAATCTGCCACACGGGCAGGGAGCGGTATCTGTTTATATTATTTATTGTATATTGATGGCGGGCGTCCCGCTGGGACTCGTCTAATTCATGATTGGCGCAATTGATTGATTGGGTAGACTAGTCTTGCTCGTACATAGTAAGAACTGAGGAATCCTTATTGCATATTTCCAGGATAACTTGGAACTCATAGTAGCAAGCCGTAGTAGTTGCATGGCCGTTTAAATTGATTTGTTTGTATACTGTATCTACTCTGTTAACTAACTGAGATGATCAGAATGTCAGGGCATGACGGGCCAACTTCTGTCCTTGTTTGGTTGGAAGGTTGGTTCGAAGTGTCGTGATGATTATGCGAATCCCAGTGGCAAGCAGAGATCTACTTATCATATTTTCTTATTACTTGTTTAATTCCTCATATCGTGCTTCCTTGCGGTACTTGCTATTAGAGGTCTAACCTCTCTGGTTTTGCATGGCCAGATTTAGAGCCGGTCCCCGAGGGCTCAGCTTACTTCCACCTCCAAGAAGGTCAATACTAGAGGGATAATCGCAGGAGGACTCGAGTGGATTCCTTACTTTCCCGCTCGTTTTGTTATTTACTTTATATCTTGTCGTTTGGCACCGACATGCTAGTCGGATTATCTTGTACTTACTTTTACATAATTGTAATTAAGTCAGACTGCAGCTGATAACAATTGTGTATACTTTGCTACATCATCTGGCTATGTTTTGTAAAGCCAGATATCAAGAACATTTTGACTGAGCGTTTGGGACGCCTTACTGCTTTATCTCACATGTTCTCTATTACTGTTTCTTGCTTGAATGATTGAGACAATAGATGTGAATGACCATAGTGAGACTTTCAAGTAGTATGCACCCCCTCGTCTTTTAGACATCATTGATCGTATTATACGGTATTCATCTACCCGTAATACGTAGCTGGCTGAGTCATTCCCCCGCTCTCCAGTATTCTGGTTCTAGGGCGTGACAATCATCCTCTGAATACCCTCCTCAACTGCATCATGAACGAAACTAGGCCCCGCAGCATCGAAAATTATGTTCACGCACCCGTCGTCGTATGCATGATTATCTGAAACAAAATTTGGTCCCGCATGCATATACGGCTCAAAATAAGGCTCCGGCTCTGATGCTAAAGACACAAGTTCTCCGTGTGCAGTCCACTGATAGTAATTAGGCGTGAAACCCCTCGAGTACAAATGATATATTACTTCCACTTCTGGATAATATTTTACGTTATGACATTTCATATACGGACACTTAATTTTGGTGTCGTCCATGTACTGAGAGAACGCCTTAGCAAACTGCAGGAACTGCTCTACTTCCGCTATGTATTCATCGTGCGCACCACACATATCATCAGGACGACGATTATACATCCATGAACGATTCCGGAAGTAGTAATTCATATTCATTTGGAAATAATTCTACAAAGATGGACACATATGTTCAGTGCAGTAACTAGTCAAACTGGGTGAAGTTGAGTTGACTAAGTCAATATCTTGGACAAACTAGTCAAATTGGGTGAAGTTGACTAAGTATAGGCAAGTATCCTTCACTAGACATAGACATGGAACAAATACCGATATTTGCAGTGTCCGAACTTCCTAGTGTATATTATAGTAGAGAGACATGGTAACCGTGTATAGGGGTGCAACTCGGTCGGGCTTGAGGTCAACTCGAGCCCAACCAGATGAATCATAAGCTTAATTCGAGCCCAAGCCCGGCCCGACCTCGGGTTCAACATATGAAGCCCAAGACCAAGCCCGGAGGATCGAGTTGAACTCGGGTTGGATCGGGTCCATCGGGTAATATTGACCAACTATTGACTTTCAGTCAACCGGTCAACTATGGTTTGGTTTCGGGTCAATTCTAGTCACTTTTAGGCTAAGTTTGACTTTTGGTTGACTTTCGTTGACTTTTGGTCAAAACGGTCAACCGAGGTCAAAACTAGTCTAAGAGCACTAATCCTAACCATTACCAACCAAGACAATCAATTTCTAACCATATCCTAATACCTTAGACTCATACCTTAGCTTCTAGGCAATTACCTTAACTTATCCTATTACCTTACCCTTTCATAGCTAGGGTAAATCCTAATATCTTGTGATACCATCTTGGTATCACAAGATACCTCAACCTGTCATGCTCACTCTAGCCCACATCTAACTCTAAGACAAAACTTCTAATATAAAATCTTACTAACATATCTTCCACAATTTCCTCACTCTCTAACACAAATCACATCCTATTACCAAACCTTTCCTTAACATATTATCTAACCACTAACATACTCTTCTAACTAAACGCTCAACTCACTAACTCACTAACAACACACACACACAACATGAAGGGGATTAAGCGACTGTTTTTGATGAAAAGGATGAATGGATGAATGAATGGTGAATGGGTGAATGGATGAATGAATGGTGAATGGGTGAATGAATGAATGAATGAATGGTGAATGTGTGAATGAATAAATGAATGGTGAATGGGTGAATGAATAAATGAATGGACTGCTATATGTGAAGGATGAATGAATGGATGAATGAATGGATATGGATGAATGGTGAATGGGTGAATGAATAAATGAATGGTGAATGGGTGAATGAATAAATGAATGGACTGCTATATGTTTAGTCATCGTTTAAGTATTTGAGTTAATTAAATAATTAACTCACTCACATCCTCATTTCTTTTATGTTTAGTCATCAAACAAATGGAAGGAGACAAGAACTAGGATAAAAGAAAAATGCATATATAAAATATATATATGTGTGTACTACATGCATATGTTGTTTTTCAATTTTCTCTCTTTTACTATCCAAACATACCCCTATATAAAGAGAGCACCAGCTCTTATGGAGGGTGAGTAGAAACTCTTTCTATCAGCCAGTCCATTCTTTCAACACTCCAGTGGTTATTCCGAAAAGGAGCTGATACAAATAGAATTCCATAAGTTTTATTGACTGTACAACGAGCGTTCACTGAGAACAAATCGACTAGAAGAATGTCGAATCTTACTTTGAGCAATGATGGTTCTGACCAACCCAACATAATGTTGGACTAATCTTTTTTAGCAAGCTTTATAGCAGTTTTCACTGCTTACAATTATTTAGCTTTTTTTTCTGCTTCAACCTATACAGGGCTGGCCTTGGAGTAAGCCGGATAAGCCATCGGACTTGGACATGAACCCGACACATGAACCCGAGCCCAACCCGATTGTTGATCGGGTTCAAATATTTTAATCCAAATCCGAGCCCGAACCCGAGTATCTTCAACCCTAATCCAACCCATTAACGGGTTTATCCGATTGGGTTTGGCCCGTGTGTGTGTGTGTGTCCGTGTGTGTGTGTGTGTGTGTGTGTGTGTGTATGTGTCCGTGTGTGTGTGTGTCCGTGGGAGAGGAGGAGGAGGAGGGAGAGGAGTTAGGTTAGGATTTACTTGAGGAAGAGGAGGAGGAGCTCGGATTTGGGGAGGAGGAGCTCGAGGAGGAGGAGCTCGACGGGGGGGGGGGGGAAGGGGTCGCCGGGGGGGAGGGAGTAGCCGGGGGTCGAGGGGGAAAGAAAATTCTAAAATTTTCGAGTGAGGGGAAAAAAGGAAACAGTGTGCGCTAAGTAAAAAAGTTAGCGACGTCAAGAGGCGACGTCGCTAAACGTCGCAAACATTTTAATATATGACGATATATTTTAATAATATGTCGCTGAACGTCGCTATTCAGCGACGTAATTTATCTCCTGTCGCTGAACGTCGCTATTCAGCGACGTTTTGCGATGTCTATAGAAAGGAGTCGCTATATTCAATATTTAGCGACGTTATTTTATTCCGTCGCTAAATTACGTCGCTAATAGAGCATATTTTAGTAGTGGCTTAAGTTGCGCTCGTTGCGCGGCCACGTTGCGCGCCCAGGTTGCACGATCACGTTGCGCGCCCACGTGGTGCGGCCCTGTTGCGCGCCCAGGTTGCTCCCAGGTTGCGCCGGGTCCTCGAATCCTTAATTTGTCCCAGCTCTTTATATTTAAAACTGAATATTATGTCCTCGAATCCTTAATTTGTCCAAAGATTCATCTTCTTAAGAAAGGAGAGTAGATTTACAATGAGAACACAAAGTCCCAACTCTAACTAAAACTTTCATGGACTCTTATGCAAAACGCATAATAATTTGTGAGTAAACGTTTAGGAGATTTATTTGATTGTTTTCATAAAAGAATAATTGCTGGGTCTCAAATGATGGAAATAGAACTACAAATTAAGAACCTAGCTAGAATTATTTTTTGCAAATGTGGTCCAGGCCTTTAGCAACTCTGATCTCATGCTTGCATGTGAGAAACTATTGGACACGATCTCTTCTACTTTTCTTTGTTTTATTGTGTAATCAATCTCGTGGTACATTCAAGTATGGAGTTTCCTTGTGCTACGAAAAAAAAAAGCAAAAAAAAAAAAAAAAAAAAAAAAGTCAGAGGTACAAATGAAGTATAATATTGTGCAATGTATCCATCTAAGTACCACAGCTGTATTCTATGTTAGTCATGCCAAATAGTGGATTGATTAGTCGCATTCATGAAACATTGGTAAACAACTACATTTTTAATTCAAGGGTAGGTTCTTAAACTTTAGGAAACTATTTAGGACGTACGACCAAATTGTATAACTTCATTTTCTTTATCAGCAAAATAGAACAGAATAGATATTACACAAGGTAAACCTCACATGAGTGATTTGAATCAAGTTTATAGTTGCAACTATAGAACATTTTCGATGTTTTTCTATATCCCTTGAACTCCAGTTTGCACCTCTATTTATCGTAGTTTGCAGTATCGGTCGATATTGATACGATTTGACATGTTCTGATTCAATATCGACTGCCACCAATATTGACCGATACCGACGTCAGAGATCACTTATCCAGTTAATGTGGTAGAAAAAATTAAATAAAAAGGACCAATCAACAAGGATCTAAAAGCATAGTAAGGTTGTAGAAATATGTAAACGGAAAAAAAAAGTCCTATCTATCACACGTAAATCAATCGGCAAGACTGACCATTATTTTATTCAAGTTCAAAACTATTTAGAAAGAACACGTAAAATACTTAAAATTATGGCTCATTATATAAGATATTTTTTTCTAATTTTTAAATAATTTGTTAATAATTATTTGATTTTAGATAGCAAAAAATTTGATATTCATATCCGAAAGCCTTAAAGAGATACTATTGATCTAGATACATATATTCGTAGAAAGAGTTTGATACCGATTCCGATATGTAGTCTGAGCTCTCTAGTTTAGTGGCATTAGAACGGATATTCGGAGGAACCGCGGCAAGGTTCGAGCTCCCCAATTTTGTTTGTGCGTGACATTTCAGAAGAAAAAAAAAATCCGATATGTATATTGTGTGAATAAACCTACCATCTACACCCACTTTAGTTCCTTTCTCTTCATGAGTGAGATATCCTTACAGCAATCATTGGCGCACAGATCATGGAAATAAGATTCCATCACAGATATGGAAGGTGAAACCGAGATCAAGGAAGCTTCCTAAAGTTTTAGAAATTTCTGCGTGAATGAAGCATAAAGAACTATGTAAACTTAGATGCATGTAACACATGATATATAAAATATATATATAAACTTAGATGCATGTAGCATGTGATATATATATATATATATATATATATATATATATATATATATATATATATATATATATATATATATATATATATATATATATGTTGGTGCTTTTTTTACATGGAGAGAGCTTTATTTACATATATATATATATATATATATATATATATATTTTATATATATATATATATATATATATATATATATATATATATATATATATATATATATATATGTAAATAAAGCTCTCTCCATGTAAATATATATATATATATATATATATATATATATATATAAATATAAATATATATATAAATATATATATATATATATATATATATATATATATATATATATAAATATATATTTATATATATATATTTATATATATATATAAATATATATATAAATATATATATATATATAAATATATATATATATATATATATATATATATATATATATATATATATATATATATATATATATATATATATATATATATATATATATATATATATGTTGGTGCTTTATTTACATGGAGAGAGCTTGCTCTCAACATGCCTTGTAAAATTTTAGTCCCACATTGGAAAAGCACCATGAGTTATCTCAACATATATACTTGGGTGTGTTGTTGAGAGATGCACATGGGGTGGTGACCCTAAGGAGGGAACCATGTGGGTGATTTTACTAGGAGGTAAGAATAAGGCTCCAAGGATTAAGCATTAATGCTTTTGTCATTCTCTTGGATTAATTCCACTTGGAGCTAAGCCCCAAAGGGGCTTAGCGACTCGGACTCGGACTCGGGCTCGGGCTCATGAGGCGTAATGTGGCGTTTTGTTGGCGCACTTTGCACTCGGACTCGAGCTCGGGCTCATGAGGCATAATGTTGCGTTTTGTTGGCGCACTTAGCACGTCAGCAGTCATGCGATCTTTATGCGGCTCATATGCGGCCATGCGGCTCATATGCGGCCTCATGCGGCTCATGCGGCCATGCGGTTCATGCGGTTCATGCGGTTCATGCGGTTCATGCGGCCATGCGGCTCATGCGGCACATGCGGTCCATGCGGCCCAAGCGGTCCATGCGGCCAGGCTGCTGCTGCCGCATGGAGGGCTACGCTGACTGTGCTGATTTCAAATTGGTTATGGAAAGGATGAATCAATACAATTAAATCAGATCCTATCTTTGTGGGATTTGAATTAATTTCGTTTCTATCTTTGTGGGATTTGAATTAATTTCGTTCCTATCTTTGTGGGATTTGAATTAATTCAATTCCTATCTTTGTGGGATTAGAATTAATTCGTTGCTATCTTTTTGTGATTTGATTCAATCTTTCCATAACTGAAGAGGCGGCTAGGGTTTCCTCTCTCTCTCTTTGTATACTCTCTTCTGGCCTCCTTTGTGGGTACTACAAAAAATACAAGTCAGAAAAGAGAGAAAGAGAGGGAGTTGCTGCCGCCATTGCAAGTCCATCCGAGGAGTCAGAACAGAGGTGACATCGAGCGTTCCACAAGTTCTTCAAACTTGCTGGTTCCTGGAAGCAGATCGTGTGGGGCGAATCTTGCTTTGAGCAACGATGTTTTGACACCCCAGCATTGTTCTTCTTCTCATCTCTCTCTAGATTATTGTAACTTGTTCTGTCCCAATTGCAACACGTTTGCAAGGAAGAACAAGAGATCTTCTCTTTGCTATTTTTCTCCTTCATATTGTAATTTGGCTATTTAGTTTTATTCGTAGATCTTGAGTTTGATCATCACAAAGTTTTGTGTGACATCTCAGATCTCGATTGCATTAGTTTTCATCTTTGATCAAGCCCCCGGGACTAACAATCTCAAAGCAAGATCCGTATAGATGGAAAATATTAATGCTTCGCTCCTCCAATCGGACTTCTGCAAGTTGGAAAAGTTCGATGGAGAGCACTATCAAGTCTGTAAGAGAAAGGTGTACCTAACTCTTCAACTGAAAGACGTTGATCATGTTCTGTTGGAGGAAGAACCCTCTGTTCCAGACACTGGATCTACTGCCGCCATCAACGCGGCTACCAAACTCCAGGCCAAGTGGAGAAGGGAAAATAGCATCTGCAGACTTCTCATCCTGAATGCTATGGAGGACTCCCTGGCAGAATCCTACTCAAAGAAGAAACTTGCCAGAGACATATGGGAGTCTGTGGAAAATTTGTATGAAGAAGACAAGAACAGGAGCAAAATGTTTGTGGTTGAAAAATATCACAAATTGCTCTTTGAGGACGAAAAGTCCATGTTACCACAGGTAAAAGAATTTCTGAAGCTGCGTCAGAAACTGGAAGACGAAGAAATGCCCCTTTCCGACAAGTTTGTCGTCGGAGGGATCGTCTCAAAACTTCCTGCTGGATGGAGTACCTTCTATGCAAGGATGCACAGAAAGAAGCTGGACATTAGCTTGGGAGATCTACTTCAAGAGATCCATGTTGAGGACGAGATGCGTTCTCAACAGAAGGTGGACACTCTGTCCAAACAGTTGGCTAAAGCCAATCTGGTGCAGACGAGGGATCCCAAGGGGAAGCAGGCGGCTTCCCATCCCAAGAAGAAGGACTTCACTAATCTGAAAGTGAAGGGCCCTTCATTCAAGCAGCAGAAGACTAAGTCCCACGTGACTTGTTACAATTGTGGCAAGAAAGGCCACTACAAGAGTGAATGCAGATCTAAGCCTAAACAATCAGAGAAAGGTGAGCCTAATAAGGTTTCATTAGTTTCTAACATTGTTGCTATGATCGAACAGGTCACAACTGTGGGGGTTGACTCTGACTGGTGGATAGACACTGGTGCGACTTGCCATGTCTGTTCTGACAAGGAATGGTTCGTCACGTACCAGCCGATATCTGAGAAGGTTGTCATGGCGAACCAGGCCCAAGCTGAAGTTCTGGGGATTGGGAGTGTGGAGCTGAAACTCACTTCAGGGAACACTCTGACGCTTCAAGGCGTGAAGCATGTTCCTGCGATTGCTAAGAACCTGATCTCTGGGAGCCTGCTCTGCAATGCAGGCTTGAGGATGGACATCAACACTGGTCAGATGGTTATGTCCAAGAAAGGAACATACTTCGGGAAGGCTTATCAAACCGAAGGCATGTTTAAAATTCAGCTTGTTAACCAGTTTGAAGACATTAATGCAGTTGCATTTTCTGATTATTCTCTTGAGTTGTGGCATAATAGACTAGGACATGTTCATTGTAAGAGAATTAATAAAATGTCTAGTCTAGGACTTATCTCCAAATATGGGGGTAAGGTGGAGAAGTGTGAGGTGTGTGCTCAGACGAAGATCACAAGGAAACCCTTTCATCGGGTCAATAGAAGCACAGATCTTCTGGAGTTGGTGCACTCCGATATCTGTGACTTCAAATATTTCTCCACGAGGGCCGGGATGAAGTATTTCATAACCTTCATCGACGACTTCTCAAAATACGCGTTCGTCTACTTGCTCAAGTCTAAAGACGAAGCCTTCGAGAAGTTCAGAGAGTTCAGGGCCGAAGTTGAACGGCAGACTGGACAACAACTCAAGAGGCTGAGAAGTGATCGAGGTGGGGAGTACAGGTCTCATGAATTCGTATCGTTCTGCAAAGAACATGGAATCATATGCGAGACTACTGCTCCATATTCTCCTCAATCCAACCGAGTAGCAGAAAGGAAGAACCGGATATTAACAGAAATGATGAATTCCATGCTGCTCACTGCAGGTCTTCCAAAATGCTACTGGGGAGAAGCTGCATTAACGGCCACTTTCATTCTGAATAGAGTGCCATATGCAACTTCGGACGTAACTCCCCATGAACTCTGGTTCAAAGTCAGACCCAACTTGAATGTCATTCGAGTGTGGGGGTGTCTGGCGTATGTGAAGCTTCCAGATCTGAAGATTCAGAAGCTGGGGACAAGGACTACGAAGGCTATCTTCTAGGGGTATGCCGAGAAGAGTGATGCTCGAAGATTTCTTGATATTGAATCAAATCATATTATCGAATCTCGCGATGCTGAATACTTTGAAGACAAGTTCGCAAAAGACAAAAATATTGTTCTTTCGGACATTCCGGAAAATGATGTAGGTACTAATGAGACTGAAATCTCATACGAGCCAGTAGTCCAAGAAGAAGCTGTTGTTGATGAAACAACTCTTGCACCAGAACTCGCCGAGCCGTCAGCTAAGCGAGTGAGAAGACCGAAAGATTTCGGAGATGACTTTGTCACCTATCATGTGGAAGCAGATCTGCTTACCTATGATGAGGCGATGAAGACCAGAGATGCTATCTTCTGGAAGGAGGCAGTGAATGACGAGTTTGACTCTATCACCTCCAATAACACATGGGTGTTGGTAGATCTACCTGAAGGAGAAAAGCCTATTGGATGTAAATGGATCTTCAAGAAGAAGATGAAGGCAGATGGAACTATTGACAAGTTCAAGGCCAGGCTGGTAGCCAAGGGATTTTCTCAGAAACAGGGGATAGAATACTTTGACACATACGCTCCAGTAGCCCGGATGACCACCATCAGGATGTTAATCGCTCTTACAGCTATACATAAGTTGGTGATACATCAGATGGATGTAAAGACAGCATTCCTGAATGGGGAGCTGACCGAAGAGATTTACATACAACAGCCAGATGAATTTGTCGTCAAAGGTCTTGAAGACAAAGTCTGCAAGTTGGTGAAATCATTGTATGGTTTGAAGCAAGCTCCCAAGATGTGGCATGAGAAGTTTGACAAAGTTATTAGGTCAAACGGCTACAGAGTCAGCGAGACGGACAAATGTGTTTACACAAAGTTCGCTGATGGAAGAGGAGTCATCGTTTGTCTGTACGTGGACGACATGCTAATCCTAGGAACGGATATAGGCTGTGTCACAGAGACAAAGAAGTTCCTCTCAACCAAGTTCAGTATGAAGGACTTGGGGGATGCAGATGTCATCTTGGGCATAAAGATCATCCGGACAGACACTGGAGTAGCGCTGTCACAATCTCACTACATTGAGAAGATGCTCACACGCTATGGGTATAAGGATCTTCCAGGGATCGATACGCCATACAGGTGTGATCAGAAGCTGAAGCCAAATTCGAGGGAAAGCGTCAGGCAGCTGGAGTATTCTAGCGTTATCGGAAGTTTGATGTACGCAACCACTGCCACAAGGCCTGACATAGCTTTCGCCATGGGAATGCTGAGTCGGTTCACAAGCAACCCAGGGGTTGAGCACTGGAAAGCTGTGAAGCGGGTGATGAGATATCTCAAGAAAACTCAGACATATACAATACACTACAACGGGTATCCGACAGTAGTAGAAGGCTTCAGTGATGCTAGCTGGTGTTCAGAGGTGGAAAGCGAGAGATCCACAGTTGGATATGTCTTTTCCTTGGGTGGAGCTGCTATATCGTGGAAGTCGAAGAAGCAGACTATACTCTCTCGTTCCTCCATGGAATCTGAATTCTATGCACTTGAAACTGCAGCAAATGAAGCAGAATGGCTTCGGGAGCTCATGTATGATCTTTCAGTGGTTGGGGCTCAGATACCGACGATACCGATATACTGTGACAACCAGGCGACTGCGGTGGTGGCATCAAATGACCTCTTCAACGGGAAGAAGAGGACTGTGCGGTTGAAGCACATGGTAGTACACGATCTTATCAAAAGAGGTGTAATTGCAGTGGTTGATGTTCGGAGTCAGGAGAACCTGGCAGATCCGTTCACAAAGGGCCTCAAGCGCCAGTTGGTCGATGACACAGCTTGTAAAATGGGATTGAAGGCATTCTGATAGTGTGTCTTTGTAATCCTACCATAAAGTTTTATGCTATTAGTTCAAAGAGAAATCTACTAGGCATCTAACTTTTGGTTCAAAAGAGGATCACTGACTGGGAAACTATCAGGTAACGGTGGGTACTTGTTCTATGGAACATGGAAGGGATACGGACCCATAACCACTGTTGTCTACTATGTATTTTTTCTGCGGAAAAACTGATCCTGTGGAAGGTTGGCTTAAACGCCTTAATGAGTTCTCAGGCAGAGTGAATGTCTGGTGTGCTTTACAGGAAGCACGGTAGAGCAGCACTATAAGGAGTGAAACTCCATGCTACAGTAGGGTGACTCCACCATGAGGTTCCCAGGTAGGGGTAATGCATCGGCTTTGCAAGCCAAGTCACAGCGGCGTAGCACCGCAAATAGGCAGGTAGCCTAATGCTGTATGACGTAATTAAAGAGTTGTAGACAGCACTACAAAGGGGAGGATGGCCCTATGTTACAGTGGCACGACACCACGATGAGGTACCCAGGTAGGGGTAAAGCCTCGGCATTGCAAGCCATGTCGTTGCGGCGTAACACCGCAAGGAAGCCTCAGGCTTCATGCTGGGTAGTTTGGCACTACAAAGAGGCTTGTGACCTCATGCTACAGTAGTATGACACTACGATGAGGTTCCCAGGTAGGGGTAATGCCTCGGCTTCAGGCCATGTCATAGCGGTGTAGCACCGCAAGGAAGCACAAGGCTTCATGCCATATCTCTTTAATAAAGAACTCGCCTATAGTGTATGAAAAGAGATATCAGGCCGTCTCTTGAGGGTAAACTTGTAGACGCCCAAAATTATACACCGAAACCAGGCTGGCACAGGGCCTTTAATGTGCAGCCAGAAGCACACGTAACTACACTTTGTGAGTGGGAAGAATTACAATTGTGGTGCAGAATTCAAGGCGTAGTCCATTCTTGTATCACATTGTTATTTAACCCATGCGGGAAGATTCAAGTCGTCAGCGACATCTATCATAATACAAAATGGACAGTTACTGTGGGGAACGCTCAACCCTGGACACATATATGTTGTGATATGTGGGGGATTGTTGGTGCTTTATTTACATGGAGAGAGCTTGCTCTCAACATGCCTTGTAAAATTTTAGTCTCACATTGGAAAAGCACCATGAGTTATCTCAACATATATACTTGGGTGTGTTGTTGAGAGATGCACATGGGATGGTGACCCTAAGGAGGGAACCATGTGGGTGATTTTACTAGGAGGTAAGAATAAGGCTCCAAGGATTAAGCATTAATGCTTTTGTCATTCTCTTGGATTAATTCCACTTAGAGCTAAGCCCCAAAGGGGCTTAGCGACTCGGACTCGGACTCGGACTCGGACTCGGACTCAGATTCGGGCTCGGGCTCATGGGCTCATGAGGCGTAATGTGGCATTTTGTTGGCGCACTTTGCACTTAGCACGTCAGCAGTCATGCGGTCTTTATGCGGCTCATATGCGGCCATGCGGTCTTATGCGGCATGCGGCTCATATGCGGCCTCATGCGGCTCATGCGGCCATGCGGTTCATGCGGTTCATGCGGTTCATGCGGCCATGCGGCCATGCGGCCATGCGGTCCATGCGGTCCATGCGGCTCATGCGGTCCATGCGGCTCATGCGGTCCATGCGGCTCATGCGGCACATGCGGTCCATGCGGCCCAAGCGGTCCATGCGGCCAGGCTGCTGCTGCTGCTGCCGCATGGAGGGCTACGCTGACTGTGCTGATTTCAAATTGGTTATGGAAAGGATGAATCAATACAATTAAATCAGATCCTATCTTTGTGGGATTTGAATTAATTTTGTTTCTATCTTTGTGGGATTTGAATTAATTTCGTTCCTATCTTTGTGGGATTTGAATTAATTCAATTCCTATCTTTGTGGGATTAGAATTAATTCGTTGCTATCTTTTTGTGATTTGATTCAATCTTTCCATAACTGAAGAGGCGGCTAGGGTTTTCTCTCTCTCTCTCTATATATACTCTCTTCTGGCCTCCTTTGTGGGTACTACGAAAAATACAAGTCAGAAAAGAGAGAAAGAGAGGGAGTTGCTGCCGCCATTGCAAGTCCATCCGAGGAGTCAGAACAGAGGTGACATCGAGCGTTCCACAAGTTCTTCAAACTTGCTGGTTCCTGGAAGCAGATCGTGTGGGGCGAATCTTGCTTTGAGCAACGGTGTTTTGACACCCCAGCATTGTTCTTCTTCTCATCTCTCTCTAGATTATTGTAACTTGTTTTGTCCCAATTGCAACACGTTTGCAAGGAAGAACAAGAGATCTTCTCTTTGCTATTTTCTCCTTCATATTGTAATTTGGCTATTTAGTTTTATTCGTAGATCTTGAGTTTGATCATCACAAAGTTTTGTGTGACATCTCAGATCTCGATTGCATTAGTTTTCATCTTTGATCAAGCCCCCGGGTCTAACAATATATATATATATATATATATATATATATATATATATATATATATATATATATATATATATATATATAATATATGTTTTCACTCCTTACTATATAACCAAAGAGTTTTGCTATGTCTACAACCAATGCTTACAACCTTCCTACAACCTGCCATATGTCGGACTTCCATTGGAGGACGGGAGTAAGTGGTGGGGTCGGATGGAGCCCATGTAGCATGCGGGTGTGAGGGGTGGTGGGATCCGGTGGTACCCAAGTGTAAGAAATGGGTGAGTGAGGTTAAGAATTTGGTAGTAAACTTAATTAACATTTTCCATAACCAAACATATCTCTTGATTAAAGGTAGATACAGATCTTGCAATGATGACATCATGAAACTGTTTGTTCTTTGTTCAACTTGCCTACTGCCACAACCACTTTCTGGTATATGGCCCAAAGACTTTGGACACTTTGTCCCTTTCCCTCCTGGCTCCTCCTCCTCAACCCTCACACACACACACACAAAATATGAGATTGATTGATCTCATGTACCTCATCTTTTTTATCCTTGGCATTTATGATTTATCAGGCCTCTCCATTTCTCAAAGATGTGACACAGGAATTAGCCATAGCCGAAACAAAACCAAACCGATAATCAATTCGGTTTTTCTCGGTTGGATTATTTAGTTGTTTAATGTGTTGGTCCAAAGGTGTGATTATGGTTACATTATACTAAAAATTATAACTTTTAGGCAAGTTGTTACATTACCAAGTTATGATTTAAACATATATATAGAATGTTGTTTTCAAAATATATAAAAAATATATATACATTTTATAATCATAAAATATGTACAAAATTGAGGATATTTGGTAATTAATTGTGTAAGTCTACTTCGGTACCGAATAAAAAAAAAAATTTATATTTAAAAATCAAAACCAAACTGATTTTTTTTTTCTTTTCAAATCGATCCATATCTCTCTGATCAAGTTTGGTCCGATTTGGTTCTTTGATCAAAGGTTGCGTACATCTTGATTCTTTCGTCAGGTAGTAAGAATTAGTGCTGTTGCTATCAGTCTGTCTAATTTATTCGTTTTCTTCCATGGGAATGTGGAGGCCACGAATTTCAACTGGACATGACAATCCAAAAGTCTGACAAAACATTGAATTCTCGTTGGATCTAAGCAGCAAATAATTCTCTCATGAAAAGGACCAGCTGGATCTAACCCTTCTCTCTCTCCCTCTTCTCTTGTGGCCAGAAAGAATGACATATTTGAAAAGTTAATAACTGACCGTCACGTCAGCCATCGATCACGCTCACAATTATACATCGCAAGTAAAATATTATTTTCCTATACTTTGAAATGAAGGATACTTGAAATCTATGTAGATGTAGCAACAGTCTCATTGCGATAATAGTGAGCTAATTAATAGGAATTCATGCTGTACTGGTTGCATTATTTCGAGGTGGTTGTGTCTACAAACAGTTCCGACTCGTGTCATTAAAGAGTGGGACACTCTGGAGCAGGTCATACATGGACGGAGATTCTGCACTCCATCCTGATCTCCAACAATAATGATGTCTCTCCACCCAAATATATATATATATATATATATATATATATATATATATATATATATATATATATATATTTGGAACGTTAATTTGAGAGAAAAAATATTGAACTCCAAGAAATCTTGCAAAAAGTAGAAGCTTAAAAAATACTGCACTGTAGTTTGGTCTCCAGAAAATTATACTTTAAAATCCAGAAACTTGTTACTTCAATATTAAAAAATTGATGAGCTTGTATATTTTGTAAGAGAGGGAAAAAATATTTTGTATAATCTTCATAAATTTTGGACAATTTATAGATTTTTTTTGGATTTTTTTTGTTGCCAAAAGACCTATTATACCATCAAAATATAGTTGTTATAAGAATTTTTTTTGACCATTTTTAGCAAAATGACAAAAATGCCCTTCACACGGTCAAACACTCCTAAAAAATGAGGACATTTTGGTCATTTTGGCCTTGAAGCAGTAGAAAAGGATTTTATTTTTTTCAAAACCGGTTTAGACCAGGCCCGGACCGGCCCGACCGGATTTACAAAGTTTAACCGGCCCAGACCCGCGGTCAAACCGGGCCGGACCGGATTATCGGTTCGAGTGGACGAACCCAACCAGAACCTAGGGAGAGCTCGGGCCGGCCCATACCAGATTTGACCGGACCGGAAACCGGGCCGGTCGGCCCAACTCACGCCATGAGCTAGACCTCAGGCTTCCTTCATATCCTGGCCTAATGTTGTCTCGCTCACGATCTCTCTCTCGGTCGACTGCAAAAGTCGAAAATATAAAATCAAATACTAAATACTTGGACGTCAGACCAACAGAGTAAACTGTAAGGTTACTTACTACTATGAGAACTAGGAGAAAAATAAGGTTAAGGAAAAGGATGTGTGCATATGAGCAGAGGCTGTGCGTTTGGATAGGAATTTAAACTCTAATTTTTGAGTTTAAACGTAAAATAGTATTTGGATGCTTCATGCTCAAGATGTACTTTTTTATTTTATTTTTTCACAAAAGCGGTGTTTAAAATAGTTTACGGTATCGGCCGATACTGATCCGATACGGATACCGTTTGGCATCTCTCGATCCGATATCGACCGATATCCGATACTGACCGGTACCAACACTTTGATCTCTTTTTCGGTCTATTCAGCAAAAAAAAATTGAACGAAAGAGACCAATCAACAAGGATATAAAAGCATAGTAAAGTTGTAAAAATATCTAAAATAAGAAATTTTATCTATTTACATGTAAACCAGATAGCAATGATGACTGCTATTTCATCCAATTTCATAACTGCTAAATAACGACACTAGAAATACTTAAAATTATGTCTAAATGTATAAAAATATACTTTCTAAATTGTCTAAAAATATGCTTTCTAAAATGTCACCAATTAGCAATGGTGACTACAATTTCATACTGACCGGTACCAATACTTTTCGATATCAAAAAATTCGATATTTCGATCCGAAACTGATGATACTGTCGATATCATCAATCCTGATACTCATAGGAATGATCTGATACCTATTATAATTTTGATATCGGTATCGATAATGTGAACCTTAAAACTTAACTTTGGGAGAGTAAAAAGACTCTTTTCTCAGCATCTATTTTGACAAATCTTACACTATATAATGAGGCTTCAAAACGGCTCAAAAGTGAGCCGTCTAAGCCGTCATTATATCACGATCCATTTTATTTCTAAAAAAATAAATTATGTATTTTTTTAAAAAAGGTTAAATTTGTCAACATGGAGAATCAAACTCAACCAAAAATGAAAAATATCTCACACCTTAACCACATGAGTTAGAAGAAATATTTGAATATAATTGGATAATATTTTTATTATGTGTCAGTATATGTGCAAAGCACGTGCATTTACTAGTGTTTCATAAAATTGGACAATTTTTTTCCCACACAACTACAAATGTTTCTTAAAACCAATTTTCTAATTCTATCTCCGTCACAACTACAAAGACCATACACAAATTTACTTCAAAAAATATTTTCTGGAAATATCTTACCAAAAGAAATCTTTAAACTTTTGTTTCTTAAAACCACTTTTCAGATGCAAGTAACCATACATAAAGTCAAATTTTGTAAAAAAAAAATAAAATAACTTTATAACTTTTTTTTTTCTTCTGAAAATGTTTTAAAATCAAAATTTCTCAAAACCTAACATGCATGAATTGCAGGGTACGCAATATAGAACAAAACTATGTTCATGTCATAAGTGTAAATCATTCATTAAGCCCACTAATAAGAAGTTTAACAATCTTTGAGAACAGTTACTACAAGAATAAGCCAACAGAATGAGGGAAACTAATGTACATTGTAATATCCCAGCCCTGAAAATGCAATTTAATATGCCATTCTTGAAAAGGAACAAATTATACAGCAAAAATGGTTTGAGTGCATTGCCATAAAAAGAGAGAGCATCCTAGTGCCCCGGTAGAAAGGGAAGAGTGGTTCCGAAATGCTTTGTGATTAAAAGATATCATTGACCAACCACTACCAAAATATGTCACATTAGCGACACTAGATGACGTCGCTAAACATCAAAAATACGTCGTTAAAATAAATTGGCGACGAAATTAGCGACGTTTTGACAATGTCACGTAAAACATGGTCGCTATCTAGAAAAACGTTATTGTTCGTCGCTATAGCGACGTAAGTCTGCGACGCAGCACGTCGCTAGATTTTTTCACAAGTAGCGATGTTTACCAAATTGCTAATCTGCGACATACAAATTCGTTGCTAATTGTCGCTGACATTTCAACTGTTAGCGACGTAAACTGCAAAGTTTAGCGACGTTTTGACAATGTCACGTAAAACATGGTCGCTAACTAGAAAAACGTTATTGTTCGTCGCTATAGCGACTTAAGTCTGCGACGCAGCACGTCGCTAGATTTTTTCACAAGTAGCGACGTTTTCCAAATTGCTAATCTGCGACATACAAATTCGTTGCTAATTGTCGCTGACATTTCAACTGTTAGCGACGTAAACTGCAAAGTTTAGCGACTCCATACCTGGCAATTTGGGATTGCCATGTCACCATTTTAGCGACGTTTGGCGACATCCAGTGACGTTACGATACTTGCATAGCGACGTATTGATACGAACTTAGCGACGATGATAGCGACGTTGCCTCACTAAAGTTGCTGACCTGTAATATTGTCCACGTTAACATTTTTGTGACGTTCAGCGACGTTCTGATTCTCAGGTTTGCGACGTTTCGGTACACCTTAGCGACGTATGTTTAGGTGAAATAAAATAAAATCGATCGGGTTCCCAGAACCCTATATGAAAGTTTTTAGCGACGTCTGAGAGAGACGTCGCTGTTCACTAATAGGATAGCGACGTACTTGATTAAATGTCGCAAAATATCGCTGAATAAAATAAATCAGCGACGTTTTGCGACTAAATCGCGACTTGCTCTTTCCAAACCATAATTCTAGTCGCTAAACGTCGCTGATAGTGACGTTCAGCGATGTCATTTTCATACGTCGCTAAATACATAAAATATAGTGTTGTTTTTAACTGGAGTCGTTAATCTCGTCGCTAATTTGACATATTTTGGTAGTGAAACATGTGGAGAAAATTAACATAGATGAATGAAAATACTAACATGGATGAATGATAATATATTGAAAAATATAATAAAAAATTAGGGCATTCGTGCGAAGTTGGAGGTGGTACCAATTTAGGATGAGAGAAATAATCTCAGGCAGTGTGACATGTGCAACATAATCCAATAGATGCACCGGCAAGGAGCGATAATATATTGGTAGGCCTAAATTGAGTTGGATTGAGGCTGTTACATACTATATGCTTTCTGCTAATGTCAATAGAACATGGCCCTTAAGGCCATCTCCAACCCCATCCTCAAAAATTCCCTCAATTTGAGAACTCAAAAAACAAATATTTCTATATTATGCTATTCTCAAATTTTTACATCTCCAACCCATCAATCCTCAAATAATAAACAACAATTATTTATTTCTACATAAATTCATTTCTTCATAACTATTTAATATAATCATATGCATTAATGTTATATTATTAATATTATTTACTGAAAAAATATTATATTATTTTATATTATTTATATTATCTAATAATATTATATTATTTTATATAATTTAATATTATATTATTGGTTGCGTTATTTTAAATTTTGATGTTCCTGTTTATGTTTGTATTTTAATTTTTGAAAGTTTAATGTTATTTTATTAATTTCTACCAAATTATTTAAATATTATTTTTATTAATCAAATGAATCTAATAGAAAAAATACTACAAATATATTCAATATTAGATTCTAATTGAAGATCTCAGCAAAAATATTTTAATAGTATAATTATTATACTATTTGTAAATATAAATTAAAAATATGGTAAACTAATTAAGTCTAGTGTTTAACATATGTAGGATCTATTAGTAATTAATTACAACTTGGAGGGCAAAATGGTCATGAATAATGGATCCTCAAATTTGAGTATTTTCTCTCTCTCTTCTCTTAAATTTGAGGATCCATCCTGTCACGTCCCGACCCGGAATCACCCGAATCATCGTCCTCGCAGGGGGCGTGATGCCGCACGAGCCTGGAGTTGCGCTCGTGCAAGGCGAGATGACAAGTTCTCAAATGGTTATCTTTTGATTCGATATTTAACAACGAAAGAAAACAGAATATACGAAACAAATTCTCTTTATTGATATTCGGAACAGAGATTACAAAGGCTTTCGATAGCCTAACAATACATGCCAGATTGGCTACAACACTCAGGTTCTCTCTTGCCCACAAAGGATTTTCACCGTTCCATACATCATGCCTTCTATATCTCGGCCGCATCAATCCTGTTGCAAGTCCGAGCGTCAAGCGATTGCACGCTTCAATACGCTTCGGCATTTTCGAGCCTCAACGCGTTCAAGCAACGCTTCGCCGCTAGCAATCCATTCCCTGTACCCTGCATGAAGCTGGTGGGGGATCAGTACGTTCGTCCTCGCATGTACTGAAGCAAAGATTTTCTTGTAGAACCCTAGAGGGGGGGGGGGTGAATAGTGAAATAAAATAAACTAGTGCAGCAGAAGCAATATATGACAAATAAAAGTAAAGAGAGAGAGAAGATCAAACATAAAGATGTATCCTGGTATCCTCGCTTGAGGCAATCCAGTCCCGAAACTCTCTCCGGCTTAAATCCACTATTTAGTCAAATAGTACACACGAGTTTGGATCCGAAGAACTCGCCAACTTCAACACGAGTTTGGATCCGAAGACTCGCCAACTTCAACACACGAGTTTTCTTACGAAGGCTCGCCAACTTCAAACAAAAGAGAAGAGAAACTTGTTGATCTTCTAACACGTGAAGATCGAAATTTACAACTCTTAAATACTCTATCACTTTGGGAGAGGATGACAATTAAAAGCTTGGAAGAGTATTAATGGTAGAGCTCTTGGTTGTTGGAAAATTTATGGGTAGAGTTGATGAAAGCCTCAAGAGAGAGAGAGAGCTTTCTTTTATAGAGAAACCAAGAGTTGGTGGCATTTAATGCTCTGGATACAGGCAGACCGGCATGCCGTCGGTATGCAGCGGCATACCGTCGGTATACCGTCCAAATAGTAACGGTCATATTAATGACCGTTTGAGAGCATTAAATGCGGCCATTAATGCTAGTCATAGCATTTCAAAAACCAAATATTTGAAACTCGGTATACCGCCGGTATGCCGGAGCATGCCGTCGGTATGCCGACAATTTGTCACAGCAAGTTTTGGGTTGCTAAAAATGGTATACCGTCGGTATGCCGGAGCATGCCGTCGGTATGCCGACAATTTGTCACAGCAACTTTTGGGTCGCTAAAAACGGTATACCGTCGGTATGCCGGAGCATGCCGTCGGTATGCCGATAATTTGTCACAACAACTTTCTGGACACAAAAATCGGTATACCGCCGGTATACCGGAGCATGCCGCCGGTATGCCGACAATTTGTCACAACAACTTTCTGGATGCTAAAAACGGTATACCGCCGGTATGCCGAAGCATGTCACCGGTATGTCGCTCTGTAGGTATTTGATTTTTGACTTTTTCTTTTTACTTGTCATCCGTCCTTAGGTGTTTACAGATATACCTAGACTTGTACAGACACAAAGACTCTAAGCAGAAGGACGCCGTCTTATGCAGGGAACGCCAGTAACTGCTTCAGTCTTCAAAGTAAAAGATGATTGCGCTTGAACGGAAGAACTCCATGTAGTAGATCTTCTGAGAATGTGTGAATCTGAAGAACAGAAGACTAAACTACGAAGATGCTGTTAATAATCAAAATAAAATGTGCCAACAAACTCCCCCATTTTGATAATTGACAAAAATAGAGAGATAGCATCTTCAGGGAATAACTCTCCCATAGGAAGACAACTCCCCCTCAATACGTTTTCTCCCCCTTTGTCACTTAGCCAAAGATGGGAAAACAAATTTAAAAAAGTGCAATAATTGAGAACACGAGCATAAAATAACAAAGCATGTATTTAGATATAGAAGTGAAAGCTAATACATGCAAGTTTGCCATACTACAAAAGATAACTTAAAAAGACTCTCCCCACGAGAGCTTGATAACAAGAGACAAACATAACCCAAGTCCCCGAAGGACAGCAAGTACTAGGATCAACCATACAAAGGTCCCCGAAGGACCGCAAAAGACAGAACATAAAAAAAACAAACAAACACACATAATTAAACCACACATTATTCTAGACCATCATCCAAAGGGTAGCCAGCCCTAATCGTCCGTCGGGTCCTCCCCACCATCCTGAGCTTGTTGAAAGGCACCATAGGGATTAATGCCGTCTGGGTACATAAATCCATAGGCATTGGGATCGGAGAAGCGCGAACCTTGGTACATTGGATCTTGAAGATTGAGATCAAGATACATGTCCCGGTCTTGGATGGTGCGCTGGATAAAATAAGCTTGATCATGAAAGCTAGCTTGAATCAGATTCCCAAGGCCACGAGTATGAGCCCTCATCTGTTCCTCTGCCTGGGCCATGCGCATGTCGAAGTGCTGCTGAGTGAGCGGCATGTATCATCCGGAGGCAGGAGGAGTAGATGCGAGAGCAGCAGGAGTGGTAGCCGGTGGCTCTTGGGAAGACGAAGAACGCGAAGTAGAAGCGCCACTAAGGGAACGAGAGACAGCAAGATAGGAGGGGACGCCATCCGAGGAGCAGAGAGAGATCAACTTGCCGGGCTTCCAGAAGGAGAGTGATGAGGGAGCCGTAGTAGAGGATCTGCTTTCCCGAGGGCATGACACGTCGGAAGAGAAGAAGGAGAGTCTTCGGGAAGGAGAAGGGCTTCTCCTTTGTCCGGGATGCCGAGGATGTGCCCGATGTCCCGAGAAGTGAGACGGAAGTGACGGTCATTGACCATGGACTGAATGGCGGGGTGATCATCGTCCCCGACCAAGTTGCAATAGAATAGTCGGACAGCAGCGGGGTAGACGGGTATTTGACGCCGAAGGAGAGAGGAGAGTCCGGCCTCGTCAAACAAGGAGACGTGACCGGGGAAGAGATTCCAATTTATCGCTCGTCCCTTGAAGACATTGTGATGAACGAAGTACTGGAACCATAGCTCGGCCGCCAAAGAGTTGGAAAAGATCCGTTGGTCATACCCGTGAGGTTGGGCCACCGGGATGAAGGGGTTGAAGAAGGAGGAGGAGGAAGAGCGGGGACGCTTCGGATTTGCCATGGAAGAAGGTTTTAGGGTTTTGGAGAGGATGATAGAGGAGTAGGGAGAAGAGATAGAAAAAGAAGGGGTTTTAATAGAGTAGGGAGATGAAAGGATAAATTTGAATTTGAAGGGTGGTTTGGGAACGGATGTAGAGGGAGTAAAGAGGGGATGTGAAAGGTTAGTGGTTGGAAATAAAGAAGGTGGAGTAAAAAGAGGAGGAAAAAAGGAGGATATGAAGAGATGGATAATAAATAGGATGGGAGGTTAAGAAGTTGAAAGATGAGGGAGTAATTAATAGTGAAGAGATTGATGTGAGGGAATTTAATGAAGGTGAGAGAATAAAGGGAGAAGGAATAAAGGTGGGCCCAGTAGCGGATTTGAAATCCTGTCCACATCTACCCGGCATACCGGCGGTATGCCGACGTGTACCGACGGTATGCCGAGTTTCAAAACAGAACGTAATTCTGAATCGAAAAACGGCATGCCGCCGGTATACCGCTGTATACCATCGGTGTGCCGGCCGAGAGGGATTATGGATCAAAAGATAAAATGCCTAATTCACGGCAAAGGAAGGTGAAGCGATCTTCCGGGAGCAGTTTGGTGAAAATATCGGCTAATTGATAGGTAGTATCAATAAATTCAAGACGAATATCTCCCTTTTGTTGATGGTCACGAAGAAAATGGTGTCTAATTTCAATGTGCTTCGTGCGTGAGTGACAAATCAGGTTTTTTGTGAGATTGATTGAGCTAGTGTTATCACATTTAATAGGGGTACAAGAATGAGAAATGCCATAATCTAAAAGTGTTTGTGACATCCAAAGAATTTGTGCACAACAACAACCAGCCACAATATACTCTGCCTCAGTGGTTGAAAGAGCAACAGCATTTTGCTTCTTACTAAACCACGATACCAAAGACTTCCCGAGGAATTGACATGTGCCACTAGTACTTTTTCGGTCAATCTTGCATCCGGCAAAATCTGCATCCGAAAAGCCGTGAAGCTCAAAGGATGAGGATTTCGGATACCAAAGACCCATGTTAATGGTGCCTTTGAGATAACGAAAAATGCGCTTAACGGCACACAAGTGTGATTCCTTTGGATTGGCTTGATATCATGCACACAAGCAAACACTAAACATGATATCAGGACGGCTAGCAGTTAAATAGAGTAAGCTACCGATCATACCTCTATACTTACGAATGTCGACCGATGTGTCATCTTCATCATTGTCAAGCTTTGTCGTTGTGGCCATAGGAGTCCTCATTGATTTGGATGAGTCGAGGTCGAAGCGCTTGAGGAGGTCCTTTGTATATTTCGCTTGATTTATGAAGGTTCCTTTGGGTCCTTGTTTGATTTGTAAACCCAAAAAGAAGGAAAGTTCACCCATCATACTCATTTCAAACTCTTCCTGCATAACTTTAGCAAATTCTACACAAAGTGTGTTGTTAGTAGAACCAAAAATAATATCATCGACATAAATTTGAACCAATAAGAGAGTGCCATTATGGGATTTAATAAAAAGTGTTGTGTCAACTTTCTCCTTTGAAAAATCGTAAGAAACAAGAAAAGAGCTAAGGCGCTCATACCAAGCACGGGGAGCTTGTTTGAGGCCATAAAGGGCTTTGTGGAGTTTGAACACGTTATTAGGAAATTGAAAATCTTCAAAGCCGGGAGGTTGTTTAACATAAACTTCATCTTTAATAATACCATTTAGAAAGGCACTCTTAACATCCATTTGAAATAGCTTAAAGTCATTAAAACAAGCAAAAGCACAAAGCATACGAATGGATTCAAGACGTGCAACCGGAGCATATATAGGTTTCGTCGTAGTCAATGCCTTCCTCTTGGTTATAGCCTTGAGCAACCAATCGGGCTTTGTTACGAGTCACTAACCCATCTTCATTAAGTTTGTTATGAAACACCCATTTTGTTCCAATAATGGGATGATTGCTAGGGTTTGGGACAAGTTCCCAAACCTTGCTTCGCTCAAATTGATTTAGCTCCTCTTGCATAGCTATCATCCAAAACTCATCAAGGAAAGCATCATTGACATTTTTAGGCTCTATTTGAGAGATAAAAGCCACATTTGCACAAAGATCACGAGTGGCGGATCTTGTGCTAACACTGGAGGAAGGATCCCCAATGATAAGCTCATTAGGATGATTGGTGACAAATCTTCATTCTTTTGGGAGATCCTTTTGAGGAGGCTCGAGAGGAGGAGACTCTTTTGATGGGGTCACAACTTCATTGTTAGATGAAGAAGGACGATCCTCAATAGAGGAGTTCTCTAACCCAAACGAGATGTCATCAATATCCTCGGAAGAGGAGAATATAGAAGAGTTGAGTTCATTAAAAGAGACATTGATTGACTCTTCGACAACAAAACTTCTTTTGTTAAAAACACGAAAACCTTTACTATGAGTAGAGTATCCAAGGAATATTCCTTTATAGGCTTTTTCTTCAAACTTGCCTAGGTTATCCTTGGTATTCAAAATAAAACAATTGCAACCAAAAATTTTGAAATATTCAATAGAGGGAATTTTGTCAAACCAAAGCTCATAAGGAGTCTTCTTAGAAATAGGTCTAATCAAGACCCTATTAATAACATGACATGCCGTATTAACGGCTTCCGCCCAAAAATATTGGGGGAGCTTATATTGGTTTAACATAACCTGGGCCATATAGCCAAGGGTTCTATTCTTTCTCTCCACAACACCATTTTGTTGAGGAGTTCGTGGACAAGCAAAATCATGTCCAAAACCATTCTTTTCACAAAATCTTTTGAAATCGGCATTATCAAATTCTCCTCCATGATCACTTCTAATTTTGTTAATAGAAAAACCTTTCTCATTTTGAACACGTTTACAAAAGGCAACAAATTCACGAAAAGTATCCCTTTTGCAAGCAAGAAAAATAACCCAAGTAAATCTTGAAAAATTATCAACTAAAACAAAAGCATAAAGCTTGCCTCCAAGGCTAGCAACTCTACTAGGCCCAAAAAGATCCATATGGATAAGTTGAAGGGGTCTAGAAGTACTCACAGAGTTGATTGATTTGAAGGATGACTTAGTTAGCTTACTCTTCTCGCATTCTTCACACACCATATCCTTTTTGAATGGGATACTTGGGAGTCCTCTTACGAGCTTCTTGGTAGCAAGACGAGAGATGGTATCCATGTTGGCGTGTCCAAGCCTCATGTGCCAAAGCCAACTCTCATCATTTTTAGCAACTAAGCACCTGTCATTGTTAGCGTCTTCAACAAGATATAAAATATAGATATTGTTTTCTCTAATTCCTTCATAAACAATAGATCCATTAGAACTATCGGTAATGAAGCATTTGAGCTTAACAAACTTGATATCATAACAATTATCGGTAAGATGACTAATACTAAGAAGATTGTGTTTAAGATTAGTAACAAGACACACATTCTTAATACAAGGATAAGGAGGGGAACCTATATTACCATTTCCTATAATGTGACCTTTGAGATTGTTACCAAAAGAGACGTGTCCTTCCTTCTTCATCGATAGCGTTGTAAATAATGAAGCATCCCCGGTCATGTGCCGTGAACAACCGCTATCGAGAATCCACTTGCTTCTAGCATGAGAAGGACTCTTCACCTACAACATAAGTTGAAGATGAACATTTTGGTACCCATGATCTTATGGGTCCTTGAGTGTTAGTCTTAGGAACCCACATAAAAACTTTCTTGTCAACAAGTTTCCTTGTATGACAATAATTGGTCGTATGTCCATGCAAGCCACAGTAATTGCAAATCATAGAGGATTTAGAAGAAGATATGTGAGAATCATGCATATGTGAAACTCTAGTGTGAGGAGCTCTAGCATTAGTATTGTGATGATGATAATAAAAGGCATGGTGCGAAGTATTTTTCTTAACAAATGGTCCTTTCCTTGTGTTAGGAAAGGATTTGTGTGTAGTGTTCATGTAAGAAGTATGCCTAGCATTGTGATGAGTGTGAAGATGTCTAGGAGCATGCATGTGAGTAGTGTCCTTATTACCAAATTTCTTACACTGAATAAGAAGATCATTATACTTAACAGAAGTGTCATATTCTCTTCTATTAGCATCTTGAACTTTGTGCATAGCAAATTCATAAGAGCTTCTCATGGATTGAATCTCATCATCCTTTTTCTTGATGGTGGCAAGAGATTCTTGAAATTTGAGTCACAAAGACTCAATTTCATCCGTGTCAGAAGCAGGAGATTTTCCTTTCACATCAATAATGATGCTTGAGAGTCTCTCTACTTCAAGTTGAAGAGCCTCAACCTCCTTAAGAGATTTCTTATATTTATTCCGAACACCTTTGTGTTCTTCATGCAATTCAAGAATGGCTTTCTCTAAATCATCATAGGTAAGAGTGTTTAAGGAGAGATCATCAAGTACCTCATCGGTTGCCATGAGACAGACGTTGGCATTGTGTTTGTACTCCTTGTCATTGTCGGAGTCGCTCGTGTCACTTTTACACCAAATGCTTGTATTGGCGAACTTTCTGGAGGACGAGCTTCCCTTGCTAGGCTTTTCGTACTTGCTTGAGTCTTTTCTTACCATCGGACAATCCTTCTTGATGTGTCCGGGTCTTCTGTATTGATAGCACGCCGGATCTTCTTCATTGTCCCTTCTGAAGCGGTTGGCCTTGTTGAATTTTAGGAACTTCCGGAAGTGCTTAGCTGTGAGAGCTATTTCTTCATTGTCGTCCGACTTATTGTCGTCGGAGCTGTCCTTGGAGTAGGACTTTGTTACTTTGAGAGCAAGAGACTTCTCCTTCTCTTTGGTCTTCTCCTTCTCCCTCTTTTGTATGGAGGATTCCTCTTGATCCTTCATATCGATCTCGTGAGTCATCAGCTTACCCATGAGGGTCTCAAGGTTCATGACTGTTAGATCGTTCCCCTCAATGATTGCGGTAGCTTTAGGACTCCAAGCTTTCGTCAATCCTCTAAGAATTTTTCTTATCTTTTCATGAGCAGGATATTCCTTTACAAGAGAAGAGAGAGGGTTAATAATGTCACCAAAACGAGTAAATATACAAGTAATAGATTCATCATGCTTCATTTTAAAGGACTCATATTCTTGCGTGAGTCTAGTAATCTTGGATTCCTTCACTTGTGAAATTCCCTCGTGTGTGACTTCAAGTAACTTCCAAATCTCATTGGAAGTCTTGCAAGTAGAGATTCGGTTGAATTCACTACTGTCGAGAGCACAGTAAAGAGCATTCATTGCCTTGGCATCTCGACTCGCAAGTTTCTTGGTATTTTCAGTAAGTGTGTCCCGAAGGGTGTCAGAAGCAATATCCTCAATAGCTCTGGAAGGAGTAGGAAGACCATTTATCACGCAATCCCATAAATCAAAATCTATGGACTTTAGATAAATGCTCATCCTAATTTTCCAGTAGTTATAGTTGGTTCCATCAAATAGGAGAGGCCTATTTGTGGAGTGTCCTTCATTGTGGAAGGTGTTGATACTAGGATTAAAGGCCATGGATCACTCAAAGGGTGTAAATCCAAATCAAGAGAGCAAAACTTTGATACAAATTGTAGAACCCTAGAGGGGGGGGGATGAATAGGGAAATAAAATAAACTAGTGCAGCAGAAGCAATATATGACAAATAAAAGTAAAGAGAGAGAAGATCAAACACAAAGATGTATCCTGGTATCCTCGCTTGAGGCAATCCAGTCCCGGAACTCTCTCCGGCTTAAATCTACTATTTAGTCAAATAGTACACACGAGTTTGGATCCGAAGAACTCGTCAACTTCAACACGAGTTTGGATCCGAAGACTCGCCAACTTCAACACACGAGTTTTCTTACGAAGGCTCGCCAACTTCAAACAAAAAAGAAGAGAAACTTGTTGATCTTCTAACACGTAAAGATCGAAATTTACAACTCTTAAATATTCTATCACTTTGGGAGAGGATGACAATTAAAAGCTTGGAAGAGTATTAATGGTGGAGCTCTTGGTTGTTGGAAAATTTATGGCTAGAGTTGATGAACGCCTCAAGAGAGAGATAGCTTTCTTTTATAGAGAAATCAAGAGTTGGTGGCATTTAATGCTCTGGATACAGGCAGACTGGCATACCGTCGGTATGCAGCGGCATACCGTCGGTATACCATCCAAATAGTAACGGTCATATTAATAACCGTTTGAGAGCATTAAATGCGGCCATTAATGCTAGTCAGAGCATTTCAAAAACCAAATATTTGAAACTCGGTATACCGCCGGTATGCCGGAGCATGCCGTCGGTATGCCGACAATTTGTCACAGCAAGTTTTGGGTTGCTAAAAATGGTATACCGTCGGTATGCCGGAGCATGCCGTCGGTATGTCGACAATTTGTTACAGCAACTTTTGGGTCGCTAAAAACGGTATACCGTCGGTATGCCGGAGCATGCCGTCGGTATGCCGACAATTTGTCACAGCAACTTTCTGGACACAAAAATCGGTATACCACTGGTATGCCGGAGCATGCCGCCGATATGCCGACAATTTGTCACAGCAACTTTCTGGATGCTAAAAACGGTATACCGCCGGTATGCCGAAGCATGCCGCCGGTATGCCGAAGCATGCCGCCGGTATGCCGTTCTGTAGGTATTTGATTTTTGACTTGTTCTTTTTACTTGTCATCCGTCCTTAGGTGTTTACAGATATACCTAGACTTGTACAGACACAAAGACTCTAAGCAGAAGGACGCCGTCTTATGCAGGGAACGCCGGAAACTGCTTCAGTCTTCAAAGTAAAAGATGATTGTGCTTGAACGGAAGAACTCCATGTAGTAGATCTTCTGAGAATATGTGAATCTGAAGAACATAAGACTAAACTACGAAGATGCTGTTAATAATAAAAAAAAATGTGCCAACACTTCTTTCCAAACCGACATTGTAATATTTATGTTGAATCATGAAACTTAGCTTATGATCTTGCTATGTTCTCCTTAGGGTCAATTTCATGGCATATTCAAAAGCGTAAAGCATGGTAGCATGGCAAGCATGTTATCGAATTTAAATAGGCAAACAAACAAGCAATCTCGTGTTTGATTTGTGGCGCGACTTCTTACCAAGTCGACGCACTCGCCCTTGCACCGACGCAAGGTGAATACGCCGTATTCCTTCCCTGTCATGTTATATGTGCATCTCTAAGCAGGATCTCTATGCGGGACGCATCTGCGCCTACACTTTCAACCCATCATTCCTTAACTATATGAAGGTCGTGGGCGTATCTGCGCCGGAATGGACTAAAGGAGTTTCTCTTTTATCTTTCCTTACTTTCTTTTTCTTTCCTTCTTTTCTCTTTCGAAATCGAATTTGGGTAGCCCGGCGTTTCACGGGTTGGGTTGCTATCCCAACTACCGAAACTTATCGCGTGCCTACCATCATTTGCGGCTTCTCACATTTACGACCGAGTGCTAATCGGACTTCGCAGATGTGCGCCTATCAAAGATTACATCCCTTCTAGGCCGAACGGTCCCGGTGCCCCGGTGCGCCCGTTCGAAGGGAACGTTCCGTGCACGAAAGATATCATCGCAATTATCTCAAGTCCATTCCATTCGACCATGCAACGCACTATCATTCACACAACCAAGCATAGCCTTGAGTCCAAGACTCAGACTTTATCATCTAGCGTCTCTTCCGTTAACTTTCTGTGTTCTTATGTTTCATACTTCGTTTCAATGGTTCAATGACATCGTGCCTCAACTCAATGCTCGTCAACCGAACGACCCGAAGGTCTCGAACACCTTTCGAGGCACCATGTCATATCCGACAGTTCTGCCACATTCATGCCACAACTGTATTCTCTCGCAACGAAGCCATCTTTTATTATCCCATGCACGTAGGCACGTTTCGACCGTATTCTCATGTTCTATAACTTAGCATTCAATGTTCGGGGCTTACGCGCTAGGGCGCTCGCCTATTGTCTTTCAATGTTCTAGCCGTTCTAACTCGTGCGCGAAGGCACGGTATGGTTCGTACACTAAGGCACTCGCCGAGTACAGTTATCCCATGATCTTGCGGCTTGCGCACCGAGGCGCTCGCCTTTGCGATATCTAATGTTCCATAGCGACTCGTGCATATGATGCACGTTTCATTTCAATTGTACTAACTTAGTGTTCGACACACACTATCGTTTATCTTCCGATCGGACCACGCCCGTGGCGTCGATAGGTTATCTTTTAGCATACAATGATATATTTGACTTATCGAATGAAGGAGTAAAAAGAAGTCAATCCTCCCACCTTGAGTCGATACGCCTTCGTCGTTTCGCCGAGCCGATGCGGCTCGATATCATAGCTTCGTTGCACGGCCACTCTCCTGACTTAGCCATTCGAGCACTTCGTGCTTCATTGAATTATACGTCCAACTTGGCCTACCGTGCCCAAGTCTCAGCCCGTCGCAAGGCGGCGATTCGCTTTCGCGGACCCCTTACTGAATAAGGCAGAATGCCGACCTCTAATATTTCCGCGTCAACGTATAGCCTGCACACGAAACCAACTAAAATCAATACTTGCATCGATTCGGACTTGCGCCTTGGTCGATTCGATTTCTTAGAATCTTCGAGCCGATTCAACGCACTCATCCTTCGGGCAACGCGGCGTTTCGCATCGATTCATTCGATGCATTTTTCGGACAAGGCAACTCTTCGCATCGACTTAGTTCGATGCGTTGCTCGGGACAACGTAACTCTCGTATCGACTCGCATCGATACATTTTTATTCGGTCAACACGACTCGTTGAGTCAACGCTTCAGCGTAATGCGCCGTGCGGAGCGGGGCATTACACATCCTCCTTCCCTCAAAAAATTTGAGAAAATTCCCTCAATTTGAGGCTTGGTTGGAGATGGATTTTGAGAGAATTCCCTCAATTTGAGGATTGCTGACTTGGGTTGGAGATGGCCTAACAGAGTTGGATTGAAATTTCAAATGTTTAGGGTGAGTAGATTTGTACATAAGAAAAGAAAAACTAAAACTAAAGCCAAATCCAAAGCCAAAAGGAAAAAATAATCAGAGCAAAAATATTCATTAAGATTGTCTCTGAGATGGACTCTATAGAGTTGTCATATAAACATCAAAATCTGTGTTTGTAGTACATGAAAAATTCATGTCAGTGTAAGAGCATCTCCAACCCTATTGTCTTGTTATGTAATGTGAATCCTATGTGGCATGAGGTACAAGACAATGTGTCTCTTAGGTGGCAAAATGATATTCACACGGACAATGACGTAGTCCTCTTCAATGCAAAAGTATTGGAACGACATAGAAAATACCCTTCTCAACTTCGAAGACAACATTTTCTTTCCTTTCTTTCTTTCTAAATATTTCATATTCTTAATTGATGATATGGAAGTAAAGACATTGTGAAGTGCATTGTCTAGAACTAGACAACTAACTTCACAATGTCTTTGCTATGTCATGCCATGTCAATTTCATAACTTACTTGACGTTTGCATTGGAGAATGGTTTTTTCAATAAGAACTTATTATTCCTATGTGACAACAACTTTTTTTCAAACTCACAATAGTATCGGAGATGCTCTAATATGAGAATTGAACTTCTGACTCTTCTAAGTAGAGACAACTGGTTCAGTATCTAGACCATTTTGCCAGTCGTCGTTTAACCTGTTGTAAAACCAAACCTGAGCTTGTCTTTCCCTTTCCATCTCAAGATTGAACTGCAATTCCCTAGTTCATTTGTTCATTTCCCTGCATATTCATGAATGTTAATACTTAATAATGAACACATTTACTCCAGCCATCTGCTGAGTAACAAATTGGATAAGCGTTCTTAACAAAAGCCTGTCAATCTCTTGCAAAAGCTCTACATAAGGAGTTACTATTTTGGGATATTGTTATCTAAATTTGGTTTTCTTTTTTCTTTTTTTTTTTCTTTTTTTTTTTTGATATTTTAGCAAATATTTTCATTCAAAATATACAAACTAGCATATACGTCCACGTTTTTATAAAAAAAATAACAAATGTCCCAATTCCTTTGTCAACCAAAATGTTGATTAAATTTTGTGGATATATCTTAAAATATTATTTGTTCCATACAAAGAAATGGAGGCATTTGTTAGTTTTTTTTTTAAAAAAATGGAAGTATATGCTAGTTTCAATAATTTGAATAGAAATATTTGCTAAGGGGGTTGGGGAAGGGATTGCGTTATTATGGGTGGAAAAAAATCAATTTCCAAATACTTTGAATGCTCTAATCAATTCCTAAACGGCAGTTTTTCTTTGTCAAGTTATTCTTATTAAATAGATGGTATTTATGTCTATTAAATCTTATTAAAAAAATCTATGATTGAGGTTTGCCTATTTTAATTCCACGAGGTTGTGTTGTTTGATAGTGCAAAAATTAGCAACAAAACTTCTCTATATTCTTCCTCATCGAATCAACAAAACTTCTCTCTATTCTTACTCCTTCTCACATCAAAATTTAAGTTTTCATCCTAGTTTCTGGACGAAGCTAAGTTTGGACTGTTTCTCTTGGAGCTGTGTGCAGCAACGGAAAACCGATAGCAAGAGAATTTTATCTATATGATGATTCGAGAATAAGTCTATACAAAGACCTAGAATAACATCTTAGGACAATGCTTCGTACAAGACTTTTCCGTAGACCGGTAACTCTAATCCTTTGTTATTTTGTTTACAGAAAATCGAAGAATATTTCAATACTCTAATTATAGTTGAGGTATTTATTGGTATAACATAAAAGTATGGTATCAACTTAAAATTTTGAATAGTTGAGGATATTTAGTTAAAATTAAGCATTTTAAATATACAAACTTGTTTGTCTGCGACTAATATATTTACTAGAGAATTTTTTTTTTGGTAAAATAAATTGTGTAGAAACTTAATGAATCTGAATGAAAGTATTCATAGTCATTATTTTAGGTATAATGTGAAGTGGGTAGGGCAGCTCGAAGTCCGCCTTATGTCCGGCCGGGTCAAGTTCGAACTATGTCGACCCAGGCTCAGTCAACACCCAGGACTCGAGCTCGGTCCAACCCAACCAATCACCCAAACAGGTTGGGCCGGGTTTTATTCCTAAAATCCGGTGGACCAGCCTATCACGTCCCAATTTTGCAGTAACAAAAGTCGTCATTGGACGTAATGTCGTACAAGTATAAATTGTACTTGTACAAGACAAGAACAAACACAATTGATGAAGCAATCTTAGAATCAAAGTAGTTGTAGCGAGAAATAAGTAACAAAGTTGATAGACACTAAGAACAATTATTCTCTTTATTGATAAGTTATAGCAAAAATACAACTTTTAGACCAAAAGAACAACTCGACTGAGAAATAATGGATATTATTACAATGAACGATACCATAGCTTCCAACTCGTGAAACTACTAAAATAAAAAAATATTCCATACATTATGTCTTTTAAATAAAAAATATCTTATCGAAGAATAGCTTCAAGTTTCCAAACGAGCTTCAAACGCTTCGAAACATCCAAACGACTCCCCGTACCTGTGGAGGAGGGGATCAACATATTGGAAAATACAATGGTGAGTGATCTAAACCCGATTCACCTAAACCAACAACAATAATTATGTGAGAACATGTAAAATTATTATGTGGTCTTTCTGCTTTATCTAGGATCACTTAACAATTCATAAAAATATATGTGAAAATATAAATGTGTCACTTGACACAGTGACTCTTACCCAAGGCCATCATTATTCCTATAAACAAATATCATTATTCCTATAAACAAATATTAATATTCATAATTTTTTTTTTCATAACGCGTGCGTGCGTGCGTGCGTGCGTGCGTGCGTGCGTGTGTGCGTGTGTGTGTGTGTGTGTGTGTCATAGGTTCATTCTTGCATCAATTTGTTAGCATTCATAATATATATAAATGTATAACAGGTTCATTCACTACTAAAATATGCTATATTAGGGCGACGAATTTATCATCTGCGACTAGCTTTTTCGCGACCTTCATTTTCCGTCGCTAAAGTCGTCGCTAATTACCTTTAGCGACGTATATTCCTTAATTAGCGACGTACCTGGACGTCGCTAATTTGGCTTATTTTAGTAGTGATTTCCGTATCAATTTGTTAGCATAAATAATATATATAAATCTATCATAGGTTCGTGCATGCATCAATTTTTAGGCACGCAAAACAGTTGACATTAAAATGCAATCTAATTATAGGACTATTCATGTTAAGACGTTGATCCTTGCAGTGCATATAGCGATACTGAAGTTTTTCCAATTACCTGTGCTTATACGTCAGCACCAATTATCCATGTTCCTCCTAGGTCGAATCGGTTTCGTGGTCACAGATACAGTTCGAGGAACTAAACCTTATATACAAGTTGTCTATGACCATCAATGCATATGAAACTTAGCTATTAAACTATAATATGCATGATCATAAATTTGAAATAACTATGCAACACATTCTCACTTGTATTTTCACATTCCACGCACCGTCGTTCGTAATTCCTTACTTCCCAATCCATGAATTAGTATACTTGTCTACTTTTCAATCAATGAATTTTTACACTTGCAACTCAACTATTCTAAACATTTTTCATAATTCTATTTCTTTTTAACAACACTACAATATTTTATATGTCTATAGCAACAGTACAATATTTCATGTGTGTATAACAACAATACAATATTTCATGTTTTTAGTTCTTTTACTTTAGCATTAACAATCTTATAAAATATAGAAACAAAGACTAAGAATAGTTCTTCTCATTAAAGTGTAAAGGTAAAGAAAAAATGGATCAAAACCACCCACCATTTAACGAATTGTCTTTCATACTGATCACATAGATCTCTGAAATGATTCCTCTACATGAATCCAAATTCATCTAGACCCTTCGAGCCAATAAGCCAGCACAATATACTGCACGGAGCGGGACATTACACAGCTCGGTCTGAAGCCTGGTCCAACACCCTCCCTCTCTTGAGTCCCACCAGTAATGAACTAGGGAGGCCTATTATGAATGTACTCCCTAACATCCATTTGATTATGGTATTTTTACAAAAATATCCCATTATTCAACCATTTATGAACATTAATTAGGAATATTTTGCTGAAAATAACAAAAATACCCCTATAACGTTTATGTTCCAAGGACATTTGTGGTCATTTGGCACCCAAAATTTCCTGTAACTAGGGATTAGCTCGTCCAAATTTACCACAACAATTTGTTTCCTTTCTTCTAATACTTCCAATCAAGTTTATTCAGTTAATTATCTTCTTCTTCACTGTCATGAAAAATGAACAACCACCGCAGTGATCTCAAGGTCCGCGACCTCAAGTTGCACAACCTCGGGAGGTACTAAGACTTAAATATATATTTCTCTGTTATTTGTTCTCTCTGCCACCACAAAACAGAGGAACTATAGTTATTGAATTGGTGTGGCTCCGTGCTTTCATCTCGCAGCACTTTTGCATGGGAAATTTTTAATTTTACACTATTATGTTGTGTATTTTGTTGTTACAAGAGCATTCAAGCTGGACATCCAGTGTAACCATGCCACTCTGTTTTGGCCACATGCAAATCCTCATTTAGTGAAAATGGTTCTAATATTTTCAATAGCGAAAATGGTATTTTTAGTTCTTTCTTCTAACGGGATAATAATTGCTTATTGCAGCTCTCACCATGAATAAATGGATTAATTGGTATCCTTCTTTTATTAGAAAGCAATTCATGGTTTCTTCAATTTTTTTTATTTATTTCCATTTTCATCACAACTAAACTATATTATCCTATTTCTATCTGATTACGAGGATTCAAAACGGCTCAAAAGTGAGCCGTCTAAGTCGTCATTATATCACGGTTCATTTTATTTTCAAAAAAAAAAAGTTATCTAAACAAATGTTGAAAAAAGTTTAAAATACATCTAAGTTATAAAGATGAGATTCAGATTGCACAAAGCATAGCATAAAGATGAGATTCAGATTGCTCGTCTACTGGAGAGATAAGATAAACTTCTCACTTTGCTCTTAAGGCTTTGCCTTAGAAGACAGAAGGAAGAAGGAGATCTGATCGAGGAGTCGTCAACAACGGTTAGGGAGATCGCTACAGGTTGGCGAGTGATTTCTTTGTAATCTCCGCGGTTTCTTCTTGAGTGTGGTAAGAAGGTTGAACATATTAGGAAAAACAACATTGATTTTTGTCAATCTTGTAATTCATCTAAGTTATATAGATTAGAATTTGTCTAGTTGACGTAGTCACCGCCATATACTTGTTTATCTATGCTTGGTGTTCGTTAGACGAGGGTTGATTATTTCTGGTGGGTTGGCCTAAGTTTTCGTTACGGTAACGTCTCAGACATAGTATCAGAGCGCTTGTAGGTCGTGTTTGATTCACAATAGGACCCAGCTACTCATGTCCAAAAATTATATAAGAAAATCAAAAGGAAAGAAAGAAGAGAGCTACTCTCTAGTAGTTCGAGTTTTTTGCCTTGATCGACTGGTCCATCAACATTTTAGCACATGCTCCTAAGAAAGGAGGTGATAAGGAGAGTATTCCATAAGTTCTTTAGACCTTGGCTTTTCCTGATCATCTTACCCCCATTTTGTCCCTTTTGGCGTCCTTTGTCTTTGTGACTTGCTCTCTCGTTGGGGATTGATCAAAGATGGTAGACTCGATGTCGAGATCAGAGGTTCAACAAACGTTCACCTTCTGATTATTCTCGAGATCCAAGAGGAACACTATAATATGAATCTGATTACAAAAGCAATAATAATCAGAAAGTAAATCTCACGTTCTTCCTCGCAATCGCAGTTGCTGACGGACAAAACTGAGTTCAGAAAATAAATCTCACGTTCTTCTTTGCAATCGCAGTTGCAGACGGACAGAACTGAGTTACAACTCAGATGAAGGAGAAAAAAGAAGAAAGAAAAAAGAAGAAGAGGAAAGGTTCTTGCTGGGGTGATTAAGATCACCGTTGCTCAAAGCAAGATTCGCCTCAACACGATCTGCTTCCAGGAACCAGCAAGTTCACGAAGAACTTCTGGAACGCACGTAAGTCAATATTTGAGACTTGAACGAGCTTTCTGGACTTTACAGACTCCATTAACTTTCTTCTTGGTGCATCTTTGAAAGGAGGCCAAGGGGCTCAATTTATAGAGTGGAGTTGAGACTTCACCTCTTCTCCTATCCGATGTGAGACTAAAATACCAATATTCAAAAATAGAGTTTTATATTTTAGATCATCCCACAATCAGCATAGAAGTGTGCCAGTCCACGCCTGCCCCCGAACACTCCCGTGCATGCACGAGACATCGTGGAGTCCGAGTCTGCACAACAAAAATCAACTTGCATCCTTGTTGGAATTAATCCTTTTTCCTTCTAGAAAAATACCCCCACATGGCACATAGTTGTGCCCCACCACACCTCATGTGCACACCTCAACACAAGCAATGTATTATATTGAGATACTCACCATTTGGTGTAGCCGATGTGGGACTTTCCTAGTCCAAAGGCAAAATGTCACGACCCGTACCCTGAAGAGGGGCACGAGCACGTAGTTACGTCCAGCCTACGCCGCAGAATCGGCGGTAGAACGCTGTATATAGGGTCTGTAAATACTATGACTAAAACAGATAAATGTACCTATACAGTATATACACTCCGAATGGAGGTAACATAGCAATACAGTCTCAATCACAAATATAAAACTAAGGTAGATAGCATGGAAAGGAAATATGATAGATAAAACAGTAAATGAGTCCAAGATCCACAAGTCAGAGCTATACACAACATCCAGAGTCTCAGAAAATATATATAATAGATACTACAAACTGAAATGTGCTAGCTGGCTCGCAGGCCAGGCAAACATAACTAAACTATGCTACTCAGGGTGAGCAAAGTCTAGTGGCTCTACCAACAAGCCACGGTCTAAGTCTACTCCGTCAGACTCGACCCCATAGTAGGTCGGGCAATCAGTCTCAGAGTCATTTGTAATATATCGACGGTATCCTGTCAGGAAAATGAGCAAGTACAAACACCAACATCAGTTCCATATGAATTGACAAATACTATAAGAGACAGTAATAATGAAATACAAGACAAAGATATAGGCAACTTGGGAACCATTTGAAAGCTGAGTTACAACTCTTGAACCAAACAAGGACCGGGATTGTAACCCTTCTTTTAAACAGACTTAGTCTCAAATCATGGTACAGTATAAAAGCAAGTAGAGCATGTGAGTAATAGAATAATAGCATGGTGAGAAGTAAAGAAAGTAAAGCTGAACTAAAATATAAGATACGCTAATAAATGTAAAAGGTGATTTGAACTATTAGAGCGATATGTGATCGGCTAGGGAGTCAAGAGAGAGTTATCCACTTGGCCCGACAATTCGCGGTGTCCTCAACGGAGAGTCATGCCGTCTAACCTGGATAACTGGCAATGGGGTATCTGCTACACCCTACGTGAGGTGAGGGTGGCGCTAGCAAAATAGTTACAGGAAGGCTTTGATCACATAACCCCTAATAATTCCCCCATCCCCGAATAGTATCACGGATCCGGACATGGCACGTCATGACACAGGGTTCGAGAGCAGGGGCCAGCCCACTCCCAAATTAATGTCTATATAAGTACAGAAATACAAAAATTTCACATACCCATATACCATGGAAGTCCAGGAATAACATCTCATGACGGGATCCGACGTATACTAGTCCGTGAACCGTCGTGTCGGAAATCATGTAAAACACTACAACTGAATCGGATATAGTAGATATCAAGACAATAAAAACTATCAATAAATGTACTCGTCTGTGGTCCGGAGCTGATAAGGTGAAAAGACGCTCAGAGTAATCACAGACCTAAAATAAGATACTATGAGTCAAACAGGGCTTTATACTGAAAAAGAAACTAATATAAGTCATGAATGCAGTCTAAGTCAAAACTAGGTCAATCTAGGTCAAACTGAGTCATACTAGGTCATACTGGTTCATACTAGGTCATACTAGGTCACTGGGAGTCAATCCAAGTCAAACTAGGTCAAACGGGGTCAAATGTTGACTTACAGTTGACTTTTGGTCAACTGGTCAACCTTGGTCAACTCTGGTCAACTCTAGGTCAATCCTAGGTCAAACTAGTCTAATGTTGACCAACTGTTGACTTTCAGTCAACTGGTCAACTGTGGTTTGTTTTTGGTCAAATATAGTCGCTTAAAGGCTAAGTTTAACTCTCGGTTGACTTTTGTTGACTTTTGGTCAAAATGGTCAACCTACGTCAAAACTAGTCTAGGAGCACTATATTTGATCATTACCAACCAAAGGAATCAAGTTCTAACCCTATCTTAGACTCTAGACTCCAATACCCTATTTCTAGGTAAAACCCACATTACCCTACCAAGGTAAATCCCGATACCTTGCCCAATACCAAGGAAACCCCGCTAATACCCAAGATACTAGCCTAGGCTCCTTAGGATAGCTAGATACTATCCTATCTAAGGTTTACCTACCAAGAAATATGGGTATCCTAGGTATCTAGCCTATTTTAGGATATGTGTATTGGTTACCCACCCATTACCTTACCTATATCATGTATTGTCCTCACATCTCCGTAACACTCACTCACACACAACACTCTCACATAATATCACACTCTAATAGGCTTTCATATAGGTTTCCTATTAGTTTACACATAGGCTAACCTATAGGCCACTAACTACACACTCTAGGCTCTCACACACACACACAAACTCACAAATACACACACACACATAGCTGAATTTGTGGACAGGTTTTGGGGAAAATGAGGACTGATTTATGGGTGCATTGGGACTCAAATGGAGTGGTGTTAAGGGCTAAAAATCTGGACTGATTTGGTTGAAATGGGACAGCCAACATGGTAAAATCTGGGCAGGTTTTATGGGATTGTTTTGGAGCTAATGGGGACAGCAAAGAGGTGCTGTTAGGACTGTTTTGGGATAGCTAGCATGGTGGTTTGGGACAGCCAACATGGCTTGTTAGGGACAGCCCACATGGGGGTTTTAAGGACTGTTCTTGACAGCCATATATTGGCTAAATGGGCTGAATGTTGAGGGGTTTATATGGGCTGTTATGGACAGTATATAAGGGGTTTAAATGACAGCCAAGGGGTGGTTTAAGGGGACTGTCCTGCTGCTGTTAGCAGCAATAGTGAATGGGTGTCCCCCCTCTAATCCACTCTCTATTCACTCACTCTCCACTCCTCAATACATCACACACTCTACACCACACTTCACATCTCAATCCCTCTATTCACAAACACACTCAAACTATTCTTCCCTCTCTAAACTAACATACACACATACAATTCAAGTCCTCCTTGGCCGACCCTCATGCACTCCCCATACCAAATCACAAAATATCACACACTATATTATATATATATATATATATATATATATATATATATATATATATATATATATATATATATAATATATATATATATATATATATATATATATATATATATATATATATATATATAGATTAATATATATCACCATATATATACATATATAGATATTAGAAATTATGATACTATATGATACATAGGAAACACATTCCTAAACACTCCTAAAATCTGGAATAAATGTTAGAACAACATAAATCAATACACAATTAATCCATATGTGTCCAAATAGAGGGTTTTCCCATTAGGACAAGATCCTACACTTAGGACACCTCTACAAGTGTCCAAATGGACACGAAATGGACATAAATGGGCACAAAACCATGGGGGTCATTCCTATGGGTCAAAACCACTCTAATACATGAGAGAAAAGAGAAGGAGAAGGGATTTATACCTCCCGGTGACTCGGATCGAAGAAAAAGCCTCCCGATACGTCACCGACACGTAGGAATCCCAAACGGACACGAACGAGCTTCGAATCTCTTCAAACTTGGGTAGCTCCTTCCTTGGCTAGAATGGAGAAGGAAAGAAGAAGATTTGGTGGAGAAAAGAAAGGATTTGGTGGAGAAATAATTAGGGATTGCTCTCAAATTAATTTGGGAAAGAACAAGAGAGAGAGAATGGAAAAGGGAAATAATGAAGTGGCTATGCCTATCCACACCATGTGTGGCCGGCCATGAGAGGTGTTTTGTCCTATTGGGAAAAGTCAAGAAAGCCTCTCTCTCTAATCTATTTGCTAATACATGAAAAGGGGTTTAAGTCGGGGCTAGTTTGGTCATTCCAACTAACTCTAATCTAAAAAAAATCCTAACCAAATAATTTAGCCTAGTCACTTACTAAAATAACTAACATGTGGGCCATGGCTAACTAGTGTGTGGGCCCGCTAGAGTCAACACTACCCCGGGTCTCCGATACAAGTCGGATTGAGTTGAAATTCGAACCCGACTCAAATAACCCCAAAATAATACAATAAATAAATAAAAAATTCCAAAATAATTTTAAAGTGGAAAATTACCAAAATACCCCTGTTCATGGAAACTGGGGGTGACAAATCTATCCACCTTAAAAAATTTTGTCCTCAAAATTAAAACAAACATACACTGAATCACATGCAGAAACAAAATTATACCTCAGGGCTCGAAGACATAAGGGAAACGCTCCCGCATGTCGTCCTCTCTCTCCCAAGTAGACTCACCTGGAGAGTGATGCCTCCATGCAACACGAACCAAGGGTATAACCTAGTTCCGGAGCACCTTCTCCCTACGATCCAGAATCTCTACTGGCTGCTCTGGATAGTGAAGAGTAGGCCCCACCTCGATCGCTGAATGGTCCAATACATGGCTGGGGTCCGCTATGTACCGTCTCAGCTGCAACATATGGAACACGCTGTGTACCCCCTCTAGCGTAAGCGACACGTCTAGCCGGTAAGCCACTGCACCGACCCTCTCAAGGATAGTGAAAGGTCCGATGTAGCGCGGACTAAGCTTCCTGCCTCCACCAAAGTGAATCGTGCCCCGTGTCAGAGAAATATTCAGGAACACCAAAGCACCAGCCTAGACATAAAACAAACTCAGAACACAGGACAAACAAATCACAAACATCACAAACAGGAACTGAAACTAACCTCGAACTCTAACGGTCTCCGGTGGCTGTCGGCCCAATGCCGCTGCCTATCTTGAGCCACCCGAAGACTGTCTCTAATCAGTCTGACCTTCTCAGCTGCATCTACCACCATCTCCGCTCCAAGCAGCACTCTCTCGCCAACATCGTCCCATGTTAAGGGAGTACGGCATCTTCGTCCGTATAGAGCCTCGAATGGTGACATCTCTATACTGGCCTGATAGCTGTTGTTATAAGCAAACTCTACCAGGTGAAGATGATCCTCCCAAGAGCCCTCGAGATCTAGCACACACGTGCGAAGCATATCCTCCAAGGTCCGGATAGTCCTCTCCGACTGCCTGTTTGTCTGAGGGTGATAAGCGGTACTAAACTTGAGCGAGGTGCCCAAGCTAGCCTGCAAACTCCTCAAGAAGTAGGAAATAAAACAGCTATCCCGATCTGAAACTATGCTCACAGGAACCCCATGCAATCGTACGATCTGACGAACATACAGCTCTGCCAACCTCTTCGTAGACAATCCCACCTTGAAAGGCAAAAAGTGGGCCGATTTGGTCAATCTATCAACTATGACCCAAATCACATCTTTCTCTACTGGAGATCGTGGAAGTCCGGACACAAAGTCCATGGTGATGTGCTCCCACTTCCACTCAGGAATGGGTAGTGGCTGTAGCAACCCACCAGGCCTCTGTCTCTCGGCCTTCACCTGGTGACAAACCAAGCAGCGAGATACAAACTGAGCTACCTCGCACTTCATGCTGTACCACCAAACGTGCTCCCTCAGATCTCTGTACATCTTGTTGGCACCAGGATGTATAGAGTACTGAGAGCGATGTGCCTCCTGAAGAACCTCCTCCCGAAGCTCCCCACTCGAAACGCACAGTCTAGCACCGTGCCGTAGCGACCCATCTTCGGTAATATAGAAATCGTCGAGCAACCCTGCCCGTACCTGCTCCCTGATGCTCCTCAGGGCAACATCATCATACTGTGCTGATCTGACTCTGTTCATCAACTCAGACTGAATCTGTAAACCCCACATCTACACCTCCATGCCCGAAATAATCACTTCGATTTCCAAACTGTCCAGGTCAGCCAAAAGATGATGGTCTGCTGTCAGATACATAGCCACTGGATACCTGTTCAAGGCATCTGCAACTACGTTGGCCTTTCCTGGATGGTACTGCAAGGCGATATCAAAATCCTTCATCAGCTCGAGCCAACGTCTCTGCCGTATGTTCAACTCCTTCTGAGTGAACACGTACTTCAAGCTCTTGTGATCAGTAAAGATCTCAACCCGCTCTCCGTACAGATAGTGCTTCCATAATTTCAGGGCAAAGATAACAGCAGCTAACTCCAGATCGTGAGTCGGGTAGTTCTTCTCATGAGGACGTAACTGCCTAGATGCATAGGCAATCACCTTCTCGTGCTGCTGAAGTACACAACCCAGACCCCTGCCAGAAGCGTCGTTGTAAATCGAGAAACCACCGGTCCCCGACGGTAATATCAAGATCGGAGCTAATGTCAACCTCTTCTTCAGCTCATCGAAGGCGACCTGACACTCCTCAGTCCAGACGAACTCCACGTCCTTCCTGGTGAGTCTAGTCATCAGCTCCGCGATCCGCAAGAAATCCTGGACGAACTTCCGATAATAGCCCGCCAATCCCAGAAAGCTCTGAATCTCGGCAACTGTACTGGGCGTAGACCAAGACTCTACCGCAGCAATCTTCCTCTGGTCTACTGAGATCCCATGCTCGGTCACAACATGACCCAAGAACTCGACCTGGTCCAGGAAGAACTCACACTTCGACAGCTTCCCATACAACTGCTCCTTTCTCAGAGTCTCGAGGACAATCCTCAGATGCTCCTTGTGCTCCTCCGGCGTCTTTAAGTAGACCAGGATGTCATCTATAAAGACCACCACAAACTTGTCAAGGTACTGATGGAATACCTTGTTCATCAAGTTCATGAACACAGCTGGGGCGTTGGTCAACCCAAATGGCATCACAGTGAACTCGTACTGGCCGTACCGAGTTCGAAAAGCTGTCTTCGGAACGTCTTCCTGCTTCACCTTCAGCTGATGATAGCCGGACCTCAGATCTATCTTCGAAAACACCTTGGCACCGCTCAACTGATCGAACAAGTCGTCGATCCTCGGCAATGGGTACTTATTCTTGATAGTAAGGTTGTTGAGCGCCCTGTAATCGATACATATGCGCATCGTACCATCCTTCTTCGGTACAAACAGAACTGGTGCTCCCCAAGGCGATGAACTGGATCTAATGAATCCCTTGTCCTGCAGCTCGTCGACCTGCTTCTTTATCTCTGCCAACTCGCTGTTGTTGACCCTATAGACGTGCTGTGAGATAAGCTCGGCACCCGACACTAAGTCTATAGAGAACTCAATGTCTCTATCTGGTGGCATCCCAGGCAACTCCTCGGGAAAAATATCCATGAAGTCAGCTATCAATGGATGTGGCAATGCCTGCCCGGCCAGTAAAGCTCCGCAGAACCCATCTCCCGGCTCAGCTGCTCCCCTGGCAAACACAATCTCTGGCTCTCCCGGCGGCCTAAACAGAATCCTACCTCCTCTACAATCTATGCTAGCATGGTGCATGCTCAACCAATCCATTTCGAATACCACATCGTACCTCGGAAGGGGCATTACGAACAAGCACGCACCCAAAACCCGGCCTCCTACAGTAACTCTCCGCCCCTTGCAGATATTGTTGACCAGGATGATGCCTCCCCTGGTCAATATCTTGCAAGTCCTACCCAAAGGTTTAGCAATAATATTGTGTCTCAGAGCAAAGAAAACAGACACAAAGCTATGAGTGGCACCGGAATCAAACAAGGTAAATGTAGGGAATGTATCGAGAAGAACGTGACCTGCCACTACATCACCTGCTGGTTCTGCCTTCTTCTCTGCTGTCAGGGTAAACACTCTGCCCGCAGGGGCTCCCCTCTGGTGCTGCACAAAATGCTGCTGCTGGGTCTGAAGTGGAGGACCTCTCTGCTGAACTGCTGGTCCTCTGGTCGGCTGCGCTCTGTCCTGGACTCCTCGGACTCCCAGAATACGACAGTCCTTCAGCTGGTGATCGGGCGCCCCACAGTATAAGTAGACGCCCAACCTCTTCCTGCAAACCTCTCTAGTGTGCCCTGGCTTCCCGCAGAAGTTACACTGTGTAGCCGGCCTCTGACCCTGACCCTGACCCTGGTGCTGCTGGGCACGCGCCGGTGCCTGCTGAAACTGCAACTGAGGCTGCTGCTGGAACTGCCTCTGCTGGAAATGTGGGTGCTTCGCTGGCCCTGCACTCGAGGTAGCTGCAAGAGCGTCACTGCCCCTCTTCGGCTTGAGGCCGAAGTCCTCCTCTGCAATCTACGCCTCCATAAGGATCTGCTCGAAGGTCGCGTCACGTCTCCCAGAGGTGCGAGTGCGCACTGCATGTATAAGGCCCCTCCGGAACTTCCGGGCCTTGCACCCCTCATCCTGGACCAAACTAGGTGTAAACATGCTCAGGCGAAAGAACTCCGCTGCATACTCGTCTGCCGACGAGTTCCCCTGTACCAAACTGGCAAACTGCCCCTCCAAAGCTGTCAAGGCTACATCTGGGTAGAACTTCTCCTTAAAGAGTTTCCTGAAGTCCTTCCAAGACAATCTCCTCACTAACGCACGCGGATCCGTGCGGTACCAAGTCAGCGCTATGTCGAAAAACTGGCTCACTGCAGAAGTCACCCACAGACCTCTCGGGACCTCTGCCAACTCTAGACTCCGCTGGACATCCTCTAGCCAGTCGTCCGCGTATAGGATTCCCTCGGTACCCTTGAACTCTTGCGGGTTCATCTTCCTGAAGTCGAGGTGTGTACCGGGCCTCTCCTGACCCTGCTGCTGCACTGGTGCTCTCTGAACTGTAGCCTGTGCACCTCTCTCTACTGCTGCCATCGCTAGCTGATGGGAGTTCTCTATGCTCCGTCAAAACAACTCTGTCTATGTGCTTTGAGTCTGCAACATTTGCTGCAGAAGGGCCATTATCCCCTGAGTATCTGTCGGTAGCTGAGGCGACGGTAGAAGAATGTCAGGAATAACAATAGATGGTCCCGCTGCTGGAGGTAGAAGACCTCCTGGAACCGTCGCTGCTGCTGCTCCCGTCTGAGGGGCTGGAACTGAGGTGGCAGCTTCCTCAAGTGCAGCTCCCGTAGCCGGAGGTGGAAGTCCTACCGGATCGGGCTTCTCCGGTACAGCGCTAGAACCCGCTGCCTGAGAGCGAGTGATCGTCATCCTGAGGATAGATTGAAGCAAGGAATCAATATGGCACATGATAGGAATATCAAAGAAGGACAATTAAATTCAATGCAAAAAGAATTTTTTATGGTAATCAAAAGATCAGAAATTTCCTAACATGTGATTGAGTAACTCCTATTATACCCTAATCCTACGTCCTAATCGCAGGCTCGTAATAAGTACTCTAAGTCGAGCACCATTACGAGATCGTACTAATTAGGACACAGACCTGCATGGGCCACCACAAAAATATGTCACGACCCGCACCGTGAAGAGGGGCATGAGCACGTGGTTACGTCCAGCCTACGCCGCAGAATCGGCGGTAGAATGCTGTATATAGGGTCTGTAAATACTACAACTAAAACAGATAAATGTACCTGTACAGTATATACACTCCGAATGGAGGTGACATAGCAATATAGTCTCAATCACAAATATAAAACTAAGGTAGATAGCATGGAAAGGAAATATGATAGATAAAACAGTAAATGAGTCCAAGATCCATAAGTCAGAGCTATACACAACATCCAGAGTCTCAGAAAATATATATAATAGATACTATAAACTAAAATGTGCTAGCTGGCTCGCAGGCCAGGTAAACCTAACTAAACTATACTACTCAGGGTGAGCAAAGTCTAGTGGCTCTACCAACATGCCACGGTCTAAGTTTACTCCATCAGATTCGACCCCATAGTAGGTCGGACAATCAGTCTCAGAGTCATCTGTAATATATCAACGGTATCCTGTCAGGAAAATGAGCAAGTACAAACACCAATAGCAGTTCCATATGAATTGACAAATACTATAAGAGACAGTAATAATAAAATACAAGACAAAGATATAGGTATTTGCCATTGATTGTAAAAGTACAGAACAATTATCGGAGGACTGAACTTAGACTCACAATACAAACTCGCTCGTACAAAAAAAGCCTAGGGACGAAAACCTAGGTACAGCAGTCTAAGTACGATTGTTTATTTTAGATTCTGGAGGGTGACGATAGAGGCTCGGGAAAGCGACGGCCGCTCTGCCTTACTCCTTGGACGATCGGTACGCAGTCTTGACTCGAGGAAGATCTGCTTGGTCGTTGACGAAGAAATGCCTTCTTGCCCTCTCTCTGATTGCTCTCCGGGCTTCTCTCTCTCTGTGTATATTCTCTCTCTGACTATGGGGGAAGTCTCCCTGTGTATACGTATTCTTCTCTGATTCCTTTTTTTGTATATCTCTCTATATTACAAGGGAATGGCATCTTGCTATTTATAATAGTGGGATGTGACCACTAGGGTTGCCAATGATTAGCTCTTGGAGATGGCGGCGGCCTGGGGATTGATCAATCCAGTCCGTTCGTTTCTGATTGTGACGAATCAGAACCATTAAGGGTAGATTACACCAAATCCCCATTAGCAATTAATGCTGATTGGCATAAATCTTCCTTATAATGATTCTCTAATATCTGCAAATAAATCAAATTTATTCTCTTGCCACGTGCCCCAGATCATTGGGATTCGACCCGATCTTGGATTGCCATAAATCTGGGAGATTGATCGGCTGAGGACACGTGTCCTGAGAGCCAATGGTGAGACTGGAACCGCATGCAGATTGGGCCGCATAAAATTTTGGCCGCATGAATTTTGGGCCATATAAGACTTGGGACACGTGTCAGGGCTGTCTGGGCAGTGGCCTCCTCCTTCAGACTTCTGAACCATATGATGAGCCGCATGAACCGCATAATGGTGTGTCTGCTTGAGCCGCATGGGCATGATCTTCTTGAGCCGCATAGAGATAATTCCACTCGAGCCGCATGGGACAGCTTCACTCTGAACCGCATGGGAAGTCTTCACTTCGAACCGCATGGGAAGTCTTTACTTCGAGCCGCATAAGCACACCCACGTGGCAGGGCCACGTGGCATTTTGTTGCTCACGGAAGATTGTGTCAGAGATTTCTTTCTCTTCCCTAGAGATTCATCATCATGACAGAGTCATAATTACCTGCTTTGGTGTCAGGTCTATCAACTTTTCAGAGGGGTCAGCCGTCAAAGCAATTAGTGCAGCATGGATCGGAGGGGGGGCACTATCAGGCCACGTGTCTTCTGAGCCGCATGGAATGCTTCGGGCCGCATAGCTCCTTGTGCCGCTTGATACCCCGAGCCGCATGGGCTTTCAGCGTCGCATGGGTCTTTCCTGGTCGCATGAGTCATTTTCTTTAGTATTTTCCATGCTTCTACAGGACCCCCTTCAAAGCCTGTCGAAGTTCGGCCGGAGGTGGTTGGTAAGTTTCATTTTACGTACACCAACGCACATAGACCTTGAGTCTTTGATGATGTGTCGAGGTTTTTGCCGCCGACGCGCATGGGTTTAAGCCCTGAAGATGCGTCGAGGCTCTACCGCTGACGCGCATGGGTTTAGACCCTGATGATGCGCCGAAGCACCGCTGACGCGCATGGGTTCACACCCTGATGATGTGCCGAAGCTCCACTGCTGATGCGCATGGGTTTACACCCTGATGATACGCCGAAGCTTCTTTTTCAGACACGCTATGCACTTCTGATGAGTCTCAGATTCTTTTGTTATTTCTAACATTTTCGAATCTTTGCTAGTGTCGATGACTATCCCACTCTTGAATGAAGTGCTTATGGATGCTGCCCTCAGCCAGACGGGAGTAGATTATGACGAGGAAGTGATAAACCCTGCTTAAGATATTATTATGCTGGATCAACATCCCGAGAGAATGACTCAAATCCGGGAACAACAGTATGGGTTCCTCTAACGGATGATGGAGCATGGTGTTTTGAAATCTGCCACATCTGATAAAGTGACCTTCTTGAAGCCTGAGTTCATGTTTGGAGACCGCCTTACTTCCACTGAAGCAACGGTGTTGAAGGTCAAGGAAGACTGGTTCTTTACAACAAAGGGAGTGCATATGACTGTTAAGCAACTTGAACGTCAATGGCCTTTGACGGCCTTCTGTCGTCTTGCTTCCAAGAGGAGGATGTCTTGGGATCTTACCCCCTCTCAGGAGGGAGCGGTGATTGGCATCATCAAAATTGATTCTACCTCCGATCAAAGGGATACTTTGACCGCCGTGCGGTCTGGGCCTTCTTTCACCTGGCGGACTCTACGTCATAGAAGCATTTACAGTGATGTTCCCATCGATACATTTGCTTATAGTGCCTCGACTTTTGCACATCGCATGCTGTTGATGGAACGTTCATACCCAAAAGAAGAGTTTCGGGTGGAGGGTTGGTGTCATTACGTTTCCAAATGGGATAAACTGACACTCTGGATCTTGTCGCGATTTCGGACTGAGCTCTGAGAGATTGGGTTGACTGCCGTGATCCGTGCTACCCACGCGGGTGTTGACATTAACAGGCATATGTTCTTCGCACTCTTGGAGATGTTTGATATCTATACCGGGACCTTTTTTACTCCGGTGGGGGAGTTAGGGCCCGCACTTCATGAGATGTATGAAGTATCAAAGCTCCCTTGGGGATCGGAACCCTATGAAGAGTACTTTCCAACCAACGAAGAGTTTCAAGTCCTGGAGGACAAAGCTGAAGAGATGACGGCCGTCTTTAAGGAAGTGGCGAGTAATCATTACTATATGCAGAAAAGAGATAAAAGTGGGTCGCAGCCTCATGTGACCGCTTGGAGAGATTATGTCTTTAAATAAGACAGAGAGGATCCTTCGCAGTTCTCCACTCCGCCAGCGCTCTCTCGTAGCGAAGTGCTCTCTGAAATGAGCAGGTTAGATGAGAAGAATCCCCGGGAGAACGAGGACCAGCAGTCGGATAAACGCTCCTACAGCTGTTTCTGGCATCTTGCTCATCGAATGTCATCGAAAGCAGTATTGGTCGCGTATCTTATGGTTTGGCTTCGGGATTACGTCTTCTCGGGCGGATTCGGCTCTGTAGAGAGGGTGACCCGGAACTTAATCCTGCCAGCCGTGAAGTTGGTCTTTGGCCGGCATTTGGCTCTACTTCCCGCAATGGTATGTAACCTGCAGTGAGGTTTACGAGAGTTTGCAGGAAATGTGATTCATGACCGAGGTAGAAATAATAACTTCCCGTACGTCGAACTGTCGTTTCACTATTTGATGGGGTGGTTAATTTTATACCATCCCAATGTGATGAGTCCGGGTTCAGAAGAAGACTACAGGGCCAGAGATGCATTCCTCCGCCGTTTCCACCAGAGGAGCTGGTCGCACACTGGCGTCCCTGTTTGCAGAAAGGTTTTATCCCATCTTCAGGGATGGGAGATCACCAAAGTTGGTCCAATCTTCTTGTGTTTTGAGGCCAACGAAGATTTAAAGGATTCGGGCGAAGACGCCACCGTTCTTCCTCCATGGGGATTTCGCTGGTTGCAAAGTATTCGGCCATCCCATATGGTGTACCAAAACAGGAATCAGTGCTACCTGGAACCGTATTTACCGAGCCGCTTTGCAAGGCAATTCGGTTATGCTCAGCTGATGTTGGATAACCCCAGTATCACTCTGGGGTATGCTGGAAGTTTGTTGGATGGTGCACGAGCTTGGCATTACTATAATGCCGGATGTACCGGGGCTCGCTTTACGTTGCCCGTCCCGGATCCGCGGCCGCCCATTCTTTACTCGGCCGCCAAATTTTACTGTGTTATGGCTGCCGCGTCTCCCGGATATGATAGGGAGACCAGTCTTATCGCAGGCACTCAGTTAGCAGTGGCCGGGGACATGCCGACGAAAGCCCGATCGTACCGTCCGCCAGGGGAGGGTTATCGGGGTGCCCCTACCGTGTCCGCAGGGGGTCAGGCAGAACCTTCGGTCGATCAATCAAAACGGCGTGCAGATACAGGGGCTTGATCTCCTGCGTCGAAGAAGCAGAAGAAGGCATCGTCACCGACGGTGTCATCGGATTCAGCATCTACAGAGGTAAGGATGTCCTACATAGTCTGGTTTAGGTTCCACATTTCATGTAATCAATGCTTTCTTTTTTTGTAGGAGCCGCTAAAAAGAAAGCCTCGTACTCCAAAATCTGGTGGGAGCAGGCCAAAGGAGACGGCGGGCTTGTCTGAAGTGCGCATCCCGTCGACTATGATGTCTCCCATGGAGGAGAATCCGGAGGATGTTGTTGTCGTGGAGATTCCAGCATCCCCAGATTATGTCAGAAGGGAAGCTAAGGATGCAGCAGCTTTCGAGATGATGAAGGCCGCAGTGGGGACCTCGGGTGCCGAGGGTCCAGCAGACACGCGGCTTCTTGGTGATGAAGTGGGGTGGAGTTCGTCATCTTCGGATGACGTTGCTCCATAGTTGCAAGAGCCTGTTGCGGAGGCAACGGATGTAGTTGGAACAGAGGAGAGGGTTGATTCCCTTCCTTGTCATGATGAAGGGGGGTCGGCTGCAACATTGTCGAGCCCTACCCCAGACTTAGCGGTGGAAGCTGAGGTGGCTACCAATCAGGAGGTAGCGACAGATCTTGTCCCTGTAGAGGGATTTGATGAAGAGGATGAGACTCGTCTGCCGGTCCTGACTTCAGGGGTGAGTCAGGAGACAAGTGTTGATCTCCCCGTTCTACTAGTGGAGGTACTTGCTGCTGATAGGAAGTTGGGGGCAGAAGAGGTGGCCACTGACGTCAGTGGTACTTCCGAGTTCGGGAAGGGTAAGAGTGTGATGGAACCCTCTGTTGCTCCTTCCACTTAGGGTACTATTTCGACGCCCGTTTTGGCTTCTTCTGCTCCCTTGGCTCCTCGGGCTAGTAGCCCAGCCCCTGTTGATGAAGAGCCTATTGATGCCGAGGTTCCAGCCTCGCAGGTTGAGGTCGGCGGGTCTTCTTCCGGTCCGCTAACCGGAGCAGCTCCTCCAACTCCTGCTATGAAGCCGCAGGTACTGGCGAATGCAGATGAATATGTGAAATTCATCGTCGAGGCAGTGTATAAAATACTACAAAGGGGGGTATCGGCAGTGATGGACGCCAACGGAAGCTTTGCGACGGCAAGAACTCTGGCACTGCCTCATATCAACCTGATCCGTCTTCACCAGGGCCACGATCACATGGCCGTCATTCTGGAAGCCACGGTGGCTGAGTTGGATCAGCGGCTCTCCGAATTTCAACGCATCCAGCGAAATAACCTCTCCGTCTTGATAGATACGGAGAGGGAGAAGCTGATCGCCGAGATTGAGTCTTCATATCAGGCCACTGTGAACGTCTGGGAGCGCGAAGTGGCTGAGACTGAAGCTGCAGTAGAGCGGTTGTCTCAGTCTATGCGGGAGACGGTGGAGGCACGAGCTGCGTTGGACGCTAGCATCGTAGATGTTGATGCCCAGATCCGCCGCCTTGAGGACCAGCGGGCCCGACTCCAGTTAGATGTCGAGCGTGCCCAGGCTGAACATGTGGCATTAAAGGAGGAGGAAGCAGCCTTCACCCACCGGGATCTTGCCCTGGCTCAGCAGAGGCAGCAGCTGGATGAGAAGCATGAAAATGACACTTCTCCTGAGGCCATAGAGGCGATACGTCAAGAAGCTGAGCGCCGGGTCTCGTCGACTGTGGAGACTCGGGCGGCAGACTTAAAACGCCGAATTGTAGAGCTTTCAGCCAACCCTGGGGATATTTAGGGCTTGTAGTCTCTTTTGTGTATTTGTAACTCTTGTTGGGGATAGTGTAATCCTTTACTCTTTTTTAGAAATAAAGAAGTACACCATTTTCTGTGATGTGTTCATTTTTGTTTGTCATGAACTTTGATGATTTGTGTGGACCTATTATCTTTTACACACCTTAGTTTTTAGGTACAGATAATAAGTTTGAAAGAACCAACATGTTTGCTCAGAGGTAATATGGACGTGGCAAATATGGGGTTCAAATGATAGAATCTTCCTACTCAGAGGTGTTATGGACGTGGTAGGAATGATCCTGGGGGATACACGGAACTACTCAGAGGTAATGTGGACGTGGAAGTTCTGCGATCAATGTACGACAACGCGGGGGTTGTCTGTACGGGATGTTTACTCAGAGGTAATGTGGACGTGGTAAACATGAAGGATAGCGTAGTCTTACGGGGTATAAGATTCCGCTTTGTAGGACGTAGGGAACAACTCAGAGGTGATATGGACGTGGTTGTTCTTCTACTGGAGGATGCCACGGAACAGCTGGGCCCCAGAAGCATATGATTTTGTGGAAGAAGATTGTATGTGAGCCCCGATGATTGGGTCCACAGGTCCCCTTGTGGAAGTACACATCTGAAAGATGTCAAGAGTAGTACTTTTTTAGGAACTTGTCGTTGATGGGCATCATGAACAAGTCCCCATTGGGTTTGGCGAGGCGATAAGCACTGTTTGAGTATACCGTCTCTATGATGAAAGGTCCTTCCCACTTGGGCTCGAACTTTCCTGGTGTCTTGTGAGTTAACACTATCGACCTCCTGACTGCCAGAACCAGGTCACCAACTTGGAAAGTCCTCTGCTTGACCTTCTTGTTGAAAGCCTGTGATATACGGTCTTGGTAGAGTTCGATGCGTTGTTGAGCTAGGATACGCTTTTCGTCAAGTACCTCCAGTTTCCGCAGACGACGACATTGATTGTCTTCTTCTGTGAGTTGGTTTGTGATTGCTACGCGGAGTGAGGGTATCTGAATCTCGAGAGGCAGTACCGCTTCGCTCCCGTAGACCAGGGAGAATAGTATGTTGCCTGTTGGGGTCCGTACCGTTGTGCGGTAGGCCCAAAGGCATTCGCCGAGCTTTTCGTTCCAGTCGTATTTGTTAGATGACACGACTTTTTTGAGTAGCCTGACGATAGTCTTGTTAAACGCCTCTGCTAATCCGTTTGCAGCCGGATTGTAGGCGGTTGATGCCACGTTTTGAATGTGATTCTTATCACAGAATCTGCTAAAAATATGGCTGATGAACTGAGGACCATTATCGTAAATAATCCTTCAGGGTACCCCGAAACGGTAGATGACGTGGTGCTTGATGAAGCTGATCACTCTGGAGCTTTTCGCTTCTGCTAGCGGAACTACTTCTGCCCATTTGGAGAAGTAGTCAGTGATTGCTAGGATAAAGCGGTGTCCTCTTGATGAAGGAGTGGTGATCGATCCCACAATGTCCATACCCCAAGCTTCGAAGGGCCAGGAGGCGACCGTAGGATGCAGTGGTTCGGACGGTATATGGATGAAGTCCGCGTGAAGCTGGCACGCATGGCACTTCTTAGCATATTCGACAGTGTCAGCGGCCATGGTTGGCCAGTAGTAGCCCATGCGTCGCCGTCGGTCCTGCAACTTAGGGCCAGGTTGATGGGCCCCGTAGGTTCCATCATGAGCTTCTCGAAGGGCTTCGGCTGCTTCTTCGTTAGACAAACATCGAAGGAGAAGTCCATCGTAGGAGCATCGGTACAGCATTTTTGTGGCTGTATCGTAGTAGAATCGAAGAGAGCGTCTCCGGACTGAGACGGCTTCTTTCGGGACCTCTGGAAGAATTCCGTAGACAGCAAAGTCGATGAACGGGAATCTCCACTCTCGGACGTTAACGCCGGCCCCCGTTGACATGGCATGGGCCACTTGTGAGCACGGGTTGTTTTTAGGGCAAACCAAGTCTCGACCCACTACCGTGACGTAGTGTTGAGTCCCGAGGGGTACCGCCAAAGAGGCTGCGAGGCCAGCCAAAGCGTCAGCCTCAAGATTTTATAGACGAGGTACGTGTTCGATGAAGAACCCAGTGAAGGTTGAAATGATGTTCAATGCAACTTCATGGTAAGGGATCAGATCTTCATGACGAACCTCGTATTGCCTCCTGATCTGGTTTACGACGAGTTTTGAGTTGCCATAGGCTTCCAGATGATTCACCCCCAGCTGTTGCGCTAGCTGAAGTCCCATAATGAGCGCGTTGTACTCGACAAAATTGTTGGAGCACAGCTTCGAAAGGGAGTAAGCACGCTGGATGACCAGCTGATCGGGGGAGACTAATACCACCCCCACTCCTGCGACGATTTGGCCTTTGGGGCCTGTTCTTGAAGCACCATCGAAAAACATCCGCTAGACGGAGCCTTCTTCGGTGACGTTTGATTCTTGAACCTCATCCGGGATGTCTTCATAGAGTCTTGAGGACTGTGAGCACCCTGAATTTCAGGTTAATTTTTTTTATATTTTATTTTCTGATTGATTTGGTTTTGATAAATAATTTATCCTGTTATTTTCCTTAAGTGTACTTTTTCATGCCTTTGATAATTGGAGTGTCAGGGATGTTCAACTCTGGAAATCTTCTTCACGAGTTTTGGAGTGGACATGATTACCTTTATGATGGTATATAGTGTCCCACTCAAACTTGTTCCCTTGTGCTCTTTTTGCTTCGCTGAACTTCTGGTCGATTTAGACCATTTGATTATTAATTTATTTTCCAACTCTTTTCCTTGATCATTATTAGCACGTTACCGTGACTTTTAATTTTGGAGCGCAAGACCAGTCAGTTTCTTGAAACCAACTTCTCATGCAAGATCTACTCGAGACGCTCGTCACCCACGACCCTTGTGTCCCACTTAGACACGTCATCTTGTGCTCCATTTGCTTCGCACAACTTTCCTGACATGTGACCCGATTTTATTTCACCCTACGGTGTCACATTTATCTTCCAACTTGATTTGTGGGTCCCCTGTCGACCAAAACCTATCAGCCCCAACGGTGGACATGGCCCACATTGAGCCTACTACCCGTCCGCCACTTGTGTCCCATTTATTGGAATCCCCATGTGTTACTTATTTGCCCATGATCATCAACACCTATTTTTAATTCGATTTTTGCACAATGTCCGATTTTGACCCAATCCGGCTCCACCCAGTCCAGCCCAGCTCCATGTTGCTCTCCATCATGACACCCTCATATTTCTTGCCCAAAAATATCAAGTATTCATTTTACATATTTTTCTATATTTATTAGAATTTTCCGTTGAATTAAATCTCTATAGGATTAACCAATTTTCCTCTAATTTAATCCTAGCCATTTGATTTTCCAAACAAAATCATCACCATTTAATTTCTCCCCTATCCCCTCACAGCCATTTGGCCGGCCCTAGTTGAGAGGATAACATTTCCTCTCTCTCTCTCTCAATTATTTATCACTTATCCATCTCTTTCTCTCTCTCCTTTCTAATTCTTTCCTACACAACTAAAACAATCACAACAACATACTATAACAACTCCCCACACCATGCAACACCAAGCCCGACCGCCATCCTCACCTCACTCTCCTGGCCATGCTCCGGCCACCCCCCGGCCATCATCGCCGTCGGCCATCTCCCCATGGCAGCGCCCATTTCACTCCTCCCCCTTCTCCTTAAAACCGAACCACCTCACCACCACCTCTACATCACCATCACCGCCACCACCACTTCGCCACAGCCCCCGACCACCACTCTCTTCCTCCTCCACAGTCGTCGAGCCCCGCCATCGTGGCCGCGCACGCCGTCGCGCCTCGTTGCCGGCCAGGCCGCGCGAGCCGTCGCAGCAACAGCAGCTGCGTTTATGGGCGCGCATGTGCGCGCGCGTGCATGGCGCCACCGCCGCCGCCGACGTTTCGTCGTGCCCCCGGCGACCCCCCAGTGGGTGGGCCCCCTTCTGGCGAACTCAGGCTGCCTTCCCCTGACGGCCACCGTCCTCCGGGATGCGCCGTCGAGGCGATTCGTGCGTTTTTCACGACGTCCCGTCGTGACGCGCGCGGGATGGAGTTCATTTTGGCGCTCCATCGCAGCAACTTTGCGCACATTTTCCCGGAAATCCGACCGTTGGATCGGCGATTTCTTTGCTCCGTCGCAATCTCGGTATATCCACCTTCACTCCTGTCAATTTTCGTCCGTTAATTTTATCGTTTGATACATGAAAATCGGCCACCAAGTTGACCGTTTAAATTGTATTAAATTTGGACAGTTTCGCGGGGCCAACTTCGTCAGCTTGTATCTCCTCCACCGCAGCTCCTTTTGGCGTGCTACCAGTTTATGTGCGAAGCTGGTATAACTCTCTTACTACACCTCCAGTTTCGTTTCATTGTGAGCTTGTTTGATTGGTTGAATTCGACGCCAAAGTTGGTCGTCCGAATTCGTAATTTCCAACTTGTAAAATTCCATTTTTGAACACGGAACTCCAGATTTCATTTCTGACACCACCATTAGACTCGTGGCGTCGTTCTGGCATGTTTTCATATAAAATTTGTTAGATTTGGAGAACGTGGGCCCGGGCACGCATTTCGGTGCAAAGTGGGTCCCACTTTCTGGGTCAACAGGACTTTTTGACGCCGGCTCATCGAAATCCAATTTTGGATATACCGTTGAGTTCGTATCGTCATTTTGGACTTGTTGACATATAATTTGCTAGATTTTGGTGGACATTGGATCCGGCACGCATTTCGGTGCAAGTCGGATATCAATATCCGGGTCAACGGATCATTTTGAGATCGGCTCATCGGAATCCAATTCCGGATATACCGTTGAGTTCGTATCGTCATTCTGGACTCGTCGACATGTAGTGCTGAGTTTTGAGAACTTTGGCTCTGGCACGTATTTCTGTGCAAACCGGAATTCCAAGTTCTGGTCAACGGATCAAATTGAGATCGGGTCAACGAAATCCAATTCTGGAGATACCGTTGGGTTCGTATCGTCATTCTTGTTTTGTGGACATATAATTTGTTATATTTTGTAGACTTATTTTCTTGCACGTTTTTTGGTACAAAACGGCTACGACACGGACACCGTTTTGACCCAAAATTACTTTTTTGCCCTTGTGTCCAAATTGGACCGATGGGTAGGCTATCCTAGCTAATTTGGCCATTCTGGACACGTTGGTGATGTCTATTTCATCGTCCGATAATGTTTGTTGATAGTTTCTCTGATTTTAGCCTTTTTATAATTAATTAATAATTAATTCTTATAATGTTCGTATTTCGGGATTAGTACAACGAAACTGAGCTCAGTCAATTCCAGTGATCTCACATCGCTGAAATTGACAAGATGGGCATGTGGATCACTGTAATAAGATTATCAAACTTACCATTGATATTCTTGTCTCGATTTGCGTGTCGTAAGTTTCGACGTACGAATAACGAAGTACACTTTATATTTTCAATAATTGGACTAGAATTGACCCTATTTAACCAGAGTTGACCAGTTGACCCAAAGTCAACTATAAGTCAACACTTGACCTAGTTTGACTAGATTATTGACCGGAGTCGACCTAGAGTTAATTTGACTTAGAAGAACCTAGAATAATATAGATTGCCTGTAGAGATTCTTTTTTTTACAACTTGAACACCTTGTAACCTGTGTTGCTTTAAATAGGACTCTGTGGCTTCAGTGGGACCCCCCTTTACTTATCAGCTGTTCAGGTTATCGAGGCGAGTACATTCTCTGATCATTTCATATCCTGCTTAGAATTATTTCCTGCAGTAGATTACTTTACCTGTACTGTCACGTTGGTCACACGGATTGGTACTATATGGATCTCTACATGCAATGTTATCCCCCTCGGGAGCATCGGGTATATTGTGTTATGTGCGTTTCACTTTCATCATGTACTCCTGTGCTTTCATTATACATGTACACTCCGGTGAATCTTGTACTCTCAGGTTCAAGGAGCCCCCATGTATACTATCATGTGAACCCTTTCATGGGCCCCCATGTGATATCATGTACAATAACATAACCTGTTTAGATCCTTGTGTATTGATTGGGGTACGGGAGAGTAGAATTGGACATGTGAATAATACACCAGTAGTATCTTATCAGAATCTCTTCCATAGTGTCTTATCAGAATCTTCTATGCCATTTACATGTCTATATTGTACTCTGACTCACTAGCCACTGTTAGTCTCTATTTATAGTAGATATTTCTATTACAGCTCTCTCTGTTTACATACTGCATTCTTTAGTACCTGTATCTTACCTTACTGCATGATTATATTTTCTAACCTGCTATGATCTGTTGAGATGTACTGTACTCGCTCCAGTCCTGACTGGACCTGTTGATAAATTTTACAGATAGCTTGGAGGTTGCCTGCTAGCCTAAAGGAGACACATTAGAGGTTGTTTAGTTAGTCATTTCATTGTCTGGAGTTGTATTTGATTTGTGGATTACTGTATTTGAGTTTTGAGATATATTTTTGGGTTTTTGTATCTTAGACACTTAGACTTCTATCTCCTGTATCTCTTTTGGATTTTATGTTTTATCTATCCTTATCATGCTCTACCTTAGATATGATTGAGACTGTATCTGCTATGTCACCCCCATTTGGGGAGTATAAACTGCTTAGAATTATATTGTTAGATGATGTGACCTAGGACATCGTTCTACCGCCGACACTGCGGCGTAGGCTGGGCGTTGTTACGTTCTTGTACCCAAACAGTGGGTGCGGGTCGTGACACGTTTTTAGTGGTGGCCCATGCAGGTCGAGTTTGTGTAGTGGTATTCGAAATAGAGTACCACTCAGCCTGCAGTAGGAATAGGATATATTTTTGAAGGTACTCAATCACAATTAGGATCCCTTGAGAGATTCCTGGGACAATCCTTGAGAATCTTATTTTAACTTCGATTTGAAAACTCTTTTTTTTCCTTGATTTGATTTATCTTTACTTTCTGTTGTTGAATTTAATTTTGATGGGTTATTGTTGAATTGAGTTTGTATTTATTGATTTTGATGGATGATTGTCGAATTTTGAATCTTGATGATAGCTGTTGCATCCGAGTTTGTATTTTGATGGATTTTTGTTCATTTTTGAATTTTGAAGTTCGTTGATAAATTTGATTTGATTTTTGGTATTCATTGTTGATTTAATTTAATTTTTGACAAGATGAAATTATATGGGCTAGGTCATCTGAGTTTTGGAATCTAGTCTTCTATAGTCACATTAGCCAGCATGGTGAGGACATATAGTCTGACTCTGGATATATTTCTCGGGTGTGGGAATTTAAGGTTTTCGCAGCCAAGCTAGCGGCACCACGAAAATGTTAAATACCATGATTCTAGAGGTATATGCATAAGTCAAGGGCTCTGTGATTATCGTAGCCTTGCTCACTAGTATGACGAGGATTTAGAGTACCATGATTTTGGATAGACGCATATGATTATCAGATTGTACCTTAAATATTTTTGAGCATGTTTCTCTACTTTTGTTGCAGTCCTTCAAAAAAAAGAATTATTAATTGGTTTGTTTTGTTTAGTTTCTAATTATTTAACTTAGGAGTAGGTTTAGCTGTTTTTATAAACCTTGTGTAACTTCTTGCTATGAGTTTCTTCTTAATACAATGAATCGATGATTTTACTAGACCTTATCTTGGATTTGATATTATAGGTATGGTTTCAAAATGGTTCTTCTTTTAACGGATAAGCAGAACAAATTTCATTGTTATTTCCTTCTTGCTATTATTCTCGTATTAAATAATAATAATAAAACTGTCTTGATTACGTCAATCACCTGCTTGCAATCTTGGTAGGAATCTAAATGTTAGTGTTAACGTAGAATTAAAATTTTTTTTTATATTGGGACATGAGAATATGTATATGAATATATATAGCAGACACTTTGTCTGATACATATGCATACTACGCTTGATTTCCAACATATCTAGATAATATTAATATGTCATTAATGTTAAATTTTCAAAATCCCAATGTTTTTGGCTTTCTGTTTTTCCAGTTTAAATTCGTGATTTAGATATAAATTTTACGTTATTAGTTTTGTCTACATAACTGCACATGTATGATATTTACAGGGTTTAAATTTTTAGAGAAATTGGTTAAGCTATGTTAAATTTGTAAAATCTGAGACTGTGTGCATATTAATCCTTGATACGAGATTCCAAATGTTAGTTCAATTTGTCGTTCCATTTCTTTTGTAATATTTAGAGTTGTGTACATTGTTGTTGTAGGGATATAATGTTAGGTTTCGTATTCTTACATTTTAGGTTGTGATAAACATTGAGTTGGTTTTGATGTTGAATTTTACCAAAATTCTGAAAACTAGTTACATGTTAACATTTTTTTTACATTGATTTCCATGTTTAGTTAAATTTCAGATTTAACATGTAATATTAAACTGTATGCGTAGATAAATGTATGGATAGTATGTTAGGGTTTCTTCTCTATCGTGTTAGGATGTATTGGAAGCATTGAGTTAGTTGTGATGATTCAAACCCTAAAATCTGAGACTGCATTATGTTCATATTTTTCTGGTTTAAATGTTAGCTTATTTTCATATTTTGTATGTAAATGCTAAACTAAAACTGGATTTAACCTCCCAATACTAAGCTATAACCCTATACAAGGACACACACCCCCTAACTTAGTATACACTGTCATGTAACCTAACCCTTCCCCTCTATGTTATGATTATATATCTAGATAGATATATATAGAGCTTAGGCATACATGTTATAATATATACAGATACATAACTATCTCTACCTCTTTATATATATATATATATATATATATATATATATATATATATGGTTAGCCATGCATGTTATGAGTAAAGGAGTTGTGTATTGTAGATTGCTTAACCAATATGCCATGATTAGTGTAACTTGCTAGTTATTGTTTGAAACCCAAATCCCCATATACACTTTCATGTATATTCACGTACACACACGCCTACTATCTAACCACATGAACATGTCTCCATACACATAATGCTAGCTTTTCCTCTCTAACGCTCTCTCTATATATATATTGTGATTGGATTTCAATGTAAGTGATTTACAATTCCTTAATTTTTGAATTTGATTTTTTTTCTTCTGTACCCCTTTTAGATGATTGGTAGTTACCTTTCTTTATATTTTTTTTGGAGTACCAGTTTTCATATAGGATGGTAGACCGCCTTACAGTTTTGATGATTTGTTATTTCTGTAACTTTTCTATTTTAGCACCCTGGATTGCTTGTGTATTTTGATACCCTATAACCATTTTGGTTAGCATGACTAGTATACCTAGATGAGACTTAACTACCACCGTATGCCATGACCCTGTATGTCGTTCTTTTTTTTTTGATGGTATGATTGTTTTAATCTGGGACTTTGATTGTGGGGGTTTGACCTAGAGGGAGTATGGACATTTTAATTTTGAGGACGAAATTTTTATAAGGCGGGTAGGATGTGAACACCCTGAATTTCGGGTTGATTTTTTTTAATTTTATTTTATTTTCTGATTGATTTGGTTTTGATAAATAATTTATCCTGTTATTTTCCTTAAGTGTACTTTTCCATGCCTTTGATAATTGGAGTGTCAGGGATGTTCAACTCTGGAAATCTTCTTCACGAGTTTTGGAGTGGACATGATTACCTTTATGACGGTATATAGTGTCCCACTCAAACTTGTTCCCTTGTGCTCTTTTTGCTTCGCTGAACTTCTGGTCGATTTAGACTTGATTATTAATTGATTTTCCCACTCTTTTCCTTGATCATTATTAGCACGTTATCGTGACTTTTAATTTTGGAGCGCAAGACCAGTCAGTTTCTTGAAACCAACTTCTCATACAAGATCTACTCGAGACGCTCGTCACTCACGACCCTCGTGTCCCACTCAGACACGCCATCTTGTGCTCCATTTGCTTCGCACAACTTTCCTGACACGTGACCCGATTTTATTTCACCCTACGGTGTCACATTTATCTTCCAACTTGATTTGTGGGTCCCCTGTCGACCAAAACCTGTCAGCCCCAACGGTGGACATGGCCCACATTGAGCCTACTACCCGTCCGCCACTTGTGTCCCATTTATTGGAATCCCCATGTGCTACTTATTTGCCCATGATCATCAACACCTATTTTTAATTCAATTTTTGCACAATGTCCGATTTTGACCCAATCCGGCTCCACCCTGTCCAGCCCAGCTCCATGTTGCTCTCCATCATGACACCCTCATATTTCTTGCCCAAAAATATCAAGTATTTATTTTACATATTTTCTATATTTATTAGAATTTTCTGTTGAATTAAATCTTTATAGGATTAACCAATTTTCCTCTAATTTAATCCTAGCCATTTGATTTCCCAAACAAAATCATCACCATTCAATTTCTTCCCTATTCCCTCACAGCCATGTGGCCGGCCCTAGTTGAGAGGATAACATTTCCTCTCTCTCTCTCTCAATTATTTATCACTTATCCATCTCTTTCTCTCTCTCCTTTCTAATTCGTTCCTACACAACTAAAACAATCACAACAGCATACTATAACAACTCCCCACACCATGCAACACCAAGCCCGACCGCCACCCTCACCTCACTCTCTTGGCCATGCTCCGGCCACCCCCCGGCCATCCTCGCCGTCGGCCATCTCCCCACGGCAGCGCCCATTTTACTCCTCCTCCTTCTCCTTAAAACCGAACCACCTCACCACCACCTCTACATCACCATCACCGCCACCACCACTTCGACACAGCCCCCGACCACCACTCTCTTTCTCCTCTACAGCCGTCGAGCCCTGCCATCGTGGCCGCGCGCGCCGCCGTGCCTCGTCGCCGGCCAGGCTGCGCGAGCCGTCGCAGCAACAGCAGCTGCATTTATGGGCGCGCATGTGCGCGCGCGTGCATGGCGCCACCGCCGCCGCCGACGTTCCGTCGTGCCCCCGGCGACCCCCCAGTGGGTGGGCCCCCTTCTGGCGAACTCAGGCTGCCTTCCCCTGACGGCCACCGTCCTCCGAGACGCGCCGTCGAGGCGATTCGTGCATTTTGCACGACGTCCCGTCGTGACGCGCGCGAGATCGAGTTCATTTTGGCGCTCCGTCGAAGCGACTTCCCGCGCATTTTTTCGAAAATTCGACCGTTGGATCGGTGATTTCTTCGCTCCGTCGCAATCTTGGTATATCCACCTTCACTCCTGTCAATTTTCGTCCGTTAATTTTATCGTTTGATACATAAAAACCGGCCACCAAGTTGACCGTTTAAATTGTATTAAATTTGGACAGTTTCGCGGGGCCATCTTCGTCAGCTTGTATCTCCTCCACCGCAGCTCCTTTTGGCGTGCTACCAGTTCATGTGCGAAGCTGGTATAACCCTCTTACTACCCCTCCAGTTTCGTTTCATTGTGAGCTTGTTTTATTGGTTGAATTCGACGCCAAAGTTGGCCGACCGAATTCGTAATTTCCAACTTGTAAAATTCCATTTTTGAACACGGGACTCCAGATTTCATTTCTGACACCACCATTAGACTCATGGCGTCGTTCTGGCATGTTTTTATATAAAATTTGTTAGATTTGGAGAACGTGGGCCCGGACACATATTTCGGTGCAAAGTGGGTCCCACTTTCTGGGTCAACGGGACTTTTTGACGCCGGCTCATCGGAATCCAATTCCGGATATACCGTTGAGTTCGTATCATCATTCTGGACTCGTTGACATATAATTTGCTAGATTTTGGTGGACATTGGATCCGGCACGCATTTCGGTGCAAGTCGGATACCAATATCCGGGTCAACGGGTCATTTTGAGATCGGCTCATCGGAATCCAATTCCGGATATACCGTTGAGTTCGTATCGTCATTCTGGACTCGTCGACATATAGTTTGCTGAGTTTTGAGAACTTTGGCTCCGACACGCATTTCCGTGCAAACCGAAATTCCAAGTTCTGGTCAACGGACCAAATTGAGATCGGGTCAACGGAATCCAATTATGGAGATACCGTTGGGTTCGTACCGTCATTCTGGTTTTGTGAACATATAATTTGTTATATTTTGTAGACTTGTTTTCTTGCACATTTTTCGATACAAAACGGCTCCGACACGGACACTATTTTGACCCAAAATTACCTTTTTGCCCTTATGTCCAAATTGGACCGATGGGTAGGCTATCATAGCTAATTTGACCATTCTGGACACGTTGGCGATGTCTATTTCATCGTCCGACAATATTTGTTGATAGTTTCTCTGAGTTTAGCCTTTTTATAATTAATCAATAATTAATTCTTATAATGTTCGTATTTCGGGATTAGTACAACGAAACTGAGCTCAGTCAATTCCAGTGATCTCACATCGCTGAAATTGACAAGATAGGCATATGGATCACTGTAATAAGATTATCAACCTTACCATTGATATTCTTGTCTCGATTTGCGTGTCGTAAGTTTCGACGTACGAATAACGAAGTACACTTTATATTTTCAATAATTGGACTAGAATTGACCCTGTTTAACCAGAGTTGACCAGTTGACCCAAAGTCAACTATAAGTCAACACTTGACCTAGTTTGACTAGATTATTGACCGGAGTCGACCTAGAGTTAATTTGACTTAGAAGAACCTAGAATAATATAGATTGCCTGTAGAGATTCTTTTTTTTACAACTTGAACACCTTGTAACCTGTGTTGCTTTAAATAGGACTCTGTGGCTTCAGTGGGACCCCTCTTTACTTATCAGCTGTTCAGGTTATCGAGGTGAGTACATTCTCTGATCATTTCATATCCTGCTTAGAATTATTTCCTGCAGTAGATTACTTTACCTGTACTGTCACGTTGGTCACACAGATTGTACTATATGGATCTCTACATACGATGTTATCCCCCTCGGGAGCATCGGGTACATTGTGTTATGTGCGTTTTACTTTCATCATGTACTCCTGTGCTTTCATCATACATGTACACTCCGGTGAATCTTGTCCTCTCAGGTTCACGGTGCCCCCATGTATACTATCATGTGAACCCTTTCCTGGGCCCCCATGTGATATCATGTACAATAACATAATCTGTTTAGATCCTTGTGTATTGATTGGGGTACGGGAGAGTAGAATTGGACATGTGAATAATACACCAGTAGTATCTTATCAAAATCTCTTCCATAGTGTCTTATCAGAATCTCCTATGCCATTTACATGTCTATATTGTACTCTGACTCACTAGCCACTGTTAGTCTCTATTTATAGTAGATATTTCTATTACAGCTCTCTCTGTTTACATACTGCATTCTTCAGTACCTGTATCTTACCTTACTGCATGATTATATTTTCTAACCTACTATGATCTGTTGAGATGTACTATACTCGCTCCAGTCCTGACTGGACCTGTTGATAAATTTTACATATAGCTTGGAGGTTGCCTGCTAGCCTAAAGAAGACACATTAGAGGTTGTTTAGTTAGTCATTTCATTGTCTGGAGTTGTATTTGATTTATGGATTACTGTATTTGAGTTTTGAGATGTATTTCTGGGTTTTTGTATCTTAGACACTTAGACTTCTATCTCCTGTATCTCTTTTGGATTTCATGTTTTATCTATCCTTATCATGCTCTACCTTAGATGTGATTGAGACTGTATCTGCTATGTCACCCCCATTTGGAGAGTATAAACTGCTTAGCATTATATTGTTAGATGATGTGACCTAGAACAGCGTTCTACCGTCGACACTGCGGCGTAGGCTGGGAGTTGTTACGTTCTCGTACCAAACAGTGGGTGCGGGTCGTGACACGGACTCCGGGATGGGGTGTGCAGCTAGAAAGTCGGCCAGGGCTTAACCCTTAACAGCTTTTTGCGGAACGAACACCATGTTGTATGGTGTTAGCAAGATCGCCCATATGGCTAGCCGGGAGTTCAACGATCCTGGGTTCGTCATGAGGACTCTGAGCGGATTAACTCGGGAAATAACGTGAATTGTCTGGCCCGAGACATAATATCGAGTCTTTTGGATGGCAAATACCAAGGCCAAGCACTCCTTTTCAACGGGGTTGTACCGGTGTTCAGCCCCGATAAGCGTTCGACTGAGGTAGTAGATTGCTTGCTCATAGCCTGTATCGCTGTTCTGAGCCAGCAGAGCGCCGAGGGAATGATCCATGGCACGGACGTAAAGGAGAAACGGTTTGCCGACGACGGGTGCCACCAGGACTGGTAGGCTCGTCAAGTAGGCTTTGATGTCGTCGAAAGCCTTTTGGCATTCCTCTGTCCAGACGTAAGAGACTCCCTTCTTCATGAGCTGGGTGAAGGGTTGACACTTGCCGGAAAGGTTTGCTATGAACCTCCGGATATATGCCAGACGTCCCTGTAGGCCTCGAAGTTCTCGAAGGTTCTTCGGAGGGTCCATATCAAGGATGGCTTTGGTCTTCTCGGGATCGACATGAATGCCTTTCGCCGTGATGATGAAGCCCAAGAACTTTCCGCTAGAAACCCCTAGGAAGGATTTAGCGGAGTTCATCTTGAGTTGATGCGCCCGCATGAGATCGAAGACTGTCTTGAGGTCTTGCAGGTGATCTCCTTTGAGACAGCTCTTGACTGCGATGTCGTCAACATAGCATTCGACTGTCTTGCGAAGGTGCTGACGGAAAATGGTGCTCATAGCTTGTTGGTATGTCGCACCAGCGTTCTTCAAGCCGAAGGGCATCACTGTGTAGCAGAAAATGCCCTTTGGAGTCCTGAATGACGTATATTTTGTATCATCGGGGAACATCTTGATCTGGTTGTAGCCCGAATATCCATCCTTGAAAGACATGCGTTCGAAGCCGCATGTGTTGTCGATCATCACGTCGGTGATTGGAAGCGGGAATTCGACCTTCGGGCAAGCAGAGTTGATATCTCTGAAGTCGATACAAACTCGTATCTTCCCATTCTTCTTGGTGACGGGGACGACGTTTGCTACCCAATCTGGATATTGTTTTTTCCGGATGAAGCCGCTGGTCAAGAACTTGTCCACCTCCTGATCGATGGCGTTCATGATGTTCGGACGGAAGCGCCGCTGTTGTTGTTTGATAGGCTTGGCATCAGGTAAGATGTTTAGCCTATGCATCGCGATCCGGGGATCAAGTCCCGGCATATCTTCATAGCTCTAGGCGAAGACGTCGATATACTCTTTAGCCAGCTGGATTAAAGATTCTCGGTCTTCTCCTTTTAGGCTTTTGCTGACGAAGATGGGTTTGGAAGAAGATCCATCCCTAAGGTCGATCTGCTCGACTTCGTCTTCGGTGGGAGGTTCACGTAATTCAAAACGAGACTCCCATTGTTCTCCTAGGCGTTGAGCCCAGGGTTCTTCTTCGAAGAATTCTGGCGCTTGGTCTTCGCCTTCATCTTCTTAAGGTTGTGCTGATGTCATGTTGGCTGACAGCACTTTCTTGAAGACTGAGCCGATACTGGTATCGGAGTCCCACGTTGATGCTTCAGACGAGTGAGAATGTTCTACTTCTTCTGCGTCTGAACTCTCTGGAGTTGATGGTGGCGTGACATAGCCTACCCCCCGTCGAGTCCGGTTGTAGTAGTCCTGCGGCTTTTCTTTAGGCGTTGGAAACCGGAGAGGGAGACGTCGACCTTTGCCGTAGTTCAGGCCTTTGTTGCTTTTTAGGTCATAGCCCATCTTCTGGATGATGTGCTTTGCCGTATCCGTGTACCGATAGACTTGTATTCTACCGGTATCTGGTTCTGGCTCGAGTGGCGGGAGGTCTTGATGACGCTCGACTTTGCCGAAGATGAAGGATTCTTCGTCTCGACTTCGTGGTAGGACTATGTAACAGACTCCTTGAGACGGGACTACTCGATTTACATGATGGACGGTCGTTATTTGTGTTTGCAACGACCGTAGAGCGTTATCTAATGTATACATGGCATTCCAATATGGAAGACAAGAATAATTAAAAGACACTCTATTATTGATGAAATGCGAGATTTTATCCCGCGGGATTACATTGTCTAGAGAGGGGGCATCTACATCAGCCGAGATATATTCCCCTAGCTCTTCATCTGTAAGCACTGGAGTAGGATCGGGAGGGTCCACCACAGCGTTGGTCTTGGAGTCCGAGAGGACTACGTGGGCCTTCTCTGGCAGCTGGGATGGCGGCGGTCTGCCTTTAAGACGCACCTTCAGAGGTGCCTCCGCTGTGCCTCCGGTGATTGGCGCCTTCCTCTGTAGTTTTGCGACGAAGGGAGCCGATGTTTGAGGTGGCTTTCCCTTGAGCCGTATCTTTAGGGGAGCTTCAGGAGCAGCTGGTGCTTTCCCGGGTATTTTAATGCTCATGGGAGGCAACTTCTGAGGAGGTTTGCCTTTAAGTCGGATCTTCGAAGGAGCGTCGGGAGTGACCTCAGGCTCCATGTCCAGCTCTGCTGCCGTTTCTGCTTCGTCGTCAGCATCATTGGCTTCCTCCTCGTCAGGTGACTTGTATAAGTCGGCATCGGTGAAGTAGGCTTCAATCCCTTTGAATGGGTCGATATCCGCGAACTCCGTACGGATGACGTTGTTGGTGGACACGTACTTCATACACTGGTGGAGCGTGGATGGCACCACCATGTATTCATGCAGCCATGGGCGACCCAACAGATGGTTGTAGTTGACTTCGGCGTCCACGACATAACAAGTGACCTCGGTTCTGAGGTTACCGATGTGGCACTTTAGTCGTATTTTGCCCAGTGGTTCGCTTTTACTAGCGTTGAAGCCACTGATAGTTGTATTGGAGGGCGCCAGTCGGTACATTGGGATCCCCAGTGTTGAGAGCAGTATCTTCGGGATGATGCTGAGGGAAGACCCCGGATCGATCCGAATCCGCTTCACCTTGACTGAACCGATATACCCTGTATAATACAGCGGCCGGTTATGTCAGTTGTGCTTGAGCAGCATGTCTTATTGGGTGAAAGTTATGTTCGGGATAACTTCATCCGCATAATGACAGTACGCACATGTAGTTGAAAGATCTTCAGGCTGCTTGACCTGACTGAGAAAGGATTCAGCATCCTTCAGTGCTTCACAGAGAGCTTCTCGGGAGTCTTTAGAAAGACGAAGGAGCTCGAACAGAGATAGGCGGGCAGGAGTACTGGCCAGTTGTGCCAGTATGTCAAAGTTGTGGGGCTTGGCTAGCCCCGAAGCATTCTCCTTTCGTAGAGGTCTGTCGAAACGAGCCTCCACATGCTTATGTTTATTGGCTGCTGAGGGCTTAGATGGACCCTCCTCCTGGGCAGCAGAGACGGTGCAAGGAGGCACCACCTCGGTGGCAGCTTCATCGGGTTGGACGTTCTGTTGTGAACGCGTCTGCACAGGAAGTGCCTCTTTCGTTGAAGAAGAGACCGTGCGGCAGGACTTGATCTTTCTGCCTTTGGATTTGGAGGTAGGGCGTACCTCCGGTTGAATCACCTCGGAGACGAGGTCGGGGTAAACCCATAGGACCTCTCCTCGAGATGTGGTGAGTGGGATGAGTCCATTCACGTTGTCACGAGTAGGTGGTAAGTTAACCACCTCCATTGTCGCCTTAGGGATGGGGACGACGCCATCCTGTGTTGTTGTTGGCGACAGGGTGCTGAACTGGAGTGATACCACGTTGGCCGACACCGTCTTCTCCTCGTAGTCGAGGGAGATTACATCCGCATTGATCATGCGCTGGATGTAATTCTTGAGGACATAGCAGTCCTTGGTTGGGTGTCCGACAAACCGATGGTAGTGACAGTACCTCGGGTTGTCCACTTTCCCAACCTCATCGGGACGCTTCGGGTCCGGAAGCTTAATCTTGTCACCCTGTTTCAGTATCTCAAAGAGTTGCAGGGTGTCTTCGTCGTTGAACGAATAAACCTCCTTTGGCCTTGGTGCGAGTGGAGGTTTCTGAGTAGGTGCTGATGCACCTTTTGAGGCATTGACAGTCAATACCTGTTTCCCCTTCGTCTCTCATCCGGGTTTGTTGGCTGCAGGCCGTTTCCCCTTGTCCTCAAAGGCAGGGAAGCTGACTCCCAGAAGACGAACATTGGCCGCCTTCTTCTCTGCGGCTTCTGCTTCAATGATCAAGGAGCTCCAGTCGGGAGGGGAGTAGAGTTAAGCCAGAGTTTGACTGCAGACAGCATATTCATGCTGCAGGAGGAGAGGAGTGCATGTTCTGGCATGCCCGGGGGCAGTCTGAAGCAGGCCTGTCGGAAGCGTTCGATGAACACTTGAACTGTTTTCTTCTCCTTCTGGCGTATCTCTATGAGGGATGCCATTGTCATGTCCTTTCCGCCGTCGTAGAAACGGTCGAGAAAGAGACGTGTCAGGTCGTCGAAGGAAGATATTGAATTGTCGGGAGGCTGTAGTACCAGTCGTACGCCACTCATTTCCGTGCCCCAACAAATATGCTGGTGAGTAGCGCGTTCTCCTTTGGAAGATGCCCCGTCTGAGACTGGAAGTACGTCAGATAGCGACGCAGAGAGTCCTTCCCGTCGTACGGCGTCAGTGTTTGTGGTTTATACTTTGGAGGATAAACTACCTTGTTCCACTCGAGGGGATAAGGCTGGGGGATGCCCATCTTTTGGTGCTCCTCTTGTCTCGTCTTGGACTCAAAGCGCTTGCGTAAGTCCCTGATCATCTCGACCACGTCTTCCGTGGAGCTGGGAGTCGGGAAAGGTGGTACCACCTGATGTTGAGCATTTGAGGGCTCTGACGTCCGAGGTGCTTCTCGGTGATCTGTGTCCGAGGATACCCGTTGAAGGGGTACACTCGATTCTCCATTGTCCCCTGGGTCAGGACCGGTAGAAGGTGTCCTGGCCAAAGTTGACCGTATCTCAAACACTGCTTGAGTCAGTGTTTCCATGGAGGCAGAGAGGGTTTTGAGTCCTCCCTCCAGGGTATCTATGCGCTGGACGAGGTCTGTGGGCGGCGCATCAGACTCGACATCAGCCCCAGTCACGTTTACTGTCATGACGCGACTGGGAGTGGATGGATGGGTTGAGGCCTCACTCTCTTGTAGGGGAGTTGCCTCTCTTGGAGCTTCGTCTTGGCTACCCCCGGCTATGTTCGGGAGATCATTCACCATGGGCGCATCTACAAGGGCCTGATTCACAACTCGGGTTCGCAGATTGTAGACTACCCCCAGCTATGTTCTGGAGGATATCCTCATCCTCCGGGGCTTCTGGGAGGCTGACTTCGCCTCGAGGATCCACCCCAGGTGTGCTTTGGACACACTCCTTCGGAAGGAGGCTCGACAAGGGTCTGACTACCCCCAGCTTCCTCCAATATCTTCTTCCTCCCCCGAGTGCCTTCGAACACTCCGGAGGACGAGACAGCTGTCTTGGTCTTCCTCGGCTGGTTTTGGACGAGGAAGAGGAATTGCCAGTCGCCTTTCGGACTGACGAAGAGTTGGAGATCACGTTGCATGAAGCAACCCTTGGTTCTTCTTCTGTTGACACCTTCTTTCTGAGGCAACGTCGGAGGGGTGTCGATGATTGCAGCCGCTGGAACACCGATGCCTTGTGGGACTGCCGTTTTGCAACAGCAGTTGATGGTGACGATAGCACAAGTGTGCCGCATGAGGGGCGCATCTTGCTTGTCAGTCGACTCTCCTGATCGGCGCTTGTGAGTGATCACATTGCGCAGATCGTTGGAGGAGAGTGCCACCTTCGTACCCCCTTCAGGCGCATGGCAAGGCCAAGCGCCGGAGTGGTCAAGTGAGTGCTGCGCCCCCTGATCTAATACCAAACAGGCATCCCCATCAGTAGTGGAGGAACCACAACATTTGAAGTAACTTGAACGGACCTCAAACGCACAACCAGAGGAGACGCGGGAGTTCAAGACCACTGGATTTGCCTTACTCGACTTGCTTGTGCACGCGATAGATGCGCCCAAGTGAGACAAGGACTTTGAAGGTCGGCTCGTTTCTGGCGCCGCAGCACTTGAGTCGACCTTGTACAGCTTACCATCAGCAGTGCGCATGATTGTGAGTGCATGCTTCTGGCTTGCTGCTGGCATAGCACGTTTGGGGCGCATGGCCCGTGCTGCCTTGGATTTCTTCGTACCAGTCCGCTGGGGCGCATAGTACTCAGAATCCAAATTCTCTTCGCCATTACAGCGAGTGAGTCTGTCAAAGACAGAGACCTTCAGTGGCGCATCAGAGGTGATGCGCGGGGCATTGGCTGTACCCCTGCTCCATCGACGCATCTTCCTCGCCTGAGAGGGAGATGGCTGGGGAATGTGGTTAGCCGTACGTTTCCCCGAGAGATGCGCTGCACCAGCGGGCGCATCTTGGTTGCTGAGGACGTCAGCAGAAAGGGAAGGCTGGATTGGCGCATCTCCTTCGGTGGTGGTGCCCGAGGCGTCGACCTTGCGCACCCAGACTCGGCGGGTCTTCTTCGGCTTCGGCAGCCGCTTCGAAGGACTCGCACTTCCTTCAGAGATGAACTCCTCATACGCCTGTTGATTGAGACGTACGACCAGCGTCTTGTGGGAGGAGCCCACATTCTCGTCGTCGGATTGCGACACAGCTTTCTCGGTAGAGGAGAAAGAGGTCCCCAGCAGAGTCGCAGCTTGTTTGCCATTAAAATTCTTTTATTGCAAATTTTAATACAAACAGAACAGTGTTACAATATAGGACGTAGATGTAGTCCTAGGAGTACACTTTTTTTTATCTGGGTCCCTTGTGCCGATGGAGTGAGTGGTAATGCGTTGACTCCGTTGATGATCTGACGATGGTTATCGGTTCTCTGAAGTTTTGGATTGCTCTGGGTGCTGGAGCTTGCTGAGAGGAGGAAGACGTTGAGTGTCTGTATCTGCCTATCTGGTGGTGTGTTCCTTCGTTTTTTGTACGTAGGATCGTTCTGTGTGTGTGTGTGAAGGAAATGATCCTTCTATTTATAGTTTTGTAGGCTGGCTGCTCATGCGCGCATGTAGGATATGCCTGTACGTGGGGATGCCACGTGGTGATTGCTGATGGAGGCGCATGGACGATGTGCCCTGGTCGAGGGGTTGAATTCTTCATACTGCTATTGTGAGCCGGCACGTAGCAGAGGAGAAGATCTTTCTGTTGCTGAAATCTTGGGTGAGTTGAGTCAAAGGACACGTGTCGTCGACTCATGGCTCGAAGATCTCGGATTTTGATGGGAGGAATGATCTGGTGAGATGTGCCTAGGATTGGGCGCATGAGGAGACTTTTAGCTCGTAACCTTTAGGAGTCACGAACCATTCTGGGCGCATGGCTTTTGAGGCGCATGCAAAGCTTTAATGGCGACTTTTCTTCTGTCTTTTGGGATCAGAGAGCAGTCTGGGGCGCATGCAGATTTGGGCGCATGACTGCGAAGGCGCATACGAATGGTTGGATGGCCACGTTGCAGTAGCCGTCGGAGTAAAGGTAATGATGATGCTGACGTTGCCGACGCTTCGTCTTCTGAAAAAGCTGCCAACTGTTCAGACTTTGGGAGGTTTGCTGCCAACTCTGTCAGTTCAGTATTTAATGTTTCTGACATTCGATGGACAGCTGAGTGGGCACGTCGATTGGCGTTCTATTAGGCGTATAGGGACGTATGGGGGCGCATCCTCTGTGATGTGCTTGGTACTGAAGGGCGCATCTGTGCTGATGCGCTTGATGCTAGGGGCGCGTCTGTGTTGATGCGCTTGATGTTGAAGGGCGCGTCTGTGTGATGCACGGACTGGCCGTCGCATCCGTTTCGTGACACATCTTTAATGATACGACTGTTACGATCTTCAAGTACTTTAAATAGCCATTTTGACTTGGCTGGATTCGAAGCGCCTGGTTCATCCATTTAATGCAAATTTATTGCACGGAATTCGGAGAGCCATCCACTTGGCGCATGGGTTTGATTTGCCCGGCCTATAAATAGTGGCATGGAGTGAGGGTTTGTTTCTCGTTTTCTTACGTACTTCCGACATGAACATGTGTACTCGAATACATTCTGTTGATGAGATGCTTTCGAGGGTGAAAATGTGACGCAATGTCTTCGTTGATGCACTTGAAGGTGACTGTTACATCCAAAAGTCGGAGTCGAGGGCTTCCGAGGCAGGCGGAAGATAACTGTTGCATCCAAAGATAGGGATGCTCGGGCCTCGTCTTCGTTGTGCAGGAAGAGCCGTAGATCGGAATTGCGGTGCTGCGGCTTTGGGGGCTCTCCCTTCCTTCAAAGTGGGTGTTGCCCACTCTGGTTGGGTTGAAAGCTGCTCCTTTAGCCGCAGTTTCGATTACGGTCTTCCTTCGCCTTTGGAGGCTCTTTCAAAGCCTCCCCTGGCCACAGGTTGGCTTGCGGTGCTCTTCTCTTCCTCGGCTAGAGGGTTGATTTCCACCCTCGTTCTGCTCAATAAATGCTTCATTAGTCGAAGCATTTCGACGGCGGTGAGCCTGGCTGGAAGAGTGGCACATAACTGGGCTGCTAAAGGGATGCACATAACTGGGATGCACATAACTGAGCTGCTGAAAAGGATGCGCCTTGCTGAGGGCGCATGGTGGGATGCGCCTGACTGAGGGCGCATGGTGATTGCTGGCTGTAGACTTAGGATCTTTTCTTTGTAGAAATTCTCTTTTGTACAATCTTTTCTTAGACATGTAATAGACTTTCATATGTTAAATAAAAAGTCCTCTTTCAATGTCTATATTTGTTGTTTTTGCTGTAAAGTACTTTGTCCGAGCTCTGGCGCATGGGCTTTCTGGTTCTGAAATCCCATGCTTCTACACTTCTACTTACGCTTTTGATGAAAATACTGCAACAAATTTTGTCATGGACGACGGATGCTCTGTTGATTATGGAGACCTGCAGAATCGTACACGAGATATGGTGTATGATGCGGCAAGGCCTAATTTTGATCCGGAGGATCCTAATCCCGAGGCGAAGGAGTTCTATGATATGTTTCAGGATGCAGATACTCCTCTACATCCTGATTATGAGACTCATTCCATACTGTCAGTGACGATGCGGTTGTTGAACATAAAGCCTGATTTTAACTTGCCACAAGCTTGCTATGATCGGATTACACAACTAGCGACGGAGATCTTACCGAAGGAATCAAAAGAGATCCCAAAAAAATTCTACAAGTCAAAGATGATGGTCCGAAAACTGGGACTGGGGTACGAGAAGATAGGTTATTATTGCAATGGATGCATGTTATACTACAAGGAGAATGAGGACATAGAAAGTTACAGCTTCTGTAATGCGGATCGTTACAAGCCAGTAAAGGAAAAAGGAAAGTCAACTAGAAAACGACGTCCTTACAAGTATATGTATTATTTGTCGATCACGAAGCACTTGTAGATGATGTATATGTCTCTGAATAGAGATGAACATGTACATGACGTGGCACAACGAAAAATACACAAAGGACGATGGAGAATTGTCACATCCTTCGGGCGAAGAGGTGTGGAAATATTTTGATTTATGTCATCCAGATTTTGTTGTAGAGCCTAGAAATGTACGTCTGGCGCTATGTTCTGACGGCTTTGCCCCTTTCGGGCAGTCGGGATCTTAATACTTCTACTGGCCGGTCATTCTTACCCCTTACAATCTGCAACCATGGATGTGTTTGAAGACTCCTTATATGTTCTTGACAGCTATCATACCGGGTCCCAAAAATCTGACGAAAAATATCGATATATATTTACAGCCATTGGTGGATAAGCTGAAACAGCTGTGGGAGATCGACGTCGCGATCTATGATATTTCCAGGAAATAGAACTTTCAGATGAAAGCTTCACTGATGTGGACAATAAATGATTTTCCAGCATACGACATGCTGTCGAGATAGAGTACTCACGGCACCAAGCCTTGTCCGATATGCATGGAAAATAGTAAGGCATTCTGCCTAAACATGGAGGAAAAACTTCTTTATTTGATTGTTACCATCAATTTCTGCCCGCGAGTCATTCTTGGAGAAAGAACAAGGACGCGTTTAGAGCTGGAAAACAAGAATTTTCTTATCTGCCACCCAGATTGTCGGTTATACGATATTTGGGAAGATGTAAAGGACTTGCCCTCCGTAATTGAAGATCCATCGAACAATCGTGTCGAGGGGTTCGGACAAAGCCGTAACTGGACCAAACGGAGTATCATCTGGGACTTGCCTTATTGGAAAGATAATCTTATAAGGCATAATATTGATGTCATGCATATCAAAATGAATGTGTTCGATAATGACTTCAATACCATCATGGGTATTAAAGGAAAGACGAAGGACAATCCAAAAGCAAGACAAGACATTGCTGAGATATGCAAGCGTCTTTTGTTTGCCATAAAATATAAAAGAGCAGAACAATTATCGGAGGACTGGACTTTTACTTCACGTTACAAACTCGCTTGTACAAAGAAAGCCTAGGGACGAAATTCTAGGTACAACAAATTAAGTACAATTGTTTATTTTAGATTATGGAGGGTGACAATAGAGGCTCGGGATGGTGACGACAGCCCTGTCTTACTCCTTGGACGATCGGTATGCAGCCTTGGCTCCAGAAGATTGCTCGGCGTTGAAGAAATGCTCTCTTTGCTCTCTCTCTGCTCCAAGTATTCTAATACTCTCTGATCTCAAAAAGGGGGTCCTTTACAAGGGAATGGCACCTTGCTATTTATAAGAAGGGGAATCATTAGGGTTTGAAATAATTCCCCTTAGAATGGCGGTGGCCCGTTGATTGATCAATCTGGGCCATTATCTTGAGTGTGATGAATCGGGGCCACTTAATGTAGATTGTACCAAATCCCATCAGTAATTAATGCTGATTGGAATGAATCTTCGTGATGATGATTTGCTGATGTCTACGAATCTGAATGAATAAGTTTAATTTATTTCCCTGCCACGTGTCCCAGATTATTGGGATTTGACCCAATCTTCGATTGCAGTAAATCTGGGAAATTGATTGGCTTTATGACACGTGTTTTGGGAGTCACTGAGAGGATGAGCCGTATAAGGATTGAGCCGGATAAGGATAGAGCCGCATAAGACTGGCCACGTATCAGATCTGCTTGGGGGGTGGCCCTTCGAACCATATGATAATTTGGGCCGCATAATGGGTAGTGAGCCGCATGGAGATGATCCTTGCAAGCCGCATGGGGGGGCCTTTGCTTGAGCCGCATGAGAATGGTCCTCTCGAGCCGCATGGGGAGGTCTCTGCTTGAGCCGCATGAGAATGTTTCGGCCTGAGTCGTATAGGGCAGCTTCATCCTGAACCGCATGGGAAGTATTCGCTCGAGCCGCATACGAACGTCCACGTGGCAAGGCCACGTGGCATTTTTTGGATCTCGGGGGATTGTGTCAGAGATCTCCTTCGTTTCCCTAGGGTCTGTCATTATGACAGAGTCATAATTACCTCTTTTGTGTCAGGGCTGTCACTTTTTCAGAGTTGTCAGCCGTCAAAGTAATTAATGCAGTATAGTGGCGAAGGAGAGAATTGTCAAGCCACATGTCTTCTGAGCCGCATGGAATGTCTCGAGCCGCATAGTCCCTTGTGCCGCATGACTCTCTGAGCCGCATGGGCCTTCTGAGCCGCATAGGTTTTCCTGGCTGCATGGATCTTTCTTTATTATTTTTCATTCTTCTACAAGACCCCCTTCAAAGTTTTCAATTTACAAAATTGAAATACTTTGAATAAGAAGCATGGTTGTATATAAATTCTTCTGGCCGCATATGAAATCCTGGCCGCATGGAAGTTTCAGCCGCATAGGTGGCTTAGCCGTAGGTGCTTTCGAGCCGCAGAGACTTTTTGAGCCGCATAACTTCTTGCCACGTGTGCGGGTCTTTAATGGCCTCCAATTCGTTTCAGCGCCGTCTTTAGGGGGAAATCCCAAGGGTAGGCTAATTAAAGCTTTCGGATTTTATCCCTGGGTGAATCTCAGGGACGAAATCCGAGGAGTCGGTTTTGCCTTTTACGAGGCGGTTACTAGTCCACGTGTCATCCTTCTCTCGTCCTCCTATAAATAAGAGGAGTTTGGAGAGAGAAAGGGCTCCTTTACTTTCTCTTTTTCTCCAAATCTTCCCTATCCCTATTGTCCCTTTATTCTTCGATAACTAATGGCTCCCAAGAAGACCGTAGCAGCAAAGGGCAAGAAGGCGGCCTCTGCCTCGACTGTGGCCGCTCCTCCGCCGATCGTCGTACCTGATGTTCATTCTGACGTTCATCCCTCTATTGTTGGTAACAATATTATATGAGTTTAAAGAACCTTAACTGCTATGGTAACGTCGTATATTTTATGCACGAGCCTTTATGAGCCGCATGTTCGTCCTATGGCTGAGCTGCGAGCCGCATGAGAATAGCCACTGTGTCCGCATACGCACTTCGTCGACGAAGCCGCATGAGCGACGCTGAGCCGCATGGACTTTCACTGAACGGAGCCGCATAAGTTTTCTTCTGAGCTTGAGCCGCATGAGGTTTCATTAAGTTGGAGCCGCATGGGTGTTTTCCTGAGCCGTATGAGGCTTGGAAGCACCCAATCAGTTCTTTTTATCCATCTTTTTAACTTATCTTTATCTGTCTTCTTTTCAGTGAATCTACCGGTTAATGCTGCTGGAGAACTCCTGGTAGGTAGTTCCCAAGCTGCTCTGGGCTATAGGTACGACCATATTGTTCAGCATATGACGGACCAGTTTCCGAGTGACGAACCTCCGGCTAGACTGAATGCCATCAAGAACCAGCCTTTCCATTTCCTTAAGGCTATGATGAACTCCAGGAAATTCGAAGGGAAATATTTGAAGACTGCGTTCTTCTTTGGAGATGCCTTGACTGTGGAGAACAGTCATGTTCTGGAGGTGTCGAAGAACTGGAGTTTTGTCTCTAACGGGATGGCGACCCGCATCCCTCAGATGGAGCGACACTTCCCATTATCTTGGTTCAACATGCTCCCACTGGAACGAAAGATGGGAGAGACTTTAACTCCTACCCGAGGTGGGATGTTTGTGGGAGACATCCATTATAACAACAGCCTGAAGTCAGTGACTGCAGGCAAGGTGCACACCAGTTGTTCTGTAATGGGATTGGTCCCATGTACTTTCTTGAATGTGCCGGGCCCCAATTTCACATTTTCTACCGCCGACACTTTTATAAATCAATTTGCTCGGAAGGGCTCCTACCCCATTGGTCGGTTGATGCTCCCTAGTTAGACACATCCCATTCCCTCGTGGACCAATCTGTCTACCTGAATCTTGCAAAAGTATGAGGCCTTCTTGTGTAAGATTGGCTTTTACCATGCTATTCGGGGCACCAGCCATGGCTTGCCCATAAACAAGAAGTTGCTCATGTCTCTGCTAGAGATGTATAACTGCCGTACGGGAACCTTCTATACACCCGTAGGGGAAATGGGGCTTGCGCTCCACAAAATGCACGCGGTCTCCAAGCTTTCTTGGGGGGACAAAGCTTTTGAGGCATATACTCCCACGAATGAGGAGTTCGAAGATTTGGAAAGACGGTATCCAGGCTTCGTAGCCCTTTACCAAGAGATATTGTGCCACTACAGCACATGTTATCAGATAGCCAGAAAAGATAACAACTCGGAAGGGAATGCTCCCCATACCAAGGACTGGGCGCATTATCTCTTTCCGACGGATGCCTCAGGTGAGATTACTTCCCGTCGCCCTCGATCTCGGGAGGCGGTTAAAGACTTGGTGTCGTCGACTAAGAGGGTGGCCACTACCAGTGACAGATTCGGGTGTAAGACCGACTCTTTCGGTTATTTTTATCAGGATACCCAAGAGCTGTTAGAGAAGGCACTCCTGGCAGGATTTTTGATGATATGGCTGTGAAACTGTGTAGTCTCTGGAGGAGCTGGTTCTATCGAGAGAATCAGTCGTAACTTCATCATTCCGGCTGTGAAGTTAGTTTTGCGAATCAGGCTAGCTCTCCTCCCAGCCATGGTGTGCAGTATACACCGTGGCCTTCGCACCTTCACATCCAAGGTCATCGCTCGCGACGTGACCAAGGATTTTGAATGGACTGAGTTGCACTATCATTATTTGATGGGGTGGCTGTTAATGCGTTATCCGTCTTTGATGAGACCGGGCTCTGAAGATGGTGTAACTGATGATGACGCGCTTATCTTCCGCTATCGTGATGAGCCTTGGGAGTATGAGACCATGCGGGCTTGCTGAATGGCATTGGCGAGGGCAGATATGTACCATATTTTTGCATCTATCCCTCGCTTTACTGCTAAGGACATAGAGGCTGTACATTTTGACGGTATTGCGCCCCCTCAACTTCTGGACGGCCAGATGCTCTTATGGCTGCATAACATCCGCCCCGCACATCCGGTGTATCGTAACCGCAATACTATTTTTCTGGAGCCTTATCTGTCTAGCAGGTTTGCCCGACAGTTTGGATACAGCCAGCTTTGTCTAGACAGTCCCAGCTCCTGTCTGGGTTTTGAAGGTAGCCTTCTTGATGGTATCAGGGCTTGGCAATATTACGATTCATTTCATACCCGTACTATTTTCTCGGTCCCTACTATTAAGGCATCAGTGGAGATCTTGTACATGGCGGCTTTGTATCATGTCATGGCGAACAAGCCCCCGGTCGGTTTTAACCCGGGTGCCAGTTTTATTACTGGTACCGGCCTGGAGGAAGGATCCCAAGGGGCCAAGAAGAGAAAGACTAGAGTCGAAGTGCAAGATTTGGATTCCGCTGCTGAGGATGATGAAGGTAATGAGCATGGCGGAGATGACTCTACCCATCCGACGGCAGACGTAGAGGTGGATCAGCCGTCTATTTTGTCAGATAAGATGTTGGGAGATCAGCCACCCGTTGCGCCTGGCCCTGCGCCCAAGCGTAGCAGGCAAGCTTCTCCTGTTGGCGGTATTTCTCGTTCCCGGAAGCTGGTTGCGATCAGACACCGTCAGATAACTATGAGAGAAAGTGGAGAAGAAGTTAACCCTGCGTCGGAGGTAACCAAGCCACTCCCGATTCTTCCTTCCTTCTTTCCTTCTAGCTTCGATTTTAATCATCTTCTTTCCCTCTTGTAGGTGTCAGGAGAAGAAAAAGGGTCTCAAAATACTGAGGTGGTGACCCGGAATGACGGGGACTTAAATGAACCTGTCCCTAAAGTTGCTGAATTTTATCAAGATGACGTTGATCGCGTCGTACTTCCCTCCGGGGTGGCTGGGATAGAAGATCCCGCTGAATCTAACTTGGAGGTCGCGGGTAAGGAGGTCGTGTTAGCTACGCACGAGCTGCAGCCTCCACGTTCCTCTCCTGGTAAGATAAGCCGAATCTTAACCTGCGAGGAGGCCTATCTGCTCTATCATCAAATCCTTCAGGTCACGTCGACTGATCATTGTTCTGGGCATACAGGTTCTGCCTCTCCAGTGCTGAGGATGGACACCATTGAGACGAACTGTGATGAAGGGGCACCGGTGGAGAGGAGCGTACTTCTTCCTCTTCCGGCTCGTCTTGAGGGGCCTCCTGCGGACTCGAGTTCGGAAAGTCGGGTGATGGGACGGCCAGGACAGGGGACGATGGTCCTTTCATCCTCTTCTGCTCGGGTGGCTCCGAGATTCGACCTCTCTGTCCTACCGAGTATCCAGGCTCTTCGGGTGGCGGAGGAAGAGTTATCCGTTATCTGTGCATCGTTCTGCTCGACTCCATCCCCCTGGTGGCAAGTTCTAGCATTACTCCTCCGATATTGTCGGCCACGCTTCCTTTGACGCCGTCCTCTACAGAGGTCCTGGACGACGCATTACAGGACGTGGTTGACAGCTTTCATCATCACTTGAGGAGGGGAATAACGGCTGCTGTAGAAAGAGGGACCTCTTTCGTCTTGTCCCGGCAATGCGCCCAGGGTCAAATTGATATCCTTAAGACTCTTCTTGGTGGTGCAGGGCTGGCTGCGCTCTTGGAGGCAAAGTTGTTGAGACTGAGCAGCTAGTGGCCCAGCTGCAGGTGCTGCGGCAGGTTGATTTGTCTGCTGTTATATATCGGGAGCGGGGTTCTCTCACCGCTACTATAGAGAAGACAAGGGCTGCTCGGGATAAAACCAAGCCGGCCGTACTGAAGGACCTTCGCGATCTATCTGATCGATACGATCAATTGAGCCACGAGAGCGAGGATGTCATGGCTCGGGAAATGACTGCCTTCCGTGAGATCGCTGACATACGAGAGCAGATCCTTGAGCTTCAGAGGAAGTTAACTTTCTTGGAGTCTGAACTTGAGGCTGCCCGTATTGATAAGGAGCTGATTATTCAAGAGGCTGACAGAGTCAATCAAGCTTCGACTGACCTGGAAGTTGCCCTGAAGAAGTTGGAAGATGACTGGCAGGAGCTCATGGGCTTGGATGATGAGGAGCGGTTATCCCGGGAGGCTGAGCGTCGAGTCAAACAGCGACTTGACCAGGAGGCCATCTCAGTAAAGAATCGCCTTTTGGAATTGTGTAATGCCGAGCTATAGTTGTCATTTTCTTCTTTTGTTTTTGTTTTATTTTTCTTTTTTGAGAGGGACGTGGTCCCGAAATATGTAATACTTTTTTTTTCTTCCTTCAAATAAAGAGTACTTTCGATTCTACCCTTCATTTGTATTGCTTGTTGTGCTTGTGATATGATGGTGGTGTTTGCCCCGTGCGGGGACTTGTTTGTGGACCCGTCATCCATGGCATACCTTGGTTTTAGGTACGGATAACAAGTTTGGTTAGGATATCTGGAGCAGTCATGGCAAAGTGGTCATGGATGCTCCTGGTATCGGGAAAAAGAATGTCGTAGAGCAGCTGGGCTCCCGGGGAATGATGAGAGATGGTGGGCTTGTGCTAAGAAACTTAGCAGAGGATATTTGTGGGCCTATTATCCTCGGCGTACCCTGGCTTAGGATATGGATAATAGGATGAAAGGGAACCAACATATTTGCTCAGAGGTAATAAGGACATGGTAAACATGAGGGTTTTATCGTAGAATCTTCCTACTCAGAGGTAATGAGGACATGGCAGGAGTGAATTCAACGGAGGATATTTGTGGTCAACAGAGGACATTTGTGGACCTATTATCCCTATCGTACTCCGGTTGTGGGTACAGATAATAGGTTGAAAAGGAATCGACATACTTACTCAGAGGTAATGAGGACATGGCAAGTATGAAGGTTTCTTCGATGGAGCCTTCCCACTTAGAGGTAATAAGGACATGGCAGGAGTGGGCTCAATGAAGAGGGGGTACATAGAACGACTCAGAGGTTATGAGGACATGGAAGTTCTATGTAGAGGGGTAATTTGTTTTTGGCAGAATTGAGATGACTCAGAGGTAACATCGACATGGTCGTTTTGTAATTCTGTGGATCCGTTACCCTTTTTGTGCACTGGGAGTGCGGGTGGTGGATCATGAGGGAGGAGCTCCTTCAGGAAGAAAGTTCAGAGGTATGGTCATACATAACTTTCCCCCAAAAGAGTGACCGGGATGTAAGTTCAGAGGTACCAGCGGGTACATGACTTGAAAATCTGAAATATGGAGAATGTGAGTTCAGCGGTACCAGCGGGTACATGACTCGATAATCTGGGATATGGAGGATGTGAGTTCAGCGGTACAAGAAGGTACATGACTCGAAAAGGTGGAATATGGAGAATGTGAGTTCAGTGGTACCAGCGGATACATGACTCGATAATCTGGGAAATGGTGAGTGTGAGTTCAGCGGTACCAGCGGGTACATGACTCGATAATCTGGGATATGGAGGATGTGAGTTCAGCGGTACAAGAGGGTACATGACTCGAAAAGGTAGAATATGGAGAATGTGAGTTCAGTGGTATCAGCGGATACATGACTCGATAATCTGGAAAATGGTGAGTGTGAGTTCAGCGGTACCAGCGGGTACTTGACTCAATGATTCGGAGAATGTCATTTAGACATAATATTTCTTCAGGAACTTGCCGTTGACGGGCAACATGAGCAAGTCTCCGTTTTGTTTTGCAAGGCGGTAGGCTCCGTTGGAGAATACAGCCTCAATGATGAACGGGCCTTCCCACTTCGGTTGGAACTTGCCGGCGGTCTTGTGAGTCATAACCATCGGCCATCGGACTGCAAGGACGAGATCGCCCACTTGGAATGTGCTGATTTTAATCTTTTTGTTGAAGGCTCCAGAGATGCGTGCTTGGTATAGCTCGATTCGTTGCTGAGCTAAGATGCGCTTTTCATCTAAGGCCTCCAACTCTTGCAGTCGGCGACGGTAGTTATCATCCGTCGTCAATTGGTAAGTAAGGGCGACGCGGAGTGAGAGTATTTGAGTCTCCAATGGGAGGACTGCCTCACTCCCATATACCAAGGAAAATGGCATGTTCCCAGTGGCTGTTCGGACTGTGGTACGGTACGCCCATAAGCATTCGCCAAGCTTCTCGTTCCAGTCGCGTTTGTTGGAAGAGACAAACTTCTTGAGTAATTTGATGATTGTTTTATTGAATGCCTCTGCCAACCCGTTTGCTGCCGGGTTGTATGGTGTCGAAGCAATATTCTGGATGCGATGTTTGTCGCAGAACCGATAGAATGCATGGCTTGCAAACTGCGGACCATTATCGTGGATGATCCTTTGGGGCAGTCCAAAGTGATAGATGACGTGATGCTTGAGGAAGCTAATCAAGTTTGACGTCTTTACTTCCGCAAGTGGGACAGTTTCTACCCATTTGGAGAAATAATCTGTAATGGCGAGTATGAAGCGATGTCCTCGGAAAAAAGGTGGAGCGATTGGACCGATAATATCTATTCCCCATGCTTCAAATGGTCAGGATGCTACCGTCGGATGTAGAAAATCGAATGGCTGATGGATGAAGTCCGCGTGGACTTGGCAGGCTTTGCATTTTCTTGTATAGTCTATCGTACCTGCTACCATCGTGGGCCAGTAGTAGCCCATTCGGCGAAGACGGTCTTGTAATTTGGGGCCAGGCTGATGGGCCCCGCAGACACCGTCGTAAGCTTCGCGTACGGCTACTTTGGCTTCTGCGTTTGACAGACATCGAAGCAATAACCCGTCGTAGGATCGCCGATACAGCATTTTCGTCTCCGTATCATAGAAGAATCTGAGAGAACGCCTTCTGATGGAAGTAGCCTCCTTCGGGTTCTCAGGCAGGATGTCGTAGACTACAAAGTCTATGAATGGTTGTCTCCAGTCTGGCGCTTCGTCGATCGTCTGAGCAGAATAACTCGCCACGACTTGAACGTTGTTCTTGGGACAGACCGGTTCGTGGCCTATCTCGTCAATCAAATGATGAGTATGGTTCGGTACTGCTAGGAAAGCGGCAAGGCCTGCTAGGGCATCGGCTTCGATGTTCTGGAGTCTGGGAACGTGCTCGATGAAGAATCCCTCAAACGATGAGATAATTTTGATCGCTATTTGGTGATAGGGGATCATGTCTTCATGGCGGACTTCGTATGAACCCCGGATCTGATTGACGATTAACTGCGAATCGCCGTATGCTTCAAGATATTCTACCCCCAGCTCTCTTACAAGTTGGAGGCCGATGACCAAAGCGTTGTACTCGGCCACATTGTTAGAACAGGGCTCCGTGAGGGAGTAAGCGCGATTGATCACCAACCCAGAAGGAGAAATTAACACCACCCCGACTCCGACGATGATGTTGCCCTTGGGTCCAGTTCTCGACGCACCATCGAAGAACATCTGCCATATATCATTATGAGAGGTTGCATGAGAGTCAGCGACCTCATCTGGGATTCCTTCATATATTCTGGACGACTCCGAGCCCAGGTGGGCTGCTAATAAGTCTGCCAGAGCTTGACCTTTAACAGCCTTTTGTGGGACGAAGATCATATGATAAGGAGACAGCAATATTTCCCAGGTGGCGAGACGAGAGCTGACTGCCCCTGGTTTGGTCATGAGGACCCTGAGAGGGTTAACTCTTAAGATCACATGTATGATTTATCCTGTGACATAGTGTCGCGTCTTTTGAATGGAGAACACCAGGGCGAGGCATTCTTTCTCCACCGTAGTATATGTAATGCCCCGCTCCGTACGAGGCATTTGGTTGGCTTATTGGATGGGATCAGAATATTGGACCGTGACTTATGTTGGGAATGAGAAGAATTGAGACTGATGCAGTCTCTCTTAGCTGGCTAGACGGAATGGATATTGGAACGTAGCTCGCTGGTGGAGCTACGCTTAGTGGAATTTTGGGTGAGTGGAACTGTCCTTCCTCCTCCTTACTCCTTCATGCTTAATAGATGAAGTATTGAAATGCTATGAACTGCCCCTAAATGTCCCATATGTTAGTTGCTGAATAATAAAGATGCTTTTGCTGAGAATTATTGAAATGTACAACACATTGAACTGCTAATGTGATTCGATGCCTGAGATTGAATTGATAACCTTGTTCCTTATGCTTAATGCTGCTGAAACGATAAAATACTTGATTAATGAGATGCCTTGTGAATGATAGAATAAGAAATGAACTGGCGGTGCTATTGACCCAATGAACTGAATGAAACACTAGAATCATGTACTGAAGAATATGAAATGCTACCTGTCCCTTATAAGAAATGAATGTATGTCAAGTTCCTCTTAAGAAAGGAATGATATGAGATACATTGCAATGAAGCAATGAATGAGATATGATAAAGCTGGGATCGTTGAGATCACCAAATAAAATGATGGTAATGACGAAATAAATAAGTCATTGAATATGACTAATGATGCACTGTTGCCTTTACTTTCCTTAATATATTTTACCATGCGATTTTGTTCACAATCGAGTCGGACACGCATTCGCATGGTCATGGACAACTTGTATACAAGGTTTGAGTAATAATTTCCTCGAACGGTTCCTAGGGCCCTGGGGACCGATTCGGCCTAGGAGGAAATAATGATGAGTGCTATGGGAGCACGGATAAGGCAGGGTGGCATAGAGGCTCGCCACCGACTATGCTGACCGCATTATCTTAAAATGAAATGAAATGAGAAGAGTCCATATGGTTTAACAACAACAGTGACCATGTAGTCAGGATGCATGCTAATGAATGTTTTGTGCAGGCAGAGTAAGTATATCAGATAACCTGTAATTGATACAGGTACGAGGAGTCGGCTATCGGTAAGAAATCATATAATTATGATATTGTATAAGTTGGTTTAACTTGCCTGCTTAACATGTTCCATTTAGTATGCTAGAAAGATGCCTTGCTATAATCATTGCTCAAACACAACATACATGCTAAGTGATGCTTGAAGTGAGAACTGTTATAACATGTTTAAAATGTTAATGTTAACGATGCCTCAATGATGCCTTTTCATGATAACACCTAGTATGCCTCAATGATGCCTTTGCATGATAACACCAAGAATGATAAATGATATGTCCACATGAATGCTACTAAGAATATGTTTACATGCTTCACTCTGATTATGGCCCATGAACTGTAAACTGATGTTAGGCCCCAAGTAGAAAGATCACTCTAAGAAATGCTTGCTTAAATGATCACTTTAATGTTGGTTTATGCGAGTGGGTTGGATTCTGCTCGCCAGTACATAGATGATGTGCTGACCCACGTTTTGTGGGCAGGTGCTCGTGCTTGGAATGTTCTACACACGAAGATTGGCTTGATTGGTCCCGCGGCATCGAAGATTTGTTGGGCATACAGAAGCTCTCCTTGTACAAGATGATGTCTTCTGTTTATAAAGGGCATAATGTATGGAACATTGTAATCAGTTGTATCAGTGAGATTGTAAGCCAAGTTAGTATATCGAGTGGTAATCCAATGTATCCAAATATCAAATGTAAGCTGTATAGCATTGTTCAGTTGGTTTCCAATGTAAAGTGAGATGTGCTGTAATCATTGTACTTCAATACAAGTCTTGTACTCTTCTTTAATTATCAATAAAGAGAATAAAGTTCTACATATCTCTGTGTGGCTTCAAGTTACTCTTTTTCTCCGCTGCTATAAAGAAGTGATATACTTCTATTCAATAAGAAAGATTGTCCTCACCAAATTCAATTTGTCTGCTTCTGCCGCTGCGATGTGTTTCTATTTGAAGTAATTTGATTATGTACCATCTTTGCCTTGTACAAGTGCAATACCAGACTTGTACGACATCACGCCCAAGCAAGGACGATCGATTCCAAGAGATAAAATATGTAAATAAATGACTCTATGATTCGGGGCATGACAAATTGGTATCAGAGCACGGCTTTACGTCCTTGGTCTCTTCTTTGATTCATTTCAAATCAAAGTTGCATCGACGATTAACCAAAGTTGCTTCCGCGATCACTCAACGTTGCTTCCGCGATTAAGTCAAAGATTGCTTCCGCGATTATATTGTTGTTGTTCTGTAATCATCCTATGTTGTTCGTGTCTGAAAGATCATTGACCCTCTTGGCTGCTCACTGGATGTTCCATATAATAAGTCTATATACATTATGATGCCCCTAAATGAATGATTATTGTTGGTTTGGACACAAATAACCCAACAATGACTCGATGCCATAGTATGCTATATTGTGAATGCTGTTGGAATGTGGGAATAAAGGAAAAGGCTATGTATGCTGCAACGAGATGAGAATTGCATGTGATTTTGGAAAAGAATTGGGAATGAAATAATTGATGGATGAGTTCAATAGAATTGGTGAATTGACTCATGTGTGCTGGCTACTGCTTTCATAACCCTAAGAATGTTGGCTTATGATATTGAGACACCGAAATGTTGGCTAAGTGTTATGATCATCATAGATCATGAATGTTCGGAATAGATTGAGTTGGTATTGTTTAAGGATGGCTTCGTTTCTGAGTGGTATATTGCCTCTACCACCTCAGAACGAGATGTATGTTGACCTTTCCATAGAATAGCAATGAGACTATCTGTGGGTACTGGGTAGTGCCGAGACTTAGCTAGGAGTCATGTATTATTGCTAGATGACTCGAGTGTCCCCTGATAGTGATGCTATGTTGGGTAGCAAGATTGTAGAAATGATAACGGTTGGCTGGGTTAGAAATTGTTTAGTCGAGTGATGACTCGAGCTAGTAAGACAGTTAGTATGCTACGGGTAAATAGACTTGGCTAGAGAATATTGTGGCTTACAACATCTGAATGTTGACTTCGATTGGTTGGATACAAATCAAATGTGGCTAATACAAAGTTGGTTGCTAAGCTGAAAGTTTAAAAATATTGTCGGTGAATCAAAGGGATATTAGAAATATGTGCCTTGATCCTAAGGTATAATAGATGTCAATCCATCTTGATCACCAAAGAATAGTCATTGCATAGATGCATGATGCTGAAGAATTGAATTGTACTAGAAAAATAACAAGTAGTGACTCAGAATACTGTTGTTGCCTAGAGGATGGTTAAGTGATACATAAATTGCCGGATTGAATGGGATGAACTACTTGACCATTACTGCATGAGATTAAGAATGCCGTAAGATAGTTTGATGATTGAGAAACAAATGTAAACGAGAAATTACAAACATGTTGGATAATATCGGTATAGGTAATTGTTGGTTGGGATATAGATTGTTGGCTTATGACTTAGTGGTTTGACTCTGTCATACGGACCGAATAGTATGATTCCATAATTATGTTAAGACTATCGGAATCGATGACCCTTGAATAGTTAGCATTGGCTTATGGGTTCGTGTGGGTACAAGGGAATTTGAATAGAAATATGGATCATTGGGAATTTACTTGATGGATTATTAGAACGATGAGAATCGTATGTCGGGTTGGAATTTGACCGTAATGTTGATAGATTGATCTTAGTCGATCGTTGGGTAAGTCTAGAGTGAGCCTCTGTGGGAATTATTCCTTGAGGAAGACACTAGATAGATAGACTTGACCCTAGAAACTGTGGGCTGCATGACCAATTGTTGGCATAACCAACAATGGCGATTAGTTATTCAGACTGAGTTAAAACCCATAGGTTTGGGTAGAGTTCCTTAGAACTGTTGGTTGCTTGTTGGCCTTAAGAATAAGAAACTAGTATAATCCTAGTAGCCGTCCACTCTAGGGAAGTCACCTGAACGATTAAGTTTAGCTATCAGTGTAGCTAACCTTAGAGACTGAGTGAATAATAGGTGACCATTGGAGACCCATAGGATGACCTTGTGGCATTGAATGAGAGACAACGATAATGAGTATTGACCTAAGGGAATGTATGCTTCAACTTGAGCCTTAAGAGATGTTTGACCCTTGAGGATTATATGTCTGCTATAAGTGGGAATTGCAACCGTAAGGTAAGGCTTGAGTGTACCTATAGTCGGGTAGCTAAGTTAACCTTGACTGTTGCATAGAATTATACCCTGACTCGGGTAATCGATAGGGGGTGACGTCGGATTGTGTCTTATAGAAAAGATGAGTTACCTCGGTGAAAAATATTGTTGGATTTGGGAAGGAATATGATTGCATGTTGTGAACTCTTGATATGGTTGGCTCTAAGTTAGACCCTTGATCGAATGTTAGAAATGTCATGCTTGGGTATAAAACTTAACCAAGTTGTCCTTGATATTAAATATTGTGGCCGAGAAGATACTGATTGTGGCAAAATGAATAAAGCAATAAGTCAAATGAAAGGATGCTAAGTCGGATTTTGAAAAGAGAATCATATTGTGGCTGATCGAATCGCACTAACATGGAAGTTGGCTGAAGTACATATATTTTGGGGACGCCTAAAATATGTGTATGGATCCAGCCGAAGTGATTGGTTGCGACTGAGATAACATTATGGGAAGAAATTATCGCACTAGCGCGGACTTTGGCTGAAATACATATGTTTTAGGGACGCCTAAAATATGTGTATGGATCCAAACGAAATGATATGTTGCGACCGAGATAGAAATGCAAGGAAAATGTTGGCGAATCAATGAGAAGTTACAAGTAATTGAAAAAGAGATAGACAGATCGAATCGTTGATGGATTTAAATGGTACAGTTGGATATATATTTTGAAATGACCGAGTGGGCTGAAATGAATATTGATTTGAAGCTGAATGAGTAAACTCATGGTGATTAAGTAAATCTTGTGGAAGACTTGTTCCTTAAGTTTCGAGGATGAAACTTTTTCTGAGTGGTATATTATGTAATGCCCCGCTCCGTACGAGGTATTTGGTTGGCTTATTGGATGGGATCAGAATATTGGACCGTGACTTATGTTGGGAATGAGAAGAATTGAGACTGATGCAGTCTCTCTTAGCTGGCTAGACGGAATGGATATTGGAACGTAGCTCGCTGGTGGAGCTATACTTAGTGGAATTTTGGGTGAGTGGAGCTGTCCTTCCTCCTCCTTACTCCTTCATGCTTAATAGATGAAGTATTGAAATGCTATGAACTGCCCCTAAATGTCCCATATATTAGTTGCTGAATAATAAAGATGCTTTTGCTGAGAATTATTGAAATGTACAACACATTGAACTGCTAATGTGATTCGATGCCTGAGATTGAATTGATAACCTTGTTCCTTATGCTTAATGCTGCTGAAACGATAAAACACTTGATTAATGAGATGCCTTGTGAATGATAGAATAAGAAGTGAACTGGCGGTGCTATCGACCCAATGAACTGAATGAAACACTAGAATCATGTACTGAAGAATATGAAATGCTACCTGTCCCTTATAAGAAATGATTGTATGTCAAGTTCCTCTTAAGAAAGGAATGATATGAGATACATTGCAATGAAGCAATGAATGAGATATGATAAAGCTGGGATCGTTGAGATCACCAAATAAAATGATGGTAATGACAAAATGAATAAGTCATTGAATATGACTAATGATGTACTGTTGCCTTTACTTTCCTTAATATATTTTACCATGCGATTTTGTTTACAATCGAGTCGGACACGCATTCGCATGGTCATGGACAACTTGTATACAAGGTTTGAGTAATAATTTCCTCGAACGGTTCCTAGGGCCCTGGGGACCGATTCGGCCTAGGAGGAAATAATGATGAGTGCTATGGGAGCACGGATAAGGCGGGGTGGCATAGAGGCTCGCCACCTACTATGCTGACCGCATTATCTTAAAATGAAATGAAATGAGAAGAGTCCATATGGTTTAACAACACCAGTGATCATGTAGTCAGGATGCATGCTAATGAATGTTTTGTGCTGGCAGAGTAAGTATATCAGATAACCTGTAATTGATACAGGTACGAGGAGTCGGCTATCGGTAAGAAATCACATAATTGTGATATTGTATAAGTTGGTTTAACTTGCCTGCTTAACATGTTCCATTTAGTATGCTAGAAAGATGCCTTGCTATAATCATTGCTCAAACACAACATACATGCTAAGTGATGCTTGAAGTGAGAACTGTTATAACATGTTTAAAATGCTAATGTTAACGATGCCTCAATGATGCCTTTTCATGATAACACCTAGTATGCCTCAATGATGCCTTTGCATGATAACACCAAGAATGATAAATGATATGTCCACATGAATGCTACTAAGAATATGTTTACATGCTTCACTCTGATTATTGCCCATGAACTGTAAACTGATGTTAGGCCACAAGTAGAAAGATCACTCTAAGAAATGCTTGCTTAAATGATCACTTTAATGTTGGTTTATGCGAGTGGGTTGGATTCTGCTCGCCAGTACATAGATGATGTGCTGACCCACATTTTGTGGGCAGGTGCTCGTGCTTGGAATGTTCTACACACGAAGATTGGCTTGATTGGTCCCACGGCATCGAAGATTTGTTGGGCATACAGAAGCTCTCCTTGTACAAGATGATGTCTTCTGTTTATAAAGGGCATAATGTATGGAACATTGTAATCAGTTGTATCAGTGAGATTGTAAGCTAAGTTAGTATATCGAGTGGTAATCCAATGTATCCAAATATCAAATGTAAGCTGTATAGCATTGTTCAGTTGGTTTCCAATGTAAAGTGAGATGTGCTGTAATCATTGTACTTCAATACAAGTCTTGTACTCTTCTTCAATTATCAATAAAGAGAATAAAGTTCTACATATCTCTGTGTGGCTTCAAGTTACTCTTTTTCTTCGTTGCTATAAAGAAGTGATGTACTTCTATTCAATAAGAAAGATTGTCCTCACCAAATTCAATTTGTCTGCTTCTGCCACTGCGATGTATTTCTATTTGAAGTAATTCGATTATGTACCATCTTTGCCTTGTACAAGTGCAATACCAGACTTGTACGGCATCACGCCCAAACAAGGACGATCGATTCCAAGAGATAAAATATGTGAATAAATGACTCTATGATTCGGGGCATGACAGTATATCTGTGCTCTGGCCCGATCATCATTCGGCTGAGGTAGTATATAGCTTGTTCATGGCCTGCATCGTTGTTTTGTGCCAGCAGAGCGCCGAGGGAATGTCACGCCCCGATCCGGGAAATCGCTCGTCCTCGCTAGATTTAACCCAAATCATCGTCTTCGCTGGGGCGTGATGCCGCACGAGCCTGGAGTTGCGCTCGTGCAAGGCAAGATAACAGATTCACATAGGGTTTATCTCAAATTGATAACATAAAGCAGTGGAAGAAAACAATGAATAACATAAGAATCTCTTTTATTAATATTGAACTGAAGGTAACAAAGGCTCTGAATGGCCCAACATAGTATGCCAATTGGCTACAACGCTCATGATCTCTCTAGCTCACAAAGGATTACATTGTTCCACACATTATGTCTCTTTATAGCCACCAAGTAGTCATCGGCCGAACATCTCCATGTCACAAATTCGAACGCCTATGTGGTGCTCCTCTTGAACGCCAAGGACTCCATGCCTCGGCACGTCCAAGCCACTCTCCGCCCCGAACCGATCATAACCTGAGCCTGCACATAAACTAGTGGGGGATTAGTGCTTTCGTCCTCGCTTCGCACTGATCAAGACCCGCTCGCACCCAAACCAAACATATTGTATATTTAGAGAAACATGCATCATTATTTGGTGATCTTGCTAATTAGCCTTAGGATCAGTTTCATGGCAATCATTCAACATAGCAACTTATATGATTGTGTCCCATATCGTGTTCCTATAGCAGATACAGTTAGGCATAATATGAACATAAACTTAGTGTTCGTGCACATCTTTGTCCCTTTTTGCCTAGCCTGCAATGGTTAGAACTTACATAACAAAACTCATACATCTTCCGCAACAAACCAACCATAAACTTATACATATGCATAAGGGTCGCAGGCCCTGCGCCTGCACCTAACTATCATCTCAGCCCACCGGCTCTATCTATATGAAGGTTACGGTGTTTCGTACCGTAATGGACTTGGCATCTCTTATGTGTAAGCCTACAATCACTTCGATACGGGTTGCTAGCCCAGTATCCGAAGGATCCCAAACTTACGGATATCATAGCTTATCACAGCACTGGACGGTTGTAATCCGTCCGAATGTTGTGCACCATAAATACCACACATAATTCCCTCCTAGGCCGAATGGTCCCGGCACCCTGACGTAACCGTTCGAGGGAAGCCGCACCCGTGCACGGGCCATCCGAGTCCATTGACCATGCAATACGTACCATAGCATACCAATCATAACGTTCCAGCCAATCTCGTATTCCATAAACATAGTCTCGCACCATAAATATATTCGCGTCTCATAAACATAATCCACCATTCATATGGGGAGCTCCGTCGGCGTTATGCCCCAACACATCTATATTGATATACGATGCCCAACGACTTAGATGTCTCGTACTTATATTCATGCGTCCCGTTCATAATGTTATTCGCCTAGCCTACTTCCGTATTTACTTAGTCATTTCCTAGCTTCCGTGCGCGAGGGCACGCTCAGCGCCATAATTAATGTTCTACGCCTAGTGTTCAATATTTTCGGAGCCGTGTACATGATGCACATCTCAATAACGTCTTTCAATGTTCTACCATCATTGCCCTACTGCGACTCGTGCACTTGATGCACGTCGCTTCAATTATTCATTGTTCAATATTCTACCTTAATGTTCAACACATACGAAGACACTTAATCGCCGAGCCACGCTCGCTAACATAATGGCAACTTACGCATACAAGTCATAACTTTATTAGACGTGAAGGAATAGGGAGAGAGAGTCAAGAACCCGCCCACCTTAAGTCTTACGCCTTACCATTTCGTTGAGTTGAAGCGGCTCGCTTCCCTAACTCGATCGTATAGCTAACTCCCGGACTTAGCCATTCCTTTGAACTACTCGGTTGATTTGGCCTATCGCGCCCATGCCACAATCCGTCGCAAGGCCACGATTTGGTTTCGCGGACACTTTATTGCATAAGGCAAAATGCCGACCTCTTATCGTCTAGCGTAAAAGAATAACATGCACACCAGATCAACTTAAATCAGCACTTGCTCAACGGGACTTATCCTTTGCATCGATTCGATTCATAGATTCTAACCGACTCAAAGCTTACCTTTTGCCAACGTAACTCTTGCATCGATTCGCATCAATACTTCATCGGATCAACGTAACTTTTCGAGTCAACGACTCATCATAATGCACCGATGCGGAGCGGGGCATTACATAATATACCACTCAAAATACAAGGCTTGGCGTAGCCTTTGCTCGTCCCTTGGGTTAAGTTGTAGGCTTGAGCGAGTTAGGCAAAGTTATGCCGGTCGACCTAAGTTATTCTACGTGCTGTCCAGCTCATTCTGCGGTTGTCAAGATAAACAGTCCCACGATTCCAAGGCCCGTCATATGAAGTATGACTTGGGCGATAACGTTGTATAGAACACGAGTCGGTTTAGAGGCACGAGCCACGGTTGGTTCAGTGGAAAGTTATCCACGGTCGGTCGACACTCAAGGAAACATGTTATGTTCAAGTTAAGTTGGAAGGCTATGCAGTAGCCGTTCCATGAGTTCAAAGAACGTTAAGTCTAAGCAATGGTTAGTCGCCGAGGCAACCCTGGTTAGGGGCTCTGCAAAGGAAGTATGAAAAAGGAAAAGAGTTAAAACAACCAAGTAAATGAATTGATCACATAACAAGCCCAAACTGTATCCTAAAACACTCCATGTAACCCTTATGAACTTGGACACTTGTCGACAAGGGGTGGTTTCTTCGAGCGGAATTTCGGGGCCACGGGACCGTCTCGGCCTAGGAAGAAACAAGTTGTAGCCGAGCTGGGTAATAGGCAACGCTGGTTAGGCGATCGGTAAGGCGGGGACTTTCATCGGGGCTCGCTACCTGCGTTGAAAGGGTCCCGTACTGCCAGGCTACGTCCAAGGTGGCTGGTTAGGCCAATCCCATAACAAACACTTAATAATAATTGTTTTCAACTAACATGGTAAGTTTGGTGTCGGCACGGGCGGCAATCCGTGTGTGTGACGGTGGATTGAGTTGAATATGTATGAGTTAAATAGACACAATGTCGGAGCCTAAGATTTGGCTACAGCGAAGGCGACGTGCTTCGGCATGAGATGTGGCATCGAGTGTTAAGTTGCGAGTTAAGTCAAGAAGGGCCGTAGGGCTAGTTGTGTAAAGTTACTTGAGTTATTGGGCACGGCCTCGAAATATGAGGCACGGCCGCGTGGTCATAATACAAGTGAAGGCGAGACTAAGCAAGGAGGCACTGCCTCGGAGATATTGAAGCACGAATCGAGTTATGGCACGACCGAGTCGTTACGTCCCAGAGTTTGGCACGAAAGATAAGTATAAGTCGGTGCGTCGACAATGCAAGCACGAGAAAGGTCTAGAGGCAAGGAAATGGAGTCCTTCGTGTAGTTGCGTCTCTGATTATGGCCGTAAGGCAAACACGACTTGATAGGTTAACGTTGTTGGCACAAGGAGTGGTCTAGGCAGAAAGTATGAGTTAACGTTGACATTGCAAGCACGGGATGGTTCCGATACACAAGTTGCGCTAAGGCGCTGGTCCTAAAACTGATCCTAAGGCAAGAATAGAAAGACAATCGAAAAAGGGTCTATGTTGCACAAAGTAAATGAACGTGTTGGTTTTGTATGGGTGGGCGAGAAGCTCACTCCACCAGTACAGTGGTACTGACACCCACACAGTGTTTAATGTGCAGGCACAGGTAGAAGCTCGTGGCGCGGAGCTCGCTTGGATGCGTCGAGGCACGGAGTTCCTTGGCGAGTCGAAGCGTGCGGTCGCGTGATCTGAAGATTTATACAGGACATAATGTATGGACATCGCCTTCCGAAGCTTCCGCTGGATTCAAGTATTGTATCGAGAGATGAGAGACTAGCAGAGTGACTTGTAACATGAGTGAAAAGTGAGCCTGAGAGACTTGTAATTGGCCTTGCGCCCACAAATGTAATCCTTGAATTCAATATCAATAAAAGAGCTTTCTTTGAAATACTTGTGTTCATGTGTTCTTTAAATTCCGCTGCAATATATTCAATGTCTCTGCACGGGACTTCTGTGCGACGACCCCGTCGCAGCCGCTGTAATTGGCCGTTATGGAACCCGCCTTGCACGAGCGCAATCTAGCCTCGTGCGGCATCACGCCTTAGCGAGGATGATCGCTCCTACGGGAGCGGGGCGTGACATAATGGTATCAGAGCACGGCTTTACGTCCTTGGACCGTCGATTGAATTCTTTAACTTTGATGTTTCCATAAAACTCTGTTGCTTCCGCAAGTTGTTATCATTGGTGCGCTCTCTCTCAAATGTTCCTCGGCATGTCCATACAATAAGTCTAAATATTTTCGAAAGCTCGTACAAGCGTTCAATCTAACGCATCGGTAGGCTGTTGCCAAATACGTCGATAGGGCCTTTGTGCCGAACGTTGCAAACTTGACGCGATAGAAAATATGTGCTGCTGTTAACAAGTCGCGTGCATGCCTAATTAGTCCAATATCTACCCTAGCAATTGAGCATGCAAACTCGGAATATAGTCCACACAGGATGGCTATGCACACGGCCTTTTGGCTAAGTTGTGTTTCGCGTCGCGCACCTCGACCTTTTGGTGCAAACGAGTCGCGAGCGATATTAAGTATCGTTCGGTCGGGAACGGAGATGCACTTAGAGTGTCTATCGATAGGAACGCTATCGGATTAATACTTAGACGTACACGGAAGATTGATTTGGATTTCGAGGATATAGTGCGAACAACTTAGTGCGTCGGTATGACGCGAGCGACTACGCTAGCGATTCGCCGGACGAATCTGAAGGATGTCTTAGCGAGTGACGCGAACGTGATTAAGGACTAAATAGGATGGCTTGAACCCGAGTGGTGTATGTGATAGGTTCGGAGAAGAATAAGAATGAGTGTCGACTACTAGTCGAGTGGCTCGAATCCGAGTGGTGTATGGTTCGTCTTGGAAATTGTTCGAGTGAATATTGAGGATTACGAGTATGTCGGCGAGGCGATGCAATCGCGCAAAGCCTTAGAACGCGTCACGCTTAGTTGGTCGTGACCTCGAATGTCCCGAACGAGCATCTCGTTCGGACAACTTGTGAATGAGCAATGCGAGTTAGAAAACGATTCGGAACGATGAATGAAAATGAATGGTCTTGATCGAGAAAACTTAGAGGATCGTACGTGCGATATCGGATTGATACAACTGAAATGCGACTTGAGTTTTGAATAATGATCTTGAAACGAGCTTGAGGAAAAGCGACTGAACTTGATCTTGAGTATTGAGAAAATTGAGGAATATCCAACTCGGACAACAGCATCAACGCACGACTCGAAATTGGTTGCAAAGGAAGATCGTCAGGTTACGCATATCGTTGATGGTATTGAGGCGTATCAAAGATCGATATGCGATAACTCGGGGGTACTCTGACTCGACGAATAACGATCGTGCAGATGTCTTGGTTCCGATGGATGCTATATTCGGAATATTAAAATGTGTCGAGGAAAGGATAGACTTGGCTCGAGGACTTTCTAAGTTGAACGAATGACGATCGAACTATCGAACTTGGCTTGGATAAAAACTGGAATGTTTGGATTTGCTTCGTCGACAACCACAATGTTGATGTTCTTGTCTTATGCGAGCGCTACTCCAGCCTCGCACATGTATCACACCGATTAGGGCGATCACTCTGCGTGAGCGCTGGTATGGTGATTCATACAGCGGGAGTGGTCGAACTTGTACGGTGCGACAGATTGTGCTTTGACTTGTGGCTTGACACGAAGTTAGACTCGAGATTGAATTGGTGTGCTTGTCGATTGAACTTGAGGATTGAGTAGGTCCAATCCGCGTATCGAGAATGAATGAGTCTAAACTCAAACAAGAGTTACGCCCCGATGAGAATGATTATTCCGTGGGAGCGTTGCGTGGTGATTCATGAACCGCCGTGGATAATCGGACTCGCGTGAGATTGGGGCGCAACGTATTGTCGAGCGAGACGACCTCGTGATCGAATACATGAATTGGTTAGAATTGGTGAATTGAAGGAATTTGAATATACACAATGCGTGCCATAATACGAATTAGGTGATCGTGCTTGATGTTTAGAAATTTGAGTGACGCGAGCTTGGGTAGAAGACCCCATATGATCGACTCTGGTTTGACCCTAGGATAGGGGTCAGTGTTGGCATTATTGTTGGGGAACTATGATTCCAATCCTGACATTGACTTAGCCTCGAAAAGAAATGGCCTAGCAGTTAGGCGAGACGCCATGTTTCATGAGTTATCAGTCGAAGGATTGATCTTGAGGATTGGCATGGATGGATAGCGTGAATAACGAATGTAGAAAACCCTGCTCATGAGATTCGGCTGACATGCATATATTTCAGGGACGCCTGGGTATGTGCACGATGCGACTCGAGTGAGAATGACAAATTTTCTATCATGCGGCTTGGCTGAATGCATGTATTTTAGGGACGCTTGGAATGCGTGTACGATCCAGCCAAGTGATGCGGCGAGTTCAAGCAAGGCTTGAAATGTGGGAGTGTGTCGAGATCTTGAAATCGTGTTGAAGTAAAGATTGATAATAGTGCGAGCGTGGCTCGGAATCGAAGGAACGCGTAGGCGAAATGTGTACGATTAAGTCTTGGCCATAGAAATGGTAGGATGACTTGCCCTCAGGAAAGTCTCGAGGACGAGACTTGTTCTGAGTGGTGTATGTTGTAGTGCCCCGTCCCGCAAAGTCAATCGGAGGAATCGAAACGCCGACGGCGTTTGGTCTTAGCCTTGCAACGGCTTGCTCGGAGACATCGCTCAGGTGGGGTAGTTTCGGTGAACTCTCCTCATCTTTGCCTTCGCATAATAAATCGTGTTTTCAACTTGCACAAGTTAGGCTTGATAATAAAAGCTACGCATCCACATAGCTAAGGGAATAATCCCGACGGTTTGAATCGAGTTAGAACATGGAAAACGTCCCACTGTCGGCTTAGAGTTTGTGCACGGCGTGCTTTGAAAATGACACTCGGTCCTTCGTCCCGTGGCTTGGGAGAAGGAAAGTTGGTCTTCGGTGCAAAAGTTGAGAGTTAGCCTAAGTCATAGGCGTCGCCCGCACAAATGCTTGCTAAAGCATGCACGGTCCTGTCCCGCAAGGCTTGGCGTAGCCTTTGCTCGTCCCTTGGGTTAAGTTGTAGGCTTGAGCGAGTTAGGCAAAGTTATGCCGGTCGACCTAAGTTATTCTACGTGCTGTCCCGCTCATTCTGCGGTTGTCAAGATAAACAGTCCCACGATTCCAAGGCCCGTCATATGAAGTATGACTTGGGCGATAACGTTGTATAGAACACGAGTCGGTTTAGAGGCACGAGCCACGGTTGGTTCAGTGGAAAGTTATCCACGGTCGGTCGACACTCAAGGAAACATGTTATGTTCAAGTTAAGTTGGAAGGCTATGCAGTAGCCGTTCCATGAGTTCAAAGAACGTTAAGTCTAAGCGATGGTTAGTCGCCGAGGCAACCCTGGTTAGGGGCTCTGCAAAGGAAGTATGAAAAAGGAAAAGAGTTAAAACAACCAAGTAAATGAATTGATCACATAACAAGCCCAAACTGTATCCTAAAACACTCCATGTAACCCTTATGAACTTGGACACTTGTCAACAAGGGGTGGTTTCTTCGAGCGGAATTCCGGGGCCACGGGACCGTCTCGGCCTAGGAAGAAACAAGTTGTAGCCGAGCTGGGTAATAGGCAACGCTGGTTAGGCGATCGGTAAGGCGGGGACTTTCATCGGGGCTCGCTACCTGCGTTGAAAGGGTCCCGTACTGCCAGGCTACGTCCAAGGCGGCTGGTTAGGCCAATCCCATAACAAACACTTAATAATAATTGTTTTCAACTAACATGGTAAGTTTGGTGTCGGCACGGGCGGCAATCCGTGTGTGTGACGGTGGATTGAGTTGAATATGTATGAGTTAAATAGACACAATGTCGGAGCCTAAGATTTGGCTACAGCGAAGGCGACGTGCTTCGGCATGAGATGTGGCATCGAGTGTTAAGTTGCGAGTTAAGTCAAGAAGGGCCGTAGGGCTAGTTGTGTAAAGTTACTTGAGTTATTGGGCACGGCCTCGAAATATGAGGCACGGCCGCGTGGTCATAATACAAGTGAAGGCGAGACTAAGCAAGGAGGCACTGCCTCGGAGATATTGAAGCACGAATCGAGTTATGGCACGACCGAGTCGTTACGTCCCAGAGTTTGGCACGAAAGATAAGTATAAGTCGGTGCGTCGACAATGCAAGCACGAGAAAGGTCTAGAGGCAAGGAAATGGAGTCCTTCGTGTAGTTGCGTCTCTGATTATGGCCGTAAGGCAAACACGACTTGATAGGTTAACGTTGTTGGCACAAGGAGTGGTCTAGGCAGAAAGTATGAGTTAACGTTGACATTGCAAGCACGGGATGGTTCCGATACACAAGTTGCGCTAAGGCGCTGGTCCTAAAACTGATCCTAAGGCAAGAATAGAAAGACAATCGAAAAAGGGTCTATGTTGCACAAAGTAAATGAACGTGTTGGTTTTGTATGGGTGGGCGAGAAGCTCACTCCACCAGTACAGTGGTACTGACACCCACACAGTGTTTAATGTGCAGGCACAGGTAGAAGCTCGTGGCGCGGAGCTCGCTTGGATGCGTCGAGGCACGGAGTTCCTTGGCGAGTCGAAGCGTGCGGTCGCGTGATCTGAAGATTTATACAGGACATAATGTATGGACATCGCCTTCCGAAGCTTCCGCTGGATTCAAGTATTGTATCGAGAGATGAGAGACTAGCAGAGTGACTTGTAACATGAGTGAAAAGTGAGCCTGAGAGACTTGTAATTGGCCTTGCGCCCACAAATGTAATCCTTGAATTCAATATCAATAAAAGAGCTTTCTTTGAAATACTTGTGTTCATGTGTTCTTTAAATTCCGCTGCAATATATTCAATGTCTCTGCACGGGACTTCTGTGCGACGACCCCGTCGCAGCCGCTGTAATCGGCCGTTATGGAACCCGCCTTGCACGAGCGCAATCTAGCCTCGTGCGGCATCACGCCTTAGCGAGGACGATCGCTCCTACGGGAGCGGGGCGTGACACCGACTACTCGCGCTAACTCAATTTTGTTCGTACAATTTCTTCGTACCTACTCAACACATTTCCGAACAAGTCTTCGTACTAACTCACGTACATTCGACCGTGTCGACTATTTCCTTAACGTAACATTCCTTTGTATATGCTCAGCCTATCGTTCGACTTATACTTAACGAATCCTCGCCCGACGTATCATCCTTGGGTACCGACTTTGCGTAAAATCGTTCGACGTAATTCATCAAGGCATACTCGCATCGACTTCTATCGAGTCACTCCCATTCAAGTCTCGGTGTTACTCCGTCCGTTAAGGACAAACATATCGTAATAATACAATCATCTCGACGTAACCTATCGCAATTCACCAACCGACTTAACATAGCTATCGCCAAGTGGTATTCCATATACCACTCAGGATCGAGCCTATCGTTATCGATACAATACTTCACCATATTGTTCGCCCGAGTGGTATCGCATATACCACTCAAAATTGAGTCATTACTCGACATCACATTCCGCATAGGTCCGACATCTATTTCTCAATCAACTATCCCGTATGGCGATCCTTCTGATCCCAGCTCTAGCGTTAGCTCAAGTTTGACATACATTCAATCTAACCGTACCTTGGCGATCGTATCGATCGCACACGCAACATTCGTTTATTCAAAGCTCAACGTAACATTCGGCCAACATACATGTTCGCCTACTTAACTCGACTTAGCGACAAATTCGACTCGTTATTATCGCATCCACAATTTTCCAATCTCGCTCGTTGCAACACGTGCAACAACTCATTCTTGATACTTAAGGTCTTTACTCAATCTCGTGCAACATATCGCTATCCATCCGCATAGCCATACAACACGCATCGTACCATATCGACTCGTTGCACCGATGCTACGAACGATTCACGACTTGCTGCACTCCGTACAACCGACAACACATAACCGTTCGCATAGCAACTTAACACGCATCGCCTTACATATCAATCCGTTGCACTTCGTGCAACCAACAACACATATCTCTTCGTACTTCGTGCGACCAACAATACGTATATCATTGCACTTCGTGCAACCAACATCGTCATATTCATTGCACTTCGTGCGACCAACATCGCCATATTCGTTGCACTTCGTGTGACCAACATTCTCCGACGGCACTCGGAGATAACGTGATAGTCACGACATACTTGTGGCAGACGTACTCACTTAATATAGACTTATTGTATGGAACATCCAATGTAGCGTCGAGCAGATCCATGAGCCATGCGTTTGCGAAAACAACTTAGAGTCAACTGAATTTCGATATCGAAGCAACTGTAGGTCAAAGAGATTCATGCACGGTCCAAAGGATGGAACCGCTCTGATACCAACTTGTCACGCCCCGATCCGAGAAATCGCTCGTCCTCGCTAGATTTAACCCGAATCATCGTCTTCGCTGGGGCGTGATGCCGCACGAGCCTGGAGTTGCGCTCGTGCAAGGCAAGATAACTTATTCACATAGGGTTTATCTCAAATTGATAACATAAAGCAGTGGAAGAAAACAATGAATAACATAAGAATCTCTTTTATTAATATTGAACTAAAGGTTACAAAGGCTCTGAATGGCCCAACATAGTATGCCAATTGGCTACAACGCTCATGATCTGTCTAGCTCACAAAGGATTACATTGTTCCACACATTATGCCTCTTTATAGCCACCAAGTAGTCATCGGCCGAACATCTCCATGTCGCAAATCCGAACGCCTATACGGTGCTTCTCTTGAACGCCAAGGACTCCATGCCTCGGCACGTCCAAGCCAAGCTCCGCCCCGAACCGATCATAACCTGAGCCTGCACATAAACTAGTGGGGGATTAGTGCTTTCGTCCTCGCTTCACACTGATCAAGACCCGCTCACACCCAAACCAAACACTTTGTATATTTAGTGAAACATGCATCATTATTTGGTGATCTTGCTAATTAGCCTTAGGATCAGTTTCATGGCAATCATTCAACATAGCAACTTATATGATTGTGTCCCAAATCGTGTTCCTGCAGCAGATACAGTTAGGCATAATATGAACATAAACTTAGTGTTCGTGCACATCTCCGTCCCTTTTTGCCTAGCCTGTAATGGTTAGAACTTACATAGCAAAACTCATACATCTTCCGCAACCAACCAACCATAAACTTATACATATGCATAAGGGTCGTAGGCCCTGCGCCTGCACCCAACTCTCATCTCAGCCCACCGGCCCTATCTATATGAAGGTCACGGTGTTTTATACCGTAATGGACTTGGCATCTCTTATGTGTAAGCCTACAATCACTTCGATACGGGTTGCTAGCCCAGTATCCGAAGGATCCCAAACTTACGGATATCATAGCTTATCACAGCACTGGACGATTGCAATCCGTCCAAATGTTGTGCACCATAAATACCACACATAATCCCCTCCTAGGCCGAACGGTCCCGGCGCCCCGGCGTAACCGTTCGAGGGAAGCCGCACCCGTGAACGGGCCATCTGAGTCCATTGACCATGCAATACGTACCATAGCATACCAATCATAACGTTCCAGCTAATCTCGTATTCCATAAACATAGTCCCGTACCATAAACATATTCGTGTCTCATAAACATAATCCACCATTCATATGGGGATCTCCGTCGGCGTTATGCCCCAATACATCCATATTGATGTACGATGCCCAACGGCTTAGATGTCTCGTACTTATATTCACGCATCCCATTCATAATGTTATTCGCCTAGCCTACTTCCGTATTTACTTAGTCATTTCCTAGCTTCCGTGCGCGAGGGCACGCTCAGTGCCATAATCAATGTTCTACGCCTAGTGTTCAATGTTCTCGGAGCCGTGCACATGATGCACATCTCAATAACGTCTTTCAATGTTCTACCATCATTGCCCTACCGCGATTCGTGCACTTGATGCACGTCGCTTCAATTGTTTATTGTTCAATGTTCTACCATAATGTTCAACACATACGAAGATACTTAATCGCCGAGCCACGTTCGCTAACATAATGGCAACTTATGCATACAAGTCATAACTTTATTAGACGTGAAAGAATAGGGAGAGAGAGTCAAAAACCTGTCCACCTTAAGTCTTACGCCTTGCCATTTCGCTGAGTTGAAGCGGCTCGCTTCCATAACTCGATTGCATAGCTAACTCCCGGACTTAGCCATTCCTTTGAACTACTCGGTTGATTTGGCCTATCGTGCCCATGCCACAATCCGTCGCAAGGCCACGATTTGGTTTCGCGAACACTTTACTGCATAAGGCAAAATGCCGACCTCTTATCGTCCAGCGTAAAAGCATAGCCTGCACACCAGATCAACTTAAATCAGCACTTGCTCAAGGGGACTTATCCTTTGCATCGATTCAATTTATAGATTCCAACCGACTCAAAGCTTACCTTTGGCCAACGTAACTCTTACATCGATTCGCATCGATACCTCATCGGGTCAACACAACTCTTCGAGTCAATGACTCATCATAATGCACCGATGTGGAGCGGTGCATTACAGGGAATGCTCCATTGCTCGCACATGTAGCAAGAATGGTTTCCCAGCAACCGGAGCCACCAGAACTGGAGGGCTCGATAAATATTCTTTGAGGCTGTCGAAGGCACGTTGGCATTCTTTATCCCATACAAATGAAACACCTTTCTTCATGAGGTGGGTGAATGGCCGACACCGCCCGGAGAGGTTAGAAATAAACCTTCGGATGCAAGCTAGCCTCCCTTGAAGGCCTCTGAGTTCGCAAAGATTTTTCGGGGGACCCATCTCCATAATTACCTTCGTCTTCTCTGGATCAACATGAATTCCCTGGGCTGTAAAAAAAAACCCAGGAATTTTTTGCTGTATACGCCCAAGAAGGATTTTGTGGGATTCATCTTCAGGTTGTGTGCTCGCATCAGGTCGAATACCGTCCTCAGATCCTGCAGATGGTCTTCCTTATAGCGACTCTTGACAGCGATATCATCGACATAGCACTCCACAATCTTGCGCAAGTGGTCTCTGAAGATCATGCTCATGGCTCTTTGATATGTGGCGCCAGCATTCTTTAAACCAAAAGGCATAACTGTGTAGCAGTACGTGCCAATCGGTGTTCGAAATGAGGTATGCTTTTCGTCGTCAGGAGACATCTTGATTTGGTTGTACCCCGAGAAGCCATCCATGAATGACATATATTCAAAGCCGCATGTGTTGTCAATTATGATGTCTGTAATAGGGAGGGGGAACTCATCTTTGGGACATGCTTCGTTTAGATTGCGAAAGTCGATACAGATTCGAATCTTTCCGTTCTTCTTGAGGACCGGTACTATGTTGGCGACCCAGTCAGGATGTTGTTCCTCGTGAATGAAGCCGCTGGCTATCAGTTTGTTGACTTCGGCTTTGATCGCATCCATGATGTCTGGGCGAAAGCGTCGCTGTTGCTGTTTGACCGGCTTTACATCTGGCCGAATGTTGAGCTTGTGAAAGGCGACCTCGGGGTTTAGTCCCGGCATGTCTTCGTAGCTCCAGGCGAATACATCAATATATTCTTTAACAAGTTCCAATAGCGATTCTCGCTCTTCGTCTGTTAGGCTTTTACTGACAAAGATTGGTTTTGGAGAAGATTTACTGCCGAGGTCGACCTGTATAAGCTCATCTTCGGTAGGAGGTTCTTTCTCTTCGAACCGCTTTTCCTATAGTGCATCTAGTTGTTGGGCCCATGGCTCTAACTCGAGGATTTTAGGTATGTCCTCATCTTCTTCATAAGCGTCGGCAAATGCCATATTGACCGACAGAACTTGTCTGAATACGTCTCCGATGCTGGTATCTGAATCAGAAGTTGGTGACCCGGTTGAATGTGAATGCCAGTCGCATTCCTCATCTGAGCTTTCGGGGGTCATTGTGGGCGTGACATACCCTAATCCACATCGGGTCTTGTTGTAGTAGTCCCGTGATTTGCCAGCCGGGACTGGTGGCTTGAAAGGTAATCGTCGACCGGTGCCGTAATTTAAGCCCGGCGTTGTCTCCATATCATATCCCTGTTTTTGCATAAGGTATTTGGATTGGGGACTATAAAGATACAGAGGCAACCTCCCGACATCTGATTCGGGATCGACTTTCTCTATGGTGAAGGGCTGTAGATCATCCTTCCGGCCGAAGATGATTGGATGGTCCCCTCCTTCGCTATGCGGTAAGCGTCTTCCAATAGGATAAGCTGATTTGCGGTGTAAACATTTGTCACCTGTGTGTGTAGGTGAGTGCCTATACCGTGTTTCATAGCGTACATTGTACAAAGCTTATTAAGATCGAGGTAGTTCAAAGATAGCCCTTTATTGATGAAGTAAGGTATCTTTTCTAGCAGGATTACATCATTCGCGGAAGGAACATCAGTGTGGACAGCCACATACTTGGCCATCTCCGGTTCTTCTTCGATCACCCCCTTTATAAATGAAGACTGGGAGGAAGACCTGGAAAACTTGATCATCAAAGGTTCTGTTGGTGGAACCGAATTGGGGTTGTTGGCAAACTAGCGACCCCCAGTTTGGTATTCGATGCAGAACGAGGAGTAGTTGGCTCGCTAGATGCCCCAGACTTTGCATCGGGGTGACGATTATTCTTGGAAAGACGTATCGTCATTGGCCTGTCAGAGGGGTTGAGCTTCCCTGCTTGTGGTTGGCTGACTCTTGGTAGCCTGATTGTTAGTGGCTCCGTCATGGGTCTCGGCACTTGGCCGGACCTTGGCAACCGGATTATTATTTGCCTTTCTTGTGCCGAAAGGCTGATTGTATCCTTACGCAGAGCGGCCGTAAGGGGTGCAAATTTGCCAGGTTTGCGAGCTTGAAGGTGGATCGTCAAAGGTTCTTCTGATCCTGAGGCCGTCTCAATTTGAGCCTGTACATCGTCATCCAGGTGCCTCTTCGACTTCTCGTATAAGCATGAGTCCGAGTAATAGGATTCGACTCCTTTGAAGGGGTCGATGTCGGCAAATTTCGTCCTCATAAAGCCGTATTTGTCGACATATTTGAAGCACTGGTGCAGCGTGGAAGGCATGATCATATAATCGTGTATCCAAGGGCGTCCTAAGAGGATGTTGTAAGAAGTGTCCGCGTCTATGACATAACAGGTCACTTCCGACTGGAGATCACCAATCTGGCACTTTAAGTGAATCATTCCAATTGGGTAGCTCCTGTCCGAATTGAAACCGCTGATGGAGGTGCTTGTTGGCGTCAGGCGATGCATAGGGATACGAAGATGATGTAACAGACCCTTCGGAATGATGCTTATGGAAGAGCCCGGATCAATGTGCATCCGGTCCACCTTCACGTCCCCGATGTATCCGGTGTAGTATAATGGACGATCATGCAGATTGGTTTTGATGAGCATGTCCTGTGGAGTGAAGACGATGTTGGGCATTGCTCCTGTACAAGCACTATCTTGGAGATCTGCAGACGAGCTCTCTCCTGTGAGGTTGGCCTGAACTAGATAGGCGTCAGCATTCTGGAGTGCATCGTTCAAAGCCGCACGAACATCCTTTGAGAGTCTCAGGAGCTCGTATAATGATAATTTGGCTGGTGTATTGGCCAATTGTGCCAAGATATCGAAGTTGTAGGGCCTCTCCAGCCCCTGAGGTGCATCTTTTCAGAGAGATTTGTCAAAGCGAGTCTCCTTTGGCCTAGGCTTGTCGGTCGTCGGAGGCTAAGACGGTCCCGTAGTGTCAGTAGTAACTGGCTGAGGATCTTCAGTTGAGTTATCGGCAATAGGTTGAGATTGTGCCCCGGACCGAGTAACGACGGCTGTGACTTCTTTAGCATCTGTCGAGATTGTGTGGCAGGATTTAACTTTTCCACTCTTCTTTTTGCGAATGGAAGGTGGTATGGATTGATTCACTTCAGGTATGAGGTCCGGATGGACCCACATGATCTCCTCCCGTGATGTGGTGAGGGGCACTAGACCAGCAGCTTGATCTCGGGGGGTGGAAGATTAGCAATCTCCATCGTCGCCAGAGCTGTACGGACACCATGTTGGCTGCCATGGTTACCTCTTCAAAATCGATGGCCAGAGCGTTCTAATCGATGAGATTTTGGATGTATCGTTTCAGTTGGTAGCAGTCGTGTGTAGCATGGTGGACGTAGCGGTGGAAATGGCAATACTTCGGGCTCTCCATTTCTGCTGGCCAAGGTTCCCGTCTTGGTGGAGGAAGCTGAATTCTGTCTCCTTGTATGAGCATGTCCAAGATGGGCTTGACGTGGCTGTCTTCGAAGGAGTAGGTCATTTGCGGCCGTTGTTTGTCTGCCGATCTTGACTCAAGTTTCTGGGCTATGTCGGCCACCATAGCCTGCTTGCCCCTATTGTCCCGATTGTTGGAGGGGCTACCCCCATTGTCGCTGCTGGTATTGGGACGCTTGCCCTTGTTCTCTCCTTCCGAGATGTGCAATCCCAATTGGCGAGCCTTCTTCAGTCGTTCTTCGGCGCTAGTGGCACTGATGATAAACGTCTTCCAATCCTTAAATTAACTTTCGCCCATCCAGAGACTGATTGTTGGGAGCAGTCTCTTTTGGCAAATTTTAATCAAGGAGGAATCCGGATTACCAGACGGCAACTTCATTGCGGTTTGGCAAAACCGCTCAATATAGTTCCTTGTCAGCTCCTTCTCTCCTTGGACGACGTCCATGAGAGTGGACATTGTGACGTCCTGTCCTACTTCGTAGAACCTCTCCAAGAACATGCGTTTGAAGCTGGCGAAGAGTGGATGCAGTTGTCTGGCAAGTTGCGATACCAGTCGAAGGCGACCCCTTCTAATGCCCCGATGAATAATCGTGTAAGGATGGCATCGTCGTGAGGCAGATGATCGGTGGTGACCTCGAAGTAAGTGATGTACCGACTTGCTAAGGTCTTTCCATCATAGGGATTGATGTTGAACGACTTATATCTTGGTGGGAAGGGAACATCCCTTCATACAGCAGGGTATGGTTGCCGTATTCTGAGGTCTTGAGAGTTTTCTCGGGCGTGAAACATGGCTCGGAGCTCCTGGACCTCTCTTCTTGCTTCTCTTGCATCATCTGCAGCAGTAGGAGCCGTTATTTTGGAAGGATTGTTACACGGGTTCGGTGCCTCTGAGTTCGAGTCCGCATTGACCGCGGGACCCGTGCTTGTTTGGCCAGGTGTCCCTCCTTGCAGAGCTGGAAGAGCCGCTTTGATTTCATCTTCGACTTGACCAAGGCCTGTAGTATGGCCTCCAGAGTGTCGATGCGCTGGCGATCACCGGAACTGCTTTGATTGATGTCCGTCATGAACACCGTCCTTATATGATGAGAAACGGAAGGGACGGTGAAGGACGTATCCTCCGAGTCATACCCATGTACCGAGAAGTCATCGGGATATATGGGAATATTCTCTTCTGGTTCGGACTCGAAGGGAATAGTACCCCCGGCTTCAGAGCTTGCTTCATCTTGAGAGTCGTGGACGTCCTCGGGGACGCCGGCCTCTGCTGTATCGGATGGGAGAGTTGTTTTCTCGGGCTCGTCTCCTTGGAACATCGGATTATCGTGGATGTTCGGAGGAGTGCTACCCCCAGTTCCAGCGACCCCCAATGATGTGGATGATGAATCTCCCATTGTAGCAGATTTTGTCTTTGAACGGGTGCCTTGGAAAACTCCGGTAGTGGACAGCCGTTTAGACGACAGTTTCTTAGCTGTAGTGGTTGATACCTTTGGGCTGGAGATACTTGTCTTCTTTCCTCTCCCTTCGGCGGGGATTTTTTGAGTAGAATTGCAGGAGACAACAGGAGGTGCCTCATCCCCGGAGCTTGGATGTGTATTCTTTGGAAGACGGATGGCCGATCTTCTTTCACTGTCGCGTTGTTGCAACAGCAGTTGACGATGATCTGGGTGCAGTGACGTCCATGTAAGGACTCTTTGCACACCGAGGCCCCTTTTCTTTTCTTGCATTTGTGGAGGATGGCCTCACGCAAGTCAGATGGGTCCGAATCGACCATATTTGCTCCCTGGATTTCGGAAGACTTTTGGGAACCTCTTTGTCTATTTGCCGTCGGGGGCTGGAATCGAGTGGTTCTGCACAACTTCCCGTCAGAGGCCCGCATAATAGTACACAGGACGCTCGGATGGTCAGAGGTCGGATCAACGGACCTAGCTTGCCAAGCTCGTGTTGTCTTAGACTTCTTCACTCTAGTGCGTAAGGGCACATAGTAGGAAGAGTCTAAGTGGTGCTGGAGAGAATCATACATGTCTTCTTGGGAGCACAGGAGATCAGGACCATAGGAGAGGCGGTCGAAGACAGAGCCACGTGGAGTAGGCGTCATGCGGCTGGAATCAGCAGTCCTCATGCGGCTGGGAGTCGTAGCCGCATGGGTTTTCCCATGCGGCAGGAAACCCTGGCCGCATGAGTATTCTCCAAGCGGCTGGAAATCCCAACCGCATGAGTATCATCCATGCAATTGGAAATCCTGGCTGCATGAGTGTTATGCATCTGGATAGCGGTTTTAGCCGCATGGTCATCATTCATGCGGCTGGCCAGCTTGGCCGCATGAGTCTTCGCTTTGCGGATTGTTCCCTTTCGGTTTCTTTCTGGAGCCCATAGAATTACTCTTTGCCCCTGCAAGTCCAGCATTATAGTACTTTTCTCTGCCGGACTTGGGGACAGCAGAGTTTTCTATGGCTTGAAGTGGGGCCGCGCGAGGGTCGCCTTCGCCGTCTTGGGTAGCATCGAGGACTTGGGGAGGAGCAAATGATTTTGACCTTGACTCTTTACGAGCCTTCGTTGTGCGGGTGCGCTTCTGGACCGGGCCAGTGCTTCCTTCGGAGAGCATTTCTTCGAACGCCTGTTGGTCGAAGCGGACGACCATCTTCTGTTGTGTGGAGCCAAGTTTGGCTGCATCCGATTGCGTCACCAACTCCTCATCCGTAGGGAAGTTTGTCCCCAGCAGAGTTGCCATCGTGTTTGCCATGAAATATAAAAGAGCAGAACAATTATCGGAGGACTGGACTTTTACTTTACGTTACAAACTTGCTTGTACAAAAAAAGCCTAGGAACGAAAGCCTAGGTACAGCAAACTAAGTACAATTGTTTATTTTAGATTCTGGGGGGTGACGATAGAGGCTCGGAAAGGCGACGGCAGCCCTGCCTTACTCCTTGGACGATCGGTATGCAGCCTTGGCTCCAGAAGATTGCTCGGCGTTGAAGAAATGCTCTCTTTGCTCTCTCTCTGCTCCAAGTATTCTAATACTCTCTGATCTCGAAAAGGGGGTCCTTTGCAAGGGAATGGCACCTTGCTATTTATAAGAAGGGGAATGCAATCAATAGGGTTTGCAATAATTTCCCTTAGAATGGTGGCGGCCCGTTGATTGATCAATCTGGGCCATTAATCTTGAGTGTGATGAATCAGGGCCACTTAATGTAGATTGCACCAAATCCCATCAGTAATTAATGCTGATTGGAATGAATCTTCATGATGATGATTTGCTGATGTCTGCGAATTTGAATGAATAAGTTTAATTCATTCCCCTGCCACGTGTCCCAGATTATTGGGATTTGACCCAATCTTCGATTGCAGTAAATCTGGAAAATTGATTGGCTTTATGACACGTGTCTTGGGAGTCACTAAGAGGATTGAGCCGCATAAGGATTGAGCCGCATAAGGATGAAGCCGCATAAGACTGGCCACGTGTCAGATCTGCTTGGGGGTGGCCCTTCGAACCATATGATAATTTGGGCCGTATAATGGGTAGTGAGCCGCATGGAGATGATCCTTGCAAGCCACATGGGGGGGCCTCTGCTTGATCCGTATGAGAATGGTTCTCTCGAGCTGCATGGGGAGGTCTCTGCTTGAGCCGCATGAGACTGTTTCGGCCTGAGTCGTATAGGGCAGCTTCATCCTGAACCGCATGGGAAGTCTTCGCTCGAGCTGCATACGAACGTCCACGTGGCAAGGCCACGTGGCATTTTCTGGATCTCGGGGGATTGTGTCAGAGATCTCCTTCGTTTCCCTAGGGGTCTGTCATTATGACAGAGTCATAATTACCTCTTTTGTGTCAGGGCTATCACTTTTTCAGAGTTGTCAGCCGTCAAAGTAATTAATGCAGTATAGTGGCAGAGGGGAGGATTGTCAAGCCACGTGTCTTCTGAGCCGCATGGAATGTCTCGAGCCGCATAGTCCCTTATGCCGTATGACTCTCTGAGCCGCATGGGCCTTCTGAGCCGCATGGGTTTTCCTGGCCGCATGGATCTTTCTTTATTATTTTCCATGCTTCAACATCCTTATCTGAACTTGATACAAAGAAGAGATGGTGGACAATTAACTAAGCTGATAGCACAATACACATTGGGCAAGGAAGATAGATTAATAATCTGCAAGTGGATATCTACTTTAAGATTTTCCTACGGCTATGTGTCAAATTTGTCTAGATGCACTGATCTTAATAAACGCAAGCTAACGGGAATGAAGAGTCACGACTGCCACGTGTTTATGGAAAGATTACTGTAAATTGCTTTGAGAGAGTTGTTGCCTTCTTCTGTATGAGTTTCGTTGGCCGAGCTATCTACATTATTCAGGGATATTTGTTCAACTAAGTTGACGGTGCAATACATGATTGACTTGAGGAGAAGATTGTCTTAACAATTTGCAAGTTAGAGAAAATAATTCCTTCCGGCTTCTTCGACAGCATGGAGCATCTACCGATTCATCTAGCATACCGATTCATCTAGCATACGGAGTTGGGCAGTCAGCTCAAGTTCAGTACAGTGTACCACCCACAGACCGATGGACAGTCCGAGCGGACGATTCAGATGCTAGAGGACACGCTGAGGACTTGTTTGCTGGATTTTGGCAGATCATGGAAGAGCCATCTGCACTTGGTAGAGTTTTCATACAACAACAGCTACCAAGCCAGCATCGGTATATCTCCATTCGAGGTACTATATGGACGACGATGCCGTACACCGCTCTTTTGGGATGATGTTGGGGATAGAGTTATGCTTGGGCCAGAGATGATCACTGATGTAGCAGAAAAGGTCAGGATGATCAGAGACAGATTCAGAGTTCTTCAGGATAGGCAGAAACACTGGGCCGATGCAAGTTGCAGATCGATGGAGTTCACTGACGGAGATATGGTATTGGTGAAGATATCACCTACTAGAGGGACGATCCGGTTCGGACGAGGCGACAAGTTGAGCCCCAGATACATTGGACCGTTCGAGATACTCTGTAGGATCGGAGAGGTAGCTTACAGGATTGTACTTCCACCCAACCTAGCAGGAGTTCACGATGTCTTTTATGTGTCTCAGCTGAGGAGATACATTCCAAATCCCAACCATGTGCTAGATCATACAGAGTTGGAGATCGGTCCGAGTCTTGCAGTTACTGAGCAGCTAATGGAGATATTGGACCGAAGAAAGAAGAGGCTGAGGAACAAAGTCATACCCTTGGTCCGAGTAGCTTGGAGCCGTCACTCTCTGGGAAAATCTACTTAGAAGAGGGAGTCGGACATAAGGGAGAGATATCCTTACTTGTTTGACCCACCAGCCGCGAGGGAACCACCCGTTCCCGCTTGATACCTTAGAGGTTAGTCTTAAATAGTAGCCTTAGTCTTTGTTCGAATTGCTTGCTATATTAAATGTTTGTAGAGTCTTCTATCCTTGTGAATTTCGAGGACGAAATTGTTTAAGGAGGGATAATTTGTAAGCCCATAGATATTTAAAAATATTTTTAAATAAGAAATTATTATTTTAAATAGCATTTTATCCTTAAAATGAATTAACATAATTATTAGGAATTTTCTAGAATTTCAAAATAATTTTTAAATAGTTTTTAAAGCCTAAAATACCATTTTGCAATTTATTGAATTATTTTAATAGCTGTTTGTAATTCTTTAAATTGTTTTAAAGCAGTTTACAAATAATTAAATTGTTTTATAATTAGATTGCGAATTTATATTTGCAAATAGTAAGGCGGTGGGCTTTCTTGTAATTTACGAATTAGTTGGGGTCTTTTTGCAAAACTACCCCCCGATCGCCGCCTTCCCTCCGTCATCATCTCCGACGATTAGCCGAAACCCTAACCCTAACCCTAATCGAAACCCTAATCTAACACTCGACCCAGTTCTATAAATAGACCCCTAGTCGAAATCCTAACCCCATTCACCACCACGACCACCCTAGCCATCGCCCTAGCCTATTTCTTCTCCGACAAACTCACCGGAACCCTAGATCTAGGATCTCCGTCGCCCCAGCCAACGTCGACGCCTTCGACCATCGCCATCCTGTTCGTCTCAGCGAGACGAACTCGCCTATATTTTTCCCGACGCACCCCGACGTCTCCTCTGTAATGTCTCGCTCCGCTCGAGGCATTTGGTTGACTTGTTGGATGATATCAGGATGTTGGACCGTAACTTATGTTGGAGATCAGGAGATTTAAGACTGATGCAGTCTTTCTTAGCTGGCTAGACGGAATGGGTATTGGAACGTGGCTCGCTGGTGGAGCTACGCTTTGTAGAATTGGAATAAGAAGACCCTTTTATGCAGGCAATTAGAACTGTCCTCCTTCCTCCTTATTCCTGTATGCTTAATAAATGGAATAACATGATTCTATAAATTGTCCCTAAATGTTACATATTTTAGTTGCTGAACAATAAAGATGCCTATGTTGAGAATTATTGAAATGAATAAGACATGAATATTGAACTGCTGATTGAATCATACTCGAACTGCTAATGTAACTTGATGCCTGAGAATGAATTGATAATGTCCCTTTTGCTTAATATCGATGAAATGAATGAATACTTGAGTAATAAGATGCTACGAGAATGCTACATGAGTAATGAACTGGCTATGCTATTAAAACAAAGAATGGAAAGAAACACATCAATCATGTATATTCTGTATAACTGTTAATGTTGCCTGTTTCCTTATAAGCAATGAAAGAAAGAATATTGTCCCTATGAAATGAATGAAATGATGCAGGTCCTATCGAGATGCATGAAACATTATTTATTCCTCTTAGAAAGGAATGATATGAGAAATGTTGCAATAAAGCAATGAATGAGAAATGATGAGACTTGGGATCGTCGAGATCACTAAGTGGAATGATGAGAATATTGAAAATAATGAGTCGTTGAAAACGACATGGATGAGTTGAATGATGAACTGTTGCCTTTAGTTATTTCAATATCTCACCATCTGCTTTATGATCACAATCGAGTCGGACACGCATTCGCGTGGTCAGCGACAACTTGTATACAAGGGGGTGACTGCTTCCTCGGACGGTACCCCAGGACGTTAGGGGGACCGGTCCGACCATGGGGGAAGTGTAAACGTACTTTAAGGGTACGTGGTATCAGGACATTCCATTCGGGCTCGCAACCTGGTGGAATGGCGCGTCGATTACCTTTCGAAGTCCTATATGGCAACGTCTAAAAATGGTGTACTAACACCAATGATCATGTTGTAAGGATGCTCGCTAATGAATGTTTTGTGCAGGCAGAGTAAGTATAATAGTTAACCTGTACTTAATGCTGTTTGCAAAAACAAAAGTGTGAACTTTATTTATACAAACTTTGTAAAGAAGATTACAAGAATTCTGGGAAAGGTACAACTGTAGGAATCCAATCTAGAAGACGATTGCTTTATCCCTTGGACGATGTGAACTTTGAAGACGATAGCCTCTGAAATTGACTTGACGGCAAAAGCCTCGGAAGAATGCAGCAGCACTTGGGCAAGAACTACTGAACTCTCTGATATTTCTGAACTTTAATGTCTGATTGAATGAAGAATTGAAACTCTATTTATAGAGTTCTGGAAATAACTAACTTTTAGTTATTCTGGATGGCGCAAGTTGGATTGCGCATAGATTGGATGGCGCAGCATCAGACTGCGCAGGCAGTTGTTGGATCGTTGGCCAACTGTCTTGGACACATGGCATCTTTTGATTGAATTGCGCATGATCGTGTGCAGACAGTTGCCACGTAGTGAGCTATTGATGGCATGAATGCCACGTGTACTTTTGTCAGTTTTCATGATAAAGTGCGCCATATGAGTTGCGCTGACTTTAGATTGCGCGAGGATGGACTGCGCAATAGATTGCCTGGCCGATTGTGCTGTCAGCTGTCCTCGAGCGTCGTGCTGCACGATAAATAAACAGTCGCCTCGTTCTCCATGCTGTCAGTTGTCAGAAGATTTGATTTTGTCAGGTAATGATGACATGGCCACGTCAGCTTTGCGCAGTTGAGAGTGAGCGCAGTCCAGTATGCGCAATCTGATGTCTGCGCAGTTCATTTGAAAGATGCATTTCTTAATCTTCATGACTTTGTTGATAGGTGCAACTTGATTTTTAGGACCTACAAGATCCCCTTCAAAGTTTTCGAAAGTTGAACTTATTCAAAATTTCGAAATACTTTGAATTTTGAATTTTTAATCAAGTTTCGCATGTGTTGAGCTGTCTGCGCAATCGGAGGGATTCACCCTACTTTTTCGGCACAATCTGAGGCGGCCGTTACACCTTGAAAAACTATAAATAGTTCTCTTCGATCTTACTGTCATTCTTTACTTTGCTTTCATTGTGCTTAAGAGAGAGAAGTCCCGAGCCTATTCCTCCTTTCTTCTCCGTCGATCTTCATGGCCCCCAAGCGTTCCTCCGCCGCCGATAAGGGCAAGGCCCCCGCCGAGTCTTCAACTCGGGTTGCGCCACGTCCTTCCCGTCACGAAGCTGCGCACCCTGCTGTGCGAGGTAGAGAACCCGATCGAAAACTCTTTTTAGGGTTTTTTGACCTTACTGATTCTGAAAACCTATCTCTTTTTAGAGATATGGTCATACTGCGCCACCCCTTTTAGGGTTTAGGTTGTACGAACTCAATATTGTTCATTTTTATGAAGAATATCTTCTCGCGCAATCGATTGAATTGCGCTGGCAAACGTCAGTACAATCGGCTGATTTGCGCAAGAGTATCAGCGCAAACTGTTGTTTTGCTTCAGTTTTGTCAGCGCAATCTGATGCTTGCGCAAGCTTTGTCAGCGCAATATGATGCTTGCACAATCTGAAGTTTGCACAATCTGATGACAGAATCTCTGACTTGACTTGTACTGAATCTTGTTTTTATCTGTTTGATGCAGTTAATAACAGAGAGGACCCTGAGTATGAAACCTTCGTAGGGACTCTTGCAGAATCAACTTTTAAAGAGGACTTGTCCCATGTGCTCTTCCCACAATATGCCCTTCCATCCTCTCGTCAAGCTATCTTGATAGCACAGGACAATGAGACTTTGTTAAGTCTGATGAATGGGCAGCCCTTGCAGTCTGCTGATGCCGTCACCCACAAGAAACCTATGTTCCTTTTTGGTGAAGCCATTGACAAAAGTTCTCAGCCAAGACCCCGTGTTGAGCAGAGAACTTTCCAAATAAAAGAGAAACTGATCTTGCTACCAGACATTGCTAGATGCCTCCCTCTAGCACGATATGCTCATGCAAGCTATCCTAGGAGAATGGACTGGGACATTACTCTCTTCAATATGCACGGACTGGAAAGATCTGTGTCAAGAAAGGCCCGAACAAGAAAGACATGTTCTATAGCTCTTCTGAGCGGCACAGTACTTTACTCAGAGGGTTGAAGCCAGGGTGCATCCCTCCAGAGAACTCTTCCTTATTGCTGTCTGTGAGAACTCCAATCTTTGCAAATGAGTTTGCAAAGGCTGAGGGCAGATATCCGGATCAAGATATCCGGCTGACCGGTCTGGTGAACCCAGACATCAAAAGATGGAGCTGTATAGCCAACTGGATATTAGTCCAATTTGCAGAGAAGCTCAAAGAGATCGAGCTGTATAATGCGGTACATGCTACCGTGTATAGATTCCTCCCGAACCCTCATCTATTTCTGGCTCTGGCAGAGAGGTACAACTATAGGACAGGGACGTTCATGACGCCCTGCGGGGAGATGGGATTGGCCCTCCACGAGATGAAGTACATCTCGTGTTTACCAATGGGAGATTTCCCTTACGAGGAGTATGTCCCAACCAACGACTAGTTAGATAGACTCCGTCGAGAGAATTCAAAGATGGTGGAAGTCTTTGACGAACTTCTGTGCCATTATAACATATGCTCTCTATACTACAAAAACGGTTCTTCTGGCACATGCTATTCATCTAAATGGTTGACTTATCTTTTTCTCAACCATATTATTGAGAAAAATACCAAAGATCATGACTCCTGTAACCCAGATTTCTTTCAACCCCTCAGCAACAGCGAAGTGATCGGTCTGATGGAAGAGAACAAAAGAATGGATATTAAAGTTACTGATGAACACCAATATCCTCCACTTAAGGCTGGAGACCATGTTGAAAGCTTTATAAGAATGGGCTACAGGTCCATGTCTAAAGAAGGTCAGCTGGCAGGATTTTTGACCTACTGGCTTCGACGATTCGTCGTGCCTGGAGCAAGCGATGTAGACCGCTTCCACCGCGGTGTTCTTTTTGCTGCCGTCCGATTAGTCTTCGGCTACCGGATGGATTTACTCTCAGCGATGACTTGTAGAATAAATGCAGGTCTTCGTCTGTATGTTGATTCCATGCTCCAGTGTAAGGGTGATAAGGGGAACTTCCCTAGATTGGAGTTACCTTACACTTACTTATTCGGATGGTTGCTCTTACATCATCCGACATTGATGAACCCTGCCATGGGAGCAGTTGGTGGCAGTTTTTTACGCGGATTTTCACAGGGCAAGTGGATATATACTAGCCTGAAGGACTGCAGACGTACCCTAAACCTGGGCAAAGGATAGAATTTTTATTGTTCTCCTCCTCCAACTGGTTATGAATTTATGGCACCAAATCTGATGGACCTTGGGAGGCAACCAATAGGTCGATCAACTTTTGACTGGTTGAGGACGATCAGACCATCGCATTTAGTGTACTGATTTGAAGAAGAGTGCTATCTCAAACCATATTTGCTGAGTCGCTTCGCTCGTCAATTTGGTTACGACCAATTTCATGTAGGCAACGCCATAACTTGCCTACAAGGAAGTGGATACTTGATTGATGGTGCCAGAGCGTGGGCCTACTACAATGCTCGAGACACAAAGACAGTGTTCTCGATGCCAAACAAGGATAATAATGGCCCTAGAATGCTGTATACATATTCATTATTTTATACAGCTGTAAATACTTTTGCTGAAAACTATAACCTTGTTGATAGTTTTGCAACAGCAAATCGTCTGAGGAAAGGAGCGACTGATATATTAGCTCCAAATAATGATGAAGAACATGAACCAGTGGATGATCCATTGGAAGCCTCCAGGGAAGCAAACTTCCCTGAGGAAGTCAACCAACCATTAAAGGTTCCTTTGAAGGTTGTTAAATCTCCGGCCAAGAAGAAGAAAAGAAGGAGAGAGGAGCCTTCTTCCCCAGCTGCTAAAAGGAAATTGATCTTGGAACATTCTTCAGAGAAGATAACTACTAGATCACAATCTCGGCAGCTTGCCGAGACAATCCAACGGGAAGAAGCGGCTACACCGACCTCTGTTCAGAAACAGGTCGAGGTAATAACTGTAGAGAGTCCTGAGAGGCCTCTGCATAGAAAGAAGAGGCTGGTCCATAGAAGAAAAAGAACAGTCTCTCCTCCTAGACAAGTCTTGTCTTCGATAGTGGTGAATGCTGCAGCGGGACTCACTATGCCATCTCCTACTCCTGTTTCTGAGTCTGGGCATAAAACTCCCAGTCCAGAACAGAGGGAGGAGATCGAGCAGAGAGAAGAGGCTGACCAGAGAAATGAGGCTGTGGAGCCTAGAGGAGATATTGCAGAGACAGAGCAAGAAGCTTTACAATCTCCTTTATCGATGATGGAGACTACTCAACCTCCTGCCACACCAGGAGCAATCCGCGAGGAGGAGGATCGTTTGATGATCGAAGCTTTAGATGACTGTGACTTCGGTTCACAGGATTATGTTGATCAAACTGCTGCTGTTTTACTTAACAAAATGCCAGGAGAAATTGGCTTTTGAAAATAAAACGAGAAAAAGTACAAGAAGTACAAATTTGATTCTGGAAAAGTATTGCTATAGAAGTCTGATCTGTAAATGATCACTTTGTTCCTTGGACCATACGATGATGATGAAGATTGCTGCTTGAAGTTGAACAATTTGGAAGAACTAAGTCACCAGAAAGGTATCGACGCACTTGGGCACTGATGGCGAGGCCGAATGCTTTCCTGCTTTGCTTCACTCTGTTCTGAAAGAAAGGTTGAAGAAGAATGCTCTGGAGAATCAGAATCTCTGAGTTCTGATCTCTGTATTCTCTCATGTCTCCGTCTCTGTGTGTTCTCTCCTGTCTCTGCCTCTGTGTGTTCTCGTTGATGTAGAAAAATCAGTCTATTTATAGACTTGGGCTTCTGTGCGTAAAACTCAGTGTAAGTTCTGTCTTTACGCTAACAACCGCCACCCATGATCAAAGCCATCCTCTGCATACGTTGACACGTGTCACATCATTTCATTAAGAATATGATGCACGTACACACGTTCTTCGGGATATGTGGCATGAAAGCCATGTAGGCAAACCACGTTCCAAATTGATCAGAAAGAATATGGCGTAAAAATAGCCCTAATGTACTCTGAGCGTAAAGCAGTAGACTAGGCATAAAATATCCCTGACATAGACTTCCCGCGTAAAGTGGTTGTTAAATAACCTTGAGCGTAAAAGTAGCTCAAATAGACTTTACGCACACGTCAACTGTTGAGCGTAAAAGCTCGTATAGTCTTCATGCATAAAAGAAGCTATAGTGTGAGCGTAAAGTAGCTCAATCCACATACTAAACGACAACACTGGTCTCTGTGTAAAAACAAATCCCTTTGAATTCTGTGATATAGGCCATCATTAATATCTCCATGTCAGAGTTTGCATTAAATGCGAGACTTGACAGCTTTGTCCAGCGTAGAAGTGGCTAGCTTGTCCTGAGCGTAAAACCATGGGTGTAGACCCGAGCGTAAAATGATCAGCCTGCTTAGGCGTAAAACGATTAGCCTTTCTTGGGCGAAAGTATTTAGCCTCTCTGCGGCGTAAAGTAGATCAATTTGAATGGAATGATCTATCACTTTGACTCTTTCTTTGAAGCACTTTTTACGCTTCTACAAGACCCCCTTCAAAGTTTTCAAATATCTCCAAAATTTGGAACACTTTGAACAGAAGCGTAAAAATTGAGTTTTGACCAGTCAGCGTAAAATTCGGGATACGCAACAGTCATCCGCGTAAAAGCGGGGATATCCAACAGTCGGCATAATTTTTAATGGTGTCGGTCAACACTTAACCGTCACAATGAATTTTTTTTCTTGAAACTTTCGAATGCCTTTTCGTTTCCCCGAGTTTGCATTAATAATGAGCAGTTTTCAACGAGAAATATGAAGAGTTGATTTAATTGTATAAATAAGAAGGAAATTCTTCACTCTTGTCATTCATCCTCATAGTGACATGGCGCCCAAGAACGAGATTACCAACAAAGAGGCTTCGAGCTCCAGGCTTGATTTTGAGCGAGCATGCAACCTTTTAGAGTGTTTTGGAGTAACTCCTGCAGTCTTTAGTCGCATTGATGGTGGTCCCCCAACTGCATACGAAGGGCCAGGAGATGCAGAAGCATTTCTTAATCTGATGCGTCGCTCTGGGATTCGCAATATGCGCGAGTTAGGTGTCTCCCTTCGTCAGCCCAACGAGGGAGAGAAAAAATAATGTATTGCGACTCTTTTATCTGTAGGGGTCCACTTTCCCCCCCTTTTTATAAATAAAATTTTAATGTTGATCTCATCTGTTGATGCACATAATTGTTTAAGCACTTATTTTGACTGCTTCTACGGCTGTTCATTTCCGAGAGGAACAAAAACAACACGTGGCATTTATATTGTGGTCATGAGCGCTTTAAAATAGGATCTTTCCCGAAATAGTCTTATACCAACTGTTTCTTTAACTCCTATAAATAGCTGAGTTTAGAGCATATTTTATGCATCCTCATTTTTTTGGAGATAGCTTTCTGCCTCTTTGCAAGCATTCACTTCTTCAACAAATGACGATCCTTTCTGACGTTGCTCTTCTGTACGCTCGATCTTCAGATACTGATTCAACCAGATCCGAACCACTTGGCCTTAATGGTAAGTTTTAGTCGTAAACCATTATTTTGGCCTTCGAGCGTAAATCCTTGATAGATGTAGAATCTCATAGGAAAGATGCACGGACGTAAAAAGCCTTGTTGAATAATATACTCCTGAAAACGCTGGCGTAAAAAGCCCTGTTTGAATGAGGAACAAATAGAACAATAGCGTAAGAGTCCTGTTGATTGAATGCTCACGGGCGTAAAAAAAATCAAGCGTAAAGTCCTGTTCCCTCTGTCTAAAACACTTCTTCTTTGTTGTTCTCTACAGAAGTTAGGCTGAAGAGCTTTTCCAGAACCGGTATTGGCGACTTTGACGCTGTAAGAAGCGTTCTTCTGACATCAACATCAGGGAGCTCATGCGCTTTTGACGCTCAAATCAGATAACTCAGAACTCTTCGTGGGAAAGAAGGGTCTTCCTATGTTGGTAGGAAGAGCCTTTGTACACGGAGAGTTGGATGGTGGAGTCAACTCTACCCCGAGAAATCGGGTAGTAGAGTTCCTTTCACGGCAGAACTAGAAATCGTATCCCAATGCTGGATACATTCCTATCTCCTCTGGAAGGCCGCCCCTACTCCACCAGTTGTATTGGCAGCAACACGCCTTCGGGCTGCCATACTCTGGGGTTCTCCTCTCGTCTGAGAGAGAAGACCAGAGTTAATTCCTACTGTTCTGGTCGCCGCTGGGGCTCAGACAGCAAGAAATTGACACCAACAACGAATCCGACGAAGAAGATCCAAAGAAGAAATAGATCTCCATTAGGTTATCGTTGTGTGTATAGAATGAAAATCCAAGATGTAATAGATTTCCATTCTGATTTGTAAGAAAGTCTAAGAAGTGTAATAGACTTTTATGATATGAGAATGGAAATGATAATTCTTCTATGCTCAATGATTTGTATCTATCTGGATGTGATATGGACGTGATAGATAAATGAAATCTTGTTTTCTATTTTTAGAGTATATAATACTATCAGAGGTAATATGGACATAACAGTATATATGAACTCAAAAAGAAAATTAGATTAATATCTATGCAGAGGTCAAATAGAAATGATAGATAGGAAAAGTAAGTAGATTTAGTATTTATCCAGAGGTCATGGAAACATGATAAATAGCGAATCCCACTTTCTATTCAATTGAAGAATAGAAGATATACAATCACTCTCCTATGAGACAAGAAATCAGCTTAACCAAACATTGGTAGCTAGGGAATAAAGAGACAGATGTCATGAGTATATAGGTCCATATCAATGTATGAATGAATCAACATAACTTTCGGAAAAAGAAAACATTGATTCAATTCCATAATTAAATGGATGAACCTGATAAAACGAACGGACAGGCCTTTTCGGAAATGAAAGGTTGTTTTCAATTTCAAAGACCGGTTCATTTATAGATCTCTCCTATAAATAGGTGAGAATTCATTGTAACATTTTATTCTTATTTCCACTCCTCTATTGGAAATGTCTTCCGAGGATGCACAGCAAAAGAATGAAGTCTCCATAAAGGTTGAGGATGTCATTGAGGCACACCCCGTCGAACCCACTGTATTAGGCCCATCCGAAATAGGTGGAAGCTCTTCTACGCCCAAGCCACCCTAAGACATCCTTACTTTCTTAGTAGAGCCAGGGAAAACTTTTGAAGAAGAAGCATTGAGGATGACTGTCTGTAAATTTTTTATGAGTTCAGGAAACGATGCCTTCTATGCATTGGCTGACTATGTAGTCAATAAGGAAGACGAAGGGAGTGGCCCTCGTCCTTAATCTTTTGTCTTAAATAAAAATAATAATAAAAGAAACTTTATTTTCATTCTGTCTCCTTTTATTATTATTTTTTTATACATAGTATTTATTAAGAAATTTGCCATTGATCGGCTTCATGAGTAAATCTCCATTGGGCTTTGATAATCGATAGGCGCCATTGGAAAATACGGACTCAATTACATAAGGGCCTTCCCACTTCGCTTGGAATTTCCCTTTGCTTTTGTGAGTCATCACCATCGGTCTTCGAACAGCTAATACCAGTTTGCCAACCTTGAGTACCCTCTCTTTAACTTTACGATTGAAAGTTCGAGATATACGGGCTTGATATAACTCGATATGCTGTTGTGCTTGAAGACGCTTCTCATCCAGTCCTTCAAGTTCTTGAAGTCGTAAGCGATCATTATTCTCTGTAGTTAACTCATTAGCAATAGCTATTCGTAGAGATGGGATCTGGATTTCCAAGGGAAGGACAGCTTCACATCCATAAACCAATGAGAACGGTGTAAATCTAGTAGGAGTTCGGACTGTTGTTCGATAAGCCCATAAACACTCTCCAAGCCTCTCATTCCAATCACGTTTATTAGAAGAGACAAAATTTTTGAGAAGTTTGATGATCGTTTTGTTGAAAGCTTCGGCTAAACCGTTAGCAGCTAGATTATAAGCCGTAGAAGCCAGATTCTGAATTCTATTCTTATCACAGAACCGATAAAATGCCTGACTGGTAAATTGCTGACCATTGTCATGAATTATTCGTCGAAGAATCCCGAAGCGATAAATGACATGGTGCTTGATGAAGCTGATCATATTAGATGTTTTCACTTCAGCAAAGGGAACTATTTCTGCCCACTTAGAAAAGTAATCGGTTATAGCTAATATGAACCGATGTCCTTTAATAGAAGGAGGGTTAATAGGACCAATGACATCCATACCCCAAACTTCAAAGGGCCAAGAGGCTGCTGTGGGATGTAGAAATTCAGACGGTTGATGAATAAAATTAGCATGAATCTAACAAGCTTTACATCTTCTAGCATAGTCTACAGCATCTGCTATCATAGAAGGCCAATAATATCCCATCATTCGAATACGGTCTTGTAATTTAGGACCTGGTTGATGAGCACCACAGACACCATCATGAGCTTCTCGCAATATTTGTTTGGCTTCACTTTCTGAGAGACAGCACAGCAAGAGTCCGTCATATGAACGACGATATAGCATATATAAAGACGAATCATAATAGAATCGAAATGATCGTCTCTTAATTGATGCAACTTCTTTTGGATCTTCAGGCAAAATCCCATGGACTGCATAATCAATGAATGGAGTCCTCCAATCCTTCTGCTGGGAACTTGACTCTGTAGTATAACTTTGTTCAATATACAAATTATTTTTGACACAGAACAAGTCTCGATCCAACAAAGTAATTATATTTTGCCTTCAGATTGGAACAGCCAGGTCTGCAGCTAAGCTAGCAAGAGCGTCAGCTTCCACATTCTGAGAACGTGGTACAAATCCAATGAAGAATCCTTTGAATGAAAGGACCAATTCGACTACCACCTGATGATAAGGGATGAGATCAGGATTTCTGACTTCATAAGTCCCTCTAACTTGATTAACGATTAATTGAGATTCTCCGTAAGCTTCTAGGAACTCAATGTCCAATTGTTTTGCTACTTGGAGACCGATCAATAGAGCATTATATTCTGCTACATTATTGGAGCATGGTTCATTGAGAGAATAGGCACGGTATATGACCATTTTGTCAGGAGAAACCAAGACGATTCCTACCCCAGAGACAATATTACCTTTAGGTCCTACTCGTGATGCTCCATCAAAATATAATTACCATATGTCATTCTTCAGAGTCATGTTACAATCCACGACTTCATCTGGAATGTCCTCATATAACTTTGATGTTTCAGGTATAGGGTGAGCAGCTAAGAAATCGGCTAATGCTTGACCCTTTACTGATTTTTGAGGTACATAAACCATGTCATAGGGAGTGAGCAACATCGTCCAGGTAGCTAATCTGGAATTAAGAATGCTTGGTTTTCTCATCAAGACCCGAATGGGATTTATTCTGGAGATGACATGAATAGTCTGTCCGGTCACATAATGTCTTATCTTTTGAACGACAAAAATCAAAGCTAGACATTCCTTTTCCACAGGAGTATATCTGTGTTCAGCTCCGACCATCATTCTGCTCAGATAATATATTGCTTGTTCATGACCCATATCACTTTTCTGTGCAAGAAGAGCGCCAAGTGAATGATCCAAGGCTCGAACATATAGCAAAAATGGTTTTCCTACCACTGGAGGTACCAGAACAGGTAGATTTATAAGGTATTGCTTGATGTCATTGAAGGCTTTCTGACATGTTTCATCCCAAACAAATGATACACCTTTCTTTAACAGTCGGAAGAAAGGTTGACATCTCCCAGAAAGATTAGATATAAATCTTCTGATATAAGCAATACGACCCTGAAAGCCACGGAGTTCTTTCAGATTACGAGGAGGACGCATTTCAAGAATTGTTTTAACCTTATCAGGATCAACATGAATACCCTGAGAAGTAATGATAAATCCTAAAAACTTGCCACTGGAAACCCCTAAGAAAGACTTAGTAGGGTTTATTTTTAATTGATGTTGACGCATCAATTCAAATACTGTCTTCAAGTCTTGAATGTGATCATCTTTTGATCGACTCTTAACAGCAATGTCATCTACGTAGCATTCAACTATCTTCCGTAGATGTTCTTGAAAGATGTTGCTCAGAGCCCGTTGATACGTGGTACCGGCATTTTTAAGACCAAACGGCATAACCGTATAGCAGTAAACCCCAAGGGGTGTACGAAAAGCAGTATGCTTCTCATCTTCTGGATGTATCTTAATCTGATTGTATCCTGAGAATCCATCCATGAAAGACATACGTTCAAAACCACATGTATTGTCTATCATGACATCAGTGATTGGAAGTGGAAATTCGTCCTTTGGACAAGCTGTATTAAGATCTCGATAATCTATACAAACTCGGACTTTTCCGTTCTTCTTCATAACAGGAACAATATTGGCCACCCAATCCGGGTGTTGCTCTTCACGAACAAAGCCAAATGTAATCAGCTTTTTGACTTCTGCTTCAATTGCATCCATCATATCTGGTCTAAAGCGCCGTTGTTGTTGTTGTTTTACAGGCTTGACATTGGGCAAAATATTGAGTTTATGAGTAGCAACTTTAGGATCTAACCCTGGCATATCCTCATAACTCTATGCAAAGATGTCAATGTAATCTTTGATAAGTTTTATCAACTCTTCCATTTCATCTTCGGAAAGATTCTTACTGATGAATATTGGTTTGGACGTAGTTCCATCTCCAACATCAATCTAGATAACCTCATCCTCTGTAGGTGGCTGTCGTTGTCCAAAATGAAGTTTCCACTGAGTATCCATCTGTTGAGCCCAAGGATCATTCTCAAATGGTTCAGATTCATCATCAGTTTGAACCATATTGACTGAGAATATCTGTTCTGATTCATCATATGAGGATTGCGAAGAACTAGAAGAGAATTCTTCTTGTATATCGTCATTAAGCATGTGGGACGGATCATATCCCAACCCATGACGAGTCTTCTGGTAAAACGGATCACCACATAATGGTAGTCGTCTACCCTTGCCTTGATTGAGACCTTGCATAGTCTTCAAATCATATCCCATGCTCTGGATAATCTTGATAGATTGTTGACTATATTTGTCAATTCGGATTCTTCCTTTATTTTTATCTTTCAGATCATCCGTCTGAGTAACAGGGATGTTTCTAGCCAGACCAAACACAATTTGGCGCTTGTTTTTCTTATTAGACGGAACCACGAAATAAGATTCTTCGTGACGTCTAAAAGTTACACAAGCTTGTGATGAAGCGGCTACAGGAAGCAGATAAGGAGAAGATGTCAGGAACTTTTGAGCGTAAGGTCCGACATCGACATGAGGAGGAAATTTTTTTCCTTATGATCAATGTATAAAGCTTCTTTTGGCTCTATGTCGTCTTTATATTGATGACTTTGATTATCAGAAGATAAAGTCATTCTCTCAATAAACTTGACAGCCATATACTCAAAAAGGAAATATTCATTGATATCAAAAAGTACAGATTGATCAATATTTATATCATTTATAATCTGATTGCTACGCTTCGGATTAATCAACAGTGGACCATTATCCGTCTTCTGCGTAGATTTGCCAAGATTGACAATCAATGGTGATTCTGGATCATTCGTACAAGAAGTACGCCCTTTGACCTTGATCATAAAAGGTTGAACTTGGTTCTTAGCAGGAATATTTATTGATTCCTCAGATGAAGTTTGAGTTCTTTCTTTAACCTTGATTATCAAAGGTTGATCATTGACAAGTTGGGATTGGATTCGTCCCTTGACTATGATCTTCAAAGGTTGCTCCTCTGGCGGATCTTCATTAATAGACTGATCCTCAGTAGATGATTGATCTTCAGCCATGTCTGATATCTCTTTCACATGCTCTTGTTTATAAAGCCTTGAATCAGAGAAATAGGCTTCAACACCCTTAAAAGGATTGATATCAGCAAACTCAGTCTTCACAATTCCTTGGGAATCCACATACTTGAAGCATTGGTGGAGAGTTGAAGGCACGATATTATGCTCATGTAACCATGGTCTTCCAAGAAGAATATTGTAGGATACATCTGAGTTGATAACATAGAAAGTTACCATAGTTCGAAGATCACCAATCTGAATCTTCAGACGAATCTTCCCCAGTGGTTTACTCTTACCAGAGTTAAAACCGACTATTGTAGTACTAGTATAAGTCAGCTCACTAGTAGGAATCCTCAGGGGTCTTAGCATGCTATGAAGAATTATGCTAATTGAAGACCCAGGATCAATGTAAATCCTGTCAATTTCAGTGGATCCAATATACCCAGTGTAGCACAACGGCCTGTCATGCTTGTTATGCTTCAACAACATATCCTCTTGTGTAAAGGTGATGTTGGGAATTACTTCCATCATACTATGACATTGCAGACATGACGCTGGTATGTTATCAGGAGTCTTGAGTTGAGCCAAACATGAATCTGCTTGAAGTAAAGCTTCACTCAAAGTCTCTCTGCTTTTTCTAGAAAGATGAAGCAGTTCAAATATAGATAGTCTAGCTGGAGTATTGGCTAACTGAGCTAGAATATCAAATTTGTAAGGTTTCATCACTACCCCCTGACTAGAAGCAGACTTCAATGGGACGTCAAAGCGTACTGCTTTCTGTTTCCCCTTTTCAACCATAGATGGTTTAGCAGGAATAGGAGAAGGTTGAGCTGGTAGTGTTTCCACTACGTGTTCTACTTCTTTAGAGGATCCTTCATAATCTTTGTGGTACTCTTTCCCAGATCTTGTACCAGCAAAAGTTTTTTCCTCAGACTCAGGAGAAGGAAGTACCATATTACAGGATTTAGTCTTCCCTCTCTTAGCCTTCTTCTTGTAAGGAGCTTCAGAACCCAATCCAACAGTGGAATTTTGATTTTGAATTTGTAAAGGAAGTCGTATTCCTTTATCGTAATTCAAACCTTCTGCCTTTTGAAAGTCATAACCCATCTTCTTCATAAGATGAACAGATTGCTGACTATACAAATGAGTGGGCAGCAGACTTTTAACGGGTGTTTCAACAGAAGAGGAAGAAGCAGGACCTTCTGTAACCACAGGAGAATGAAGAATAGATGTCTCTGTGGGACGAGAAGGATTCAGAATACGAGGAAAAATCTCTGTCGGAGCTTTTTCATAAGCAGCGAAGACTTGTTGTGCCCGGTATAAGGGAACACTATTCATGGCTAGCCACTGCTGATGCGTAAGCTTGAGCTTGGTAGGTGGAGCTAGACTTGGAGGACAGATGTTCAGTCCTCTCAATCTATCTTCTAAAGGAAAGCCATCCCATAGATGATCCACGTCATCAGGATCTGGAATAACATGAGAAATCATGTTGCAGGTTTTGACTTTCTTACCCTTCTTGGATTTTAAAGTTTTACCTTCATTTTCTAACTCAGTCACTAAGTCAGGATGTACCCACATGATTTCACCATTCTTTAGTGTGAGTGGCAACAATCCTGCATTTTTTTCTCTGTCAGGTGGGATATTCACGATCTTCATCGTCGTCTTCAGAATTGGGATAATTCCATCTGGGACTTGCTATGGAGGAAAATCTTCGAACTGAAGAGAAACCATATTGGTCATAACCGTATGGTCATCATTGGTTAAAGCGATAGCACCACCATTTATCAGCTCTTGAATTTTCTTCTTCAAGGCATAGCAAGCACTGGTATAATGATTAATGTATCTATGATAGATATAATATTTGGGATTGTGAGTCAGATTCACCTCATTAGGCCTCTTGGGCTCCGGAATCTGAAGTTTGCCACTCTTCACTAGATATTGGAATATCCCTGGGATATCACTTTCGTCAAAAGAGTATTCTTCCTTTGTCCTGGAAGATTTCTGATTATTCGGCGTCGTTTTGTTCTTGGAAAGATTGACCATGAGGGTATCTTTTCCTTTCACATTACGATTACCAGGAATATTACCAGGATTACTTTTCTTTTCTCTATCTTCTAAGGCAAAAATCATCCCATGTTCACAAGCCAATCTACCATTAGTCTCGACAGAAACTGCTGCTATGATAAACGAAGCCTAATTCGTGAATTGGGAACCCGTAAAGACAGCAATAGATGGCCGCAGATTCATCTTGTATGTATCAATCAACGCTGAATCTGGCATACCAAGAGGCATCTTTAGAGTAGCCTGTCGGAAGCGTTCTATGAACGTCCGAGTATCTTCTTTCTTCTTTTATTTGATTTCTATTAAGGAGGACATGTTCATGTCCATTCCTCCTTCATAGAAGCGGAAGAGGAACATTGCTTTAAATTCATCAAAAGACGAAATACAATTGTCGGGTAAACTATGGTACCAGTCGTAAGCTGAACCCGTCAAGCATCCAATGAACACTCGAGTGAGAAGAGCATCATTTTTCTGCAGATGTACTGTCATAATATCAAAATAATTGATATACTGACTAGGAGAAGCCCTCCCATCAAACAATACCATAGATTGTGGCTTGAATTTTGGTGGAAAGGGTACATCATTCCATTGAGGAGGATAAGGTTGCTTAATCCCTAACCTCTGGAGCTGATCCTTGTACTTCAAAATTTTAAACTTTGCCTTGAGCTCACGCACTGCTTGAATGGCTTCACTGGTTTGCGGAAGCACATTTGACTGAATAGTTGTTGGATGTATCGTAATCCCCACTGGAGATGGTACATCTTCTGGAATAATAGGATCCGGAGATGCAAAATTTTGATTAACAGCAGGCTCTTGAATATTCAAAGGTATTTCAGTCCCTTGACTATCTTGAGTTTGTGCTGCTACTGGTACCGGTGTTACTACTGTCGGCTGAGCAGTTTGCTGATTCAAAATTATCTGATGCATGTTTTGCACCATGTTAAGCATGTCTTTTAGTGATTGCTCAACAGCAGTGAGACGTTGTTCTGTATTAACAGATGACGTCTCTGGTTCATCTCCAATAGCATAGGATTCAACTTTCCTTGAAGATATAGAGAAATTAGTGTAGAAGTATGAATCCATACTATCGGTATCAGACTCAAAAGATTGAGTACCCCCAGCTTCTGAATCAGAAGTCTGCAATTGTCTTTGTCTTCTTGATCGAGTATTCTGATATACTCCCTCAAAGGAATCAAGAAGTCTGTTGAACTGTTGTTGACCTGGAGTTTGGGACATATTCCGTCTTGGATGTCGTCCTCTGTTAGTATGAGATGCCATATTGACTGACACATATGACAGCTCATGTTTTTGGTCTTCAGCTTGATGTTGAGGCGAGTTAAAACTTAATCGATCAAAAACTGACCGTTTTGAAGCCGAACAACAACAGTTGATCACAACCTGGTGATATTCACAATGATGTTTTTCTTGGGGGAGTGTCACCGGAGATTGTCTGTTCTTACGCTTTTGCAATAGCAATTCACGTAAATCAGAAGGAACAGATGGAGTATTCTTCTTTATTATATTTGGGATAGAAAAACGTTTAGTCTCTTGTGTATAAAGAAGATTACTGGCTGCATTCGCAGAACCAAACTGTACATTTTTACACGTTTGGAGTTGTGTGCGTAAATCTTGAGATTTTGAGCACGAAGGACTCCATTTTCATGGCGTATAACTTGTAAGTTTGGTACTTTGCGTAAAGCAGTATAAGAAGGTAGTTGGTGTAGAACTGAAGCTTTACCAACAACATTTTTACGCTGTATGCGTTTATGTACATTCACATTAGATGTGTGAACATCGTTGTGAATTTTATCTACACTGTCACAGACAGGAGACTTACCTTTACGCGTGGAGCGTAAAAATTGATTATCTACCACGTCACAGACGGGAGACTTATTCTTACACTCAGAAGCATTAGAGTCTGCCACATTACAAATGGGAGACTCATGCTTATGCCTTGAGCGTAAAACTTGGTTTTTACCCACTGAGCGTAAAACCTGGTTCTTACGCAGTGGGCGTGAAACCTGATTATCTTCACCGTGACAGACGGGAGATAAATTGCCACAGGTAGAGTGCGACACTGAAGTAAGGACTGCCTCGTTACGAACGGGAGTCCCTACGACAGGAGTGGGAAGAATTCCCTTGTCATCAGAAACAACAGAGAGATCAGAAGCCACTTTGGATTTAGGAATCCAAACTTTTCGTGCTTTGCGAGACTTTTGAACATTGGAGCAGCGAGAACCACCCCCAGTTCGGAGCATTTCTTCATAGGCAGTCTGGTCGAAGTGCACAACCAGAGTCTTCTTGGTCGAATCGACCGAAACATTATCATATTGAGCAATTGCCTTTTCGTCAGAGGAGAAGGTGTTCCCCAGCAGAGTCGCCATTTTATTTCACTTAACAAAAAGCCAGGAGAAATTGGCTTTTGAAAATAAAACAAGAAAAAGTACAAGAAGTACAAATTTGATTCTGGAAAAGTATTGCTATAGAAGTCTGATCTGTAAATGATCACTTTGTTCCTTGGACCATACGATGATGATGAAGATTGCAGCTTGAAGTTGAACAATTTGGAAGAACTAAGTCACCAGAAAGGGATTGACGCACTGGGGCACTGATGGCGAGGCCGAATGCTTTCCTGCTTTGCATCACTCTGTTCTGAAAGAAAGGTTGAAGAAGAATGCTCTGGAGAATCGGAATCTCTGAGTTCTGATCTCTGTATTCTCTCCTGTCTCCGTCTCTGTGTGTTCTCTCCTGTCTTTGTCTCTGTGTGTTCTCGTTGATGTAGAAAAATTAGTCTATTTATAGACTTGGGCTTCTGTGCGTAAAACTCAGTGTAAGTTCTGTCTTTACGCTAACAACCGCCACCCATGATCAAAGCCATCCTCTGCATACATTGACACGTGTTCCATCATTTCATTAAGAATAGGATGTACGTACACACGTTCTTCGGGATATGTGGCATGAAAGCCATGTAGGCAAACCACGTTCCAAATTGATCAGAAAGAATAGGGCGTAAAAATAGCCCCAATGTACTCTGAGCGTAAAGCAGTAGACTAGGCGTAAAACAGCCCTGACATAGACTTCCTGCGTAAAGTGGTTGTTAAATAACCTTGAGCGTAAAAGTAGCTCAAATAGACTTTACGCACACGTCAACTGTTGAGCGTAAAAGCTCGTATAGTCTTCATGCATAAAAGAAGCTATAGTGTGAGCGTAAAGTAGCTCAATCCACATACTAAACGATAACATTGGTCTCTGTATAAAAACAAATCCCTTTGAATTTTGTGATATAGGCCATCATTAATATCTCCATGTCAGAGTTTGCATTAAATGCGAGACTTGACAGCTTTGTCCAGCGTAGACGTGGCTAGCTTGTCCTGAGCGTAAAACCATGGGTGTAGACCCGAGCGTAAAATGATCAGCCAGCTTAGGCGTAAAGCGATTAGCCTTATCTTGGACGTAAAGTATTTAGCCTCTCTGCAGCGTAAAGTAAATCAATTTGAATGGAATGATCTATCACTTTGACTCTTTCTTTGAAGCACTTTTTACGCTCCTACAGCTGCAACTGCCAGTGGGGAGGCACCGGAGGAAGATGAAAATGAAGAGAGTTCATCATCAGAAGCTGATGAACATACACAGGATCCCGAAGGGGATGATGAAGAGCATGTGTCTCCTAAAGCTGCTGATGACACATTGGATCCTGAAAAGGATGTTGAGGTGCAGATATCTCCTGAAACTGCTGATGATACCTTGAATTCTGAAAAGGATATTGAGGTACAGGCATCTCCAAAGAAGATAGCAGATAAAGAAGCGGCCCTGGAGGAAACTCCCGCTGTTGATCCCCAAGGTATAGAATGAAATTAGCAATCTTCTTTTAATAGATTGATAGCTAACATCTTTATTCTTATCCATACAGAACTCGGGTCTTCTCCAGCTCCTCCAGTATGCATGGACATAGTACTTGCAACGACGATATCCAGTAGCAGTCGTCACTTGTCATGCGGCTCTGAAGCAGGCAGTAGCCAGGCTGTCATGTCTGAAGCTACTTCTGTTAGGCTGGAATCTGTTCCAACAGATGACAGGCCTGTTGTCGGATCAAGCCATGGTAAGACTGTTTTCACTTTTGATCTTCTTTGACAGTAGCAAAAAACAAGTAAAATGATAATGTTTAATTTTTGCAGAGGAACAACCGGAAGGGGCTACCAGTTCCACTTTAGTTCCTTTATTCAAAGAGCCCTCTGTTCAAGTACAAGAAACTGAATGACCTGCTGATTCAACGTCAACAGGAGTAGCTACTTCTTTGATTCATTGGGGCCTCTGATAGATAGAGTGATGGAAAAAGAAGATGCCGATTTTTACACGGTTAGAGGTCCAACCTCTTTCCTAGTTAATGCCATCCGTGAACAAGGTGACGAAGATCAAGCTATATTTCTTGATCACATATTGGATGAGCTGGAGATCTCAACAAAGAGCTGAACAAAGGAGAGGTAGAACCCTTGATACAAGCCGAGTTCGAATGGATGTCTCAGGAGGCTGCAGTTGAGAGAGTCCATTTCTAAATTATCTTGGATGCTTTCACTGCCAAGTCTGCTGAATATAATTCCAATGTGGAAACTGTATCGTCTGTTGCTGAAAGAAAAGAGCGAAGAATTGCTGAATTAAAAGCAGAGATTGCTCGTCTTCAGGAAGAGCTGGAGAATGAGGTCACCGAACACCATACTGCAATTCAACAACTCGGTGCTCTAATCCAGGAAAGAGACGAATATGCTACAGCTCATAATGCCGAAATCACTCGCCGAATGGTAACCATGCCCGCCTTCAATTAAAAATTGGGATGGAGGAAGCCAGAAAGCGAGTGATGGAATCCCGTGAAGAACGACTGCAGACTCTTAGGCAACAGATAACCGGCTTGATGACACCACCAGCTTAGTAGAAAAATATCTTGTATCTTCTTGTCTTTTGTAGCATGTATGTTTTTCTAATGTCTTAAATTTTGATCGATAAAGACATTTTGTTGTGGTTCTATTATTTATTGCATATCTTGTTCAGATATAAATAATAGAGATAGAAAATATATTCAGAGGTACAGGACATGATATATTTCTGGATTTTTAGAAAATAATTATATTCATTATATCTACTCAGAGGTAATGTGGACATGGCAGAATATAATTTATTGAATCATTATTTCAGTAGACAACTCAATCAGGGATGACAAGTTGCTGATGTGGATGATGAACGATAATGAATCGTCAAAATGTGTGAACGAAATGAATCGTCGGAATAAACGGGTGAACCGTCGTATGAGTTGAATGAACGGATGAACCGTCAAATGATGGTAATGAACGGGCGAACCGTCAAATGAGTTGAATGAACGGGCGAACCGTCGGATGATAATGAACGGGTTAACCGTCAAATGAATTGAATGAACGGGCGAACCGTCGAATGAATTGAATGAACGGGTGAACCGTCAGATAATATGAACGAGCGAACCGTCAAATGACTGTGTCGCTTCGTTGTTTGGAGAATCTCTACCTATAAATAGAACAGAAATCTGAAAGGAATGATCATTTCCACTTTTCAACATAAAGATGTCGTCTGGAGATGCATCCAAGAAAGCTGAAATCGCCCCGAAGGTTGAAGCGGGCATTGATGATCGTCATGCCGAACCAGTCCAGCCAAAACAGACAGAAGAAGGCGAAGGTTCGTCTGCACCCAAACCACCGCGAGATATCTTAGATTTCCTGCTTGAACCAGGAAAGACTGAAGAGGAAGAGGCCATGAGGATGGCTGCTTGCAAATTCCTGGTAGATTCCAGCAAGGATGTTCTCGGCTCTTTTGCTGATTATGTCTTTGATAAGGATGGCAGTGGTCCGCGTCCCAATGTCGAAAAGGATGATAGTGTCCTTCTTTGATATCTTGTAACATCGTTTATGATGAAATAAAAATCAAACTTTATTTATGAATTGTCTGATCATATTTACATAAAATCTCTGTTACATTTATACATGGTATTTCTTGAGGAATTTGCCATTGATAGGCATCATAGCAACTCGACCATCCAACTCTGAGAGTTGATAGGCTCCATTTGAGAAGACTTTGCTGATAATGTATGGCCCTTCCCACTTTGCGTCGAATTTCTCTTTGCTCATGTGAGTCATAGTCATAGGACGTCTGACCGTTAGAACAAGTTCTCCTTGCTGAAAGGCTCTGACTCTAACTTTACGATTGAAAGTCTTTGAGATGCAGGCTTGGTATAACTCAATACTGTTGAGCCATTAACCGCTTCTCGTCGAGTGCCTCCAATTCTTGAAGTCGAAGAAGATCATTGTTCTCTGTAGTGAGATCGTTGGCAATGACGATCCTTAAGGACGGAATTTGAAGTTCCAAAGGAAGAACAGCTTCACAACCATACACCAAAGAAAAGGGTGTACAACCTGTGGGGTTGCGGACCGTAGTACGGTAGGCCCAAAGACATTCGCCAAGCTTTTCACTCTAATTTCCTTTGTTAGTAGATACAAACTTCTTGAGGAGCTTGATGATAGTTTTGTTGAAGGCTTCAGCTAAGCCGTTAGCAGCAGGATTGGAGGCTGTCGAGGCGACGTTGTCAATCCGATGATCATCACAGAATCTGGTAAACTTCTGGCTGATAAATTGAGGTCCATTATCGTGAATGATTCATCGAGGTACACCAAATCTATAGATGACATGGTGTTTGACGAAGTTGATGACACTACTAATCTTGACTTCAGCCAGAGGTATAGCTTCAGCCCACTTGGAGAAGTAGTCGGTTATCGCTAGTATGAATCGATGTCCTCTAGAAGAAGGAGGATTGATGGGACCTATAATGTCCATGCCCTAAGCTTCGAAAGGCTAGGAAGCAGCCGTCGGATGTAGGAATTTCGATGGTTGATAAATAAAATCTGCATGGATTTGACAAGCTCGACATTTCCTTGCATATTCGATGGCATCTGATACCATAGAGGGCCAGTAGTAATCCATCCGTCGGATACGATCCTGTAGCTTAGGACTAGGTTGATGTGCTCCACAGACACCATTGTGAGCTTCATGCAATACTTGCTTTGCTTCATCGCCAGCGAGACAGCGCAAGAGAAGACCGTCATAAGTCCGCCGATAGAGAGTTTTGGTAGTTTGATTGCAGTAGAATCGGAGAGACCGCCGACGAATACTCGTAGCCTCCTTAGGATCTTCGGGGAGTATATCATGAACTACGAAGTCGATGAAAGAAATTCTCCAATCTTCATCGATAACATTGACTTCAACAAGGTTGCTGAACTCAATATTACAATTGTTTTCGATGCAAAACAACTCACGATTAGAGACAACCACCACCTGTTGTCTTTTGATAGGGATAGCTAAGACAGCTGCAAGGTTAGCCAAGGCATCTGCTTCGGTATTGCAAGCTCAACGGACATAGTCGATGAAGAAAGCTTTGAATGATGTAGCTATATTGATTGCCGCTTCATGATAAGGCATCAAATCTTGATGGCGAACTTCATAGGTTCCTCTAACTTGGTTGACAACCAGCTTAGAGTCGCCGTAGACTTCGAGATATTCAACTTCTAGTTGCTTGGCTAACTGAAGGCCGATGAGTAGAGCATTGTACTCCGCTACGTTGTTGGAACAAGGTTCATCTAGAGAGTAGGCTCTTTGGATAGTTGACCCGTCTGGAGAAACGAGGACAACTCTGACTCCTGCTACAATGGCACCATTTGGTCCGATCCTGGATGCACCATCGAAGAACAGACGCCAGGTAGGAAATTCTTCAGAGATCATGTTCGCTTCCAATGTCTCATCTGGAATTTCATCGTAGAGTTTAGATGTTTCTGGCACAGGATGAGCCGCCAAGAAATCTGCCAATGCTTGACCTTTGACAGATTTTTGAGGAACGTATACCATGTCATATTAGGCTAGCAGGATGGCCCATGTAGCCAGTCGAGAATTAAGTGTGCTGGGCTTCTTCATAAGTACCCGAAGAGGATTAACTCGGGATATGACATGAATAGTTTGTCCAATGATATAATACCTTGTCTTTTGAACAGCAAACATAAGAGCTAGACATTCTTTTTTGATCGGACTATAACGGTGTTCAGCACCAATCATAGTACAACTGAGATAATAGATGGCATGTTCATGACCTTCTTTGTTCTTTTGGGCAAGTAAAGCACCCAATGAATGATCCATAGCTCGGACATACATTAAGAATGGTATGCCTGAAATTGGTGGCACCAGGACTGGTAGATTCATGAGATATCGTTTGATGTCATCGAATGCTTGTTGACATTCTTCAGTCCAAATGAAAGATACACCCTTCTTCATTAGTTGAGTAAATGGTCTGCAGCGCCCAGACAAGTTCGAAATGAATCTCCAGATGTACGCAAGACGACCTTGAAATCCTCGTAGCTCTTTTAGATTGCGTAGAGGATGCATCTCTTGAATGGCTTTGATCTTCTCGGGATCCACGTGTATACCCTTAGAGGTAATGACGAAGCCGAGAAACTTGCCACTAGAGACCCCCAAGAATGACTTGGTGGGATTCATCTTGAGCTGATGTTGGCACATGAGATTGAAGATTGTTCTCAAATCTTGGATATGATCTTCTTTTAGACGACTTTTGACGGCGATATCGTCAACATAGCATTCGACAGTCTTGCGAAGATGATCTCGAAAGATGGTATCATAGCCCGTTGGTAAGTTGCACCAGCGTTCTTGAGACCAAATGGCATCACTGTGTAGCAATAGACTCCACGAGGAGTGTAGAAAGAAGTGTGTTTTTCATCTTCGGGATTCATCTGAATCTGACTGTATCCAGAGAATCCATCCATAAAGGATATTCGCTCGAACCCACAGGTATTGTCAATCATGACGTCCGTAATAGGAAGAGGAAATTCATCTTTTGGACATGCTTCATTAAGATCTCGAAAGTCGATACAGACTCGAACTTTGTCAGTTTTCTTCAGGACTGGAACAACGTTGGCTACCCAATCAGGATGTTGTTCTTCTCGAATAAAGCCACAAGCGATGAGCTTTTGACTTCATCATCGATCGCATCCATCATTTCTGGCTTGAAGCGCCGTTGTTGCTGTTTGACTAGTTTTGCTTTGGGTAAAATATTCAGTTTATGAGTAGCAACTTTGGGATCTAGACCTGGCATGTCTTCATAACTCCAGGCAAAAATATCAATATTCTTTAATAAGAAGAATCAACTCTTGTTTATCTGCTTCTGGAAGATTCTTGCTGATGAATAATGGACGAGGTGACCCGCTTTCTCCTACATCAACTTAAACTAATTGATCTTCGGTAGGAGGTTCTCTTTGTTCGAATCGGAGTACCCACTGATTGTCCATCTGTTGAGCCCAAGGATCTGTTTCAGGATTTTCTTCAATGTCCTCATCATAGCCTTCTGGAACTTCGGCGGAGACCATATTAGAAGATACGATCACCCGATGGACTTCACCAATGCTGGTGTCAGAATTCCATGATCTGGAGTCAGAAGATTTAGAACATTTTTCGGTATCGGAGTCAGAGACTGCTAAGGATAACATCGGAGGAGAAGCATATCCGAGACCTCTTTTGGTCTTGTTGTAGTACATCTCAGACTTTCCTTTTGGAACAGTCGTACGGATAGGAGTTCGTCTACCCTTGCCGTAGTTAAGGCCACTCTTAAAGTCATAACCCATCTTTCGGATGATGTCTTTTGATTGTTGACTGTAACAACGAAGTTGAAGATGTCCTGTATCGTTACTCTTGCTATCATCTGTATAGCTGAATTGTTGTTCCGGTCCTTTACTAAAAAGTATTGGACTTCCGCCTTTCTTTCGAGAAGGGATAATACGGTAAGAATCATCTGGATCTTCAAATGAGACTTATGTTTTAAGAGATTGTACAACTCCTATTGTAAACGACTGGAAGCTATCTAACATATCCAAATAGCATTTAGTATGATAAATAACATCGGTATACTGGAAAGTAGATGCTTTTTCATTGATCTGTACATTCGTATTTACAGTAGGACCTTTAGCCTTAGCAGGCTTGGTCAGATTGATTACAAGAGGGGAGAAGAAGAACGTGGAGGAGGCTTGTTACGACGGAGGTCGATAACAAGTGGCTCAGAGGAGGTGAGCTCCCTTTTATCCTTGTTATGAGTTAAATCAATAACAAGTGGCTCAGAAGATGTATGCTTTTTATCCTTGTTGCGACGTAAGTTGATAACAAGTGGCTCAAGAGGTGAGCTCCCTTTGACTATCATCCGTTGATTGCTTCTGGACCGACAAGTGAATAGCCAGTGGTTTGGAAGATTGAGGATGAGAAACCTGCCCTTTGACAGGTATGATGAGGGTATCCTTAGGCACTGCTTCTGATTCTTCTTCAGTGTCTAAAGCCAATACAACCTTCATAAATTCGTCCTTGTACATACGAGCGTCGTTGCAGTATGCTTCAACACCTTTGAAGGGATAGAGATCCGCAACCTCCTTTTGTACCTCTCCATTGTCATCAACATACTTAAAACATTGATGGAGAGTTGAGGGAATAATGTTGTGCTAATAGGAATGGTCTCCCCAATAAAGTATTGTAAGAACAACCATGGTTGTCTATGATATAGAAGGTCACTTTTGTACGAAGATTGCCTATTTGGAGTTTTAGGCGAATCTTGCCCAAAGGTTCACTTCTCCCCTGATTGAATCCAAGGATGGTGGTGATTGTACTAAAAGACTATGCACAGGAACTTTCAGAGCATCGAGCATTGTCCTTGGCATAATACTGAGAGCAGACCCTGGGTCTATCAGAATACGATCGACTTTCATCGAATCGACATATCCTGTATAGTAGAGAGGATGATCATGCCTATTGTCTTCCATTAGCATGTCATATTGTGTGAAAGTTATGTTTAGAATCAATTCCAGAACACTATGACAATGAAGGCAAGAGACAGGCTCTGTTGTAGGCTTCTTCAGAAGAGGTGGACAAGTTTCAGCTTGCATGAGAGCCTCACTCAAATTTCTCTAGTCTCTTTGGAAAACGCAAGAGCTCAAAGATAAACAGCCGAGCTAGTGTATTGGCTAACTGAGCCAAGATATCAAAGTTGTAAGGCTTCTCAAGTCCCGAAGGAGATGACTTCTTCAAAGGTTTGTCAAAGCGGACTTGTTGTTTGCCTTTGTCAGCTACCGTCGGCTTGGGAGGAATGGGTACTACAACTGGTGAAGGTGCAGAAGAAATATCTTCAGTGGAAACAGGCTGTACTGGAGCAGGTTCAGAAGAAGAAGCAGGATTCTCTTGAGCATCGGGGTAATCCTTCAGATAGGCTTTCCCTGATCTGGTGCCCAGCAGGATTTCTTCGTCAACTATGGGGTCAAAAGACACCATATTACAAGTCTTTGCTTTGCTCTTGGAGCGGTCTTTCTTCTTGGATGAAGAAGGAAGTTTAAACTCTGAAGCAAGATCTGGATGAATCCACATAATCTCGCCATTGTCAAGAGACAAGGGAACGAGACCTTCACTTGGTGGAGGAGGGAGATTCTCGATCTCAAGAGTAGCTTTGGGAATAGGAATGACGCCATACTGTACTATCTACGGAGGGAAGTCACCGAACTAGACTGAAACCATGTTTGCGGTAACAGTCTTCTCATCTTGCTGCAGAGTGATGACACCAGCATTGACCAGCTCTTGTATCTTGCCTTTGAGCACATAACATGCTCGAGTAGGATGCCCAATGAATCTGTGGTAGACACAATATTTAGAATGATCAGTCTTACCGACTTCATCAGGTTTCTTTGGGTCTGGGAGTTGGATCTTGTTGCTTTTGATTAAGCAATCAAAGATGCTTGCAGTGTCATTCTCATCGAAGGAGTACTCTACTTTAGGACGAGGTTCCCTTGGTTGAGGTGCAGAAGGAGTGGAAGTGGACGTAGGCGGAGCTACGTTGACAGCCAGAGACTCTTTGCTCTTCAAGTTGATATTCAAAGTCTCCTTGTTCTTGCGGTTGTTCTGGCGATTACCGCCACTTGATGTCTGATGTTCATCCCGGTCGGGTTAGACATTTGTACCCCTAGTTGCTTGAATTTGTCAGCACTAACTTCAGCAGCTTTAGCATTGACAGTGAAAGATGGCCAGTCTTGGAACTGAGTTGAGCCCGTCCACATGCTGATGATAGGCAAAAGATTTTCCTTGTAAGTGTCTATGGTGACAGCAGCCGAAGTCCCTGGAGGCATCTTTAAAGCTTCTCGGCGGAACCTTTCAATGAAACTCTCAGCAGTCTCATTATGTCTTTGTTTGATTTTGTTGAGGGCTGACATGGTCATGTCATTGATCCCCTCATAAAATCATTTCAGGAAGATTTGTTTGAGACATGAGAAGGAAGTGATACAGCCATCGGGCAAGCTTCTATACCAATCGTATGCTACGCCAGCTAAACAGCCGACGAATACTCTGGTAAGAAGAGCGTCATTTGGCTGGAGTTGAACGGTCATTACCTCAAAGTGATTGATAAACTGACTAGGAGAAGTGCTGCCATCAAACAAAGAGATCGTTGGGATTTTGTACTTTGGAGGAAATGGGACTTCTTTCCATTCAACAGGGTAGGGCTGCTTGATCCCTAATCTTTGCAAGTTGCCTTTCTCTTTGAAAGCCTCGAACTGAGTGCGTAAGAGTTTGACAGCTTCGTTGGTGTCTTCAGATGATGAAGAAGGTGCTGGTGGAGTCTGAGTGTTAGGAGGAGGAACAGCATGGTAAGTACCACCCCCAGCACCAGATTGACTGGGTGTAGGTTGAACTTGTACAGAGGGTATTTGAGGAGATACTACCCCCAGCCCAGCATTGACAGGTACCGATGATGCTATGATTTCAGGACTTACAGCAGGTACAGTCGGTGGTGCGATATGTTGTGCCACAATGATAGAATGCATACTAGCAACCATTTCAGCCATGGTTTTCAGCTTGTCTTCTAATGCAGCTATTTGCTGTTCTTTATTGCAGAAGTTGAAGCATCTGGATCTTTATTGACAACATAAGCTGTCACTTCTCTTGGTACAGTGGAAGACACTGTCTTTTCAGAACTTTCGTTGTATGCATCATAGTCAGAGAAAGAGTCATCTCCCGAATGAGAAGTAGGAAGATGACCCGAAGGATCTTGAAGAGGATTCCTTTGACCGATTGTATCTCGGCTTCGGGATCGGGTATGTCGAAATACTCCTTCAGAAGATTCTTAAAGTAAATCTAAATACCGCTAGCTTGACTTGCGAGGTTTGCCGTGCTTGGAGCACTTTCTACCCCCAGTGTCTCAAGAAGTCATGTTGACAGAAGCGTATAACACTTCGTCTTCATCTTCTGACATAGCTTCAGATTTTGCAAAAGTCAAACGATCGAAGACAGATCGTTTTGTTGTTTGACAACAACATTGGATGATGAATTTGTGATTGCAATGATGATCGGATGATTGAACTGGAGGTGCTGAGACGTTATCCCGCTTTTGCCTGAGATGTTCTCGGAGATCAAAAGTTTGAGGGATCTGTTCTTTGACAATATTCGGAACATGGTTCCGGTTCTTCAGATGTTTTTTCCCTTGAGTGTACAGGGAAGTGCTCACTTCATTGGCATAGGTGTCGGGATTTTTGACCCTGGAAGTTTGTCTTGATGATGTTTGGTTTTCGGCATTGGCTGTTTGCGTTTCGTCGAAGTTGGTCTGTTGAGATAAGTTCTTAGATCTGCAAATTCACCCCCAGGGGTTTCTGTTTGAGACACCAGCAATTTTCCTTGTTTTGATCGGGATATCTTGAGAGTTGGGAGATCTTGGAACTCTACTACCGGAGTAGGCAGAATACCTCTTTGATCAGTACAAGTTCTCTTGACATGAAGGAAAGAAGAATCCTTGTTTGAAAGAGTTCTTGTACTGACTGGTTCCGAGGCACATTCAGATTGATCTTCTATAGTAAAAACCGAAGAAGATTGAGAAAAGACCAAAGGGCCTTTTCTTTTATTTTGTGAAGAAGGGTCGGCTAAAGAGCGTTTCCCTCTGTTGTCTTCCAAGTCATGGACAAGGAAGTTTGAGAAAAGACCAACGGGCATTTTCCTTTGTTCTGAGGAAGAAGAGGAATAGCCAAAGGACTTCCCCCAGTGGATTGTGCAGGAGCAACAGGGTATTTGGGAGGAGGAGCAGAGCTTTTCCCCTTGCTATGAGAAGAAAAGAGTTTAGCCAAAGGGCTGTCACTCTTGGATTGCAAGCACAGTTTGCGCATGGGTTGATGGCCCACTGGTCACTTGCGCATGAGTAACTCTGGCAGAGGGTGCACTGGTTTTGGCCACAGAGACTGTGGTTTGCGCAACAGGAGTTCTTGCCACAGAGTGTTTAGGGTGCACTCTAGTTGCTGGAGTATTGGTTTGCGCAGGAAGATTGGCAGCCAACTGCGCCAGAGGCAGAGAAGTCTTGCACTTTGACAGGACAGCATATGAAGTCTTTTGTGCACTGGCAACAGCAGATCACGCAGCAGTGGCAGAGGCAGATTGTGCAGCAGTTGAAACAACAGACTGCGCACCAGGCTTGGTGGGAAACTTTGGACTGTGCAGCAGTCTTGGGGACCCACACTGGGCGTACTTTGCTCATGGCAGAAGTTGCTGCAGTACGAGGAGTGGTCCTGGAGTTGATCATAGCTTCATAGGTCGTCTGGTTGACCTTCACAACCAGCATCTTCTGCATTTTTCCGATAGACGCTACGTCACATTGAGTTGTCACTTCCTCGTCGGAGGAGAAAGTCGTCCCCAGCAGAGTCGCCATTTTGTTTGTAAAAACAAAAGTGTGAACTTTATTTATACAAACTTTGTAAAGAAGATTACAAGAATTCTGGAAAGGTACAGCTGTAGGAATCCAATCTAGAAGATTGCTTTATCCCTTGGACGATGTGAACTTTGAAGACGGTAGCCTCTGAAATTGACTTGAAGGCAAAAGCCTCGGAAGAATACAGCAGCACTTGGGCAAGAACTCCTGAACTCTCTGATATTTCTGAACTTTAATGTCTGATCCCCTTGAATGAAGACTTGAAACTCTATTTATAGAGTTCTGAAATAACTAACTTTTAGTTATTCTGGATGTCGCAAGTTGGATTGCGCATAGATTGGATGGCGCAGCATCAGACTGCGCAGGCAGTTGTTGGATCGTGGGCCAACTGTCTTGGATACATGGCATCTTTTGATTGAATTGTGCACGATCGTGTGCAGACAGTTGCCACGTAGTGAGCTATTGATGGCATGAATGCTACGTGTACTTTTGTCAGTTTTCATGATGAAGTGCGCCATATGAGTTGCGCTGACTTTAGATTGCGCGAGGATGGACTGCACAACAGATCACCTGGCCGATTGCGCTGCCAGCTGTCCTCGAGCGCCGTGCTGCACGATAAATAAACAGTCGCCTCGTTCTCCGCACTGTCAGTTGTCAGAAGATTTGATTTTATCAGGTAATGATGACAAGGCCACGCCAGCTTTGTGCAGTTGCGAGTGAGCGCAGTCCAGTGTGCGCAATCTGAATGATGCGCAATCTGATGTCTGTACAGTTTTTTGAAAGATGTATTTCTTGATCTTCATGACTTTGTTGATGGGTGCAACTTGATTTTTAGGACCTACAGATGTAGGTACGAGGGAGTTGGCTATTGGTAAGAAATCACTTAAATGTGATATACTCAATATATGTGTTGGTTTAACTTGCGTGCTTAACGTGCCAAGTAAATGATGCTATGTGTAGTCTTTTAATATGAGACCCTGCTTAACATGTTAAATTCAGTATGCTAGAAAAGATGCTTGCGATAACGTTGCTCAAACATAACATACATGCTAGTGATGCTTGAAGTGAGAACTGTCATAACATGTTTAAGATGTTAATGTTAACGATGCCTCAATGATGCCTTTGCATGATAACACCAAGAACTGCTAAAATAATGTCCACATGAATGCTACTAAATATGCTTACATGCTTCACTCTGATTATTGCCCATGAACTGTAAACTGATGCTAGGCCAAAGTAGAAAGATCATTATAATAATACTTGCTTAAATGATCACTTAATGTTGGTTTATGCGAGTGGGTTGGATTCTGCTCGCCAGTACATAGATGATGTGCTGACCCACGTTTTGTGGGCAGGTGCTCGTGCTTGGGATATTCTACACACGAAGATTTGGCTTGATTGGTTCCGCGGCATCGAAGATTTTTTGGGCATACAGAAGCTCTCCTTATTCAAGATGATGTCTTCTGTTTATAAAGGGCATAATGTATGGAACATTGTAATCAGTTGTACCAGTGAGTAGTAAGCCAAGTTGATATGTCGAGTTGTAATCCAATGTATCCAAGTATCAATATAAGCTGCATAGCATTATTCAGTTGGCTTTTAATATAAAGAGAGATTGGTTGTAAGCAATGTACTTCAATACAAGTCTTGTACTTTTCTTCGATTATCAATAAAGAGAATAAAGTTCTATATGTCTCTGTGTGACTTCAAGTTGTCCTTTTATCTCCGCTGTTATAAAGAAGTGATGTACTTCTATTTAAGAAAGATTATCCTCATTAACTTCAATTTGTGCTTCTGCGCTGCGATGTGTTTCTATTTGAAGATTATCAATTATGTACCATCTTTGCCTTGTACAAGTGCAATACCAGACTTGTACGGCATCACGCCCAAGCGAGGACGATCGATTCCAAGAGATAAATTATGTGAATAAATGACTCTACGAATCGGGGCATGATAAATTGGTATCAGAGCACGGCTTTACGTACTTGGCCTCTTCTTTGATTCGTTTCAATCAAAGTTGCATCAACGATTAACCAAAGTTGCTTCCGCGATCACTCAACGTTGCTTCCGCGATTAAATCAAAGATTGCTTCCGCATTATACTGTTGTTGTTCAGTAATCATCCTATATTGTTTGTGTCTGAAAGTTTGTTGACCCTTGGCTGCTCACTGGATGTTCCATACAATAGTCTATATACATTGTGATGTCCCTGAATGAAAGATTGTTATTGGTTTGGACACAAATAACCCAACAATGACTCGATGCCATAGTATGCAATAGTATGAATGTTGTTTGGAATGTGGAATAAAGAAAAGTGGCTATGTATGCTGTAACAAGTTGAGTATTGCATGTGGCGTTGGAAAAATTGGGAATGAAATAATTGATGGATGAGTTTAACATAACTGGTGAGTCGACTCAGAGGTATGGCTAGTACTTTTGAGATCCTAAGAATGTTGGCTTGTGATATTGAGACCCCGAGATGTTGGTTAAGTATTGTGATCATTATAGATCACGAATGTCAATAGATTTGAGTTGGTATTGTTTGAGGATGGCTTCATTTCTGAGTGGTATATTGCCTCTACCACCTCAGAACGAGATGTATGTTGACCCTTTCCATAGGATAGCAAGGATACTATCTGTGGGTACTGGGTAGTAGTGAGACTTAGCTGGGAGTCATGTATTATGGCTAGATGACTCGAGTGTCCCTTGACGGTAATGTTATATTGAGTAGCGAGATTGTTGGAAATTGTAACTGGTAGCTTGGAGAAATTATATAGTCGAGTGATGACTCAGACTAGTAAGACCGTTAGTATGCTATGGGTAAATGGATTTGGTTAGAGAATGTTGTGGCTTAGAACATTTGAATGTTGATTTCGATTTTTTGGATACAAATCATATGTGGCTAATACAAAGTTGATTGCTAAGCTGGAAGTTTTGGAAAAGTTGTCGGTGACCAAAAGAATATTAGAAATCTGTGTCATGACCCTACGGTGTAATAGATGTCAATCCATCTTGATCACCAAAGGATAGTCATTGCATATGTGCAGGTATGCTGAGGAATTGAATTGTACTAGAAAAATAATGAGTAGTGACTCTAAGTACTGTTGTTGCCTAGAGGATGGTTGATACATAAATTGTCGGATTGAATGGATGAACTATTCGACCATTGCAGCATTAGATTTAAAAATGCAGTAAGATAGTTTGATGATTCAGAAATGAATAGGAACGAGAAATTGCAAATGTGTTGGATAATGTCGGTATAGGTGATTGTTGGTTGGGATATAGTTGCTGTCTTATGACTTAGTGGTGTGACTTGTCATACAGACCGAATAGTATGATTTTATTATTATGTTAAGACTATCGGAATCGATGACCCTTGAATAGTTAGCCTTGGCTTATGGGTTCGTGTGAGTATAAAGGATTTGAAATAAAAATTGAATCATTGGGAGTTTTACTTGATGGATTATTAGAACGAGGAATCGTGTCGGGTTGGGATTTGACCGTAATGTTGATAGATCGATCTTAGTCGATCATTGGGTAAGTCTATAATGAGCCTCTGTGGGAATTATTTCTTGAGGAAGACCCTGATAGATAGACTTGTCCCTAGCGACCAGTTGAGGACTTACTAATTGTTGGCATAGCCGACAATGGCGATTAATTATTCAGACTAAATTGATACCCATAGGTTTGGGTAGGCTCCTTAGAACTGTCGGTTGCTTGTTGGCCCTAAGAAAAAGAAACTAGATAACCCTAGTAGCCGTCCACTCTAGGGGAGTCACCTGAATGGTTAGGTTTAGCTGTCGGTATAGCTAACCATTGAGACTGGACCAAATAATAGACGGCCGTTGGCGACCCATAGAATGACCTTGTGGCATTGAACGAAGATGGTGATGAGTATGATCTAAGAATGATAAGTTATATGTATATGCTTCAATATGAACCTTAGAGATGTTTGACCCTTGGAGATTATGTGCCGCCTATAGCGGAACTAGAATCATGGGATGAGACTTGAGTTGTATGTATCGAGTAGTGAATTGTTCCATGAGATGGAATTGACTGCTCATGACGAAAATGTTGGATAGGTATCTATAGTCGGGTAGCTGGGTTAACCTTGACTGTTGCATAGAATTAACCTGACTCGGTAATCGATAGTGGGTGACGTCGATTGTGTCTTATAGAAAGATGAATTGCCTCGTGAGAATATTGTTGGATTTGGGAAGGAATATGATTACATGTTGTGAACTCTTGATATGATTGGCTCTAAGTTAGACCCTTGACCGAATGTTAAAAATTATGCTTGGATAGAGAGCTGTCCCTGATGTTAAGTGTTGTGGCTTGGAAGATAATGATTGTGGCAAATGAATAAAGTAATAAGTCAATTGAAGGGATGCTAAGTCGATTTGGGAAAGAGAGTTATCGTGGCTGATCGAATCGTACTAACATGGAAGTTGGCTGAAGTACATATATTTTGGGGACGCCTAAAATATGTGTATGGATCCAGTAGAAGTGATAGGTTGCGACTGAGATAACATTATGGGAAGAATTTATCGCACTAGCGCAACTTTGGCTGAAATGCATATGTTTGGGGATGCCTGAATAGTGTATGGATCCAAATGAAGTGATGTGTTGCGACCAAGATAGAATGCAAGGAAAATGTTGGTGAATCAATGAGAAGTTGCAAGTATTTGGAAAAAAGAAAGATAGATTGAGTCGTTGATGGATTAAAATGATACAGTTGGATAGCTATTTTGAAATGACCGAGTGGGCTGAAATGAATATTGAATTGAAGCTAAATGAGTAACTCATTATGATTAAGTGAATCTAGTAGAAAGAGTTGTTTCCTTAAGTTTCGAGGACGAAACTTTTTTTGAGTGGTATATTATGTAATCCCCTCCGCACGAGGCATTTGGTTGACTTGTTGGATGATATCAGGATGTTGGACCGTAACTTATTGGAGATTAGGAGATTTAAGACTGATGCAGTCTTTCTTAGCTGGCTAGACGGAATGGTATTGGAACGTGGCTCGCTGGTGGAGCTACGCTTAGTGGGATTGGAATAAGAAGACCCTTTTATGCAGGCAAGTAGAACTGTCCTCCTTCCTCCTTATTCCTGCATGCTTAATAAATGGAATAACATGATTCTATAAATTGTCCCTAAATGTTACATGTCTTAGTTGCTGAACAATAGAGATGCCTATGTTGAGAATTATTGAAATGAATAAGACATGAATATTGAACTGCTGATTGAATCACACTCGAACTGCTAATGTAACTTGATGCCTGAGAATGAATTGATAATGTCCCTTTTGCTTAATGTCGATAAATGAATGAATACTTGAGTAATGAGAGCTACGAGAATTCTATAAGTAATGAACTGGCTATGCTATTAAAACAAAGAATGAAAGAAACACATCAATCATGTATATTCTGCATAACTGTTAATGTTGCCTGTTTCTTATAAGCAATGAAAGAAAGAATATTGTCCCTATGAAATGAATGAAATGTGCAGGTCCTATCAGATGCATGAAATATTATTTATTCCTCTTAGAAAGGAATGATATAAGAAATGTTGCAATAAAGCAATGAATGAGAAATGATGCACTTGGGATCGTCGAGATCACTAAGTGGAATGATGAGAATATTGAAAATGATGAGTCGTTGAAAACCACATGGATGAGTTGAATGATGAACTGTTGCCTTTAGTTATTTCAATATCTCACCATCTGCTTTATGATCACAATCGAGTCGACACGCATTCGCATGGTCAGCGACAACTTGTATACAAGGGGGTGACTGCTTCCTCGACGGTACCCCGGGACGTTAGGGGGACCGGTCCGACCATGGGGAAGTGTAAACGTACTTTAAGGGAACGTGGTATCGGGACATTCCATTCGGCTCGCAACCTTGTGGAATGGCGCCGATTACCTTTCGAAGTCCTTATGGCAACGTCTGAAAATGGTGCACTAACACCAATGATCATGTTGTAAGGATGCACGCTAATGAATGTTTTGTGCAGGCAGAGTAAGTATAATAGTTAACCTGTACTTGATGCAGGTACGAGGGAGTTGGCTATTGGTAAGAAATCACTTAAATGTGATATACTTAATATATGGTTGGTTTAACTTGCGTGCTTAACGTGCCAAGTAAATGATGCTATGTGTAGTCTTTTAATATGAGAACCTGCTTAACATGTTAATTCAGTATGCTAGAAAGATGCCTTGCGATAACCGTTGCTCAAACATCATACATGCTAAGTGATGCTTGAAGTGAGAACTGTCATAACATGCTTAAGATGTTAATGTTAACGATGCCTCAATGATGCCTTTGCATGATAACACCAAGAACTGCTAAAATGATATGTCCACATGAATGCTACTAAGAATATTTACATGCTTCACTCTGATTATTGTCCATGAACTGTAAACTGATGCTAGGCCCAAGTAGAAAGATCATTATAATAAATGCTTGCTTAAATGATCACTTTAATGTTGGTTTATGCGAGTGGGTTGGATTCTGCTCGCCAGTACATAGATGATGTGCTGACCCACGTTTTGTGGGCAGGTGCTTGTGCTTGGGATATTCTACACACAAGATTTGGCTTGATTGGTTCCGCGGCATCGAAGATTTGTTGGGCATACAGAAGCTCTCCTTATTCAAGATATGTCTTCTATTTATAAAGGGCATAATGTATGGAACATTGTAATCAGTTGTACCAGTGAGTAGTAAGCCAAGTTGATATGTCGAGTTGTAATCCAATGTATCCAAGTATCAAATATAAGCTGCATAGTATTGTTCAGTTGGCTTTCAATGTAAAGAGAGATTGGTTGTAAGCAATGTACTTCAATACAAGTCTTGTACTTTTCTTCGATTATCAATAAAGAGAATAAAGTTCTATATGTCTCTGTGTGACTTCAAGTTGTCCTTTTATCTCCGCTGCTATAAAGAAGTGATGTACTTCTATTCAATAAGAAAGATTGTCCTCATTAACTTCAATTTTTCTGTATCTGCCGCTGCGATGTATTTCTATTTGAAGATTATCAATTATGTACCATCTTTGCCTTGTACAAGTGCAATACCAGACTTGTACGGCATCACGCCCAAGCGAGGACGATCGATTCCAAGAGATAAATTATGTGAATAAATGACTCTACGAATCGGGGCGTGACATCCTCCGCCATAGAGCACCCCCGACGCCTTCGCCCATCGGACAGGTACGTGTCATTTCTTCTGTGGGTCGTGTCGTGTCTCGTGTGTACACGTGTGTGGACTCACCCAGTGTTGAGGAGTCCAGTGGTGAGCGTGGACACGGCAAATTCGTGTCGTGCTAGCCACGGACACAGGATTCGTATACTCGTGTCCCTAACTGTCAGGACAGGTTTAATATTAAATGGTAAGCGGGTTTGGGTTGTGTTATTGGGTTTAAATCCGCACAGTAACGAGTTTTATTTAAATGGTTTACTGGCAGCGTGTTTGGGTTTGGGCCCAATGGGTTTTGGGCTGGGTTTATTTATATAGATATGTATATGTATTTATATATATAATATATATATATATATATTTTTTTTTTTTTTTTTTGTTATATATATATATATATATATATATATATATATATATATATATATATGTATTATAATATATATATGTATATGTATATGTATATGTATAGTAATATATGTATAGTATGTTATATGTATATGTATTTTATACATATATTATTATATAATACTGTATTTACATATATTTTTATTTTAAGTATTTTCTATATATATACATATTATATGTATATATTTTTATATATAATAATCTATATCTTTATATATATATAATATTTTTTTATATATCTATATCTTTATATATATATATATATATATATATACATATTTGTTATATAGTATATACTTCAATGTAAATATATTTTTTGTGCTATATGTCATTATGTATAAATTTACAAGTTATTTATTATATAATTTTATGACTTGAATATTTCACTACATTAATATATATATTATTAAAGTACTTTAATATTCATTTGAATATATATATAATTTGTTGTATTTTTGTATTTCGATTGATTACGACCATTTGAGTCCAGACTTAGCATGGGTTCTGTAGACTCAAATGAGCCTAAATACATTCAAGGCCTGTACGAGTCATATCGGACTTGATTCATGGCTTTGGATCCTGTATCTGGACTCCGGTTCAATTTCGTATACGTGGATAAAATATTAAATAATTAATATTTATTTTCCAAAAATTGTAACTTGCTGTATTTGAATTTTTATATATAATTTAATTATAGTAAAAATCTGGAAAAATTGTATTTAAATACTATGTTAATTTAGCTAATTTAATATATTTTTTTCAGGATTATTCAATTCTTTTGGCATTTTATGAAAATAGGAAAATAGAACTCATTTTTAGGGTACTTATGTTTACTAATTTTTAATAAATATCTATGAGGGTTTCTAAATTCCAGAAAATAGTATAATTTCTATAATTAACAAGGATCATCATGATACTTTACTTTATGTATATTTGAGCTTTTCCTATCTTAAAAATTATGGTAACACAGTGTACAGTCTGATTTATTTATTGAAGAATAACGACTTACGATGTATTGTGTGATTTTGGGATATTTTAGTGTTAGACCTTACCCTACCATAGTGTAAAGGCCCTAGAAAGTTGGTTTAAGTATTGTTTCACCACACATTGGTCTCCTATACTAAAGTTATCATTTGGCTAGGTGTCTAGTCAGAAAGTCGTGTCACACCACTAGTGTCCTAGTATTTAACTTAGTATAAAAACTAAGTTTATGTATCATTTTTACAGTGACGAGACACCAGGATATCTATAGCTTCATATTCATACCCTTGTTTTGCACAAGGCAAGTACCTCTCCAAACTTTATTTACTGTATATAATGAATTGTGTAAAAATTATGTTAAATACCGATACCTAAACTGCAAGTCATATCTCTCCATGTTTCACATACTTTATACTGCTCTCAGTATCTACCATGTTTATACTATTCTCGTATCTCTCACATGTTTAGAATCTGGGTTATGGGAAAACTGATAGTTGAGTACGTGATCATGCCCCCTTTACCGTACTCGAGCAAAATTTTATTTTATATGTTACTGCATCGTAGGCCTTTTTCTCAAAGCAGTATTTGTGCGTATATACATCTATCGCCGTATCACTAATACGAAAGTACATTTCATTTACATGTGCCTCCGTACATTGTATACCTATTGACGATCACGTACCTGCTACAATTTTAAACACTACATATACATCTGTCGCTATGACATATGTATCCTTGCCATGATAGATTGTGATATGCCATGATTCCTGTTTATGACACTTCAGTTCATTTCATGCTTCGTATATTTAATTTGTTAGAATCAGTACTTGCTTCCGTCCTGATAGGATAACGTTGTAGGTATACTTACCGAGGAGGAGTTGTTATGTGATTCCTATTATGGAGTTGCTGTCGAGGATCAGACTTTACCTTACGAGGATGTACCTGCGGGGAAACTCGTCTAGTTTATTTAGTTGCTCGGGACCGTTTGAGAGCAGACATGTTTTAGACTATGTATTTTGATACTGGACTTGTATCCAGTTTTATATCTTGGCCATGTATTTGGAACATATTATATACGAGATAATTTTGTGTTTGGGATATATTATTCTGACTCATTATGACATATAGAACTGTTAGCACACTTTGATTATATATTGGGTAGCAGATTGTGACATGCAGTATACAAGATTAAATCTAGAAATATATTCAAAGTTGGAGATCCAGCATACCAAGAGGACCAGATCAAAAGTCCCAATACTTGGTACGACAGTCGGATACCATGGATATTGAAAATATTGTTGAGAAAAATAGGGGAGGAAGAGGATGATACACAAGACTTAGCTGTCAACCAGGGGAGAAGAGGCGTCTTGTCCCAAATATTGAGGATGAGGAAGAAGAGAGAAGAAGAAGAAGAAGAAGAACTTGATGAGGATGAGGAAACAGATGTCGACGATGAGGATAATGATGAAGATGAGGATGAGGATGAGGATGATGATGAGGATTAGGCTGAGGACGAGGACAAAGATGATAACGATGATTAGATTAAATATCTGTATATATTAAAAACACTTTCAATTACGTGATTTTAGTTTGACCTCATAAAAGCACTTATAACTTAGTGAATTCAGTTTAAACTTCTGCATATTCTTGTTTCAAATGGCACCTCTAGTTCTTTTCTTCGTGGTGTCACTCGTCGCCCTACTGATGGCTAGCACTCGTCATCGTGGTGCTGGTGGTGGTGGTGGTGGTGGTGGTGGTGGTCGTGGTCGCCTTCAGCCTTCCGAGAGGTGACCCCATCTAGCAATCCCGACCAGGAGAGTACCCCGGGCATAGACTTATCCCGTCGTCGATCTACCACGGGCTATCGACACCTTCGTCGAGGGCGTCTCCATCCGCTAGCGGATTCGTTCCGCCAGCGGATCCACCAGCGGTACCACCAGTTACTGCACAGTGGGTAGAGTACCCCAGATTCAGTTACACCCAGTTACTGGCGAGTACATGCGCGGAGCCGCGGATCCTCTGACTCTACCAGAGAGGACAATGGGCGAGTTCCGACGAGAGCTATGGCCCGTGGGTGAAGCGTAGGTAAATTTAAGTTTATTTAATAAATTTGTTTTATTTATTCAAGTTAATAATCTGTCACGACCCGGTCCCAATTTCTTGGGTCGAATCGGATCATGCCCAGCCTGCACTGTTGAGACGACGACAGTAAGCTGTATTCAGTAGTGAAACATATGCAGATAAAATTCTAAAGAATATAAAATCTTTTATTCAATTTAAAATTTCTAAAATACAACAACTATTAATTACAACAACTACATTTGATATATTGGTTACTAAATAAATTACTATCCAGCTCTACTGATCTTGGGTTCCAGGATCTGCGGGACCAGAGTTAGACATCAGATCCTCGATGACGCAATCACCTAAAAATGTTGGTCTCCAGTCAGGAGGGAGCAAAGTACAATTCATGATAATTTAACAATTAAAATAATAATAAAGTTATGCACTTTTAAACAATTTGAAATAAATTTTTCCAGCAGTTAAAACATTGTGATGTGAATAGGCAATGAATATGACCGGCTTGGGTTGTACAGTTGTATCCTATTGATACGATATGGCTTATCCTCGTGTGTATGAGGGAAGCTAACACAGTCAGTATACTATTTTGGATGTGGTCATGCACATCACATTACACTACCCCCAGTACCCAATAGTTAATCAGTCAATGCTCTCAGAGAGAGAGAGTTCCGTGTTGCATCGTGGTTTAAACTAGCAATAAAACGATTACTAAATAATTGTAAACTAACACAAATTGTACTTGCCTTGGTTTTATTGACTGGATTGAGATGTCTGAACCGAAGAAGATGTAAAATACGTTCTTGAAATCCTACAATTTGAGAATTCTAACTTAGAACCAATGTTGAACCATATCTAGGTATGCTAGTTGAAATCTCTAGAACAGAACCCTAGTCAATTTTAGTTTTTTATTTACAACTCTGCATAGAGCGCGCTTATCGAGGTGAGTTACTATCTTACGAAGCAAAGTCAATTTAACTTTTTATTGGGAAAAACTCGTAGTTATTGATTTACTTGGTAAAAACTTTGTATTTTGTATTATACATAAAATTAATTTTTCTTTAAATGAGAAAACGTGAATTTGCAATAAACTTGTAATTTCCTAATTATTTTATTGTGAGAAAATGTTATTTAAATTTTATAAAATAATTATATTATCATTTTCTACGTTTTACGTCAAACAACCAACCAGAAATAAAAATTTACAATATTACAAAACCAATATATTAAATAAAAGCTGGGCTTATGCCCTTATAGTCCTTTTTACATAAATTGAAATAAGAGAAAAGGTTAGTTAGCTCTAAAATATCCTGCACTTTAATTACTAAAACAAAATTAATAAATTAAATTAAAATAAATATTATTAAGAGTCTCAGACTTGGTCCATCGTCACAAAATAGCTAATGCCTCAACGTCCGGTAAAACCGTTTTGTTTGCATTTCGCTAAGGGCCCATTGACCGATACGGTCGTCGCCAAAAATCCAATTTATAAATATTTTCGAAAACCGATTTGAAATCCATTTATAAATTTCATAAAAATTTCGGCAGCATTTCCTCTATTTTCGGGACAACCCAAAATTAGGAAAATGCTCCTACAATACACAAATAATATCCCAACCCGGGAATTAACCCATGAAATTATTTCCACCATAATATTAAAACCCGAAAAATATTATCGAACCCGAAAATACATCCACAGCCTATTTCCGGTATTCGGTAAACCGAAATTATCCAGAACCCGAAAATACCATAAAACCAGTTCACAGAAATGTTTCGAAAATTATTCAGAAAACCCGAATCGGTAATCGGAAAACTCGAAACTCCTCGGAAATTCCAGAAGCACAGAACACTCAAGAAAAATAAGCCACAGAACCATTTCGAAAGGAATTGGAAAACCAAACCATAGAAATATTCCGAGAACTCACAGAACGTTTCCGAAAGGATTTCGAAAAATTCGAAGATGTCTCGTTTACCGAATTCCCGGGGAATTGTGGACCAAAATTTATCATAGACTATGAAAATGGAAACGGGCAACGAAAATATACCAGAAGTTGCTCGGCTAGAGCTCTCAGGTGAATATTAGAGAAAAATTATGCGGACTCGGAACGATCCAGGAACACGCAGGCAGTGAGACGTGCCACAGATCTGGACAGCAACCAGGGCACGTAAAAGCGCTGGACAGAGGATCGGGGTTGGGAACAGCAGCGGGGAGGCACGGGAAAACAGCGGTGAAGGGGCCGCGGGTCACGGCCACGAGAGGTCGGCCGAAACGGCGGCGCTGGTCGGGCCGGCTGGGTCACGCACGGGCGGCGAGGAACGCCGGGCTCGGGGTCGGCCGGGAGGGGTACGTTGGACTCGGCGGGTAGCGGGGCGCAGCCTGGATGTGACGGCAGAGGTCTGGGTTCGCCGGAAAGGGCTCGGCCTTGGGCGGCTGCGGGGATCTCGGCGTCGCGTCGTCGTCGGCTAGGGCACAAATTTGGGAAAGTGGTGAGATGGTGATGGAGAATGGTAGTGAAAGGGTTTTAATAGGGTGAGGAAAGGAGTTACGGGAGAGGAAGAGAAGGGGCGCGGCCGTTGGCCGTTCGGGAAGCCGAGAGGTCGCGGCCGAAAGGCTCGGCAAAAACTCGGCCATTTAAGAAGGAAAGCACAGCTTCTTTTAAAGAGAATTGAGAGAGAGAAAGAGTTAATATGTCATTTAATGTCTGCTGAATGAAAAATAAAAGAGAGTTTTAAATCCAATTTTTTTTTGTTTTAAAGGAAAGTTATAATATTTTCTTTTTAATAAGGAAAATATATTCCTATTTATAATTATATATAACAGATTTATTTCAGGAAAACCGAAATTAGTTTTCCGAAATGGATCAACATGAGTTCGGGACCGGTCAGGACAAACACAAAAATCTAGGAAAAATAATTTTCTAAAATATGATTTTTCATAAAGAAATGATAATAATTAATTTAGCAACTAATTATACAATTAAATAATAAAATAAATTTTTACGGGTTTTGACCAAACACTAAAATTCCAGAAATACCATTTCCTAAATAAATGATTTATAATAATAATAATAAGAAGCACTAAAATAATTAATTAAAATTACGGGTTTCACAACCTTCCTCCTTTAGAAAATTTCGTCCTCGAAATTTAGCTTTTAACCTCTGCTAGTAAATTCTAAAATTTAATGAGTCACATTACTAAAATTTTAGTTCAATCACATATCGTATCAAACCCAACCAATTTTATATTTCTTGATTTCATTCAAAGCTCATCCTCGAAATTCGAATCCACAGATCCTATTCTCCAAATTTTTTTCTTCACTTTAAATAATAAATAATAACTATTTATGCCAAATCTCAAAATCACCAATATCCTCAACTCCTCGAAATTTGGTTTTTGCAAAATTTCAAAATTTTGAATCAAATCCAATCCTTAAACGTTAAATTTAAATTCAATGCTCCAAACAAACTTTAATTTTTAATCTTCAAATACAACCTTTAAATTTATCTTGTAATATAATGATAATCTCTTAAAATCAAATTCAATCATACTACACCTCAAAACTTGTGATTTTACAAAATCGTCAATGTGCCATATCAATTCTTCAACTCTTTTATTTAAATAAATTCTATCCTTAAATTATAATCCTACAAAGCTTCCACTTTCCACCTTAGAAAATATCAAACTTAAAATTTTTCTCATCAATTTCAATTCTAGTAAGAAATCAAACCATAAGATCAAAATCTTTATTGCTAATCCACAAAATTTTTTTTTATATCCTCACATTCAAGTTTTTCAAGCTAATAAAAATTGAATCCAAATATGCCATTTCTTGTATCCAAAAATTTACATCTTCAAACATCAATTGGTGACTCGATCATAAAATCAAATCAAATCCTCAGTCAATTTTTTTTTCTAATGTTAATTCGATGAATAAGTTTTTCTCCTCATTCAAAAAAAATAATTTCCTCAAAAGTCAAAATTCAATCTTGGTCACGTAATGCTCATCTCCAAGAATTTATAGAACTTCCACAGATTTGATTTCCTCTTTAACCTAAAGTTCATCCATCTCTATTTCAAAATCCAAATTCAAACATCAAAAGATTCAAACACAAACTTCTCAAAGATTTAAATTTAATCATGGCTACTCTCTCTCCCTTAATAAAGCGCAAGATGATCATCTCAATATAATTATCATGCTGCGAGGATCTATAAAATAGTTTTAAAAATACCATGTTTTTAAATAATTTGACAAACGAATATATCAAAAGAAAAAACTTACTGTCATTTCACAAATCAAATTCCTACATAAATAAATAAGGAAAATTTGTAAATAAATCATATTCAAAACTTTGATAACCTTTAAATGGGATCCTTAAATCAAAAATTTACTTTCAAAACTGAAATCATAACGTTTCATATATATCTCATATCTAGAGACAACTAATTTAAAACTCGAAGCCACATCACCAAAATTTATTTAAATCCTCTAATCTTTCAATTTCTACTAGACATGATATTCTTCCCTCAACTGGTAAATTTTATATTCAATCAATTACATCTTCGAAAATATTTAATCAAAACTCCTTGTGGCTTATCATTACAAAAAATTTGTTCTCCTTAAAATCAAAAGTGTCAACTCTTCAAAGTCAATATAAAATTTAATTCTAAGATGCATATGATATATTATTAAATAAGATCTTTTCCTTTATTAATTTTACTAAACTCAAGTTCATATTATCGGGTGCAATCTTCTCAATTTTTTTTATTCGCATCCTTTATTCATACAATTCGTCATCCTCAATTATTTACATTTTAAGTCCAATTTTTTTTCGATTATCCTTTATAGTTAATTCACCATGCACCTTCCTAGAGTGCATCTCTATGCCTAACATTGACATCCTTTAATCTTCAATGTCAAACTATTCACAAACTTTCCTCGATACGAATCACCATTGTACATTTTAACTCATATATACCTATATATCATGCACTCTAAAAATCCAAGCTATAAAATGTTCTAGGTTCACTTCATCAGACAAAATCAGATTCGAGGCATGATTGCTAAATATCAAAATTGTAAACATGTTTAGAATCTTCTAGATAGAGTTTAGAATATTTGTTGTGATCAAAATCATGAATAAACATCGAGGTAATTTAAATAATCATAACGAGTTTAAAGTTCTAAACAGGATAGAAAATATAGATGATTGTTCTTCTGAGATCAAGGGATTTATCAAAATATGTGTTTGAGATTCAAGAGACTGGGGCTAAAAATCAATAGGAGTATCTGTTCTCCGATTTCAAAGATGAAACAATCAACCTTGATTTAAATAATTGAGTCAAACACTAGATAAGATAGAAGCATCACAGATTCGGATTAAGTAAGAAAAATCAATAAAAATATTCCTGACAAATCACTCAGGAAATACAAAAATTATTTTGAGAAGAATAATTTCATAACTAAGGAAAGTTGGAAATTTGAGAGGAGGTAAGTCTCATTGATTCAAGGAAATCAAATTGAAATTGTCTAGTAACGCCAAGAAATTAAATAGCTTTAGGACAGCTAAAAATCTCCTTGACTAAAGGAAATTGAACAATAGAATGGATTCAAAAATGTGATCAATTTTCTGACCGTTCCTGCTTCATGATCATAGAAGCTTTCTAGGCCTTAATTTGATCAAGAAATCGCATAGAGAGAGTAGGGTTTTATAATAAGCGGAGGAGGTCAGCATATGAAAATATTCTCGATCTTTAGAAAACATAGGAGATAACAATATTGAAATTGAAATAACTCCTTTAGGAGAATCATGAACTGAACTAATTCTTCTGGTAATAATTGACCTTTATGGTTTAAAATCCCAGAAGAATTTTGATTCAGGATTGATTCCGAGAAAGTTAGTCAAGGCAAAAGTTGGATAATGGTTGTATATATATTGGATAGATAAGAATTTATCAGGGTTGCTAAGAGAATATTGAAACTCTTCATAACGAACGAATCAAAATTCCAAATAAAGGTAGAGAAGTAAGATCTGATCAACCAATGAAGAAGTTAAAATTAGGTTTGATAAAGAAGAAGAAGAATGAAAAATTCAATCATATTCCAAAAGAATATGAATCCTAAAGTATGCTAGAACCTGAAAATTATGGTAAGAAATAATCTCGAAAATCATGGGACACTCAAAGGTACAATCAGCCTAATCTAGATAAGTTTAGGTACAAACACAAACAAGGTATCCTACGAATCTATAAGCAGGCAAAAATAGATATTTAAGTAAATAATTTTTCGGCCCTATAATGTAACATGGTGTATATCATCTAAGTGTTCTAGTTGTTTATAAAGTCTGTTTTTCCTAAAGTCTCAACTTATCCTTAGGTCAAGTTTAGAACTGCGTGATGGTCCAGACTAAGTTGACTAGACCAATTCACAGATCTGACCTGCATGGGCCACCACTAAAAACATGTCACGGCCCGGTCCCAATTTCTTGGGTCGATCGGATCATGCCCAGCCTGCGCCGTGTTGAGACGGCGGCAGTAAGCTGTATTCAGTAGTGAAACATATGCAGATAAAATTCTAAAGAATATAAAATCTTTTATTCAATTTAAAATTTCTGAAATACAACAACTATTAATTACAACAACTACATTTGATACATTGGTTACTAAATAAATTACTATCCAGCTCTACTGATCTTGGGTTCTAGGTTCTGCGGGACCAGAGTTAGACATCAGATCCTCGATGACGCAATCACCTAAAAATGTTGGTCTCCAGTCAGGAGAGAGCAAAGTACAATTCATGATAATTTAACAATTGAATAATAATAAAGTTATGCACTTTTAAATAATTTGAAATAAATATTTTTCCAGCAGTTAAAATATTGTGATGTGAATAGGCAATGAATATGACCGGCTTAGGTTGTACAGTTGTATCCTGTTGATACGATATGGCTTATCCTCGTGTATGAGAGGATAAGCTAACACAGTCAGTATACTATTTTGGATGTGGTCATACTCATTACACTACTCCCCAGTACCCAACAGTTAATCAGTCAATGCTCTCAGAGAGAGAGAGAGTTCCGTGTTGCATCGTGGTTTAAACTTGTAATAAAACGATTACTAAATAATTGTAAACTAACACAAATTGTACTTGCCTTAGTTTTATTGACTGGATTGAGATGTCTGAACCGAAGAAGATGTCAAATATGTTCTTAAAATCCTACAATTTGAGAATTCTAACTTAGAACCAATGTTGAACCATATCTAGGTATGCTAGTTGAAATCTCTATAACAGAACCCTAGTCAATTTTAGTTTTTTATTTACAACTCTGCTTAGAGCGCGCTTATCGAGGTGAGTTACTATCTTACGAAGAAGTCAATTTAACTTTTTATTGGGAAAAAGTCGTAGTTATTGATTTACTTGGTAAAAACTTTGTATTTTGTATTATACATAAAATTAATATTTTTCTTTAAATGAGAAAACGTGAATTTGCAATAAACTTGTAATTTCCTAATTATTTTATTGTGAGAAAATGTTATTTAAATTTTATAAAATAATTATATTATCATTTTCTACGTTTTACGTCAAACAACCAACCAGAAATAAAAATTTACAATATTACAAAACCACAGATATTAAATAAAAGCTGGGCTTATGCCCTTACAGACCTTTTTACATAAATTGAAATAAAGAAAAGGTTAGTTAGCTCTAAATAATATCCTGCATTATTACTAAAACAAAATTAATAAATTAAATTAAAATAAATATTATTAAGAGTCTCAGACTTGGTCCAATCGTCACAAAATAGCTAATGCCTCGACGTCCGGTAAAACCGGTTTCGTTTGCATTTCGCTAAGGGCCCATTGACCGATACGGTCGTCGCCCAAAAATCCAATTTATAAATATTTTCGAAAACCAATTTGAAATCCTTTATAAATTTCATAAAAATTTGGCAGCATTCCCTCTATTTTCGGGACAACCCAAAACTGGGAAAATGCTCCTACAATACACAAATAATATCCCAACTAGGGAATTAACCCATTAAATTATTTCCACCATAATATTAAAACCCGAAAAATATTATCGAACCCGAAAATACATCCACAGCCTATTTCCGGTATTCGGTAAACCGAAATTATCCAGAACCCGAAAATAGCATAAAACCAGTTCACAGAAATGTTTTCAAAAATTATTCAGAAAACCCGAATCGGTAATCGGAAAACTCGAAACTCCTCGGAAATTCCAGAAGCACAGAAACACTCAAAGAAAAATAAGCCACAGAACCATTTCCGAAAGGAATTGGAAAACCAAACCATAGAAATATTCTGAGAACTCACAGAACGTTTCCAAAAGGATTTCGAAAATCCGAAGATGTCTTTTACCGAATTCCCGAGGAATTCGTGGACCAAAATTTATCATAGACTATGAAAATGGAAACGGGGCAACGGAAATATACCAGAAGTTGCTCGACTAGAGCTCTCAGGTGAATATTAGAAAAATTCCGCGAACTCGGAACGATCCAGAAACACACGGACAGTGAGACGTGCCACAGATCTGGACAGCAACCAGGGCACGTAAAAGCGCTGGACAGAGGATCGGGGTTGGGAACAGCAGCGGGGAGGCACGGGAAAACAGTGGCGAAGGGGCCGCGGGTCACGGCCACGAGAGGTCGGCCGGAAACGGCGGCGCTGGTCGGGTCGGCTGGGTCACGCACGGGCGGCGAGGAACGCCGGGCTCGGGGTCGGCCGGGACGGGTGTGCTGGACTCAGGGGTAGCGGGACGCAGCCTGGATGTGACGGCGGAGGTCTGGGTTCGCCAGAAAGGGCTCGGCCTGGGGTGGCTGCGGGGATCTCCGGCGTCGGTCGTCGGCTAGGGCACAAATTTGGGGAAAGTGGTGAGATGGTGAGATGGTGATGGAGAATGGTAGTGAAAGAGTTTTATAGGGTGGAGGAAAGGAGTTACGGGAGAGAAGAGAAGGGGCGCGGCCATTGGCCGTTCGGGAAGCCGAGAGGTCGCGGCCGAGAGGCTCGGCAAAAACACGGCCATTTAAGAAGGAAAGCACAGCTTCTCTTTAAACAGAATTGAGAGAGCGAAAGAGTTAATATGTCATTTAAAGTCTGCTGAATGAAAAATAAAAGAGAGTTTTAAATTCTTTTTTTTTGTTTTAAAGGGAAGTTATAATATTTTCTTTTTAATAAGGAAAATATATTCCTATTTATAATTATATATATAACAGATTTATTTCAGGAAAACCGAAATTGAGTTTTCCGAAATGGATTCAACATGAGTTCGGGACCGGTCAGGACAAACACAAAAATCCAGGAAAAATAATTTTTCTAAAATATGATTTTTCATAAAAAAATGATAATAATTAATTTAGCAACTAATTATACAATTAAATAATAAAATAAATTTTTACGGGTTTTGACCAAATACTAAAATTCCAGAAATACCATTTCCTAAATAAATGATTTATAATAATAATAATAAGAAGCACTAAAATAATTAATTAAAATTATGGGTTTCACATAATCTATTCGTTGCTTCTTTGTAGGTTTTTTCCGTGTGATGCTACCAGGCTTCTAGGACAAATTATCCGGGATAACTACCATGGCCCCTACCTCAATTTTTCTGAGGTGCCCCTAGACATGCAGTACCACTGGCTCGACGAGATGAGGGTATATATATATATATATGTCTTGTGACTAATTATTAATTACTCTTTAATCAACTATTTTTTTAATATCTTGATAATTGAATTTATATGTCAGAGGACCTTCTGGTGGCCCCCTATCGTGAGGAGGCGATCCGTAAGACCTATAGAAGCATCGTCGGGAAGAAGATTCGGGATGCGGTTTATGACCTTCGAAAGGCGAATTCGAAGAAGGAGTGGATCCGACAGGACTACTATGAGCAGCTCTTAAAGAAGATGGATGCTCTCGCCTTCAAGCAGAAATCAGAAAAAGGAAAAGCCAACTGATGGGCCGCGGGTCTACATACGGGGGGATCAAAGCCCCAAGTAGCAACGCTTGCAAAATTGGTAAGATACGGCAAATTCATTCCACTATCTAATTCAGTACTATTAATATACTTAATTAATTAAATTCTATGAATATTTCGTATGCAGACCCAACCGGCGTTGAAAAGGAAAAAGATACTGACTCGATCACCATGCACGATAAATTCCAGCATACCCACAAGAGGCAGAAGGACGGGAGCTTCGTCGAGGAGAGGGCCAAGGAGACGGATGTAAGTACTTACGTTTATGAGACTTATGTTAGAATTATAAGTATTCAAACTATAACTTAGGTAAACCTAGGATTCAGACTATAACTTACGTAAACTTAGGATTCAGACAATAAATTAGGGAAACATAGAATTTAGATTATAACTTAGGTAAACTTATAGTATAAACACATTCATTTGATAGGCTGTGTATCGTGAGACCCTTAGTCGGGTTCAGCCATCTGCTGCCGAGGATGTCGACGAAACGATGCCCGTCGGGATGTCCTCTTCTACGGCCGCTCGCTACGATGACATGTTCGTAGATACCGTCGACGGCTTTAAGAAAGGGTGCCTGTACCGAGTCGGCTCCCTGGCGCCGTTGCACGTGGCGATTCCGAGATTTCCACCCCCCGTCTCCTCTAGCGGCCTCGGCAGACGATGATGTGAGGTCCCAACTTGTGCATCTGAACGAGGCAGTGTCGAACTTGTGGGCGCAGTTGTCTATGTACTTTTTGTGTCCTTCTACTGCTTTCGGTCCGTCTGCTCCCGGTCCGTCTACTGGTGTTGCTGGCCCTTCTTCCGTCGGGCGTCTCTCTTTTGACCCTGGTACCCTTATCGTACCGCCTCCTGCTATGACGGCCCTTCTCGACCTGATGTCACCAGAGCAGCTACGCCAACCTCCAGACCATATCTTAGGGGATTGTCGCCATACCTGGTGAAAGTGTACATGCATCGGATGCAACAGGAAGTGCCAGCACCATCGGATGATCCAACTCCTCCTCCTTGATGTTTGCATTCGAATATTTTGAAAACTGTTTAAATATTGAATATTTGTGTATTTTGTGTGGACAATTTAAAATATTGGATAATATTGACTGTTTTAAATGGTTGGTGTATTATTTATGTTGGTGGATGTTTGAGAATGATCTGTTTTTTATGTTGGTGGATGTTTGGGATTATATATTGGATAATGTTGAATGTTTAATAATTTGTGTTATTTATGTTGGTGGATGTTGGGTGAACAGGGAATGCTCTGTTTTATCCAATTTTTTTCAAAAAATTTCCAGTTAGCGATAGAGTCGTGACTACCAATCGACGGAATTCGTCGCTAACTGGATCTATTCCAAGTTAGCAACGGATGGCGACTACTCACCGACGAAAGATCCGTCGACAAGGTTCTGAAAATATAAAAAAATCATAGAAACGGATCGACGGATATTCCGTCGGTAGGCCGTCGGTAGTAGTCGGTAAAAGTTTGGTGACGGATAATCCGTCACCAAATCCACGAGTAGTCGGGGACGGATTAGCGACTAAACCCGACGGAGAGTAGCGGAGGAATATCCGTCGCCACGGTTCTAGAAATATAAAAGATTAACAGAACCGGGTCGACGGATGTACCGTCGCTATTCCGTCGCTAGGTCGTCAAACAGTAGCGACTACAAGCAACGAGTTAGCGACGAAGATTGCGTATAAGACTCTCTGATACGCGTTTACGGACCATTTAGCGATGGATTAGCGACGGATATTGCGTATCAGATACTCTCTGATACGCAATTATCGACCATTTAGCGACGGATACGGCCGTCGCTGAGGCGATGTATCATTAACTTTCTGATACGTGCTTTGACGAAAATCCGTCGGCCATTCATCGCGTGATGTACGAGTATGGTTGACGAAAATCTGTCGCAAAATCCCTGGACGAGAACTTGGCGACATACTTTTTAGCGACGAGACTTTTCTCGACGGATGTTTCTGACCAAAATTCGTCGGCCATCCGTCGGTATTATCATTTACCGATGGCTTGGCGACGGATACGACCGTCGCTAAAGTGATGAATTTTGGTAGTGATATGCTTCTAGGTATTTGACTCCCACTTCTTTTGCGAGTCGGAGCCCGATGACCAAAGCGTTATATTCGGCTACATTGTTTGAACAAGGTTCTGTGAGGGAATATGCCCGATTGACCACCAATCCTGAGGGAGAAATTAATATTATTTCTGCTCCAGCGATGATATCACCTTGGGGCTCCGTTCTTGAAGCACCGTCGAAGAACATTCGCCAAACGTCATCATGTGAAGTCATGTTTGAGTTAACGACTTCGTCTGAGATTTCTTCATAGATCCTGACTGTTTCTGAGCCTGGATGGGCGGCTAGAAAGTCGGCCAAGGCTTGACCTTTGACAGCCTTCTGTGGAACGAAAACTATGTCGTAGGGGGATAACAGTATCGCCCATGTGGCTAGACGAGAACTGGGTGCACCTGGCCTGGTCATGAGAACCCTGAGGGAATTAACTTGCAAGATAACATGGATGGTCTGCCTTGACACATAGTGTCGTGTTTTATGAATGGCGAACACCATGGCAAGGCATTCCTTCTCCACGGTGGTGTACCTATGCTCCAGCCCCACCATCATTCGGTTGAGATAATAGATGGCTTGTTCGTGTCCCGTATCATTGTTCTGTGCTAGCAAGGCGCCGAGGGAGTGTTCCAGCGCTCGTACATAGAGCAGGAAAGGCTTTCCGGTGACCGGGGCTACCAGAACCGGCGGATTCGACAGGTATTCCTTAATGTCATCAAAGGCGCGTTGACATTCTTCATTCCATATGAAGGAGACGCCTTTCTTCATAAGTTGTGTGAAGGGTTGACAATGCCCTGAGAGATTAGATATGAACCTCCTGATGTAGGCTAGTCTTCCCTGAAGGATACGGAGTTCACGGAGGTTCCTCGGTGGACTCATCTCCAGGATTGCCTTTGTCTTATCGGGGTCTATGTGAATGCCCGGAAAAGTAATGACAAAGGCCAAGAACTTTCCGCTGGACACACCCAGAAAGGACTTGGTGGGATTCATCTTCAGATTGTACGCTCGCATAAGGTCGAACACTGTCCTCAAATCGTGTAAGTGATCATCCTTGGAGCGGCTTTTGACGGCGATATCGTCAACGTACTCTACCGTCTTGTACAAGTAATCTATGAAGATGACTCTTATAGCTCATTGATATGTAGCACCGGTGTTCTTCATGCCGAAGGGCATGACTGTGTAATAATACACACCAATCGGTGTTCGGAATGATGTATGCTTCTCATCATCAAAAGATATTTTGATTTGATTGTATCCTGAAAAGCCATCCATAAAGGACATGCGCTCGAAGCAACACGTATTATCGATCATTATGTCAGTGATGGGAAGAGGAAATTCATCCTTAGGACATGCCACATTTAGATTGCAAAAGTCGATACAGATTTGGATCTTTTCGCTCTTCTTGATAACTGGTACTATATTAGCTATCCAGTCTGGGGGTTTCTCCTCGCGGATGAAACCGCTAGCTATAAGCTTATTTACTTTCGCTTCAATAGAGTTCATAATGTCTGAACGAAATCATCGTTGCTGTTGCTTGACTGGTTTTGCGTCCGGATGAATATTAAGCTTATAAAGTGCGATCTCGGGGTTTAGCCCTGGCATGTCTTCATAACTCCAAGCAAAAACGTCGATATACTCTCTGACGAGTTGCAACAATGACTCCTGCTCGTCGTTTGTCAGGCTTTTACTGACGAAGATTGGCTTTGGATAGGATTCGTTACCGAGATCAACTTGCATGAATTCATCTTCAGTAGGAGGGTCCCTTTGTTCAAAGCGTTTCTCCCATTGTGCATCAAGTTGTTGGGCCCATGGCTCCAATTCAAGAGGTTCGAGTAAATTTTTGTCTTCCTCTTCAATGTCAGTGGATGCCATATTGACACATAATGTCTGCCCAAATATATCTCCAATGCTGCCATCGAAATCGTATGTAGGTGATTCGGACGAGTGAGAATGCCACTCGCATTCCTCATTGGAACTCTCGGGCGTTGTTGGTGGTGTAACATAACCGAGGCCGCATTTGGACTTGCCGTAATAATCCTGAGGTTTTCCAGACGGAGTTGACAGCTGCAGAGGCTATCGCCGACCGTTGTCGTAATTCAGACCTGGGGTAGCCTCCATGTCGTACCCCAGCTTTTGCAAGCAGTACTTGGCTTGAGGACTATACAGGTAGAGTGGTAATATTCCAGCATCGGGTTCGAGATCAAACTCTTGAGGCATGAAAGGTTAAGGACCTTCTTTTCGGCCAAAGATGATCGTGTGATCCCCTTCTCTTCTGCCTGGGGCTAGGAAGTAGGCACCTCTAATGGGAGTAAGTCAGTTTGTGGTATGGACAGTTGTCACCTGTGTGTTAATGTCCTGATCGTGCCCCACAATATACATCAGATTAAGTTTATTATACTCAGGATAGTTCAACGGCAGCCTCTTATTGATAAAATAAGAAATTTTGTCCACATGGATTACATCATCAGGAGAGGGGACTATCCACCTTTGCAACAAGATACTTTGCTAGTTTTGCATTCTCTTCAGCTACCTCCTGCGTGACCGGAGGTTAGGATGTTGTCTTGGGCAACTTGACTACCAAGTGTTTTGCTTGTGATATTGGCTTGTCTGAGGGTCACGGATCAACACTTGGTTGCCGGCTCGTCTTGGAAAGATGGATAACCATCGACTGGGCAGAGGACTTCGTGCCTTCTGATTGCTTTTGACAATCGGATCACCATCGGCTCCCCAGAGGGCCTTGCATCTTTCGGTCGCCTTTGATTGGATTTCGGCATTCGGATCACCATCGGCCCTATGACAGATTTTGGCTTATGGCTGGATCTCGGAAGGCGGATGACCATCGGTTCCAACTGTACAGCTGGGGCCGGGGAACATGGCACCTCTTTATGCAAATTTGTGACAAGGGGTACGGCTTTGCCCAGTTTACTGGCCTGGAGATAAATTCTCAAAGGTTCCTCTGACCCTGTTATGGCTTCCAGTTCATCAGTTATGTCCTTCTTGGATTCTTTATATAGACAAGCCTCCAAAGAGTAATAAGACTCAACCCCTTGAAGGGATCGATGTCGGTGAATTCCATCTTTATAAAGTCGTGCTTACTGACATACTTGAAGCACTGGTGGAGTGTGGATGGTACGATCATATAGTCATGTATCCACGAACGCCACAAGAGGATATTGTAGGACGTATCTGCGTCTATGACGTAGTAGGTAACCTCCGTTCTTAGGTCGCCGATCTGACATTTCAATCGGATCTTTCCTAAGGGGTAGCTCCTTTCCGAGTTGAAACCGCTAATGGCAGTGTTGGTCGTCGCTAGCCAGTGTATAGGGATGTCGAGGACTTGAAACAAGCTTTCCGGGATAATGCTTATCGACGAGCCAGGATCGATGTACATCCGATCCACCTTGATGTCGCCTATGCATCCAGTGTAGTACAAGGGGCGATCATGCAAGTTGGTCTTGATCAACATGTCATGTGGGGTGAATACGATATTGGGCATTGTGTCTGTACAATTGTTGCCCTGAAGATCTGCTGACGAGTCTTTTCCTGTAGGTTTGACCTTGGCTAAGTAGGCATCGGCATTCTGGAGTGCTTCGCTCAATGTGACACGAAGATCCTTGGAAAGCCTTAGAAGCTCGTATAATGACAACTTTGCTGACATATTAGCCAGTTGTGCTAATATGTCAAAGTTGTAAGGTCTCTCCAATCCCTGATGTGCATCCAGCAGCCTGTCGAAGCGGGTTTCTTTCGGCTTGGACCTGTTCGCCGATGGAGGCTGAGATGGCCCCGGAACATCAGTGGCAGGCATCGTTGGAGGCAGAGGGTCTGCAACTGAACTACCCAGAGTGGGCTGGACTTGTGCCCCGGACCGGGTGACAACGGTCATCGTCTCCTCAGCTTCGGCTAAAATTGTATGGCAGGATCTGGACTTCCTTCCCTTCTTCTTGTTGGTTGGAGATGGCACTGTCTGGGTAACTTCAGGCACTAAGTCTGGGTGCACCCATATGACCTTTCTTCGTGATGTGGTGAGAGGTACCAAGCAAGTCGTTTAGTCGTAGACGGAGGAAAAATTAGTAACCTCCATCATTGCCCAAGGGATAGGTATTACCCGTCTTAAGTAGTTGTTAGAGGGAAGTCACCGAACTGAATTGATACCTTGTTTGCCGCCACGGTAACCTCTTCAAAATCTAGCGACAGATCTTTGGAGTGAATAAGACTCTGGCTGTACCGCTTTAATTAAAAGCAGTCATGAGTGGAATGATGAACATAGCGGTGGAAGTGGAAATATTTTGGGTCTTCCATCTCTGCTGCTCGAGGCTCGTGCCTTGGTAGAGGGAGTTGGATCATGTCCCCTTGCAAGAGCACGTCGAAGATAGGCTTGACATGACTATCTTCGAATGAGTAATTCACCTTGGGCCACTGAGCTTCTGCCTACTTTTGTTCAGGCTTCTTGGTCGTACCAGCAACCAGGTCCTATTTGCCTTTATTGTCCCGATTATTGGATGTACCGCCACTGTTGTTGTTATTGGGGGTGGTACCAGGACGTTGCCTTTGTCCTCTCCATCCGGGATGTGTAATCCCAGCTGGCGAGCCTTCTTTAACTTCGTCTTCGCATTGGTGGCGCTTATGATGAAGGTCGTCCAATCCCTGAACTGATCTTCACCCATCCAGAGGCTGATTATGGGAAGCAACTTCTTCTGGCAGATTTCAATCAAGGAGCTTCTGGGATTACCTTGGGGCAATCTCATTGCGGTTTGGCAGAACCGCTCGATATAGTTCCTTGTTATATCCCTCTCCCTCTAAACGACGTCCATGAGGGACGACATTGTCACATCATGTCCCACTTCGTAGAAGCTCTCTAGGAACACGTGCTTGAAGTCGTCAAAAAAATGGATGCAGTTGTCCGGAAGGTTACGGTACCAGTCGAATGCGATTTCCTCCAATGCTCCGATAAATAATCGTGTGAGGATGGTGTCACTATGCGACAAGTGGCCTATTGTGACCTCAAAATACATCATGTATCGACTAGCAGAGGTCTTTCCATCATACGAATCGATATGAAATGGATTGTATCGTGGCGGAAAAGGAACATCTCTCCATGCAACGGGATACGGCTACCGTATTCTGAGGTCTTGGGAGGAGTCCCGGGCATTGAATATTGCTCGAAGTCCTGGACTTCCCTCTTTGCCTTCCTGGATTCATCTGCAGCTGAAGGAGTATGCTCCTAGAGGATTATCACCCAAAGGAGGAGTGATAATGTTGGAGTTCGCATTGACTGCGGGTCCCAAGCTTGTTTGTCCTAGCGTCCTTGCTGGTTGAGATGGTAAGGCAGCTTTGATTTCGTCTACTGACTTGACCAATGTCATGACCCGCACCCTTTTTTTCGGATACGAGACGTGTCCAAGCCAGCCTACGCCGCAGAGTCGGCAGTAGAATGCTGGTACGGCCAAACTGCTCAAAATCACAAGTAATGATTATTCACAAAATTAATTTAATTTATAATGATCACAAGTTTTACATTTTACAGAAAAATATAAACTTGTACAAGTATGGAATGACTACAACTCATGTATCTAGCTAGTCTCTAGGCTTTTCGTCTGTAAGTATACCCGTCACTCCCCAAGCTAAGTGAATCCACGGCTAATCTGGAAAATATTGGTTTCCAGTCAGGAATGGAACAAGTACAATTCAATGAATGCAGTTCCAATATATAAAAATGACTATATCAGGGGTTAGCCTTTAGACATATGATTCATAAAATAAAGAAAGACAATAAAACTGAATAATAAGAACAGAAAATGAAATACAATATAACACTCACCAACTGACCGACTGAAGTTGTAATGCCCCGCTCCATACGGTGCATTATGCTGAGTCGTTGACTCGAAGAGTTGCGTTGACCCGATTACGTATCGATGCGAATCGATACAAAGTGTTAAGTTGTCCCGAGCAATGCATCGAACTAAGTCGATGCGAAGAGATGCCTTGTCCTAAAGAATGCATCGAGTGAATCGATGCGAAGCGCCGCGTTGCCTCGAAGGATAAGTGCGTTGAGACGGCTCGAAGATTCTAAGAAATCGAATCGACCAAGGCGCAAGTCCGAATTGATGCAAGTATTGATTTTAGTTGGTTTCATGTACAGGCTATACGTTTACGCTGAAATGTTAGAGGTGGATCTTTTGCCTTATTCAGTAAGGGGTCCGCGAAAGCAAATCGTCGCCTTGCGACGGACTGAGGCGTTGGCACGGTAAGCCCAAATCGGACGTATAATTCAATGAGCACGAAGTGCTCGAATGGCTAGGTCAGGAGAGTGGCCGTACAACAAAGTTATAAAATCGAGCCGCATCGGCTCGGCGAAACGATAAAGGCGTATCGACTCAAGGTGGGAGGATTGACTTCTTTTTACTCCTTCATGCGATAAGTCAAATATATCGTTGTATGCTAAAAGTTAACCTATCGACACCACGGGCGTGGTCCGATCGGAAGTAAATCATAGTGTGAGTCGAACACTAGTTAGAACAATTAAAATGAAACGTGCATCGTATGCACGAGTCGCTATGGAAAATTGGATATCGCTAAGGCGAGCGCCTCGGTGCGCAAGCCGCAAGAACATAGGATAACTATACTCGACGAGTGCCTTAGTGCACGAACCATACCGTGCCTTCATGCATGAGTTAGAACGGCTAGAACATTGAAAGACAATAGGCGAGCGCCCTAGCGTGCAAGCCACGGACATTGAATGCTAAGTCATAGAATATCAGAAATACGGTCGAAACGTGCCTTCGTGCACGAGATAATAAAAGATGGCTTCATTGCGAAATAATACAATTGTGGCATGAATGTGGCGGAACTGTCGGATATGACATAATGCCTCGAAAGGTGTTCAGGACCTTCGGGTCGTTCGGTTGATGAACATTGAGTTGAGGCATAATGCCATTGAACATTGAAACGAAGTATGAAACGTAAGAACGTAGAAAGTTAACGAACGAAATACGAGATGATAATGCAGCATGGTGCCCTTCGAAATGTTTGCGGCCTTCGGGCGTTCGTTGAGAACATTCGGGCATTGTGCCAATTGAAATAGAGATAAGCAAACTTGCTTGGTTGTATGAAAGATAAGATTCATTGCATGGTCAAATGGACTTAAAGATATAAAAGCCTGGGCATGGGTATTCCCTCGAACGCGGCGCGCCAGGGCGCTGGGACCGTTCGGCCTAGGAGGGATTCGTTTACGGTATTGTTGGTGTACTTCATTTAGATGGGTAGCGACCGTCTGGTGAATGTGATAAGCCACTTGCTGCGATTATTTCGGTGGCCTCTGATGTTGGTTAGCAACCGCACAGAGTTAACATCGTCTTATGTTTCGATTCGATAATATAAGTCCATTCTAGCCCGAAAAGCTAGTGACCTTCATATAGTTAAGGGCGATGGGTTTGGAAGTGCAAGGTATACGCATATCCTGTATGGACGGATCGGATTCTGAATAGAGGGCACTTATAATATGACAGAGAAAAATGGATAGGCGTATTCACCTTGCGTCGGTGCAAGGGCGAGTGCGTCGACTTAGTAAGAGTCGCGCCACGAATCAAACACGAGAATGCTTGTCTATTCAATTCGATAACATGCTTGCTATGATAACATGTTGTACGCTTTCGAATATGCCATGAAATTGACCCTAAGGAGAACATAGCAAGATCAAAAGCTAAGTTGCATGATTCAACATAAATATTACAATGTCGGTTTAGAAAAAAGATCTTTGCTTCAGTACATGCGAGGATGAACGTACTGATCCCCCACCAGCTTCATGTAGGGTACAGGGAATGGATGGCTCATGGCGAAGCGTTGCTTGAATGCGTTGAGGCTTGGAATGCCGAAGCGTATTGAAGCGTGCGATCGCATTGACGCTCGGACTCGCGACAGGATTGATGCGGCCGAGATATAGAAGGCATGATGTATGGAACTGTGAAATCCTTTGTGGACAAGAGAGAACTTGAGTGTTGTAGCCAATTTGGCAAATTCTGTTGGGCTATCGGAAGCCTTTGAAATCGCATTTCGAATATCAATAAAGAGAAGGGTTTCGTATACTCTGTTTTCCTTTCGTTGTTAATATCAATTAAAAAGATAACCATTTAAGAACTTGTCATCTTACCTTGCATGAGCGCAACTCCAGGCTCGTGCGGCATCACGCCCCATGCGAGGACGATGATTCGGGTGATTCCGGGTCGGGGCGTGACAAATTGGTATCAGAGCTCTAGGCTCAATTTTCTCTGGACGCTTGCTTCATTACAATTCCAAAAACGTTGCCCACCACCAATCAAAATCACTCTTGACTCTACTCGATGCCACACTGGATGTTCCATACAATAAGTCTAATACAAATCATGTAATTTTGCCGCGTGTTGTTTGGAAATTTCATGGTGTTCGTTGGAAAAGTCGAAAAAGGTTTGTTGCTACAAGTGCAACAAGTTGCGAGATGTGAATTCAAGGATTTGTTGCCACGGATGCAACACGTCGTGAATTGTAATTTGAGATATTCGTTGTTTGCAATGAACGATACGAGAAATGTTGGTTGCATCGATACAATGAAAGACGTGGAATGTTGCTGCAGCAATTTCCACGTATTGATTGTAAATGATGCGTTGAAAAGGAAATAAAAGTTGATATGTAATGTGTCGAATGGATTCACATATCGATTTTGAATATGCGTTGCGATGAAAAGCGATAAGTCAATATCGAATGTGTTGAAAGAATTTGAGCATTGACTTTGAATGTCGGAAATAAATCGTTGCACGATGTACAATGCGTATGGAAAGTAAAATGTTACACGTGGTGCAACGCATGTCGAAAGTAAAATTATTGCACGTGGTGCAACGCGTATCAAAGTAACCGCTGCACGAAGTGCAACGGATATCGAGAATGAATTTTTGCACAAGATGTAACGGAAGAAAACAAAAGTTATAAATCGAGAAACGAAATCGGTTCGGTTGCGCACCGAGCTTGTGTTGGCAAATAAATGTATTGGCCGAGTTGTGTCGGATTTTGACTAATCAGAGTTACGGTTGTGATCAAGCACGATCACTGCGGAAATTGTGAGTCAGAAGAGATCGTTGGTTCGTAAAGAGTACGTTGCGACGGAAGTAACTTGATTTCCGGGTGGTATATGGCATACCACCGATGCAATGAATGGCTCGATTCAGAGTGGTATATGCAATACCACTTGTGCGATAAATTGTATCAACGTATTGGGAGAATTGTGGAAGGTTTGTCCGCAACGGACGGATAGCACCGAGTCTCGATTGAGAAATTGTACGACGGCATGTTGATGCAAGTGTTCTTCGATGATCGGTTAGAACGGTAAGGCGGGACTTGTAACATTAAATGATATGTCGATTGAAAAATTTATGTGTCGGTCGAATGACGGAAACTAGCGAAACGATTATGCCTCGAGGCAACAATCGGATCGACGGGATAGAAAACTCGAAACGTTGAAATCGAACCGCACGACTTGTGAGCTCGATGAAAATATTGGGCGATACAAATTATAATCGAATTGCACGACTTGTGATCCCGATTGAAATGTTGGGCGAGGCGAATCGAATCGCATGACTTACGATTTTGATAAAAACGTTTGGCTAGGCAAATCGAATCGCACGACTTGCGATTTCGATAGAAATATTGGACGATGCAAATTGTAATCGAATCGTACGATGTGGGATTTCGGTAAAAAAGTTGGTTGACGCGAGTAATCGCGCCTAAGAAATAGTTGGTTACGTTACGGCGAAACTCATTTGAGTACGACCGAAAACAAGCAAAACTTAGAGGGCGAGATCGTATGACTTGAGGGTTCGATGTTGGATAATCGGTAACTCAGTTACGCGATCGAAGTATAGTGGGATGCGGCAAATCGGAGAACGAGTCGATGTGTATGGAAAAGTTTGTTGCGAACTTGGAAGTATGCGATGCGAGTTAAGCTGACGTTGGAACGGATTCAAAGTTTTCCCTTACGTTATCGAAATGGATACGGCGTATCGAGATCGATACGTAAGGAAGCGTAAGCACGATGTGAGAATACAAAATAGAGTGTGCCTCGCGCTATAAAAATTTTTAAGTAACGATGCGAGAATGAACGAACTTGATTAATTATAAATTTTGTGATTGATCAGGGCGAGACTATAAGTCATCGACGATTGTTCGATGCGTATGGCATCTCGTGTGTCGACCGCGAATAAGATAGACTCGAACTCGATACGAGTAGATGTTTCGTAAATTACGGAATCATCGACGACCATACATGACTTTACTCGGAGGATAGTTGCGCATCAGTTGCGCCGATAGAAATAGTTTTGTCCGGAATTGGATAGTCGCATAGAAGTCGAAACGTGATTTGGCTCCAAAATAAGATATAGCATGGTTCATAGTAAACTGTCCTTCGGTGATGATCCACAATTATCGAGCGTAGCTTCGGGGCAGCTGACCCTAGAAGACTTGACCGCCAAATCAAATTGTATGTTGCAGACCGTAAGATGACCCATACGATATCGCATATGAGATTGCGTCGATAACAATACAATGTGATACATGTAATGCCCCGCTCCGTACGAGGCATTTGGTTGGCTTATTGGATGGGATCAGAATATTGGACCGTGACTTATGTTGGAAATCAGGAGAATTGAGACAGATGCAGTCTCTCTTAGCTGGCTAGACGGAATGGATATTGGAACGTGGCTCGCTGGTGGAGCTACGCTTAGTGGAATTTTGGGTGAGTGGAACTGTCCTTCCTCCTCCTTACTCCTTCATGCTTAATAAATGAAGTATTGAAATGCCATGAACTGTCCCTAAATGTCCCATATGTTAGTTGCTGAATAATAAAGATGCTTACGTTGAGAATTATTGAAATGTACAACACATTAAACTGTTAATGTGATTCGCTGCCTGAGAATGAATTGATAACATTGCCCCTTATGCTTAACACTGCTGGAACAAGTAGACACTTGAATAATGAGATGCCTTATGAATGATAGAATAAGAAATGAACTGGCTATGCTATCGAACCAATGAACTGAATGAAACACTAGAATCATGTACTATCTGTATAACTGTTGTAAGAATATGAAATGTTACCTGTCCCTTATAAGAAATGAATGAATGAATAAATGTTCCTATGAAATGAATGAATGTTAAGTTTCTCTTAAGAAAAGAATGATATGAGATACGTTGCAATGAAGCAATGAATGAGAAATGATAAAGCTGGGATCGTTGAGATCACCAAATGAAATGATGGTAATGATGAAAAGAATAAGTCATTGAATATGAATAATGATGCACTGTTGCCTTTACTTTCCTTAATATATTTTACCATACGATTATGTTCACAATCGAGTCGGACACGCATTCGCATGGTCATGGACAACTTGTATACAAGGTTTGAGTAATAATTTCCTCGAACGGTTCCTAGGGCCCTGGGGACCGATTCGGCCTAGGAGGAAATAATGATGAGTGCTTTGGGAGCACGGATAAGGCGGGGTGGCATAGAGGCTCGCCACCTACTATGCTGACCGTATTATCTTAAAATGAAGTGAAATGAGAAGAGTCCATATGGTTTAACAACACCAGTGACCATGTAGTCAGGATGCATGCTAATGAATGTTTTGTGCAGGCAGAGTAAGTATATCAGATAATCTGTAATTGATACAGGTACGAGGAGTCGGCTATCGGTAAGAAATCACATAATTGTGATAATGTATAAGTTGGTTTAACTTGCCTGCTTAACATGTTCCATTTAGTATGCTAGAAAGATGCCTTGCTATAATCATTGCTCAAACACAACATACATGCTAAGTGATGCTTGAAGTGAGAACTGTTATAACATGTTTAAAAATATTAATGTTAACGATGCCTCAATGATGCCTTTGCATGATAACACCAAGAAGGATAAATGATATGTCCACATGAATGCTACTAAGAATATGTTTACATGCTTCACTCTGATTATTGCCCATGAACTGTAAACTGATGCTAGGCCCCAAGTAGAAAGATCATTCTAATAAAATGCTTGCTTAAATGATCACTTAAAATGTTGGTTTATGCGAGTGGGTTGGATTCTGCTCGCCAGTACATAGATGATGTGCTGACCCACGTTTTGTGGGCAGGTGCTCGTGCTTGGAATGTTCTACACACGAAGATTGGCTTGATTGGTCCCGCGGCATCGAAGATTTGTTGGGCATACAGAAGCTCTCCTTGCACAAGATGATATCTTCTGTTTATAAAGGGCATAATGTATGGAACATTATAATCAGTTGTACCAGTGAGATTGTAAGCCAAGTCGGTATATCGAGTTGTAATCCATTGTATCTAAATATCAAATGTAAGCTGTATAGCATTGTTCAGTTGGTTTCCATATAAAGTGAGATGTGCTGTAATCATTGTACTTCAATACAAGTCTTGTACTCTTCTTCAATTATCAATAAAGAGAATAAAGTTCTACATATCTCTGTGTGGCTTCAAGTTACTCTTTTTCTCCGCTGCTATAAAGAAGTGATGTACTTCTATTCAATAAGAGAGATTGTCCTCATTAAATTCAATTTATCTGCTTCTGCCGCTGCGATGTATTCCTATTTGAAGAATAATCGATTATGTACCATCTTTGCCTTGTACAAGTGCAATACCAGACTTGTACGGCATCACGCCCAAGCGAGGACGATCGATTCCAAGAGATAAAATATGTGAATAAATGACTCTATGAATCGGGGCGTGACAAATTGGTATCAGAGCACGGCTTTACGTCCTTGGTCTCTTCTTTGATTCATTTCAAATCAAAGTTGCATCGACGATTAACCAAAGTTGCTTCCGCGATCGCTCAACGTTGCTTCCGCGATTAAATCAAAGATTGCTTCCACGATTATATTGTTGTTGTCCTGTAATCATCCTATATTGTTCATGTCTGAACGATCATTGACCCTCTTGGCTGCTCACTGGATGCTCCATACAATAAGTCTATATACATTGTGATGCCCCTGAAAGAATGATTGTTGTTGGTTTGGACACAAATAACCCAACAATGACTCGATGCCATAGTATGCTATATTGTGAATGTTGTTTGGAATGTGGGAATATAGAAAAATGGCTATGTATGCTGCAACAAGTTGAGAATTGCATGTGATGTTGGAAAAGAGTTGGGAATGAAATAATTGATGGATGAGTTCAACAGAATTAGTGAATTGACTCATGTGTGCTGGCTACTGCCTTGAGACCCTAAGAATGTTGCCTTGTGATATTGAGACCCCGAGATGTTGGATAAGTATTGTGATCATTATAGATCAGGAATGTCCAGAATAAATTGAGTTGGTATTGTTTAAGGATGGCTTCGTTTCTGAGTAGTATATTGCCTCTACCACCTCAGAACGAGATGTATGTTGACCCTTTCCATTAAATAGCAAAGACTATCTGTGAGTACTGGGTAGTGCCGAGACTTAGCTGGAAGTCATGTTTGTGCTAGATGACTCAAGTGTCCCCTGACGGTGATGCTATGTTGGGTAGTGAGATTGTAGAAATGGTAACGGTTGGCTTGGTTAGAAAATTGTTTAGTCGAGTGATGACTCAGACTAGTAAGACAGTTAGTATGCTACGGATAAATGATTTGGCTAGAGAATGTGGCTTAGAACATTAGAATGTCGATTTCGATTGGTTGGATACAAATTAAATGTGGCTAATATAAAGTTGGATGCGTAGCTGAAAGTTTTGAAAATATTATCGGTGAATCAAAGGGATATTAGAAATCTGTGCCTTGATCCTAAGGTGTAATAGATGTCAATCCATCTTGATCACCAAAGGATAGTCATTGCATAGATGCATGATGCTGAAGAATTGAATTGTACTAGAAAAATAACAAGTAGTGACTCAGAATACTGTTGTTGCCTAGAGGATGGTTAAGTGATACATAAATTGTCGGATTGAATGGGATGAACTACTTGACCATTACTGCATGAGATTAAGAATGCCGTAAGATAGTTTGATGATTGAGAAATAAATGGAAACGAGAAATTGCAAACATGTTGGATAATGTCGGTATAGGTGATTGTTGGTTGGGATATAGATTGTTGGCTTATGACTTAGTGGTTGGACTCTGTCATACGGACTGAATAGTATGATTCCATAATTATGTTAAGACTATCGGAATCGATGACCCTTGAATAGTTAGCATTGGCTTATGGGTTTGTGTGAGTATAAAGGAATTTGAATAGAAATGTGGATCATTAGGAATTTACTTGATGGATTATTAGAACGATGAGAATCGTATGTCGGGTTGGAATTTGACCGTAATGTGGATAGATCGATCTTAGTCGATCGTTGGGTAAGTCTAGAGTGAGCCTCTGTGGGAATTATTCCTTGAGGAAGACACTAGATAGATAGACTTGACCCTAGAAACTGTGGGCTGCATGACCAATTGTTGGCATAACCAATAATGGCGATTAGTTATTCAGACTGAGTTAAAACCCATAGGTTTGGATAGAGTTCCTTAGAACTGTTGGTTACTTGTTGGCCTTAAGAATAAGACACTAGTATAACCCTAGCAGCCGTCCACTCTAGGGAAGTCACCTGAACGATTAAGTTTAGCTATCAGTGTAGCTAACCTTAGAGACTGACTGAATAATAGGTGACCATTGGAGACCCATAGGATGACCTTGTGGCATTGAATGAGAGACAACGATAATGAGTATTGACCTAAGGGAATGTATGCTTCAACTTGTGTCTTAAAAGATTTGACCCTTGAGGATTATTTGTCGGTCATAAGTGGGAATTGCAATCGTAAGGTAAGACTCGAGTGTACCTATAGTCGGGTAGCTAAGTTAACCTTGACTGTTGCATAGAATTTATCCTGACTCGGGTAATCGATAGTGGGTGACGTCGGACTGTGTCTTATAGAAAAGATGAGTTACCTCGGTGAAAAATATTGTTGGATTTGGGAAGGAATATGATTGCATGTTGTGAACTCTTGATATGATTGGCTCTAAGTTAGACCATTGATCGAATGTTAGAAATGTTATGCTTGGGTATAGAGTTTAACCAAGTTGTCCCTGATATTAAGTATTGTAGCCTGGAAGATAGTGATTGTGGCAAAGTGAATAAAGCAATAAGTCAAATGAAAGGATGCTAAGTCGGATTTAGAAAAGAGAGTTATATTGTGGCTGATCGAATCGCACTAACATGGAAGTTGGCTGAAGTACATATGTTTTGGGGACGCCTAAAATATGTGTATGGATCCAGCCGAAGTGATTGGTTGCGACTGAGATAACATTATGGAAAGAAATTATCGCACTAGCACGGACTTTGGCTGAAAACATATGTTTTGGGGACGCCTAAAATATGTGTATGGATCCAAACGAAGTGATATGTTGCGACTGAGATAAAAATGTAAGAGAAATATTGGCAAATCAATGAGAAGTTACAAGTAATTGAAAAAGGGATAGACAGATCGAATCGTTGATGGATTTAAATGGTACAGTTGGATAGATATTTTGAAATGACCGAGTGGGCTGAAATGAATATTGATTTGAAGCTGAATGAGTAAACTCATGGTGATTAAGTGAATCTTGTAGAAGACTTGTTTCCTTAAGTTTCGAGGACGAAACTTTTTTGAGTGGTATATTATGTAATGCCCTGCTCCGTACGAGGCATTTGGTTGGCTTATTGGATGGGATCAGAATATTGGACCGTGACTTATGTTGGAAATCAGGAGAATTGAGACAGATGCAGTCTCTCTTAGCTGGCTAGACGGAATGGATATTGGAACATGGCTCGCTGGTGGAGCTACGCTTAGTGGAATTTTGGGTGAGTGGAACTGTCCTTCCTCCTCCTTACTCCTTCATGCTTAATAAATGAAGTATTGAAATGCCATGAACTGTCCCTAAATGTCCCATATGTTAGTTGCTGAATAATAAAGATGCTTACGTTGAGAATTATTGAAATGTACAACACATTAAACTGTTAATGTGATTCGCTGCCTGAGAATGAATTGATAACATTGCCCCTTATGCTTAACACTGCTGGAACAAGTAGACACTTGAATAATGAGATGCCTTATGAATGATAGAATAAGAAATGAACTGGCTATGCTATCGAACCAATGAACTGAATGAAATACTAGAATCATGTACTATCTGTATAACTGTTGCAAGAATATGAAATGTTGCCTGTCCCTTATAAGAAATGAATGAATGAATAAATGTCCCTATGAAATGAATGAATGTTAAGTTTCTCTTAAGAAAGGAATGATATGAGATACATTGCAATGAAGCAATGAATGAGAAATGATAAAGCTGGGATCGTTGAGATCACCAAATGAAATGATGGTAATGATGAAAAGAATAAGTCATTGAATATGAATAATGATGCACTGTTGCCTTTACTTTCCTTAATATTTTACCATGCGATTATGTTCACAATCGAGTCGGACACGCATTCGCATGGTCATGGACAACTTGTATACAAGGTTTGAGTAATAATTTCCTCGAACGGTTCCTAGGGCCCTGGGGACCGATTCGGCCTAGGAGGAAATAATGATGAGTGCTTTGGGAGCACGGATAAGGCGGGGTGGCATAGAGGCTCGCCACCTACTATGCTGACCGCATTATCTTAAAATAAAGTGAAATGAGAAGAGTCCATATGGTTTAACAACACCAGTGACCATGTAGTCAGGATGCATGCTAATGAATGTTTTGTGCAGGCAGAGTAAGTATATCAGATAACCTGTAATTGATACAGGTACGAGGAGTCGGCTATCGGTAAGAAATCACATAATTGTGATAATGTATAAGTTGGTTTAACTTGCCTGCTTAACATGTTCCATTTAGTATGCTAGAAAGATGCCTTGCTATAATCATTGCTCAAACACAACATACATGCTAAGTGATGCTTGAAGTGAGAACTGTTATAACATGTTTAAAAATATTAATGTTAACGATGCCTCAATGATGCCTTTGCATGATAACACCAAGAAGGATAAATGATATGTCCACATGAATGCTACTAAGAATATGTTTACATGCTTCACTCTGATTATTGCCCATGAACTGTAAACTGATGCTAGGCCCCAAGTAGAAAGATCATTCTAATAAAATGCTTGCTTAAATGATCACTTAAAATGTTGGTTTATGCGAGTGGATTGGATTCTGCTCGCCAGTACATAGATGATGTTGTCACGCCCCGATTCCGTCGAATCGATAGTCGTCCCCCGGGCGTGGTGCCGTGCGAACCTAATTTGCGATCGCACAAGGCCAAGTCATAAGGTAATCCGAGACACGAGATCTAAGAGAGTACGCAGACAAATTGATACACATAATAAGTAAAGGAAACTTGAACTTTATTGATAATGAACATCTTTTTACAGACTCCGACACAAGACTCATTGCCCGCGGGCTACAACATGACTCGATTACAAAGAGTGAGAGATGAGATAGCCGTTCCATACATTGCACACATCCCTCAATATACACAAGTACTCCATTGACCTGGATGGGAGGGACGCTGAGTCATTTTCCTTGGACTGTCGAGAGCCTTCAAAATGTGGAGTCGCTGAGAGATAGTCTTCGACGCACGGCCGAAGCTTCAAAAGTCACGAACGTCGCCTTGCTAGTTGGCACGTCCTTCCTGGCTCGCGGGACCTGCAAAGAGCGAGGATCAGCACGAAACACATGTACTGGCGAATGGCTAATTAAATCCAAGCTCTGCATTTGATTCAAGAAGTTTCATAACATGTTTGCTAGCTATTTCAATGATCTTTCTAACCATCCTGTATGATTTGCATGTTAACATGTTTTGAGGCAAGCAACTATCATGTTCATCCGTGTCCCGTGCGTGCACCTGTTAAGTAGTGATAGGGGTTTAAAGGCCACTGGCAATGTCAAGCCATCGCGGACTATAGCATTCGGTTAGACGACGCCCCTTTCGTCGGGTAGCGAGCCTGTGCGAAAGTGCCCGCATAACTCGCGCCGATGAAGGGTTGCGCTGCTACACTCGTTCCTCCCGGGCCGAACCGGTCCCTTGGCCGAGGCAACCGTTCGAGGAACTTCACCTTGTCGACAAGTTGTCCAATGACCGCTTTCTTTGGAACTTAGTTGATTTACTCTTTTTTTTTTCCGTATCGTTGCGATAAGCGTTAATAGATTCATTCGTTGGATGGCATAGACCAAGTGTAATTGCATAGGGAAGCACGTTTTTCATTTCCAAAACCGACAGTTCGATAACAAGTGTTTCGTGAAGTATCGTGCCACGATTTCACTGATTCTATACTATTATGACAAGCATTTATTTTACTTCACATGTTGAGTTTTTTTTTTTTTTTTTTGAAGTAGAGGGACGGGACGAAGGAGGTCAGCCACTCGCCTTAGCTTGCCTCAAGCGAGCGACCGGTTGGCTGCGCTGTCGTCGCCTACGCGATCACCTGCAATCGCATAAGCAACTGATTAGAACACTGTGTATTTCAAAGATTTCGATATGAATGCGAGCTCGAAAACGCGTCACGAAAACCCATCGAAAGCATTCACAAAACGAAAGCCAAAGCCAATTCAGTGCGGCATGAAAACCAGAGCAACGGGAGGTCTCTCCCGACTCAGCGCAGAGCCAATCCTCGAGGCGAACCCGCTGAATATGGACTTGGTTCCGAAGAAGCATTCCATAACGTGGAATGGATCTTAATTCAACCGTTCCCGTTCGATCGACTCGGCCGATTCCGACCTATCGGTCCGACCAAATCGATAACGACAGTGTTCCTTCTCGCGCACCCCGTGGACGGAGACGGGGCACGATGTAGGACGGGCACTAAACCAAACCAACTAATAAAAAGTTTGTCCTCGAAACTTTAAAGATGAAACCTACCTCT